>OZ005649.1:44957674-45600174 GCA_963930645.1 Salticus scenicus
TGTAGTTTTTTAATGAAAATATTTACATGTTTAAAATGTTATTTTTAACTAATTTATACAACAACACGTGGTTTTAAATATCTCTTTGTGAGATGTGATTTCCTATGACTAAAATTAACTTAATATATATATATAGTGTGTGTGTGTGTGTGTGTCTGAAAGTTGCAAGTCACGTAAGAGTTTAATGGTTTCGTTAAAGGCATGCGTGTAATAAGGGGGAATTTATGCAGTTTTCAAATTTGTCGTATAATTTACAACTTAAAATAACTGCTATAGGAGAATTTAATATAATTTTTGTACATATTTATATGCATAATGAGTAATTTTAGTGTGATTTCATTTGAAGTTTACGAGTAAAAATGGGTAATTAAATCTTTTTATTTTCTTCTATATTCAAAAAGAGAGAGTATTAGATAGTTTTGAAAAAATTTTCGACTTAGGTTTTCGATGAATTTACCAATTTTTAGGAGTGTAGAACACAGTTTGATCATTTTAAGGAAATGTATGTCTGTCTATGTGTATGTGACAAAAATGTTGCGGCAACGGTATCTCATGAACTTGCATTGAATGTTATATAAATTAATATGCAATTGGATCTTGACATATTTTAGTGCCTACTTTTGATTAAAATTGTCCGACAGGTCGCGTTGCCATCCCGCTTTTCCTAAATTTTTGACATGGTGGTATAGGACAAAATTTCCTATAAATGCGTACAATCCGCATTATTATTAATGAATCGTAATGAAATCGAAAAGAATTATTTATAATAATAATAGTGCACTGGCAAAATATTTTTGGAAACGTGGAAACAACACTACCTCCCCTGGGAAGGAAGTAACCCCCCCCCCCCCTCCGCGAAAGGTTTTTTTTTTCTTTCAAAAGAACTCGTCAATACTTTTAAAACGAATGGGTGAACTATTAATCTGGAATAATTTAAAAGAAAGTTATTAATTTTTTTTTTCACAAAAAAAAAAAAAAAAAAAAAAAAAAAAAACCTCATTTTCTAAGATGTTGTCAGTAGAGCATAAAATCGATTTTCTTTGGATGTGATATTGTGATATCTAATTTATCTGTATTAATTTATATGAAACTGCAGTATATATCCATGAAGATGTAAAAATTTCTTCAAAAGACTGCAGTTAAAAAAAATAAAATAAAAAATTCTTTTGATTATATAATGCAGGGTATTTAAACCCGAGGCAATTTTTAACTGCTCATGCGCAAGCTTTAAGAAAATTTCATTTGAATTAATTTATCTTCGAAAATTGAACTATTTATATGAAAACCCTAAAAAAAATATCGTAAGCATAAATAAAGTTGTTAAAATAAAATGAATTTCAGTTCCTTTGGAAAAAAAAAAAAAAAAGATAGGGAATTTTCTCCATATTTATTTACAACCAACAAAGTCAATATTATCATTGATTGAATCAGAATTATATTTATTTGCAACCAATGAACTTTATTGATTGAATCAGAGTTATATTTATTTGCAACCAATGAACTTTATATTATCATTGATTGAATCAGAATGATATTTATTTACAACCAACGAACTCTATATTATCATTGATTGAATCAGAATGCAAATATCGTTAAAAATCCCTTATATTTTTGAATGGCAAATTCATTCCAAAACATTACCTATAAAAGATCTCAGAATACTAAACATTATTTTATTTAATATATTTATAACGTAAGTACTTTGTGTATGATAATAGGTTTATAATTTTTCACATTGGTCATGAAGTATTCATTATCAATTAGACAAAAAGATTTAAAGAAGGGATATATTTCAATAATTCTTATAATTCAAATAAGATAATCTGGTGTGGCATTCTACACACACACACACACACATACACACACAAAAGCAAAGAAAAGGGTTTGATCTAAAAGATGTATTACAACAACTTTGAGGATTCGCTATAAATCAACACTTAGGGAAATCCCACTTAACAAATAATCTTAAAATAAAGATTTTCTGTATGTGAAAACTTTACTATATTAGATATTAATACTTCTTTTGTCAAGGTAATTTATATATACATAAATAGCAATTAATACTGATCATAGCTATTTGAATATTCCAGAAAAAACAAATTGACAATGTGTACTTTTTCGTTTTCTCTTTGTTGATTTTTTTTACTTCCATTACCCTACTACCGTAGGTAATGGTAGTATTGTAATCGGTCCAAAAATTCGATATCTAGTTTTCACCTGATTTACACGTTTTAAGGCTTCCTGAGTAAAAAAAAAAAAAGGAGTTTATGGCAATTGGTCAGTGTGTGTGTGTATGTTATGTATGTGGGGAATCTTTTGGCTATCACCTCTCTGAAACTAATAGAGATAGAATTACGAAACTTCGGAATTGGTACAGGTCTGGTGTACAGATGAATTTTCTAAATTTTGATGAAAATTGGAAAAGTGGAAGTGGGTCATCTGAAACCGAAAATGGAGTCGTAAGTCCGTATCTCCAAAACGGCTCCAACGATTTTCTTCAAAATTGCTTTATAAATACTCTATTAGATGTTCTTTCGAATGGTATAGTGGTATGAAACAAGTGATATGTTGAATGAACAGGTCTGGAATTTATTATACACCAGTTTGCTGAAATAGTTCCAAGATTGGCTAATAGGTGGATTCAGAAGCGCGTGAAGCAGCTTTAAATAGTACTCAGAAGTACAGGAAGTTCATTCGTCAGTCTGTTTCATTGCTGACACGTATAAGTGAGTTGTATCGAGTCAGTTATTATAGGAAATTGAAGAACATCGTATCATATTCTTTAGAGCAACGCGTTTTTATTGTATTGCAAGACAATCGATTAGGTCGAAATCCGACGATGACAAGACGAATCTTTTAACAAAATTTAACGTTACTAAAGATCCCGACCCGAAAACAAGTCCTAATTCCTTCATATAGAAAATTCCCGGCCTGACTGTCCATCATACCACTTATTTCACCTTTGTGTCTCTTATTGTTTCGTAGTTATTTCATAACAAAATTGGTGAGTCCTTTTTGAACCTTTCTAAAGAATTTGTACAATTTCTGAGTAGAGGCATCATCCCCCCCCCCCCCCCAAATCCCCGTTTAATATTCAGCTACACTCATAAAACTATCAAAAATGTTGTTGAACTTTCAAATGTATTTCAAATTATTCAGAGAATGGATGTCTTTACTAGTCTCTGGATCTTATTAGACTAATTTCTCTCATGCAGGCAATGTATTTGATTACTTTTAAATGTCTTTATACTCGAACCATTTGTCTGATTTCAATAAAAAATTTCAAGTAGTACCCCAAACGATATAGATTTAGAATACCCTTTGGTTTACTTGCTGATATTTGTTCTTTAGTTATTCTAATTAACGGACTCAGTAAACAGACACTCAGATGAGCTACTAAATACTTGGTTTTCGAATTCAGGTGACCTCAAAACTTGTATATATAACAAAATTTGAATTTCGAAAACTTGACCGAAAATCATTATTTTATACATTATATATGGGTAAGATAAAGTAAAATAAGATATAATAATAATAAATATAATAAGTAACTTTTTTTTGCTCCCATTCAGCTTCAGTATCTGACAAACTGTTATTCATGTTTCAAAAGTGATAATTACTACGTTTAGCTTGTTACGCACTTCGCAACTTCTCATGTTCGTTTAGACTTAACTCTAATGAATGCTGTAGATAACGAAAATTCAAGATCATTTTAAAACGAAATGATTTTGAATTAATTATTTCCGACACGTGCCTGACATTTTACATGCTTGTTAAGCCCTATTACAATTTGCGTCCAAATTTTAATATCTTTTAGCTAAATTTTAATAGCAAGCTGCAATTAGGAAGAATCAAGATATCTTGTTATGAACTATGCATTTGCACTGTCGGATGTCATATTATCAATTATTAGTGAGATACTTACACGAATATGTTCCATTGTTAATTAATAGAAATATATTGAGTAAGTTGTTTTAATAAAACTTTATATTCATAATTTCTTAAAAATTAATGCTTTCTTTGTATTCCTGTAACTGTTCTTTTAATCCAAAGAATTAAATACTTTTACTGTAGAAAGTGAATTTTTATAAAGAACTCTTGATTTATGTACTGATATAGTAGTTTAAAGCAGTGGTAGTTAATTCGGTCCCTACTGCCTACTAGTGAGCGTTTCAGTTCTTATGGTGGGCGGTGAGGATTTTGTCTGATGTAGAAACACATAATTTAATTTTTAATTTTTAATTTAATCGACTTTTTAAAAATATTGAAATGGAAAAATGCTTTATTGGAAATATGTTTTAACTAGATATAACTCAGTGTTGTAAAATTTTTAAAGTAAAGTTACTACCCTCTTTATGAATCACAATTTTTTTCGAACCAGTTGGGCGGTTAAAACATTTTACTACTGACAAGCCATCTAGATGCCTTCCGCGTGGCTCAGAAACTTGGCAACAGTTGAAGCGGTAGACAGCGCCATCTAGTACAGGTTATGAGAGTTGTTTATTCAACTGTAACCAATAATTTAAAGAAGGGATACATAATATATATAATCGACGTTTCTTCGATTCTATTCGTTTTTTTTATGTATATCATATCCCACTTTTAAATATTTTTGGTGGCTGTTGAATAAAAAAGTTGCGCAATCTGTACCAGGTGGCGCTGTCTACCGCTTCAACTGTTTCCTAGTTTTCGAGCTACGCGACAGGTGTCTAGTTAATTAGGCTATGGAAAATCATACAAAAGTGGGCGGGAGTTATAAAAAGATTGACTATTCGTGGTTTAAAATGTCGCCTGGTAGCCGAATGATTAGCGCTCTTACTTTCCTTACAGCTGCTAGGTAATGAGTTTAAATCCTGGTCTGGGTATGAGTGTTCGTAGTTGTTTTGGATCCACTTTAAGTCTTAGGTCCTAGTCTAAAAAAAAAATGAAAGAACAAAAATTGACCATTGAGCGACATCCCTTGAACAATGTTGCCAGATCAGGCGGATTTTTTATTTAATAATTACCAATAATTTTAAGAAGTGATATTTGATATATATATAATATGAGTATGATTCTTCGAAGTGATTAGGTAAACGTTACAATTAAAAACTATTGGTGATTATTAAAAAAAATTCCGCCAGGTCTGACAACGCTGACACTGAAAAGCAAACAAAAATTTCAACTATCTTCATATTCGCAAAAATAAAGTATAGTTTAATTAATTGTAAAATGAACCAAAACTTTGAAAGTATTCTGTTAATATAAAAGTTATCCGAAAATGTGTACACATTCAATGATACAGTCGGTAACAAAAGTATCCGAACACTAGCAAAAATTCCTATATAAAAAAAGTAGAGTTAATTCTGTTTTGTTAAATAAATCCTTGTCGAATCATGGTCTTAGTCAGTCTAATAACACGATTCGACAAGGATTTATTTAACAAAACAGTATTAACTCTACTTTTTTTATATAGGAATTTTTCTAGTGTTCGGATACTTTTGTTACCGACTGTACTAAATATTTAAAAAAATATATTCGAGCATAAGTTTTCGATTTTTGAAAAACGCTTTAAGCATTCATGGTTTCATTTTACTTATAATTATAATATATATTGCTTATACATATTTAAAGACAGTTTCTCTTCATGCTTGAAGATAAATTATTAGCACAATATCAAATTTTTCTCTATCAAAGTAGAAAAGTCAAAAACTTTTGGATTTAAACAAATCTTATGGGAATACATAGAAATTTCTCCAATTTTTCTTGTAAATGGTTATCAATACAAAAAACCCTTAACGGGTTAAAAGTTTGTGACGCAGCACTGTACTTTATGGCTATAAGAATTAGAAATACGGGTCTTAAATATAATGATATCAAATTTTCAGTGACGCTTTGATATTAATTAAATTATACATAGATTTTCTTATTTGAATTTGCTTTTTCCTTTTATTTATGGCGTGACGCAAAAGATAGAATAATTCATTGAAATAAATATACTTCAGTACATAATATAAGCTTAATGAAAGTGATATATTTGACAGCGTATTTGAAAATTAAAAGCAATATTTCAATGTGCACATATACTTTAATATGCAAAACAAAATAATTGCAGAGAAATTTAAAAACAAATCACTTAATGTAACACCACTGCGTTACTGGAATTTCATATAATTTCTTTTAAAACACATGCTTTCATAGTATAAGAGATGTGAATGGAAAGGTATCAATGAGTAAATGCTATATATTATTTTATGTTGAAAATAACGTTTACACTGTAAATATAAATAAAAGGAAAAAGCAAATTCAAATAAGAAAATCTATGTATAATTTAATTAATATCAAAGCGTCACTGAAAATTTGATATCATTATTTTTAAGACCCGTATTTCTAATTCTTATAGCCATAAAGTACAGTGCTGCGTCACAAACTTTTAACCCGTTAAGGGTTTTTTGTATTGATATCATTACTTTTTAGGGGTTAATGATCAAAACGTAAAATTAAAGGAGCATGGTAATGAGTTATAACACTGTATTAAAAGTGTTGTTTTATAGGTCATACTCGAACAAAATAACAAACTAAATAAAATTTTATAAAAAGTGATAAAAAAGATGGACACATGCAACATTACAAAGGCATAATATAGTACATTTAAAAAATGACAAAAATTTCTTATTTATATTTATTTCTTATTAAAATTTTTTAGGTATAGATTTGATTTAAAAGAGAAAAGTAAATAATAATAGAAAAATCTTTAAAAGGTGAAAATTTTATACTGGTAAATATTTAAGTAGTATAGTTTGTTATGAATTTAATTTAAAAAAATCTTAATCTATTCAAAATTTTATTATAGCTTAACATTTTGTAATTTATATATTATATATACTAGAAACTTAATGAGCAAATTAATTATTTTCAAATTCTGTTTTAAGAATTTTTTCAATCCGTAGTTTAAGTGATTTATCACCTAATTTTGAAAAAATTACAAATATTTGCATATGATTATCATATTATTTGTCATTTTTATGAAAATAAAGGAAAAATTTTTTGTTGTTGCAATCACCTTTTAAAATAGAACCAATTTTGAAAGTTAACAACGTATTAGCATGAAAACAATGTAAATACAAAGAATATTTTTGATAAACAAATGTCATATAAAATACAAGTACCTAAATAAATAACTCATTTAATATATATATTAAAAAAAATAAAAATATTTTTTTTTTTTTTGTGTTTATTTTTGACGCTTTCCGATAGATGGAGCCAAAACGATTATTTGATATTTAGTATTTCAGATGGAAGAGAAGAAATTCGTCCGCGAAACTGCCGCATCACGGTATTTTCGGAGTAAAAAATAGTTCGATTTTTAAACTGAGTTATAAAAAAAACAAGAGTTTTCCTAGGGAAAAGGGAGATGTCAGGCACATCAGATAAAAGCGATTAATATCATATATAAATTAAACTAAATTCGCTCGAGCCATATTCGAGAAAAAATTCTTACACATTAGTCCGTCCCTTTATAACTTAAATGAGCCAATTCATATCTCGAAATATATTGCACGCAGAAATGTAGAGATTTCAGGGTAGGATCAGACAGAAGGTGAAAGTCTATTTTGAAAATATCAGAACATAACCTCCTATATTTCCTGAGATATTAAGTGTCGGCTTTCAGCGGTTTGTTTGATCTTAAAATTCCTGTATATATAAGTGTCGCAGTTTTCGTTCGTTTTTCCGTTTCCGCTGAGTGTCGTGGCGTTCGTTTGTTTTTGCGCTTGCGTCACTAGAAAAACTGCCGTTTTTCATGATTATAACAATGCAGACTTTACAGTCAAATTAACTTTATTAATTAACGAAAGAATAAACATGATGTGAATGTCACACTTTTAAATAAATCTTGTATGCAGTAACATAGGCATTTTGAAGCTCTTGAGGTATGGTCAGAGTGTATATTAAAGCGTTTGAATGAAAATTAATTAAAGCTTTTGAGATATATATATATTATATAGTATTTGAGATATTTTTTGATAAGGTTTTTTTTTTTTTTGTTGTTGTTTACTGAGTTCATAGGAGAAGTTAGTCAAAAAAAATCGTTCGACGAAGGGGGACATAGATAATTCCCCATTTTTATTGTATTGTTTTTGGTTCAAATTTTCGAAAGTGAGATTTTGTTATATTTACACGTTTTGAGGTACCCTGAATACGGAAATCGTGTTTTTAACGGTTGGTCTGTGTGTGTGTGTGTCTGTCTGTTACCAGCATATCTCAAGAAGAAATAGCAACAGCGATTCCAAATTTGCTATTCTAAATATGCGTCATATAAGGATGTCATACTAAGCTTTTCATTGAGATAAAGCAAATGGTTCGTGTACAGGGACACTCAAGAGTATTCAAATATATTTCATCTATGGGAGAAATTGCAGATAAGTAGAGTTTAGCATCTATAGACAGCACTAAACCAAATGAAATGAATATATATATATATATATATGCATAAAAACATGCCTCATGTAGAATATGACAGTGAAATCATTCACTGTTCATTTACAGGGCTGCACACACGCACACACACACAAAAAAAACTAGATTATAGTGCGACAATAGCTGAAAATTGATGGAAAGGTATTTCAGGTTGTGTCGAATATTATTACTATAGGATTATATTTAGGTGCACCATGTGATTTGTACAGATTCTTCAAAAGATATACAGGGTTGCAAATATTTAAGCGATAACATTCTTTTCTATTGTTAGTGGAAGTGCTTTACTATAACATTTTACCATGTCCAGAAAAGCTGCTTGGGAATGGAAATGAATTCCTCATAGACATTTTTAAAGCTAAATATTCATCGCTTGTTTTTTGTGTATTTATTTACACGGTTTGAGGCTTCCTGATCACCAAAGTCAAGTTTTTAAAAGTTTGATCTTTGTTTGTGTCTCTTAGAGTAACTTAAAAACGAATAATTTCAGGAGATCCAAAAGTTGTATTTTCAAATTAATGTAAATTTGTTGCTGGAAAAATTTGATAAAGACTGATAAGTTTCAAGGAATGTTGCGTGTGAAAGGTGTCTGAATAACTTTAACTGAACTTTTAATTTTAATAAAAGATTTAAATTCTATATAAATATAGGTGCAGTAATGAAATGGGAGGTTGAGGGGGGGCTACCGCCCCCCTCACACAAAACTAATTATCATATAAAACACTTCCAAAGCCTAATTTGAATTGTTTTAACATTGGTTTACGTAACAGTGCTCATTGTCTTACCGCTTAATTTCCAATCTGTATTTATAGTATTAAATATCAGGGTAAGAGAAAGTCGTGTGAGTGACACACCAGATTATTTTTTAAGAAAAGAGGATTATTTTATTTTATTAAGAGTATACTGTAAAATTTTCTCTATTAATTGATGAAAAGATAAATATGATGTTGGCTTTCAAATAAATCTTGTACGCAATAACAAATGGGTATTTTAAAGCTTCTTGGGTAAGAAACACTTGAATGAAAATTTATTAAAACGTTTTCGATATATTTTGCAATGTATTTGATATCTTGTTTTTCTGTAACTGAGTTTGCAGAAAAGAGATTACAAAAAATCGTTAGATTACTGTGCGTTCAACAACCTATGTGATGTAAAAATAGAGCATGATAGACAACAATATAAATTAGCTACAAAAATATGTTGGCAAAAATGTGCAAAAAGTAAGATTGCAAACACAAGTTAAATTAAAAACGTTCTGATATGATAAATATATGCTGAATGTTATGTTTTTAATATTTTTTGGCAAAAAGCTCTGGAAATAAAATCTGTTCAGTATTTTTTAAGTATTTTTAAGATTTTCTTTCCTTTTTATCTGAAATTAAATCTTATTAAATTTTATATTTATAATTACTAAAAATCCCATTATCTAAGAATCAATTACACTAACAAACATCTGTTACACTGTAAAATACATTACATAAGCAATCCTGTCGTACAAGAAATTTGTATTCCAATGGAAGAACAGTTGATACTTATGTATTATTATAACTATTAAGTAAAATTTTGAGTAAGTCCTCTTACAATTAAGTTCGTATTCCAATTGTTCAACCATGATCTGTTCTAAAATATAATATCCCCATCCTTCCTATGATAGGCAATATTTATTAGTTAGAAAAGGAATTTTAGTTTAAGAAAGTATAAGCGTGAAACACCACAAACAATGTCCACCTTACATTTTAGTCGTTTCATCAATATGATTAAAAGTGTAAACTTCCTCTAGATTACGTAAATCTAGCATCAGAACATTGTACTTTCAACAGCCACTTAAAAAAAAAAAAAAAAAAAAAAAACTCTGTCATTAATCTTCTGTAATATAATGGGTATTTTTTAATGCAGACTATAATGTTAAAAATGCTGTCCTAGTTTGAACCAAAACATGGTACTACAATAGCTGCAACCATGAGAAGGTGAAATTTTTTACTATGATTT
Organism: Salticus scenicus; assembly: GCA_963930645.1. Classification (NCBI taxonomy): domain Eukaryota; kingdom Metazoa; phylum Arthropoda; class Arachnida; order Araneae; family Salticidae; genus Salticus; species Salticus scenicus. The sequence goes on from OZ005649.1 coordinate 44,968,118, forward strand.
AGTACTTGGTTCTACCAAAGCTTAGTACTACAGTTGATGTAATGATAAGATGGGGTGATCTTTTTACTATGATTTGGTGCTTTTGTTTCAACAAGAAGTAGCAAATCATGGTAGAAGATTTCACCATCGCATGATTGCAGCTACTGTAGTACCAGGGTTTGGTTCTATCTAGCATAATGCAGCCACCGTTGTGACATCGTCAAGGTTTTTTTCTTTTATACTCGGCTGCCAGTGTGAGGTCACAGGTGCCCCTCTGTCTGCAGACTCATGAAAACGGACATTCCTTGCAGCTTTTCACGCTCCCAGATTCAAAGTTGCCGCAATTTCACGCTTGACTTTGATATTGCCGCCTTGCGCTCCCAGGCGAAGGTGGTACCCAGACATTTTGTCGCCGAGCAAACACCAATGAACTATTAAACTAGGTGTGAACTTATGTATCTCACGTGACCAAAAACTGTCTGATTTGTTGTCATCTTGTGGGAAATAGTTTCCCCCCCTCCTTGGCATATCATTAGAGAAAAAAAGGGGGGGGGGGGTATTACGTTACTACATATACATAAATTTTATCTTAAGAAACTACTACTATTACAAATAATATTTTTAAATTTCACAATCATTGTTTAAAAATAAATCGCATTATATACATTTATACAAAAATTCGTTCTATGTTTTCATAAAAAAAAAAAAAAAAGAGTGACAGCATTGCTACCTGTTGAGCGATATGCACCAAAAGTTGTTGACTAATTTATGAGAAATTCTTAACATCAATTTATGAAAAGGGGCTGCTAAATTTTTAATTTCATAAAACAGTGATTATTACTTCTTAATCTAGAATTGTCACAAAATTTTTGCTACACATAAATAAGCAGACAGACATTATTCCAAAGATAGTTAAAACACATTCATGTCGTTTTAAAATGTACAAAACTATCAAAAACCAGAAGGCAAAATTTTAGTAAAAAAAAAGGATAAAACAACACATTATATATATATATATATATATATGTTCGCACATTAGTAGTGTAAAAAGGGGGGTTCACCGCCAGGGTGGAGGCGTATTGAGGCGTAGGGTGGTGGCGCGCCTCCACCCTGACACCTCTACGCCTCCACCCTGTCGGTCAACGCCCCCTTTTTACACTACTTAGTCATCATCTTGGACGAGGGGGTGTTCCCACCGGAAGAATAGAAACTGTGTGTTGCCACCGGAAGACTAGAAACTTTGAATATCGGAGTGAATGAGTCATCACCTTTTACGAGGGTTTACGCGATGAGTGCTGCCATCTATCTGGGAGAAGGGGGAATTTTGAGGAGTTAGATTTATTTTCCTAAATTTCGGGACTTAGTATTTTTTTCACAATTTCGGGGACTTAGTATTTTTTTTTTTGTGGAATTTCAAGGAGTTAGATTTATTTTCATAAATTTCGGACTTAGTATTTTTTTCACAATTTCGGAGACTTAGCATTTTCCGCAATGCACAGCGAAGTTGATTGACTGAAACAAAGGTAGATGAGTATTATATAGTTAAAAACAGGGTATAGACTTTAATATTTAGATGTTGCCACCGGAAGAATAGAAACTTTTGAAGAGTTGTCATTCGGGGATTATAAATTGATTACAGAATTAAATAGAAGTTTTCCTATGTATTTCAGGGAATTTGACAAAATAAAACAAAGGTTGATGCGTACTATATAATTAAAAACAGGGTATAGACTTTAAAATTTAGGTGTTGCCATTGGAAGAATATAAATAATTTCCGGTAGGACTTAACATTTTTGAATGAATGAAGTTAATTAACATCAGTAACAATTTATGAGTATTTTAGAAACTTAGCATTTTTAGAGATTAAAAATATATTGCGTTAAGATAATATATAAGGAATTTAAATAGGAGTTCATACTTTTAGTGTTGTCATTGTAAATTTATATTTGGAAATTTTTACAGAATTTTTAGAAACAAGATGATTCTAATACTGCATTCTAATTGGTTAATGAGTACACTTAGTATTTTAGAACTTGAAATTTAGATATTTTTACAGATTTAACTAGAAATTTTCGTATTTTGAGGATAAGTGTCATCAGTAGATTAACACACAGATTTAAAAACAAAACAATAATAAATAATTTAAAACACATATTTTTCAATAATGAATGTCATACAATTATATGTATAATTAATTATTTTAAAACAAAAACGATACGCATAAATTTAAAAACAATAATAAATAATTTAAAACACATATTTTTTAATAATGAATACCATGTAATTATACGTATAATTAGTTATTTTAAAACAAAAACGACATTATAAGCAATAAAGTTGTTTAAACTAAACTTTATACACATCATGACTTTATGTTAACACTAAATAAGTTTCACTTTTAAAATTTCTTTAAGCTCTAACTTATAAATACTATTAATACAATCGTTAAAATTGAACGCTGAAACAAAGGTAGATGAATTTAACGAATGGTATAGACTTTGATCTTAATATCTGCGCATTACCATTCGGAGATTATAAATTTATTACAGAATAAATAGAAATTTGCCAATGTATTTCATGGAAGTTGACAAAATAAAACAAAGGGTTCGTGAGTATTATATAATTAAAAACATTGAATGTGAATGGTATAGACTTTGATATTAAAATTTGGGTGTTACCATTGGAAGAGTATAAATAATTTATATGTTATAAATTAAACTGAATACAATAAAAATTATTTAAATTAAACTAAATATAATAAAAATTATATAAATTAAACTTTATATTCTCACTAAATAAGTTTCACACTTATTTAAACTCTAACTTACATTCGTTAAAAATTGAACACATGCATTAAAAAAATGACTATCATATAAATTTAAAAAAAATTACTATCATATAATAATATTAATTAAAACAATGCATACAAAGACATAAATTATAAATAAAGAAAAAAAATTACTATCATATGATAATATTAATTAAAAAAAAAAAAAAAATACTATTATATAATAATATAAATTAAAAAAATTACTTTCATATAATAATATAAATTAAAAAAATTACTTTCATATAATAATATTAATTAAAAAAAATGCATACAAAGATATACAGTAAAGTTATAAAATAAATAAATAAATAAAAAATAAAATAAATGCTGATTTGTAAAACTTTTTGAAAGTAGTAACTTATAAATTTATACTTATGCACGCACACACATGGTTAAGAAACTTATGTAAAACAATACTATGATTAAAAAAATTTTCAGTATACAATAAAATAAATCGTAATAGATATTCATTTACAATAAGTAATTTAATGATTTAATGCTTTCATTAAAAGATTAAAATTACTAGATTTCAGTTTTTGTTTAATATTTTATGTAAATAGTAATAATCTTTCACTAATAATATATTTCAATAGGTATAGGTTTAAAAAATATTTTAAAGTTTCACTTACCTGAAAACACGTCCTACTCCAACGGCTGCCTTGAGAGAAATGAACGATAAGGAGAGTTCTTATCAGCGACACGAAGTCACGTGATTAGGGTGACGTCACGAGTGATGTGATTGGCTATGCTCAGACACGTGGTGAGTGACCTCACGAGTTATCTGATTGGCTACCTCTGGTCACGTGACGAGAGTCTTATCTTATCAGAGATTGCTTATCAGCGATCACGGTTCAATCTACCATTTTATTTCGTGTGTGTTGGTTGTCTCGTCATGTCTGCAGTGAGTTTTATGGAATACGGACTGAATGTCTACTATGTTTCAAACTTCATCGAAAAGGAACAAGCAGATCGGTATTCCATAAAACTCACTGCAGACATGACGAGACAACCAACACACACGAAATAAAATGGTAGATTGAACCGTGATCGCTGATAAGCAATCTCTGATAAGATAAGACTCTCGTCACGTGACCAGAGGTAGCCAATCAGATAACTCGTGAGGTCACTCACCACGTGTCTGAGCATAGCCAATCACATCACTCGTGACGTCACCCTAATCACGTGACTTCGTGTCGCTGATAAGAACTCTCCTTATCGTTCATTTCTCTCAAGGCAGCCGTTGGAGTAGGACGTGTTTTCAGGTAAGTGAAACTTTAAAACATTTTTTAAACCTATACCTATTGAAATATATTATTAGTGAAAGATTATTACTATTTACATAAAATATTAAACAAAAACTGAAATCTAGTAATTTTAATCTTTTAATGAAAGCATTAAATCATTAAATTACTTATTGTAAATGAATATCTATTACGATTTATTTTATTGTATACTGAAATTTTTTTTAATCATAGTATTGTTTTATATAAGTTTCTTAACCATGTGTGTGCGTGCATAAGTATAAATTTATAAGTTACTACTTTCAAAAAGTTTTACAAATCAGCATTTATTTTATTTTTATTTTATTTTTTATTTATTTATTTATTTTATAACTTTACTGTATATCTTTGTATGCATTTTTTTTTAATTAATATTATTATATGAAAGTAATTTTTTTAATTTATATTATTATATGAAAGTAATTTTTTTAATTTATATTATTATATAATAGTATTTTTTTTTTTTTTTTTTAATTAATATTATCATATGATAGTAATTTTTTTTTCTTTATTTATAATTTATGTCTTTGTATGCATTGTTTTAATTAATATTATTATATGATAGTAATTTTTTTTAAATTTATATGATAGTCATTTTTTAAATGCATGTGTTCAATTTTTAACGAATGTAAGTTAGAGTTTAAATAAGTGTGAAACTTATTTAGTGAGAATATAAAGTTTAATTTATATAATTTTTATTATATTTAGTTTAATTTAAATAATTTTTATTGTATTCAGTTTAATTTATAACATATAAATTATTTATACTCTTCCAATGGTAACACCCAAATTTTAATATCAAAGTCTATACCATTCACATTCAATGTTTTTAATTATATAATACTCACGAACCCTTTGTTTTATTTTGTCAACTTCCATGAAATACATAGGCAAATTTCTATTTATTCTGTAATAAATTTATAATCTCCGAATGGTAATGCGCAGATATTAAGATCAAAGTCTATACCATTCGTTAAATTCATCTACCTTTGTTTCAGCGTTCAATTTTAACGATTGTATTAATAGTATTTATAAGTTAGAGCTTAAAGAAATTTTAAAAGTGAAACTTATTTAGTGTTAACATAAAGTCATGATGTGTATAAAGTTTAGTTTAAACAACTTTATTGCTTATAATGTCGTTTTTGTTTTAAAATAACTAATTATACGTATAATTACATGGTATTCATTATTAAAAAATATGTGTTTTAAATTATTTATTATTGTTTTTAAATTTATGCGTATCGTTTTTGTTTTAAAATAATTAATTATACATATAATTGTATGACATTCATTATTGAAAAATATGTGTTTTAAATTATTTATTATTGTTTTGTTTTTAAATCTGTGTGTTAATCCACTGATGACACTTATCCTCAAAATACGAAAATTTCTAGTTAAATCTGTAAAAATATCTAAATTTCAAGTTCCAAAATACTAAGTGTACTCATTAACCAATTAGAATGCAGTATTAGAATCATCTTGTTTCTATAAATTTTGTAAAAATTTCCAAATATAAATTTACAATGACAACACTAAAAGTATGAACTCCTATTTAAATTCCTTATATATTATCTTAACGCAATATATTTTTAATCTCTAAAAATGCTATGTTTCTAAAATACTCATAAATTGTTACTGATGTTAATTAACTTCATTCATTCAAAAATGTTAAGTCCTACCGGAAATTATTTATATTCTTCCAATGGCAACACCTAAATTTTAAAGTCTATACCCTGTTTTTAATTATATAGTACGCATCAACCTTTGTTTTATTTTGTCAAATTCCCTGAAATACATAGGAAAACTTCTATTTAATTCTGTAATCAATTTATAATCCCCGAATGACAACTCTTCAAAAGTTTCTATTCTTCCGGTGGCAACATCTAAATATTAAAGTCTATACCCTGTTTTTAACTATATAATACTCATCTACCTTTGTTTCAGTCAATCAACTTCGCTGTGCATTGCGGAAAATGCTAAGTCTCCGAAATTGTGAAAAAAATACTAAGTCCGAAATTTATGAAAATAAATCTAACTCCTTGAAATTCCACACACAAAAAAAAAAAATACTAAGTCCCCGAAATTGTGAAAAAAATACTAAGTCCCGAAATTTAGGAAAATAAATCTAACTCCTCAAAATTCCCCCTTCTCCCAGATAGATGGCAGCACTCATCGCGTAAACCCTCGTAAAAGGTGATGACTCATTCACTCCGATATTCAAAGTTTCTAGTCTTCCGGTGGCAACACACAGTTTCTATTCTTCCGGTGGGAACACCCCCTCGTCCAAGATGATGACTAAGTAGTGTAAAAAGGGGGCGTTGACCGACAGGGTGGAGGCGTAGAGGTGTCAGGGTGGAGGCGCGCCACCACCCTACGCTTTAATACGCCTCTACGCCTCCACCCTGGCGGTGAACCCCCCTTTTTACACTACTCACATTTTTTAGACGATTTTGATGGAGTGTACTGAAGCAATTTTTCTCATATTTCGTGTTTTATTTGTTCAGTTTGATAGCCCTTGTTCTTAACTAACATTCTACATCATAATTTCTATGATAATAATCCTTTTTATAATATCGGAAAAGGTATATTTTTCTACTCCTCTTGAACGGCTTTCCAGAGTCCACAAAGCGTTGTAGGTCGGTGTTTGGATAATGTTGATTTTAAGAGTCGAAAAACACAAAAATCCAACAGTGATTTAGCAGGAATCAGAAGATTTAGCAGGAATGTCAGTGAAGGGTATGGTTTGAATTCCCGTTTTTTGTTCCATTTTTTTCTAGAAAAGCAATTGCGGATTGCGATGTGTGGCTGCTTGTTTTGTCTTGATACAGTTCAACGGATTGATAGCATTGTGGATAAAGATCTGGATTTTCATTTTTAAAAATTGGAATTAAAATATGTTCTTGAGAGTATTTAGAGTTGATTTTGACATTTTTGTCACATTTTTTTTTGCTTTTATCTTGCGCTTGTATGAAAAAACCAGTGGCAATCATAAATCCTTTAGAAAAACTCTCTTTTGATGCTTTGAGCCATGTAGCAATTTTTTTTTTCTCCACTTTTGTGATAATAAATTGACCTTTTTTTATTGCAACCACTTAAATAGACCCAAGATTCATCTGTTGTTGCAACATTTTTCCATTTTTCTCCTGATAAATGCTTTTCATAACGATTTCACTAAAAACTATCTTTGGAAAGAGTGTAAACCTATCCTTCCATCCACTGCCATTTTAAAAGCGCATTTTTGCATCTAAACAAAAATTATAAATATCAGAAGATAAATAAAACTTCCAAAAGAATAACTGTTGTGAAAAAAAAAATTCTCCATGCAAACGATTTTTTCTTACTGCGAAATAAAATCGTCTAAAAAATGTGCGAACAGCCTGTATATATACCAGAAATATAATTAAAAGCCCCCTTAAAATTATAGCTTTATTTCTCAAACTTAAATGTCTTAACCTCAAACTAATCCACTGATAGCGCCCTAATTAATTCCTTATTAATTCATATTCTAAAGTATTTCATTAATTACGAATGCTTTAACTTGTTCTCAATTCTTAAAGTTATTTTTATTTTATTTTCCGATGAAACAAAACTGTTATTTATTACATTGTGGAATGCAAAGGTAATTTAATCCAGAATATTCTGACCCCTCCTTGTGTATCGTATGACTCCCCTAAACCAATTAGAGCACTCAGCATCACGTCGCTCCCGCGGAAAAGCGAATGTTCGAGTCAGTCTCAGGCCGGTGGCTACTTGCTAGCTGTTAGGTTGTTCGTCTGAAGTTAGGTTTTTTAAGATGTAAGTTTACAAGGATGGCTCACCTTCGCGTGAATATTGTAACATCTCGAGTTAATAAAACCACCACTTGGTTCACTGACTGCACTTAGTTAATTATTTTAACGTGTGGATGTCCATTTTAATACGACATACATATATATATAAAAGGTACGTGAATGTGACATATATCCATAAACAAATGCTTATCTATTGCTCGACCACGTTTTTTGCTACTATGGGAGTCACTGCTCATATGCTGACAATACGAGTCTAGTGTGTAAACAGGAGAGATAACAACCTTTGTGGGTATGAGAGGACAACGAAATGGCTGAATTTTCCAAATTTTAATGAAAACATTTTTAAATAATATTGCTTAAATGTCGTTTTTTCATATGCTCAAAATTTTAAATAAAATTTTTTATTTATTATACACATATATATATAAATCTGGAATGACTCCACTAGACTTTCCGAACATTAAGTAATTGAAGGTTGTATGAATAAATTAAAGTAAGAGAAATCATTAATTAAACAAAAGAGAAAATTAAAATAGAGAATTTGAGTATTTTTCTCTATTATAATATGTTGTTTAAATTAACGTTATTGCCCTTAAAATAATTTTATCCCATAGATCATAATAATAAAAAAATTTTTGATGTGTCCTGTAAAAATCTGTAAGTACTAGACTTACCAAATATATAGTTTTTGCGACGGTGACTTATACTAGGTATATAAATTTTCAGCTCAATCGGATGAGGAATTTAGACGTTATCGCACTGTAAATAATTTGAGCCCATAAGCCAAAATAATAAAGAATTATTCTTTGTGTCCCTGTAAAAAAATCTAGTGCTAGATTCTCCAAAATTCATACAGTTGACGTGACGGTGATCTATAACATGTATATAAATTTTCAGCTCAATCGGATGTAGAGTTTAGACGATATTGCTCTTTAAAGAAAGGGCATAATGACAAAGAATTCTTCGTTGTGTTCCTGTAAAAAAAAAAAAAAAAAAAAAAACTATACTTTTTAGATTCACCAAAATCTATGCGGTTCGTGCAAAGGGGAATTTTCAGCTTATTTGAACAAGGCGTTTAGACACTATTGCACTTTATATAATTCAGGCCCATAAGTAGTAATGATAAATAATTTTTATTTGTGTCCCTCTAAAAAACTATAAGCGCTAGATTCACCAGAATACATGAAGTTTCTACAACTGTGACCTATAACATGTGTAAGCATTTTTAGCTTAAATGATTTATGCATTTAGACGATATTGCAGTTTTAAAAATTTGGTCCCATAGGCCATAATAATAAAGAATTTTTCTTTGTATACCTGTAAAAATTTTTGACATGATTACAGTACTTTCCTTACATATATACGTTCGGAAAGTAATAGAGAAAATATGACTTTTTTAGCTTTCAAAACCCATGTAACCTCTTAAAAAAAAAAAAAAAAATGAATTTGTTTTATCGAATATTAATTAAAAGTTAGCTTTTCATTTGAAATCATTAATACTTCAGTTAACTTATTGAATTGCAGTAACTATTTTTCTGCATAATGACATAAAGATCAATAGCCAGCATTCAAGAGGCGAAGAATTATTTGCTTATCCATTATCTGATAAAGAAAAATCCTTTTCAATTTTCTTCAACCTCAGTAACGATTTCAGTAGGATCCCCACTGGGATAATGCAGATCGATTTAATGTTTTACGACGTTGACAAAAAATAGCTTAATTTGGTTCTTGTATGCATATAGTGCATAATACGAAATAAGTGATGTGGAAATCGCTTACAATGAAGGTTAAGGGAGTGCAAAGGTTAATTCTTACATGTAAACTTTGTTATAACCAATTATTTTTACAGTATTATAAATGCTAACATTTACGTATTTTGAATGCCGCTATTTTCGTAGAAAATTTTTGCGTTATTTAAAGACTAAAACTTTTCAATTAAATAAAACAAAGTATAAGTGTAAATGGGCGACCTGAGATCGAAGCTGGCACCTCTCGTCTACCAGCTTAGAGAGCAGATTATCTTGGCCACTGGTGGGGCACTAAACAACGAAAACTATTTCATAGCTGCATAGCTGCCAACTTTCGATATTTTTCAATCAGATTCATCACTACTATTTTTAAATAAAAATCTGCCATATTTGTTTTCGATGATTAAATAAATTAAAAATTGATATAGAAAATTTCTTGTATGAAGAATCGTAAGAAAATCGAGAGTGTTGGCAGTTATGCGATATTAAATTAATGTTTTTCAATGTATCTAAAATTTTCAAACAGTGCAATATTTATATGATAATGATTTTAGATTCTAACATTATATAAATGCATATTCAATAATTAGAATCTGTCAATATAATTCTAAATTTCGTTAAATTCTTTCGGATTAGTGTGTACTTTGTAAAGTTTTCCTATTTACACACACACACACACATACACACACATATATATATACACACACATATATATACACTATATTATTGTTTACTTTATCAATAAATTAATTTGTTGTGGCATCACAAAACTTTCTTCTATATTTTTTACACGCAGTACAGATTATTTGTTATTTTTTTTTATCCATTATGAATGCAGACGATCTCAGAGAGTTATTACACTAAATGTCCAACGGAAGTGTATTTTTACCCTTCGGATGACATCCTTCCCGTTCTTGGGAAAAATTACAACTATCCGTGAATATGCAGTCAATTTAATCAGCATAATGCCTCATAATGGTCTTTTTATATATTAAGTTTTGATCGATTATGCGGAATAGAACATGAGATATAGCTTTCCCTTAAATTTCAGAAATAACTGTATAGCAGCGACACCTGTTGAGCGATTCGCTCCAAAAGTTGAATTAATCTAATTTATGTCAAACTGCATCTACGTATAAATTTATATGCAAAGCTATCAAAATCCGGAAGTGGCATTTTTTTATAAATCCAATACTTTCTTCTACTGAATATAGAAGAAAGTTAAAATTGAATGCACGTACACCCAGTAACTCGTTAACCGAACGCCATTAAATTTTATTTTGATACTAATCAGAAATATATGAACTGTGATTTTGTCGAGAAACGTGTCAAAAGTTGTTGAATTAATTGGTATAAAATCTGAAAAGAAAAAAAAAAATCATGAAAACGAAAATTTTTCATTATAAACACAATTTAAAAACAGTTTTAAAGTTGACACCAATTTTCTGAATACCGCTTTTAACTTTCTCTTACTCATATAGTATGAAAAAAAAAAAGTATTTCTTCGTGATAAATTTCGAAATTGAGATTTTTGAAGTATTTATACGTTTCAAGGTTTCTGGTATCAGAAAATAGACTTTTTAACAGTTTGTCTCAGTGTGAGTCTGTTATCAGCATAATTAAAAAACAAACACTAGAAGGAGGATCAAGTTCAGTATTCTAAATAAGTATCATAAGGGGATGGTACTTGAAAATGTTTGATAGATATCGCATAAACGGTTCTTATACAATGAGATGCAAAAGTTTTCAAATATATTAGGGCAAAATTTCTATTATGTATTGCTTAACAATTTTAGACTATGGTGGTTTTTCCACAACTCACTAAAAGTGATCTCAAAATATAATTTACTGTCATTTAGCAGTTGTCTCAAGCAATATGTTATCTTGCGGAGATAATGACTGATGGAAGTCTAAACTTTAAGTACTTGAAATAATCTGGTCACTATCAGGACTTTCTATTACCCTGCATTTCAGTACTATAATGATAGTTTGCATATTAAGCTTTAAGAGCAATAGCGTAAGATAATAAAGTTCAATGTACTTTTAAAATAATCTAAAATAGGTTTAGGAACTGTTTTATTTGACATGCAATTCTGTGTGTGTGTGGGGGGGGGGGGGGGTACCGCCCCACTCAACACCCCGTTCAATTACAATGCATAAATTATTTTTTAAACAATCAAGGCTGTTATTAATTTGCTTTCAAACTTGCCAGTCTTGATCAAATTTTTAAGTGGCAAACTAATACGAAATTCAAAATGCCACATTTGAAATTTCTGCAGTTATTTGTTTTTAAGTTATGCCGATAAGAGATACACATATATATTAACCACTAAAAATTGGACATTCGTAATCAGGGTACCTAAAAATGTGTTTTTATACAAAGAATAAACTGAAAATAGAACTTCCAAAAATACTTTTTTGCAGTATGGGTACAAAAAATTAATTTTGCAGTATTTTTTTACATAGTAAAATGCACGATGCACTTCTATCGATTACATTCAAATGGACAAGAACGTTTTGCTTAATTCTGAGTAACTCTGTATGTTGTTTATAATCAATATGCACTGTAAACAATACTGTGAATTTAAAATTAGCCTTACTTGAAAAACATCTAACACAAAAGGAATTACGATTCCTGCAATTTTCAAGTATACCCCAATATATCCAAATTCCATGGGTGTAAACGAATGATGAATGATTTTCATATAACAATCTACACAAAACAGGTTTTTATGAATATAAAAATTTTTATTCAGTCCGTTTCGTTTAAGTTAACCTATAGATGACAGACTGTACTTATCAGAAATTTTCACATAATGTATTTGAAATCTCTTGGAAGTTTCTGTATATGAACGATTTGCTTGATCTCAAAGAAAAAATTACTGTAGTATCCATATGATACGCATTTCGAATACCAAGTTTGAACTTTCTGCTATAATTTGTTATTGAGGTATGCTGATAAAAGACACACACACACACACACACACACAGACACACAGATCAACTGATAAAAACATGATTTTCGGATTCAGGGGACTTCAAAACATGTAAATATAACAAAAACTCAATTTCGAAAATTTGGCCCCAAAACAATACTTTTTCTACCACATATACGTATATGGGTAAAAGAGAGTAAAAATGCAAAAATGTTATAAGATGGAGGGTGTGATCAAGGCCTATTAATAAAAAAATATATAATTGCTATATTGAATATGAAACAAACCTAAATAAATATAAAAATGTTCAAAGATGTATGTTTGATTGTGCAAGCGAAAGCAGAATCACGGGTTTTGTACCCATATAACACATTTACTGTTTGTCAAATGGCTATTTAGTACAAATCAAAAATTTTAAAATCAAATAAAATATTTACATCCATATTTGATGAAACTTATGCAACTACAATTATTTCAGGAAGTAGTAACGATGATAGGCTTTGATTCTAAACAATTCTTATTTGTAGTTATATCTATGACTTGCATAATTAATACAAAAATGCGCTGATTTATACAGTTTATATGGATTTTATTTTGTTAACCATCTTCAACCAATTCCACCCTTCAGTATTTTTTATATATCTGTATCCTATAGGTAAAAGACACCATGCCAAACAATTGTAATTTTTCTGGAGAGCACGTTTTAATTTTTTCAACTTTAAATGCATGTTTAACTGCACTTCTTTGTAACTAGCAGTAATCGCTTAGTGGTACTTTAATACAGTATTAATGACATAAGGTATTAATGTAATGTCTCAAAAAGTAATCATCAAGGACATGGTGCTGATGTTCGTGTCCCACGATGAATTTCGCTCAACTTTTTATTAAACACAACATGAAGAACTTATCCAAGTGACAGTCGAAAACGTTGATTACCCGCTGACATGAAACTTTCACATACACTGCTGTGTTAGGTAAAACATTGCACGAAAATCTCACATTATGATATGGCCATAACTCTTTTCACAGAAAAAAAAACGGACATGGTGTCCTTTTCCTCTACACTGTAAAAAATATGTCCTATTTGCTGCCAGAAATTCTCTGTAATTTGAGAAAATACGTTCTGACAATATAATTTTTTTCGTAAATTACGCGTATTTTCTGAAATTACAGAGAATTTCTCGCAGCAAATAGGACATAATTTCGCCAGAGAATTTAAAATACGCTCTGATAATATAATTTTTTTCGTAAATAACGCGTATTTTCTCAAATTACAGAGAATTTCTGGAAGCAAATAGGACATATTTTTTACAGTGTAGGGTATACAGATATAAGGAGCAGGGGTCACAGATTTCCTACATTTTACGTGTATTTTATGAGATTGTAAATATGTTTAAAAAGAAATTTTACTTATATAGGTTTCAATGCTATAATATTATCTAAAACAATGCTGCTTGAGGATAATGGTGACATTACAACAAAACGCACGTAAAAATGTAGGAACACTGAGACCACGTATAATAGCTAACTAATAAATAAATTAACTGTATTTTTTTTTTTTAAGTGTCACTTTAGAGTTTGGTCCAAAAATTTTCCAAAAATATACTTTTCGTTTTCTAGCACATCGTTTCTAATCGAGCAAAAATTCTAGAATATATATATATATGTAAGTAATTCATAGATATTTATAAAAAGCTACCTCATTATACCTCAATATCTGAGTAGTTTCAGAAAAGGTTAAATTTAAAATTAAAGGTTTACACTCTCATTATTCCGAGATTTTCTACAGTAGAAATCTGAAATTATGTGTAAAGATAAATTTGATAAAGAATAATAAATACAAGGTATGGCCTTTTTATTTAGACTCTAGTGTAGTTTTCGTATGTTTAATGGGCTATACCCTTTTATGAATTAGAGGCTTCTGAATTAATTGATGAGGGTAAAAAAAAAATAATTTTGATCCCGCTAAAAATGAAATTTTAAAACAATTTGAACTCAGTGTTAAGTATAAAAATCGACGCTGTGTGCTTAATGTGCTTAATTGGTTGCATGGAAGTTTCGTTCATGACAATTAAATGGCAGAAAAATAATTTATCTATCTCAGGAAAATTTATAAAAAAATCACGATTTGTTTTACAAATATCAGGAAATATTATAAAATAACTTAAAAGAAAATATCATTAAAAAAGTCTCCATTTCTAACCGTGACATAAAGAAGGTCATATTTTACCTTTCTCATAGGGAAGTAATTAAAAAACACCTTCTACAAGCCAGTTGCAAATAGTTTTTGACTGATATATGTACATAAAAAAATTCAACGGGAATGTACATAGTTTTTAGGAAAAAAATTGGAGCCGTAGAAAACAACAAAACTCTTGAGAAATTGACCCCTAGATGAAATTTCTTCCACTTTTAGATGAGAATAATATCTTGGAACAGAAAGGAATATTGGAATTTTATGGTAAAGATAAATTAATGTAGCAGCAAATTGTTGTTAGTTCAATCGAAGTATCAGCAAACCAATGAACAGTATTACTTTATTATTATTATTATTATTATTATTATTATTTCGATCTTTTGAATAATGAACATAGCGAATCTATGTCATTTTTATATTAATATTTTATTATTATAAACAATTCGATTGTTATTACGCCCTTTAATATGTAAATGTTTCACAGAACATGTAATTAATTTAATATGTTAAATTAAATAAGTTGTAAAATACTTAGATATCGCACTATTTTGAACAAAAGAACATTAGAACAAATATTTTAAATTAAAGATAAATTATTTGGAAATAAATATATGTCAGCTAGCGAGGTTTAAATTTATAAATTACACCATGATGCAAAGATGTACAAAAATTTTTAATGCATAAAAATACTTTCAATATATAAATATAATTGATTAATATTCATTTGTTTTATAATACAATAAATGTTCATAATAAATTGCTCTTTTTTTTTTAATCTAAAAATATTTCGTGAGAAATTTACGCTTTAACTGCCCGGAATATATTTTTTTTTTCATTCTGAATTAAATTAAATTGATTTTTCTATATACTTTCTGAAGAAACTATTAATCATAGAGCAGTTATGAAAAAAACTTTTTTCCCTCTAACATTACTCTGAAAAATTCCTGAAAAGTTTTCTTTTCCTGAATAACTAAGCAGAAAGTTTGAAAAAGTTTTGAGAGGTTTTCATTTCTGATGACTCCTCCCTCCACTCTAAAATTTATCATAAGAAAAACATATTGTTAAAAAAATTTAGCACGAAAAATTTATGGAGTTTGAGAAAACTGAAAGATAATTTAATATTAAATATGAATATTCTATAAAATTTATTATTTCTTAGAAAATTTTCTAAAGTTAATTCGAATTACTAAACAAAAATCATAGTTGAAGTAAACAGTGAATATGATAACACGATCATGAATAACATACGATACTAGAAAAACTAATTTCGAAAAACATGTTTAATTCTCTTTAACTAAAAAATTCCTTATCAAAAGTCACTTCAATAGCCTCGCTTTGCGATGAATATGTTCAGTCAGTTCACTTTCGATTCTAGCCAATTCTAATACATTTTGATTTAACTCCTTTCCTATTGGTCAGACAGATTTTGAATTCAAATTTTCTAAATTTGAATATTTTCATAAGATAATTTCAAAAAGTCGTTCAATAGTTATAATCTTTATCGCTAATGTTGCACTGTCTATAGCGTTCGGAAAATCTCGAATGAACGATATACTTGTAAAACCATTTTTTTTTTCAAGCATTAAAATGGCTCATATAAGAAAAGCAGATACTCTAACACTATTTATTTTCTTTTTGAGAAGAATATATCTCGTGTTCTTTCTTCACTACAAGCGAATATTTGCAGATTATATTAAATTAGTTAGCCGTATTGTATGACTTATGTCTTCCGACGATTTCAAAAATCTAATTAAAACAACATAAGGTTAGTTATCATGGTATCCCCCCCCCCCCTATTTGTTGCATTACTTAGCTCTAGTGCGACTTAAAACCCACTCAACCTCAACTTTAACACAGTTTGTTGCTATTTTGAATTTTTTTCTTTAACAATTGAATTAATTTTTAGTAATATAGAACTTTTTTGTGTAGAACTGTGTGAAATTTGTCCTTGTGTGACAACTTCAGCTGTGTCCATTCCTACTGTCAGATTAGCCATAGGAGGGAAGAGACTAAATTCAAAACCAACGAATCATTTAATTAAAGCATTCAAATGGGGAGGGGGAGAGAATGGGACTACACTTTTTGTGAATAGGGAAAGTTAGTGACCTCAATGCACACTTAAATGCAAGATAATAAATGGTTTAATTTTGCCAATAAACTTCAGGCGACGTAACTGTAGTCAAACTGTGTTGACTAGACAGCAGCAAACTCTAATACACTGAACAGCGATGAACTCGGCAGAACTGCACTCGACTTGAATTGAACCTCGACTACATTTTTATTAAGGCTTTTATCCACTGAAGAATCAATATGCATTCCTTCGCTACCAACATCCAAACAAAAACTTACTCAAATATAATTATCTGCTAAATTTCACAAAATGGTTTTCTTCCCGACTCGCAACGAGTAGCTGCCACTCCTCAGAGTACATTTATAATGCGAATTTAAGACTTCAAAAAACCTTGATTTCTTCGCAACGTCAAACTTTGAAATTTCCTACGAACTTTTGTGAGTCCTCACGACTGTTCATAAATACATCTACATGTAGTTACAATTATTTGCGCTCTTTGGCTACCAAACAATTTTAATAGAAACTTTTTAAGTATTTAACTATCAGTTTTTGATAATAAAATAAAATAAAAATTTTTACTAATTTTTTCCGGCATCAAAAAAGCGTAACAATTATGAATTATATAAAAACATATATATTTATAATAAAGTTAAGAAAATATATTTTACTTTAAAGACAACCTTGAAATAAATATTTATTGATTTCATTTAACCTTTTGAGAGGGGCTCTTCCGAAATCCTATGGTGAAGCGTGACAGATGCTGTCACAGCCCCTTTCAAAAGGTTAATTGTACAAAGTTTTAACTAAAATATGCTTTTTTGCGATTATAACTACTTAAAATGAAAATATTTAATTTTAATTGTTTTCTTTTGGCGTATTTAGTTTCGTTAAAAAAGAGGGAATTTGAAATACCATAATGGTCCTGCCATACAGCGTAGGCGAAGGCAGGGCCCGACTAACAAACTTTTGTGCCCAGGGCACTTTAAGTTTTTCGTGCCCCTTAGAAGAGCAGGGATGGAACACGGGCGCAGAATTCATACCGGAATGTGTTTAAGAAATTTCTCTGCCTATAATATCGTCGATTTAAGAGCTAGAAAATTTTCTTACATTGATAGTGGTATGAATTCTGCGCCCGTGTTCCATCCCTGGAAGAGCAAGAGTTCTCCCCCCCCCATACCCCCCCCCCCCCCCAAAAAAAAAAAAAAAAAAAAAAAAAAAAAAACTTTTACTAATATACCACAATTTTTAACAGGTGAAAAAACAAATCGAAAAAAAAAATTATTTGTACAAAAATTTAATCTGGTTTTGTTTCAGGCAAGGTTCTAAAGACAAATAAAATTACCCCTAGTCAGTCTAACGACAAGTTTTTATTTTAGAATTTTATTAATGTAAGTGAAACACAGTTGAGTAAAAAAAAAAAAAATAGAATGAAAGAAAGAAAAAGAAAGATTTTAACCATATATTATAGCCATTAGTAAAATTTTGTGCCCCTCCGAAGTTTCGTGTCCAGGGCACTAGCCCCGGGTGCCCGTGCGATAGTCAGGCCCTGGGCGAAGGTATCCTTTATTAACTAATAATCATTTCTAAAATTATTGAAACAGTGTTATTTTGTTATTTTGATGTTAAGCTTTAATTCTGAATCAAAATTTTAATGAAAACTTTAGAGTTTGTGATTATGAATAACAAGTCTATTGCAATGAAACATATAATTACAATCGCAAGAACGACACACATGCTTTAAGTTACATTGCTGTTCAAAATTAATTAATATGAAAAGAATTTTTTAATATTATGCATTATAAAATATAATTTAGTTTTATAGAGTAGCATAATACATGATTAAAAAAAAGTATATTATATTAAAAATGAAAAATTTAACATTGATTTATCTATTTTAAAATTATCTATTTGAAATTTTTTAAACTATTTTGCAGAAATCTCTTAAAAAAAAAAAAAAAAAAAAAAAAAAAAAAAAAAAAACATTTTTTTTTTTTTTTTTTTTTTTTGTACAGAATAGAATTATAATCAATAAAACGTATAGATATTTCGTTATTATTGTCTGATATTCTAATGTTCAAAGAGGTGTAATTTTTTTTTTTTTTTTTTTTTTTTCAATTTGGTGTTTTCTTTTAAATAGCGTAGTAATATCTTCCATTGTATAAAATATCAACTCTATTGAATATAAGATCATATAACATCTGCCATTGCATAAATTTGTCACACGATAGATACAATAAACATATACACTTATATTAAATTTGAAATGTAAGTATTTTAAACCAGAAATTTTTAATTATTGTATAGAATTAATTTAGAAACTAACACAAGCGTATTGATACCAGCTGGTATTTGATTCCTGTCTGATACTGATATCTGGTTCCGAAGATGTGGTCTCAGGGACTTCGGAAATATGCTCCTCGAAAGCACACGCGGTGATACTTAAATAACTGGTGTTGCAAGACCTGGCGGATTTTGCATTCAATAATCATCAACAATCTTAAGAAGTCATATTTGATATGGATAATAGACTATCAGTCTTCTAAGTGATTAGGCAATTGTTACAATTAAAAATTATTGGTGATTATTGAATAAAAGTTCTACCAGATCTGGCAACACTGTAAATCATAGCTGCCAATATTTTAATTTAATCCGGAGTAATTTTAGCCCCGCCTCTATTTCGTACCACTTATTTTTTAAAAGTAATTTTTCTTATTTTATCGTAGTTTTATATTTATTATTATTATTATTATTTTTTTTAATATATATATAAATAAAGTGGTGCGAAATAAAGGCGGGGCTAAAAGTACTCCGGAATAAATTAAAATATTGGCAGCTATGCTGTAAATAACACTATAATGATCCTATTAATAGATGTAGATCCAAGACGGGCTTGCTACTCAGCTTCTTTCTTGAATCTTTTATTTGTCCTTTTCTAACTTCTCTTTTATACAGTGATGTTTTCTATTTTTTATTTTTATATTTAACTGAAAAAAAAAACAACAACCAAAAAAGGAATAACTCATTAAATGCTTTCTAAAAACTACAAAACCATTTTATCCACCCATAATCTTTCTTTGGGTGTTGTAATGCTATAATGCATAGCTGCCAATACTTTAGTTTATTCCCGAGTACTTTTCACCCCGCCTTTTTTTCGCACCACTTTATCTATAGAGAAATATTCTCCAGTATATAACTTTGATAAAATAAGACAAAATTACTTAAAAAAAAATTAGTGGTACGAAATAAAGGCGGAGCTAAAAATATTCCGTAATAAATTAAAATATTGGCAGCTATGTATAATGCTATCCTTAACCATTCTCATTCTGAGTAAACTGTGTTTCCATTTCTTATGAGCTCACATTATTTATTTATTTATTTATTTTTTCTGTTTATCATTCGTGTTGTTGTTAGACTTCATTATTTTTGTTATTCCTTTTCTGACAGACACTTCAACTCCTGATTTCCCCATGTTATTATGTAGACGAAGATGCGTGATATTGGCTACATGGGCTTTCAAGACGAAAAATAATCGAAGTCAGTGAGACCATAGCCTCCTAAACTAGATGCCTATCGCGTTGCTCGTAAACTTAGCAACAGTTCAAGTGCTAGACAGCGCCACATGGTACAGATTGCGCGAATTTTTTATCCAACAGCCACCAATAATTTTAAGAAGTGATATATGACATATATAATCGACGTTTCTTCGATTCTATTTTCCTTTTATGTATATCAAATCCCACTTTTAAAAATTTTTGGAGGCTGTTAAATAAAAAAGTCGCGCAATCTGTACCAGGTGGCGCTGTCTACCGCTTGAACTGTTGCCAAGTTTACGAATGACGCGACAGGCATCTAGTTTAGGAGGCTATGGTGAGACAGTCATTTCTTCATACATACAGAGTGATTATAGATATATTTCTACTATAAACAGTATTCTGCAATTTAAACGGAATAGCGGATTGCTACTAAACTTTTTTGTTGGCGATTCATAGAAAATAAAGGAATTAAAAAAAAAAAAAAAAAAAAAAAAGAAAATTTAAAAATGTTCACCAGGTGCTTCTTTTCGTGAAAAAATCGAAAATTTAACAAAAGAAAAAACTCATGCAGAATGCATAAATTTGAATTATTTATTGATTAGTTTTTGATCCCTTGTGGATCGTTACCTTTCTTAAATATACCATCATGCAAAGTTGTACATGGTGAATAATTTTTAACTATTACTTTTATTTTCTTGAGCGCACGAATTATGCATATATGAAATTTGGTAGTAACAGGCTCGTTTGTGTTAATTACGGGATGTTATTAAAAGCGGAAGTATAAATATAGCAACACTGTACATAAAAGCAGTAAACATTTTTATTACATATATTTTTTAGATTTAATATGTTCGAGGAAAAAAAATAATAATAAAAAAGACTTTTCAACCTACAACATACAACAAAAATTTTCAACTTCAAAAGCATCCATTTTGTGTATATTATTCTACAAAAAGTAATTTTGTAACTGAATTCCCAGGAGAGTCGTTCCGGCAGCGAAAACACATTTGGTCTACCAAAATTTAAGTTCTGACATTTAACTTTGGTATTATTCAAAGAAATTTCTTAAAAGAACAAAAAAGTGAGAAAGAAAATAAAAGAAAAGAAAGAAAGAAAAGTTTTTTTTCAAAATTTTGTCCGTTTGCTTCAATTTACATTAAAGGAAAAAAAAAAAAATTCTTGTCATATTTAATAATAATAATAATAATAATAAAACACGGACATTTTCATGAGTGTCATATTATATTTTAAAACAATGAAAGTCATACATACAGTAATTTTTTTTATTTGTTTGTTTATCTTAAAAGTCAAAACTTTAAATGTAGCATCTAAAATTTCTTCCTTCCTTCCTTTTTTCTTTTCTTTTCTTTTCTTTTCTTTTTTTTTTTTTTTTAGAAGGAGGTAAAAAATTACCTTTATTTAATTCACTTCTGTAAAAAAAAAAAAAAAAAAAAAAAAACAGAAGCAAAGGAGAAACAGTTTTTTTTTTCTTTTAATTCTCAAATAGAGACAAAAAGTAAAGTAAATATAAACCTAAAAATGATCTCTGGAACGTAAAATCATTGTAATTTCTATGAAGTTATTGAAAAAATAATTCTGCGCCAGTCACCATGAAACCGGATAATTTTTAAAGCAAACTTGCCTTTTTTTTTCTTATGGCATCAGTTTTATATATTGAAATGTGTTCATGCGTAGTTTGTTTAATAACACAAAAAAATTTCTTTTAATTTTTTTTTTTTTTTTTTTTTTCGTATTAAAAATCAACGAAACGTAAGTCAATTTTTGCATATTATTTATAAAGTTTTGGAACAAATAAGTGCGATTTATTTTATTTCAGAGTAATCTTCGTTTACATTTGTTAATCTATAAAATAATTTTATGAAAAAAAAAAAAAAAAAAAAAAGGGAATAAAATTACAACTTTAATTTATAAGATTATATTTGAACCCAAATGAGACATAAGCAATATACATGAAATATAATAAAAAATATTGATAGAAAAAAAAAAAAAGTATAAAATAATGATATTTGTAAATTTTAAAGTTGTAATATTATGAATATACATATTCTAAATAAAACATTATGTATTTGTAACATACGATTTGAAAATAATTGAATGACCTGAACAGTGAGATCATAATGACATAATTTTGTTTATTGAATTAATGAGCAATTTAAAGAGAAAAAGAAATGAAAATAGAGCACTAAGCTTTTCAATTTGTAAATGTAATCTTATAAAAATAATATTATAGTGTGGTAAGTAAAGTTTAATTACGGTAATATGATTCGTATTTAAATTATTTTACAATATATATATTTATTTAAGTGAAAATTTAAAAATTTGCTTAGTGGTCAGTGGCCGGTACTTTCTATATTTTAGTGACAATTTTTCATGCTACTGGTCACTTTATGATAAAATAAATATGTATATATATATTTTTAACATGTTTCAGTGTGCACTCACTATATCATAAAAAATAACAGAAACAATTTTTAGTTCCCCAACATACTAAAGATAGGGTCTTCGATCAATACCACCTGTAATAATACCTCCGAGCTGAGCTCTACGTCACGGAAGATCGGCCGATTTCATCCAATCCCCACGATCCAACATGTATCATAGGAAGTGCTGATTGGATGAAATCGGCCGACCTTCCATGACGTAGAGCTCAGCTCGGAGGCATTATTCCAGGAGGTGTTGCTTCGATATACTTAAATTTGAAACGCAAAAGTACATGCAAAATGATTTTTTGTTTTTTATTTGTTTGTTTACCTGTTTCTCACAGGCAATTTATTGCATTCGTCCAATTTTACTGATATTATAAGACGATCGATAAAACGGTATGGTTTAAGTTAGGTAGATCTGAAAATTCAGATTTTATGCACTTTTAGCACTTTTCGGAAATTTTTCGACTTATTACCGAAATAAAAAAATTTCTTGTCCAAAATAATAATAATAGCAATAGTAATAATAATAAATAAATATAAAAGTTTTAGTTTTCGGATCCTAATTTTCTTAGACAAACTTCTGAAAATATCATTTTTTTTTTTTTTTAAATAATCGTTGATTTATATTTATTTACATAGTCGTTTCGCATTTTAAACCGTCTATTTTTCACATTTTAAGGCTTATTGAAAAATAAAACTCGATATTTTTGCGACGAATTGCAAAATGCGAAACTATTTCGCTGGTGATTGAGGGAAAAAAAAAAAAAAAAAAAAAAAAAACCTGTTAAAGTCAGTTATTTGTTGTGATACTTAACTTTATTTCCCGACGGACTGTTTCATCACGATTTTGATCCTCCACGGAAGGGATGGCTCTCCCGCATCAGTAACCCCCAGAGGTTTAATTTTGATGGAAGCATGGAGGACATTCCGGCCACGACAGATTTTACGTGCACCAGCTATCATTAGCGCCTCTAATGTGGCTATAAATGTTGAAATAAATAATTATTTCCCCCCGAATTCACATTATTACGCACTTTTGTTTTAAAGCTGATTCCCGAAATGCATTATTATTTCAGAACAAATTAAAAAAATTTTTGGTCATGCTAATGAAAATCACAAAAGAATTTATTTATTTTTAATTATTAAAAAAAAAAAATTACTTTTTATAGAATTTTCAAACACAACTCATGCACACAACGGAATTACATGCATTATTACAATAGCATTTATTAAATGCTTCAACAACTAATTCTGTTTAAAGACTACTTGTAAAGACTAGTATGTTGTAGCCAGCAGAAAACTTTCATCCATATTTTCCTATACAAATTTACACAATGGAAATAGTTTATTAAAATTATCAATTATTAAAATTATTTTCCATGATGAATGCAGACGATTTGCATCTCAGAGAACACTCAGTATCCAAAGAAAATAAATTTTGTGTCGACATCTAAGGAAATGTTTTTTTTTTTTTTTTTTTTTTTTTTTTTTTCTTTTTGATAAAAAATGAAAAAAAAAAAAAATGGTTAAATTTATTTTAGTATTGTTGGTATTGTTGCGTACATGGTGGTTCGTGAGTTGTCCGAGAATGAAAGGCCAAACTTACAAAAATTCAGTAATTTATTCACAGAAAGTTCCAGAAAATACAGGTCTATAAACCAAGTATCAGCTTCAATTCAACTAGTAAACACAGCTTAAACAACAGCTGTCAATAGAAAATCCACAGTACAAACTGTATAGAAATAACACTTAAAGCAAGTCTCTTTCAAAGAGGCTCAGAGCCAATGGGATTAGAGCTTCCATATTTGGTATATCCCTAATAAGTATTTTCTCGCCAAGGTCGCCAAGATGGGAAAAAGTTGCCAAATTTGGCGCCAAATCCATTACCTGCCTTATTGGGGCTTTTAATGCGTTTTTAAGGGAAAATAAGGCTATTTCAACGCTAACACGACTAGAAATGCACAAAATTAGCACTTTATCAACTTACTAAGACTCTTTAAAAGAATTTATATAAAAATAAACACAATTATTTACAACTTTGTAACACTGCCCCCCTCCCAAGGACTGCACGTCCCGGGTAGTGTAACCCTTGGTCACTCCTGACACTAGAAATCACTTTGTAACAGTATCATATTTTTATGATCCAGCTATTATTTTTAAAGGTAATTGAAGTTCTTTTGAATGATACACATATCGAAAATCCCCCCCCCCCCGCAGGGTTGTAAGGGGCTATAAATACAAAAAATTTTCTGATTAATTATTACTCTCGTAATATATATATGAGGTAACTCAAGGGAAGACGCAAGTTTGTTCCAGACTTTTATGTGTCAACAGACGTTAATACATACTTACCAGCATGTGGGAGAAGTCTTGTCCCTTTGAGCGTGTGGATTGTGAACTTATCTTAATTTATCGCCTTTAATCGCCGTTATTTTGCATCTTGTGAGCATTTAACCTTGTGAATAAAGCCCTTATAATATTCGGTTGCTCGTGTTTAAATTTCATAAACAGATGTTTTATTTTAAATAAGATATTAGCAATATAAGTCACTTACTTATTCTATTACACGCACAAAGTAAGCAGAAGCGGCCTTAACCTTGCAGCAATACGAAAATAAGCATTTGTGGCATCTTCACCCAATGTTTGGGTGAAGATGCAACATGGTTCAGAAATGAATTAAATAACCTTTAATTTTTTTGTTTTATTTTATATACTGTAAATTTTAATGTAAAACTTAAATAGAATTTATAATTATAATTATAATATCATAATAAGTATACCGTGTCCCAAAAGTTTAGACAATCAATAAAATTTGCATTAACATAAAAAGTAATAAAGTACAGCTAAAATTCGTGAGATAGGTAATAAATAAGAACAGTTTTGCTGATATACACATATAAATTATGATTAAAGGTTTGAAATTATAAAATGTACATTAAATTATATAAAAATGTGCTTCCCAAAAGTATAGACACAATACAGTATGACATGTTTCCTTTTACATTTTTGTTCACAGAATAAAATATTTTTAGTGTTGTCTGCTTCTATGAATGCAGAATAAGTTTTCCCTTTAATTGAAATACCGTCTGCTATATTTTTAGCATAATAATTTAATGAGTTCAATGTATTGCTTTGTTTGTCAATCGAAAAAGGCGTTTCCTACGTATCTGATAAAAATGCGACGTTCTAAAGAAATTTCTAAAGATGAAATTATTAAGATTTTACAGTTAAAAGCACAAGGACAAAATCCTATACAAATATCGAGAAGAATAAACATATCCTTGAGCAGTATTTATAGAGTTTTGAGATCAGAGGTAACATGGAATACTCGAAAAAGAGTCGGAAGACCACAGAAAACAACGTTACGTGGTGATAGAATGTTATTAAAAAAGGCTTCAGTTGGTAATTTATCTGTGCGTTCAATTGCATCAACTTCCAGAATTCAAAAAGTACTTTACACAGAAGAATTAAAGCTTCAAAACACATTGTTTACAGGAGAATGAAAGCAAAACCTTGCTTAAAGCAGAGACATAAAGATGCACGTCTAAAGTGGGCTAGAAAGTATATATCATACGGTGAAAAGTGACTTTCTGTCATCTTCAGTGACGAAAAGAAATGGAATTAAAACGGCCCTGACGGTTATAAATTTTACTAGTATAACCTAAAAAAAGAACCAAAGAACTGTTTCAGCAGGCAACAAGGCGGAGGATGCATAATGACCTGGTGAGGATTTTGTTTCAACCGGCAAACATTTCTAGGATTTGCGGACAGAAAAATGAAATCAGAGGATTATCAGGATATTTTACGTGTCAATTTACTGTCAATTAGGGATTTGCTAGCAACACCGGACTGTGTTTTCCAATAAGATGTGGCATCCTTCCATACCTCCAGATCAACGAAAACGTGGTTTATTCAAAAGAGTATCACACTATTAGACTGGCCAGCACTTAGTCCGGATTTGAATACCATGGAGAATATATGGGGATCTTATTTCATAAATTATATGAAAATGGAAAGCAATATACATGTGTAAATGACTTAAAAACTGCAACTGACAAAGCGTGGTATGAAATATCTCCTTCTGTGATGCAATGCTTAATTAATTCTATGGAACAATGTGTATTTGATGTTGTAAAGTGTCGTGGCAATACAATTCAATATTAAAAGTAAGTTTTTAGTTACTTTTATAAATGTAAAACCAAAAACATTTACAGGTGTCTATACTTTTGGGACGGCACATTTTAAATAATTTAATGTACGTTTTACAATTTCAAACATTTGATCATAATTTATACGTGTATATTAACAAAACTGTTTTTATTTATTACCTATTTAAATTTTATTGATTGTCTAAAAATTGTCTTATGCAAATTTTATTGATTGTCTAAACTTTTGGGACATGATGTATTATTTTTATAATATTATTTTAACAAACTTCCATTCTTCAGTAAGGATATCTCCTGAATATAGCTCGGAGCAAAGGAACCACAGTAGGAAATGGAACTTCTGGGTTTTCAGCTACTGGGATTTATCCTTATAACCCACAAGCAATCCCAGATCATATGCGTGCTACTTCTGTTGGATCCAGCAATGCCACAGTTGTTGCTTCCACAAACGGCGCATGTGACAATAGGCCTACACCAGCAGTTACTTCCGCTATCAGAGCTAGAGGCAGTCAACTGTCACTAACAGTTGCCTCCACCAGCATAAAAAGCCATTTCGTCCCCTAGCCTTGATCATCGAGTGCAAGAAATGGTAGCACGAAGATTGCAATGGTGATCATTTGCACTAAATTAAATGTTAGGCAGGCTAACATTCAACCTTATACCCTTATTAGTTTTGGCAAAGTAAATTTCCAAAAATTTATTTCAGTTTACAAATTTATTTGTTTCTCCATAGTTACTTTTAGCGCCGGGCTCGTAGTTGGAAGATTACAGGCTTGGTACTCGAGGCGGCCAAACACCGTCGTGTACACTAATGGTGGCTGGTGTACGTAAAATCTGTCGGGGCCGCAATGTCCTCCATGCTTCCATCAAAATTATATCTCTAAGGGTTACCAATGCGGGAGAGCCATCCCTTCCGTGGAGGATCGAAATTGTGATGGCATGTCTCTAGATTACCTCTAGGGGTAAGTCCCAGACCATCGCCAATTGCCCATTGCGCAGTATTAGTGCGACGTAAAACCCAACCAACAAATTTTGTCTTATTTTTTAAATTTATTCTTGCATTGTATCTTAGTTCATAACAGTTGGCATCTTCCCCTTATATATGGAGGAAGAGGCCACAATTACACGAATTTGATTACATTAAATTTTTCAGTTGTGTACAGACTGGGAAAGAAATCAATAAGCATACATAATTAATTAAACATTGAAGAACGTAGTGTAATTTCTTCATAATCATATTCTTGCAGTTATTGTCTGTACAAATCAAAATATCCTTATATATGGCGTCTTTCCCCGATTTACCCTATGTATTTTAAATTGAAACATTGTTTTTACATTGAAAATTAAGATTAATTCTCATTATGTTTACATTTAACCGAAAGTTTATCCTGTATTGCCTCACTAAAAATTATGAAAATTTGGAGGCCAGCGCCCCCTTTTGAGCGATCTTAAAATGTAATAGCATCAATTTAAACCATGGTCCATATAAATGACAAGTATGATTAAATATCGTCCATTATTTAGTAAGATACAGCGTACATAAAATTTTTCATTCATACATACTTACAAACAGACTTACATTTAAAAAATATGTTAAAATAGCATGTTCAGAACATTTGAAATCGTATAAATCCACTCAAAATCAGAGATCGAAAATTTTCCCAAACGCAATAGTTTTTTCTACTATGTAGAATCAGTAAAAATACATCGAAAATAAATGTCACTTTTGTTATTGCCATAAACTATACGTCTTTATCAGTTTATTTCATAAATCAAATTCTCTGATAAATTAACCAGTTTAGTTGTCAAGATGTGTATACCCGTCATGCACTAGGGCGTACCTCAACGAATGTGACATGCTGAGACGTGACAGCACAATTAAGTATTTTTCGCATCAGTAACATGTATGTTCTATGTTTGTACGGACGTAAAATGGAAGAAATCATACATGAATAATCTTTAAATGTATTTAGATTTTTAATTTTAAATAATAAACATAAGTAAACATTTAATTTGTTAAATGATCCGTTTCAAGGTAGATATTTTATATATTTGGATAAAACTGTAAGATCTTTTTTTTTTTTCAGAGAGCGATGTAGTTTATAAGGCTGATGTATATGACTTGGAATAAACTACTGAAAATTGTACAAATATTGTTTTATATAATTTTGATAATACTTTAGGACCCAGGAAAAATATTGTGTTTTATAAGAGTACTCATATAACATTATTCAATATACGTGAAATATAATGCTAAAAAATACATGGTAGTGCTGCTGCACACACATATACACACACATACGAAAAAAAAAAGGTAAAGTTTTTATTGGATTAAAAATTACATATTTAGGAATAAAACGTTTGTTAATTGAATTTATAAAATAATAAATAAATAAATAAATAAATAAATAAAAAGTAAAAGAAAGAAAACGAATAATTTTTTAATACAGAGGGGTGACATTTTACTTAAATTATTATATATTGTTAGATTATTGTCATAAATTATTGTTATTTAGAAAATAAATGTTTTTTACAGACATAATTCAGTACAAAATTTAAATAAATTAATTATATGATTAGCAATAATGCTTTGTATTTCTTTAAAGTATTTATTAAAAGAATAAATGTTTCTGTCGATCTAGAACTAAAAAAAAAGTCATGACGTGAGAAAGTAGAATTAATTTGAAAGTACCAGATAATGCACATTTTGTCAATAAATTACGATAACGATACACATGGAATGAAAGCAAATGTATTTCCATTTGCCAAATGGCTGCAGCTTTTGTTTATTTTCTTACATTTTACTGTATGTTATTCTTATTTTTTTCGTATACATCTATATTTACTCTTATATTGAGTTGATAAATTAACCGACATGGTTTAGGATAGTTATTTTAATTTAGGGATTATTTTAAGCACCATTTAAATATGAAGTATTAGCACAAATTTGGGAGTATGTCATTCATACATATTGCAGTTCCACATTTTTTTTTTAATTATTATTATGTTACCACTATATTTATATTGTAATTGTCTGTAAAGGCTTCTGCAATCTGTTAAAACGAAAACTGCTATATTCTTCAACCGCATTTCTTGAAATCATCGAAGCCTTTGCGCTAGAGCTGACTCAACGTGTCCACCGTTAAAGTAGGAATGTTAGGGATAAAATGAGGGATAAGAGAGAGCGCCGAATGACTGGATGTTTTCCAAATCCCAACATTTCGGTCAATTTGGCAATTCTCGAAGAATTTGGACGTCCTCGCTGCTAGTTTTAGGAAACGGGGTTGCACTATATAAAGATAGTGGTGGAAGAGCCACTAAATAAATAAATAAATAAATAAATAAATAAATAAATGAAAAATAAATAAAATAAAATAAATAAATAAAGCGGAACAGAAACATGTATGGATAGCTAAAAAATAATCAACCTACAGCATCAGTATGATTTCTCTTTAAAAATAGTATGTTGTGGCCACCACAAGACTTTCTATACATTCTCATACAAATTGACGCAATACATAATATTTATTAAAACTATTGTACGAATAGTAATAAAAAAAATAATAATTATGATAATAATAAATTATTGTTTGAAAACTCACAAAAAAGTGACCAGTTGTAATCCTGCATATACATGCAAAATGTAATAACTATGCGACAATAACTTGCAAAAACGATTAAAAACGTTCACCTTTAAGTTATGAGAAAATATATAACACGTGCATTACACGTAGAATGACATTTATATAACTCACTAATATATACATATATATATATATATATACCACCGCACTTTAGAATGTAGAAAACGAGGGGAAAAAAGCTAAAATCCCATAGAAATAGCATGGGATGAAAACCGAAAAAACTCACAATGTCAAGTGTGTTAAAAAAGAAAAAAAAAAAAAAAAAGAAGAAGCTCACACCAGAAGTAACAAAAGGACAAAATTTACTAGAAAAAGACATCGAGGAGAAGACATCAAGGAGCGGGTGGGTAGGGCTGAGGCATTAGTTATATATTGCCTAACTAAAATGAATATAAACTTTAATCATATATTTGAACTTCAGTTGAACACCATCTGAGAAATTCAATCTGAAAAAAAAAGTTAATTATTTTTAATTTATAAAAGAACATATGTATATTATGATGATATTTATTCAAGTAGCAAAATTATAGGCTATGTTATATACATTTATTTCCTGTATGAGATGTAAAACTTTCATGTAAATTTATTATTATCTCATTATACAAAACCGTGTACGTAACCTGCAAATTACCATTTTTACTCAACTGAAATTTAAAATAAACATTTCTTATATATTTTTAAAGAAAACAGCTGAATATTTTTTCCGAAAATTTCTGTTTAAAAAAGGAATTTTTATGATCATGTTAAGTTCTTTAAAATACATAAGAAGTTAATTACAAATGCTTGTAAACTTTTAACAAAACAGAATTTTTCCCTTTTGTAACTTCAAATATATTTAATCTCTTAATCATGTGTATTTTATTTTCGGCTGATACCTGAAAATGAATTTTTGCTTTTAATTAGAGAGGATGAAATTTTACAAAAACTATCTTTACATCATTATCTTTAAAAGAAATGTGGACGTTAAAAATCAATTTTTTTAATTAGTGACTTAGAGATGTGAAAGTTTGATCTGAAATGTATTAATAGTAATCACATTAAATTTCGTCAAAATCGTTTTAAATTAAAATTAGAAATTTCAATTTTAATTAAAAAATTTAAATGCTCCATGCTAACTAATTTTTTTTTTTTTTTTTTTTTTTAAATTTTCCTTCGATTTTACATTGTTTTAGTTTATCAAAATATTCGAAATATAGTTGAGAATTACTTTAAAGTTAATTGATAATTTTTTTTTTTTTTAAATATTTTTATGTTTACATTTTTATATTTCGAGTAAACTTTTAACACTCATTTCTTTCTTTCTTTCTTTTTTTTTTTTTAATTAACTTATCGAGCAATCCCCAAAGTAATACCTAAATACATTTAGAATATATTGTTAGCGGAAAAAAAATGTTTGTTATTTAAAAGGGACAATTGAAAACTAGTTGGCATAGAGCATTTAAAAAAAATTAAAAAAAATAATATTTTTTAATTTTATTTCTTTTAATTTCAAAAGCTTTAGAGAAATATTAATATACTTAATATTGATACATTTCAATGCATATGTATACAAACTTTCATAACTCTAAAAGACAGTAATTAACAAACAAACAAACAAAAATCTCTATCCCCTTAAAGAGAAAGCATAAAATTACATTTGCTTAAGCTCTGAATATTGTACAGAAATTGCATATGCACCATACAGAGTACTAAAAATTTAGAATAATACTAATAATAATGATTAACGTCTTTCATCCCCTTAAAAAGAAAGCATAAAATAGATTACATTTGCGTAAGCTCTGAATATTGCATAGAAATTGCATATGCATCCTAAAAATTTAGAATAATAACAATGATAATAATAGTAATTAACGTCTTTCTTCCCCTTAAAAAGAAACCATAAAATAGATTACGATTATGTAAGCTTTGAATATTGTATAGAAATTGCATATGCACCATATAGAGTACAAAAGAATTAGAATAATAATAATAATAATAATAATAATAATAATAATGATTAACGTCTTTCATCCCCTTAAAAAGAAAGCATAAAATAGATTACATTTGCGTAAACTCTGAATATTACATAGAAATTGCATATGCATCATAAAAATTTAGAATGATACTAATAATAATGATTAACGTCTTTCATCCCCTTAAAAAGAAAGCATAAAATAGATTACATTTGCGTAAGCTCTGAATATTGCATAGAAATTGCATATGCATCCTAAAAATTTAGAATAATAACAATGATAATAATAGTAATTAACGTCTTTCTTCCCCTTAAAAAGAAACCATAAAATAGATTACGATTATGTAAGCTTTGAATATTGTATAGAAATTGCATATGCACCATATAGAGTACAAAAAAATTAGAATAATAATAATAATAATAATAATAATAATAATAATGATTAACGTCTTTCATCCCCTTAAAAAGAAAACATAAAATAGATTACATTTGCGTAAGCTCTGAATATTGCATAGAAATTGCATATGCATCCTAAAAATTTAGAATAATAACAATGATAATAATAGTAATTAACGTCTTTCTTCCCCTTAAAAAGAAACCATAAAATAGATTACGATTATGTAAGCTTTGAATATTGTATAGAAATTGCATATGCACCATATAGAGTACAAAAAAATTAGAATAATAATAATAATAATAATAATAATAATAATAATGATTAACGTCTTTCATCCCCTTAAAAAGAAAACATAAAATAGATTACATTTGCGTAAACTCTGAATATTACATAGAAATTGCATATGCATCCTAAAAATTTAGAATAATAACAATGATAATAATAGTAATTAACGTCTTTCTTCCCCTTAAAAAGAAACCATAAAATAGATTACGATTATGTAAGCTTTGAATATTGTATAGAAATTGCATATGCACCATATAGAGTACAAAATAATAATAATAATAATAATAATAATAATAATAATAATAATAATAATAGCACTATACATTACAACTGAAAATGCACTACGAACAATTTCCACTTACATTCTTACATAGTTTCAAGAAACTGGTTTGAATAATTTCATTTTAAGAATCAATAGGAAATGAAACGCCCTTTTGAAGACGAACACATATTTAATACAACAATAATAACATACGCTATATACAAAAAAAAACTTTAGTTAGAAATTAATTAAAGGTTGGACATGGTGCTCCATGCTTATTCCTTTCCATTTCTCTCTTTATTTCGCTGTTACCATTCTCCATAACAGAAAAAAAAAAATGTTTCTTCTAGTTTTTTTTTTTTTTTTTTTTTTTTTTTTTTTTAAGACGGCGCCCTTTTTTAGCACCTTACAATACTGTTTATATCATTTTGTGCAAACCACTCACGAATGTAATCTGCGACACATTCCAGAAAAAACTTTTTTTTTTTTTTTTTTTTTTTTCAGCTGAATATGTAATGTAAATTAATTTGTTATATTTTGTGCAGATAAAAGAAATAAGAACATGCTTGAAAGAAATTCCTCTCATTGATCGCAATTAATATTTTACGTTCCTGAATTTTAACCAGTAGTGCTATTAAAAGAATTTTCTGTTAGGAATATACCGTAATGAACTTGATTAACATATATTTTAATGCATTCTAAAAAATATTCGTGGGAATGAGAGCACTGACAAGCATATAATCCGATCAACGTTTTCTTCAAACTTTTAACTACTGGAGAGCATTAATAAAAAATAATTTATGCTCGATAACTTATTTCCTTTTTTTATTTAACATCTTCTTTTTAAAAGTTTTTTCGTGCGGATGCCCAATAAAAAATTTGCAAAATAATTACCTGAAATTAAAGAAAAATTAAATTTTGCTAAAAAAAAAAAAAAAAAAGTGAGTGCACGTGTTGGTGATTTACACGAGCAGAAATTTTTTTTAAAAAAATAACCTCGACTTGAAATTAAGCTGATCTTACGTCTTTAAAATTCAAGAAATGTCTCTATTTTAAAACATTTTGCAGATTTAGAAAAAATTGTCGCAATCAAATTATTTATCCTAAATATTATCTTTTTGGTCTTCATTTATGTTGAATAAAAAATAACTCTGGTGTGATCTCTCCCCCCCCCCCTCTAAAATAGGAAACTTTTGTTTACGATAATTATTTTACTGCTTGTTAATCCAATAGTTAACAGTCTATTTTTAAATCTGAAAAAGATTTTCCAATTTGGAAATATTATAAGATAAGTAAGGAAATAAAATGTTAAATTAATTGCTCTTGGATATCCTGTCATATTCACCGTGAAACATAGCATATGATGACAAAATAAAACAGCTGATTAAAAGCAATATCCTTGTATATAGGGAAAAAAAAAAAAAAAAAAAAAAAACTGAGACTCTCCTATTTTTAAAGTCGGCTATTAATGGTAGTTAGATTGTTTTTTTAAGGTTTTATCTTAATTTATAACAGTTTATACTTAAATTATTCCAGCTTGTTCAGCTTTTTATTTTATGTTATAATATCAAACTCATATTTCACCTCCAGTTATGACTTGATTCAAGAACAATTATTTCTGGTGAGCCAGAGTAGTTCCCGACTTTTATAATTTATTCACGAGCATTTTTAGCCCCGCCTTCTCTTCGCACCAGAAATTTTATAAATTATTTCTTTTTAATAGGTCTTTTTAATAGATAATTTTTACTTAACAATTAAATAAGAAGAAAATCATTTTTCAAAATTTCCGTTGTAAAAAAGATAAGGGTTAGAAAATCAGTCTAACTACCATTATTAGCCGACTTTATTGGAACTCTTTGGTGAGCCGGAACTCTTACGGTTCAGCTCATTGTATTCTGTCAAAACGTGGAAAACCAATGCATATTTTTTTTTTTTTTTTAAGTGTATCTGTGTCTTTTAAATGAAATAACACAATCAAATTATTAATAATTAGTCTCACAGTAATCTTTATAGGGGCAATTCGTCAACTATAATGATTTAAATCACTGATAAAATCAAGGAAATTGAGACGTACTCTTGCAATTACCCATTATCTAAAAGAAAGCAATATATTAATTATAATTAATGATGTAGCTAATGGAACACTTAGATCAAACTTTTATGTCTAATCCTTTTTAACAAATATATAATATAATAATAATAAAATAAAAATAAAAAAAAAAAAAACTTTGCAGAAATATATATATCTTATCTAACAGGAACAGAATATTATGGATTTTTACTTAAGAAGCTTAAATGTTTACTAGTCTTCCGAGAAACACATCTCCAGGAAAAGTAAAATTTATGAGGAAGAACTTTATAATGCAGCCTTTGTCAACAAATAATGATACCCAAGCACATTATATGAAAACAAACATATTTACGTTTCTGGAATGGACGTATCTTTTGCTTACTTCATCATTCTTTTAGTTTATGTCAGTAATATTTTCCCGTATTCAGCCGTTTTCGGTGATATTCTCAAGCGATAAATAAAAAAAGACATGTGTCTAAGGTAAGTATTCTACCTAACTATATAAAGTTATAACTATTTTCAGATACATTAAATGATATTAGTTTTAAGGGAAATAAAATAACATGAAATAGAAAATAAGATGTTTTTCTAGTAATTTTGTATTCTTTATGTTGTTATAAAATTAAAATAAACAATAGGTTAGAATCTTTGAAGTAAAATTTCATAATGCTGCTTAGTTATGATATTTATTACTATTAACAATTATTCGCCCAACAAGTGTTAAAATAAATTTTAACCTATAAATTTTAGAAATAACCAAAAAATATACTATAGAAAGAATAATGTAAATAGAAACATATATTAAAAATAAACACTAATTTAATTTTTCTTTAAACTTTTTTAAGTAACGGTTTATTTTTTTCCCTTTTTATTTATTTATTTATTTATTAAATCTAAGAAATGATATTACTAGAAACTGATCTACTAGAATTTTAATTTTACGGCATGCAAAAACATACACTGTGAAAAAAATGTCCTGTTTGCTGCCAGAAATTTTCTGTAATTCAGAAAAATACGTTCTATCAACAGAAAAATTACGTTAATAGAACGTACTTTTCTGAATGACAGAAAATTTCTGGCATCAAGCAGGACTTTTTTTTGATAGTGTATGATAGATATCAAATTAGAATAAAAACTCTAATTTTATATATCGTCTTTGTTTCTATATTTAAAAAAATTAATAATTTTTAAATACATTTATTTAAAGATAAAATAGAAGCGTTGCATCATAAGTCCCAAAGTCCCCTTTCGAATTAATGTTCGCATTATGGAATCTAAAGGGCAGCCGCTAAAAGTTTCTTCCCACCAGCGATGTTAATTTAATATTATCTGCCTTCTTAAATATTATCTTTACACAATCATTAACTTTGTAATTTTGTTTTAATATAAATAAATAAACCTCATACTTTTTTTCCCCCATATACTACCTTTTCCTTTTACTATGGTTTCTTTCAACATAAATGTTCATGGAAGTATTTTTTTACGCTTTATTGTTTAAGAGTGTTTCTTTTATGCAGTACTAGGTCTAAATTTTCATCTTTACAGTTAATTTCGAAAGAAATCCAAATCACATGGTTAATTAAAAAATATATAAAAGTATAGGAAGAACACATAAAAATAAAATAAAATAAAAAATGCATAATATAAACGATAGTTGCTCAAAAATAAGTGTGCATGTGATCGTATATTTCACAGAGGGAAATTTTTGAGAATAATAGAATGATATTCGCAGATGATTGATTAAAATAGATTTCTATGTACCATTTTGTTAAAAATGAAAAATGTTTTATGTTTTAGTTTTCTCTATGGGAACAATGACTGTTTTATGAAATTCGTAGCGTTACGAGTTTTATGTGATGTGACGAGTAATGTGTAGTGACGAGTTTTATGAAATTCGTCACTACACATTAAGAAAAAAAAATCTCTACTTTCCTGCTGAAAATAATTGCCGATTTAAACGAAGGTAAGTATTGCGTAAGTATACGGTAAGTATTGCATAAGTATACGGTAAGTATTGCGTAAGTATACGGTAAGTAATGCGCCAGTGGTCAAACATTCAGACACTTTCAATTTTAGACACTAAAAATACGCTTTTTATGTCGTGCATAAGTTCGCCTTACGTTATAGCTTGTGTTACAATGCTCTACAATTATGTCTTGAACTACAAAAATTTCGAGCCTTCAGTTTTAGAATGAGATCAATTTAACTGATATAGAGCGAATATTTTTCAATCTTATGTTATTTCTGGTAGTTTTGAACAATGCAAATAAAATTTTATTTGCTTTGTAAATGTGTTTATTTGAAGCTGGTATCTTATACCCTCTGTTTTCATGTGTTTAAAATAAGCACACAAAATTCATTTATTGTGCTACATAGTTTTGTAATGGAAAATATCTTTTAGGTGTGCCGCCACTGGTACCGCTATAAATAATACCTCCAAATATGCTTTCCTAAAAGCATTGTTATTATCTTCGATTTTGAAATTCTATCTAAATAAAAGATATCTCTTTACGAAAACTTTTTTGAAGATAAAGATATTAAAATACAACCTCAGTTCAATGGTGGTAAAATCAAAATGGTGAAAGTTGTGAAACTTAATTTTAATGTGTTAAGAGAATTTTTATTAATTCTAAGTAGCTGCAATATTAGTATCGTGATGGCTACAACTGGTCATCTTTACCTAGTAGAAGACAATCTTTTTCACTAGTGGTTTATGGAATCACTCGTGATTTGCTACTAAGCAGTCAGCATTCGCAGTATTCATAATATTAAGCCAAAAGGTTAGAAATTTAGTCCTATAACCTTCTTACATGTTCTGATTTGGCCATGACAATATCAAAATAAGACAAGCAGAACGTTAAATAGTATTGTTGCAAGGGTTATCACTAAAAAAAAATGTAGATAAGAAATGAAACTTATTTTCAATAAAAGAATTAATTGAAATCGTTAAACTTTTCTGGTGTAATCTGATATTACCACCATCACCATCACCAATTTCAGCATTTATGAATCCACTGCAGGATAAAAACTTCTCCTAGATGATTCCCATCTTCCCTGTTTTCAGGAATTCTTCTTCATTCTTCACTTCCAAATTTTACAATTTATCCTTTCCAATGACACAATGGTCTCTTCCTCGGTCTTTTTCTTATCTTTCGGTATGCAAAATAAGACTTTGATGGTCCATCTATCATAATTTCTTCTCGCAAGGTGTTCAGCCCAGATCCATTTTAACTTAAGTCTGGAAATAACATGTGTAATGTTGGTTTGCTCTCTAATCCAAGTGATTCACTTTCTGTCACTTCGAATAAAACCTAACATGCATCTGTCCATGCTTCTTGGGGTTGTTTGAAGTTTTTGTACAGTTTTACACGTTAATGTCCAAGTTTCTGAAGCATAAGTTAAAATAAGCAAAATGCAATGGTCAAAAACTTTTCTTTTCAAGCAAATATGGAGGTTGCTTTTGAATATAGAGTTATTTTTTCCGAACGCTTGCCATGCAAGTTTAACTCGTCTGTTAATTTCTTCCATTATGTTCCTGTTCATCGTAAGTACTTGTCAAAGATAAGTATAACCATTTCTTATTCATTTATATCAAATTCTTATGTAAAATGACCTCCTGAATTAAAAAATGATGCCCATTTTGCCCCTTCACCGACTGTGTTTTGTGAACGCTCCCCTATTTTCAATCACTGTTCATTAATTTTATGGCTATGACTTTGATTTGGAGGGGGGGGGCGGAGAGGATTATTTTAACAGTTAAATACGTTCTGAGAAGCTACAGAGGAGAAAAATTGTAATAAATGAACATTTGTAGCAAGGAGAAAATTTAGTGGGACATTCGCCACTGAAATTAGAAATTACATTTATTTATTTTATTAATATATTATTATTATTATTATTTATTATATCTTGATTTTTTTCTGTTTTTAAGTGTTAAAATAATCCTTTTCCACGCTCCAAATAAAATTCATGGCCATAAAATTGCCAAACAATAATAAAAATTGGGGAAGGGGGTGGCGCCCCGCGAAAACAGTGGGTGATTGGGCAAAATGGGAATCATATTCGGATTCAGGGTGCGATATAGTGTTATATATAAACTATCTATCAACTTTTTATGCTTTTTTGTTCCCAATTTAATTTTAAAATACATCTTAAAGTTATACATATTGAAGAGTTTAGAGGGAAATTCTATTCACTTATCTTATACCTTTCAAGTTTTTAATGCATTACTCGTTTTGTAGAAATTTAATTTGGCTGTTGCTTCTTTATGAATGTTTCCAATATGGTGAAAACCTAATAAATTAATATTAGTATTCCTTAATGCATTCATAACTGCTAGTGATGATTCAGAAAGCAGGGACATTCCAGCCGCCGGGGATTGAGGTCCATTGTATATATAAAACAGGAATTTTGAAATATGAAGGAGGATTTGACCAAGGCACACCACACTGCCCAAATGAGTGTTGATGTGAGCCTATACATTTTAGTTTGTAATGGACATTAGTCTTTGTCTTGTTCGGTTTCTCCATGTCATAAATAAATCGATAAATGAATTGGAGGGTCTTTCACCAGTTACTAACAGAGACCATTATGCAAAAAATCTGATATATATAGATTTTTTTCTTCAAAATTTAAAAAATATCCGTTACTGAAACAAAAGGGCGTCTACTACTAAGTTTTTGTATGCTCTCTACTGGTGAATTTCAGGCTCTATGAAAAACTAATTTTTTTTTTCAGGATAAAATTTCTTTATTTAGCAACTTTTTCTATGTAATCATGTAAAGATAAAATTATTGAACATCAATATATGACGCATTCTCTAAAATTAAGAGGAGTACACAAAATAAAGCCGGAAAATGCCCTTGAAGTGTCTATTACTGGTATAGTTGCCCCTGTATTCATCTAAGAATTCACCATTATAAAGTGTAAGAATGAAATGATGGTTTTGTAGTATTATTTACATAAATATGCAATTTTAGAATTTTTTATTAGTTGCAGAATATAATCCAAAGTCCCCTGATAAAATTAGAGAATGAGTTAAAACTTCACACTTGCTATTAACTTATAAATCGCAATACTCAAAATTAAATTTGTCGGAGCATCCGAACATTAGTATTTTTACTTTTTTTTTCTCCGCTTTGCGACATTAAAAATTTCTCTATAATCCTAAAGTTATTCTGTTTTTAAAAACTTTTGGTTTCAGACAAACACAAATCTTATAAATCTAATCCTATAATATTCTATCAAAAACATCTCTGCTGATGTTAACGTTAGACGAGAGCAATCGTAGTTTTCGCTCTATGATTTCCTTTACATCGATGTCGTATAATAAAACCTTTCTATCTCTACTTTGCAGCTTTATAAAGCCCATTGATTTCGTCTGAATGTGTTTTTTCTTTTCAACATTTCATGCCCAGGCGTCGTTAATTTCGGATAGTACAATGTCTGAAACGAATCAGGTGAAGGCGGGGGAATAAAATTGGCTGCGATATACATTTAACTATATTCAACTTTCGAAGAGATTTTAGTCTTTTTAGTGTTTTTAATGTGTTTAATATATTTATTCTTGTTCCTGAATAGAGTTGATTTAGGAAGGAATCTGTTGTTTTTATTTAGATTTTCTTTCTTCATCTTTATTAGTGAACAGCGATTCCAAATTCCCCGTAAAAAAAGTAGGATTTAGAAATTCCTGAAGTTATGTGGGGTTTTCTAAACATAACGTTTGATAAATAAAAGTTGCTGGTCTCTAATGATGCTGTGTATTCACTTGTAAAAAAAGAGAATTAAAATAATATTTTCTATAAAATTGTATAGGTATCATGAATATGCCACAAATTTCAAGCAACCATCTTTAATCAAATTGCAAAACTAGCAACAATTGTTTAGGATCGAATGATTTACACAACACTTCGTTAGAAAAACAAAGTAGGTTTGAGTGCAGCAACGCTCGAGATTACCTTATTCATCTGACATACGAGCTATCATTTCAACTCGAAACTTATGTCGCGAGTTTGTGCAATTTCTGGCGTTTACATACATCTTTTATTTAATTTGTTTTACGCCAGTCCTCCGGCGCATATCTAAATTAATAATCACACACAATACATGAGAAATCAATATTTAATTTAGCAGACAGATTTTG
The DNA here is from genome assembly GCA_963930645.1 of Salticus scenicus. Classification (NCBI taxonomy): domain Eukaryota; kingdom Metazoa; phylum Arthropoda; class Arachnida; order Araneae; family Salticidae; genus Salticus; species Salticus scenicus. The sequence goes on from OZ005649.1 coordinate 45,009,848, forward strand.
CGCTAACTTCTATATCATACAAGATTAAGTTACATTCGAAATTTTGTTTTTATGACTTGAAATCAAATATATTCTATCATTTTTCTGTTTGTTTGTTTGTTTGCTTAGTGTAAGATAATTTCGTTATGTTCAATCGATTTAAATTTGTTGCTGGTCAAAATAAAAGAACAGGGTTTTTATAAATAAGCTTCCCTATAAACAGCATCCTACAGCGCAAACGGGTGAACGGAATGCAACAAAATTTGCTATAAGGTCATTGTGCCTAAATGCGATAACCCATAAATGCGACAAAGTTCTTCTACTGAAAATCTAAATGCTTAAATCAGAAACTTATAAATCATAATGTAACATACACACATTTCAAGAACGGTTCGCGAAACTTTCCATTAAATTTTAAAGGTTTTTTCTAGTAGAATTTTCTTTTGCAGTAAACATTGTCCATTATGGCTTTCCGACGTCTTTTCCTAATTGCGATGAAAAATTTTCAAATAGTAACTGTAATGTTATCCTTTAATCTTTCAAGGTCAAATAACCACTGTTACGTCATGTGCTTGAACACCCTTTATACCTACCAGAAGGAAATAAAAAAAAATACTACATTTTTTTAAAAAGAGGGGTTTAAAATTTTTATCGCATTTAAGGGTCTGTTTACACCATTTTCCTAAATGCGACAAATTTTATCCCTTAAATGCGGCAATTTTTACAGTTGATATATTAAGGGAAGTTTAAGCATTTTTTCCTTTTTAACACTTTCCAACAAGATTTAAAAGTGACTTAGGCTTGTCTGTCCCTCTGTCCGTCTGTCTGTCTGTCTGTCCGCGCTCTAATTCCTGTAGGAACACCCGAAAGTATTCCAAAGCACTGTGTTCTATGAGAGGTATTGCTGTAAACCATATTTAATACCTTAACTGTATAGAAATCTTAGTGAAATTGAATCATGTTATTCAAGTTCACTATCGGATGTTTCATATATAAAATGGAATGAATACCACCACTAGTTTGTACACAGGGACACTCGAAAGTACTCCAAAGCATTGCGTTCTATGAGAGGTATTTCTATAAACCAAATTTAAGTAACTTTACTTTCCACAAAGTTTAATGAAATTGAAATATGTTATTCATATGCACAAAAGAATGCTTTGCATAGAATATAGCATGACTAGCATTACATTTACAGCGCCACACAAAAATATTCAGTTACATTAAGAGCTGTTCATAAAAACTTGCTATAATTTCAATTTCGTTTACATTAAGCGTTTTTAACATTGTCTAACAATTTTCATCTGTGAATATAATTTCAATTTAAGTATCTGTCTGTTCGTCTGTCCGCGCTCTAGCTCCAGTAAATATTTATGTAATTTCTTGAAATTGATATATGTTATTTAAGTTCACTATCGGATGTTCCCTACTGGAAAAGGAGTTAATATCTCTACTGGTTTGTGTACAGAGGCACCCAAACCTTTTACAAAGCATTGTGTTCTATGAGAGATATTTCTATAAACCATATTTTAATACCTTTACTGTACACAAACCTTAATGAAATTGAGAAATGTCATTCACGTTCACTATCGGATGTTTTATATATTAAATGGAGTAAATACCACCACTGGTTTGGGCACAGAGACACTTGAAAGCATACCAAAGCATTGCGTTTTATGAGAAGTATTTCTATAAACCAAATTTTGATAACTTTACTTTCCACAAAGCTTAATGAAACTGAAATGTGTTATTCATATGCACAAAAGACTGCTTTCTATAGAATATAGTATGTTTAGTATTAGTTTTACAGAGCAACAAAAAAATATTCAGATACATAAAGAGCTATTAAGAAAAGTTTGCTGGAATTGCACTTTCGTTTACATTAAGCGTTTTTAACATTTTCTAACAATTTTTAAGTGTGAATATAATTTCAATTTGTGTATCTGTGTATCTGTTTGTCTGCCCATCTGTCTGTATTTCGGCGCTCTAACTCTGGTAAATATTTATGGAATATCTTGAAACTAATATATGTTTTTCAAGTTCACTATCGGATGTCCCCTATTAAAAATGGAGTGAATACCTCTACTGATTTGTGTACAGGGGCATCGGAAAGTACTGCAAACTATTTTTCTTTCTATGAGAGGCATTTCTATAAACCATATTTTAATACCGTTACTTTACACAAATCTTAATGAAATTGAAATATGTTATTTAAGTTCGCTATCGGATGTTTCCTATGTGAAATGGAGAAAATATTACCACTGTTTTGTGTACAGGGAGACTTACAAGTATTGCGTTATATGAGAGGTATTTCTGCAAACCAAATTTTAATAACTTTACTCTGCATAAATCTTAATGAAATTGAAAAATGTTATTCATATGCAAAAAGGAATGCTTTTTATAAATACAGTATGATTAGTATTAATCTTACAGGGCCACATAAAAATATTAAGTTACATTATGAGCTATTAATAAAAATTTGCTGTAATTGCATTTTCTTTTACAATAAGCATTTTTAACACTTTCTAACAATTTTTAAGCGCGAATATGATTTTAATTTGGTTATCTTTCTGTCCGATTGTCTGTCTTTCTATCTGGCTCTCGTCCCGAGAGTTCTTAAATATTTTCAGAATTTTGAAAAATTGATATATGTTATTAAAGTTCACTATGGAATGTTTCCTATTTAAAATACCATTAATATGTCCTACACAACTTGTTTGTGTACAGGGAACTTCCAATACTTTGCGTTTTAGGACAGACATTTTTATAAATCACATCTAAATAACTTTCTACTGTAAAAATGATAAATAAATTGAAATGTATTTTAATGTTCTAAAATAATGTTTTGTATAGAATATGATATGATCAACCTTCAGATTTACAGGACTACACTAAAATATTCAAATACATTAAGGGAAGCAATTATAATCTAACGGCTGGATTTTCTTTTGCATTAAGCCTTTTTAACGTTCTTCAACGGTGTCGTAGAGCGGTTTTAAATTGAATTAGTCAATCTGTATATTTTTCTATGCTTCTCTCCTTTGTTTGATAATGCAGGCAAAGAATATTGAAAGTTATACGATACAACAAGCACGTAGAATTGGAGAGTATTAATAACCAGTGCGTACTGCATGATTTTTGCGTTCTTTTTTTAACACTTTCCATTAAGGTTGAAAAGTGTCAATGACTTTGGTTTGTCTGTCTGTCTGTAGTCGAACTCCTGTAAATTTTCATGGAATTTCTTGAAGCTGATATATCGTATTCAAGTTCACTATCGGATGTTCCCTATTGAAAATGGAGGGAATTCCTCTCCTGATTTGTCTACAGGGACACCCAAAATTTTCCAAAGCACTGTGTTCCATGATAGATATTTCTATAAACCGTATTTTGATACGTTTACTTTAAAACAATTGTTATGAAATTGAAATATATCATTTAAGTCTACTTCCGGATATTCCCCATGTAAATTGAAGTAAATACCATCACTGGTTTAAACACAGGGACATCCGACAGTATTTAAAAGCATTGCGTTCTATGGAAGGTATTTCTAAACACCAAATTTTAATGATTTTACTTTGCACAAGTCATATATATATATATATATATATATATATATATATATATTATTCATATGCACAAAAGAATGCCTTCCATAAAATACAATATTATTAGCATTATATTTACAGGGCCACACAAAAATATTCAGATACATTAAGAGGTATTATTGGAAAATTGCTTGAATTGCATTTTCGTTTACAATAAGCGTTTTTATCACTTTCTAAATGTTTTTAACACTTTCCAATAAAGTTGAAAAGTGTTAATGACTTAGGTTTGTCTGTCTGCCTGTCCGTGCTCTATCTCCCGTAAATATTCATGGAATCAGAGTTACACATACACTACTCAGAAAAGAAGAGTTAAACACAGAGTTACACACTCTGTTATAAAAAGGCAAAGTTACACACACAATTACACACAAACTGTTAATAAAAATGCTGAGTTACACACACAATTACACACAATTACACACAAACTGTTAATAAAAATGCAGAGTTACACACACACACTGTTAGCAAAAAATTAGCGGTACACACAGCGTTACACACATTGTCAAAAAAAAAAAAAAAAAAAAAAAAGAGATTTACATACGTAGTTACACACACTGTTAATAAAAAGGCGGAATTATACACAGCAAAAAATCAGTGATATACGCAAAGTTACACACATTGTTCAAAAAAAAAAAGAATTGAACATTGAATTACACACACTGCTAATAAAAAGGCAGGATTATATACAGAGTTACATGCACTGTTAATAAAATGGCGCTGTTAATAAAGAGTTACACACACAGAGTTAATAAGAAGGCAGAGTTGCACACACACTTTTAATTACGTACAGGGTTACACACACTGTTAGTTACACATAAGTAAAATTACACACGTTGTTTGCTAAAAATCAGCGATACACACAGTGTTACACACACACAATGTAAAAAAAAAAACTGTTAATAAAAAACAAAATTACACATGGAGTTACACACACTGTTAATAAGAAAGAAGAGCTACACACACACTGTTAATTGCATACAGGGTTGCACACACAGTGACAGTTTCACATAGCGTTACGTACACTGTTAGAAAAGTTCAGGAATACACACAGAATTACACATACACTGTTAAAAAAAAAGAAGAGTTACACACTGTTAACAAACAGCAGATTTAGACACAAAGTTCCACACACTGTTAATAAAAAGGAAGAGTTACACACACTGTTAAAGGCAGAGTTGCACATAGAGTTACACAACATTTTATCTTGAAATAGTTATGTGGTATTAAGTATTTTATAAACTATAAAAAAAGAACGAAAAATCATGCATTGCGCAATGATTATTAACACTTTCCAACTGCACGTAATTGTTGTATCTTATAACTTTGAAAGTTCTGTGCCTAAGTTATCACACAACAAACAAACAGTAGTTCTGAAAGGCATACAGACAGACTAATTGAATTCCTAATCATACTTAAACACTGTTTGAAAGTGTTAAAAATGCTTAACACAAAAGAAACCGTCGCCCTTCGATTGTAATTCCAGCCCTTAATCTATCTGAAAATTTCAGTGTAGCCCTGTAAATTTGAAGGTTAACAAAATCATATTTTATACAAAACATTATTTTAGCAAATTAACAATAAATGCCAATTTCTTTATGATTTTACAGTTGAAAGTACAGTATGAAAGTTCTTTAAATGTAAATTATAAAAATGTATGTCCTAAAATGCAACGCATTGGCATTTTTTGCGCGTTCCTGTACATAAACATGTTGTACAGTACCTATTAATGCCCTTTTTATTTGGGAACATTCAATAGTGACTATGAACAATATATATATATTTTTAAAAATTCAGAAAATATTTCCGGACGCTAAGTGCGGTACACGGACAGATAGACAAATGGAGATTCGGGCACATAGATACAGAAATTGAAAACACGTTAAGACTTAAACAAGAAAGAAAAATCATGCAGTACCTATTGATTAGTAACACCTTTCAACTGTACGTAATTGTTGTATCGAATAACTTTTAATATTCTTTGCCTACGTTGTGAGGTTGAGACGTCAGAACGTCACCACAGTTGTTTTAATTAAGCTGGATCCAGCAAAGTAGAAAGTCGGGACGGTTAAAATCGCTTCGTCGGCAGTGACTCGGCGAAAGTTGAGGTCGAGTTAGCTTTGTGTCGGCAGGGTGCTGCTGCAATGAAAGACTTAGATTTTGAATATTAGATAAATTAGAAGTGATTTTAAAAGGACGGATTGAAATGAAGAGAGAGGAAGATGTAGGAAGAAGTATAAAATGGCGATGGTTTTAGTAGATGAGAGTGGATGTTGGAGGATATTATAGTGGATGTTGGAGGATATTATAGTGGATGTCGGAGCATATTATAGTGTGGATATTGGAGTATTATAGTGGATTGTTGAAAGTCTTACTTTGGCGAATATTGAGTAGTAGAAATTTAGATGAGTGAGGAATAAGTCATGATGAGTGTTAGTACGAGTACTTGCTAGCGCTCGTGAAAGTGAATTTCGATCTGTAGGGAATCCTCTGATCGAAAGTGAAGTCGCAGCAGTGGAGTTACGAGTGCAACCGTCGCTACACCTTCAATTGCTTGCTGGGGTGAGATATTTAAGATAATCTAATTTAATTGTTGATATATATATTTTGATTGAGTAATACACTGACTGAGCTAATTTAATTGTCAGGCCACCCTCCCCATTAATCTGCTCAAATAAACTTTAGTTATTGTTAATTCAAGTCTTGTGTTCTCTTACTTATCCATTTAGTGATCTAATTAAGTTAAGATGGAGTTTGCGTCAACGCAAACTTTACAACGTTATCACACAACAGACAGAAGGACTGAAAAATAGACAGATAGACTAACTGATTTTAAAATCACTCTTAGGCATTTTGGAAAGACTTAAAAAGGCTTAACGCAAAATAAAATGCAGCCATTAAATTATAATTACAGCTTTTGATCTCTCTAAATATTTTAGTCTAGCCCTTTAAATCAGAAAGTTAATCATACCATATTCTATACAAACTATTATTTTAGAATATTAACAATACATTTCAATATTTTTATGATTTTTGCAGTAGAAAGAATTAACTTTCAAAAAATTCTGTCCTAAACCGTAATGCATTGGCATTTTTTTTTTTTTTTTTTTTTTTTTTTTTTTGTCCCTGTGAACAAACTAGTTGTACAGGACCTAATAATGTGGTTTTGAATGGGAACATTCTATAGGGATAATGTTTATAAAAATAACACTCATAAAGCACAATGCTTTCGAATGCTTTTGGGTATTCCTGTACACAAACCAGAAGAGATATTCACTCCATTTTCAATATGGAACATCCGATAGTGAACATCAATAAAATATATCAGTTTCGAGAAATTCCATAAATATTTACAGGAGTTAGAGCGCGGGCAGACAGACGGACAGACAGATGGACAGATACACAAACTGAAATCATATTCACACTTAAAAATGTTAGAAAGTGTTAAAAACGCTTAATGTAAACGGAAGTGCAATTCTAGAATTGTTTTATCAGTAGCTCTTAATATAAATGGATATTTTTGTTTCATCCTGTAAACCTAATGCTAATCATGCTATATTCTATGCAAAGCATTTTTTTCTGCATATAAATAACATATTTCAATTTCCTAAAACTTCGTAGAAAGTAAAGTTATTAAAATTTCATTTATAGAAATATCTCTCATAGAGCGCAATGCTTTGGAATACTTTTAACTGTCCCTGTACATAAATCGGCGGTGGTATTTCCGCCATTTTATACAAGAAACATCCAGTAGTGAACTTGAATAACATATTTCAATTTAATTGAGATATGTCTACAGTAAAACCAATAGAAATATCTCTCATAGAACGCAATGCTTTGAAATGCTTCCGGGTGTCCGTGTACACAAACCAGTATAGGTATAAACTCCATTTTAAATAGGGAACATCCGATAGTGAACTTGAATAACATATATCACTTTGAAGAAATTCCATAAATATTTATGAGATTTAGAGCTGGGACAGAAAGACAGACAAACAGGCGGACAGGCAGATACATAAAACTGAAATCATATTCACACTTAAAAGATATTAGAATGTGTTAAAAATCGCTTAACGTAAACGAAAGTACAATTCTAGCCATTTTTTTTTAATAGCTCTTAATGTAACTGGATATTTTTGTGCCACCCTGTAAATCTAATGCTAATCATGCTATATTCTGTGCAAAGCATTCTTTTGTGCATATAAATACCATATTTAAATTTCCAAAAACTTCGGGGAAAGTAAAGTTATTAAAATTTGATTTATAGAAATATCTCTAATAGAACGCAATGCTTTGGAATACTTTTGAGTGTCCCTGTATATAAATAGGTGGTGGTATTTCCTCCATTTTATACAGGAAACATTCAATAGGGAATTTGAATAATATATTTCAATTTCATTAAGATATGTCTACATTAAAGGTATGAAAATATGGTTTATAGAAATACCTCTCATAGAACACAATGCTTTCGAATGCTTTTGGGTGTCCTGTGCACAAACCTGTAAAGATATAAACTCCATTTTCAATAGGGAACGCCCGATAGTGATCTTGAATAACATATTTCAATTTCATTAAATTATGTCTACAGTAAAGGTATGAAAATATGGTTTATAGAAATACCTCTCATAGAACACAATGCTTTGAAATACTTTCGGGTGTCCCTGTACACAAACCAGTAGAGGTATCATATTCACCCTTAAAAAATGTTAGAATGTGTTAAAAACGCTTAACGTAAACGAAAGTACAATTCTAGCCATTTTTTTTAATAGCTGTTAATGTAACTGGATATTTTTGTGCCACCCTGTAAATCTAATGCTAATCATGCTATATTCTGTGCAAAGCATTCTTTTGTGCATATAAATACCATATTTAAATTTCCAAAAACTTCGTGGAAAGTAAAGTTATTAAAATTTGATTTATAGAAATATCTCTCATAGAACGCGATGCTTTGGAATGCTTTTGAGTGTCCCTGTACATAAACCGATGGTGATATTTCCTCCATTTTACACAGAAAACATCCTATAGTAAACTTTAATAACATATTTCAATTTCATTAAGATATGTCTACAGTAAAGGTAGGAAAATATGGTTTGTAGAAATACCTCTCATAGAACACAAATGCTTTGAAATACTTTCGGGTGTCCCTGTACACAAACCAGTAGAGGTATCATATTCACCCTTAAAAAATGTTAGAATGTGTTAAAAACGCTTAACGTAAACGAAAGTACAATTCTAGCCATTTTTTTTAATAGCTGTTAATGTAACTGGATATTTTTGTGCCACCCTGTAAATCTAATGCTAATCATGCTATATTCTGTGCAAAGCATTCTTTTGTGCATATAAATACCATATTTAAATTTCCAAAAACTTCGTGGAAAGTAAAGTTATTAAAATTTGATTTATAGAAATATCTCTCATAGAACGCGATGCTTTGGGATACTTTTGAGTGTCCCTGTACATAAACCGATGGTGATATTTCCTCCATTTCACACAGAAAACATCCTATAGTAAACTTTAATAACATATTTCAATTTCATTAAGATATGTCTACAGTAAAGGTAGGAAAATATGGTTTATTGAAATACCTCTCATAGAACACAAATGCTTTGAAATACTTTCGGGTGTCCCTGTACACGAACTAGTAGAGTTATAAACTTCATTTTCAATAGGGAACGTCCAATAGTGATCTTGAATAACATATATCAGTTTCAAGAAATTCCATAAATATTTACGGGAGTTAGAGCGCGGACAGACAGAAGGACGGACAGACAGGCAGACGGACAGACAGACAGACAAACCGAAGTCATAAACACTTTTCAACCTTGTTGGAAAGTGTTAATAACAGTTTTCAACCTTCTTTGGAAAATGTTAATAACATTAAAGTAACTCCCATGCATTAAATGCATTATCGCATTTAGGGAGTTTGAACATCGCATTTAGGACGTAGTACCTTAAAAGCGACAAAAATTTCCTAAATGCGACGCTGGTATATATTTTCATAAATTACTGATATTTTTTTAATTTCTTGAAAAAAAAAATGACACAAAACACTAGTTTAGATCTATGAGTATATTATTCAACCATTTTTTCTTTCTTTTCATAATTATTTGTTTACTAAAATGTCATTAGTTTCCTAAATGCGATAAACTTACCAAAAATCACGTCGCATTTAGGCACAATGACCTTATAGACTACACGAGATACGCTCACAGAATTTCAAAAAAAAAAAAAAAAAGTTCAAAAATGTCGCTTTTCCGGAAAAACATGAAATTCAACACAATCCGCGATTGTAATGAAATGCTCGCCCTCTGGTGGGCTAAGGTGAAATTATCATACCACTGATAGCTTTCACGCTGAAACAATGATAGAACAACAAGAAAGAACAATATAAATACACGTGGTAGCTATTATATTCTAACAACTGCAGTTGAGGAAGCGCCATCTATCGGTCATTACAAACGCGGATAAACCACCAAAATGGAATACAGAAACACTATTAACAATTCAGAACAAGAATTATGAATAACAAAATGTAAAACCGGGAAAAGCAGTCAGTTCTAGGAAAAAAATGTCGAGATTTGCATGCCTGCGAAGAAGAGGATATTTTATGCAAAACAGGTTAGGGTATAAAACGTTTGCAGATGTTGTCATATTTTATGCCGATGAAGCTATTTTACGAAAACAAGGGGAATGCTTCTGCGTAATTTCGTCGTATAAAGAACTACGTGGACCAGTATCTACTAAAGTTATCCGGGCCATAATTAAGAGATTTGAAATGACAGGGAAATTAGGAGTTCAACCTGAAAGAGGGGATAAACCTGTCACACCAGTACTTGTTGATGCCGTCAAGACAGCTGTTGCCGCACAGTCACAGACATCAGAATTTGGGGACAGTAACGTACGTGCAGTTTCTCGACAGACAGGCTATTCATACAGCACCGTCAGAAAAGTGCTCAGAAACATAATTCCCTACTTCCCATACAATATACACCATACCCAATAGCCGCTTGATAGGGACAAGCCACAACGTCTCTCATTCGCAGTCAGTTTTCTCAACAGAATGACTATTGATCTGTCATGGCCATGGAATATTCGGTGGAGCGACATTTCTACCTCAATGGAACAGTCAACACACAGAATTGCCGCATTTGGGCTAAGGAAAATCTGCGGATGCACACTGAAATTCCTCTATGTTAAAAGGTTAAAAATTTTTAACATTTTATTTAAAAATTCATCATTTTAAAACTCCCTTCCAAAATTTAACTATTATGAATTTTTAATAAAAAATAATAAAAACGGAGGTGAGTTATTTCAAAAATTGAAATCGGAAATAATTATTTAAACTCCGGAAATAATTTATTTAAAATCCAGAATAATCTATTTTTTCACTTAATAATCTCTGAAAAATTATTTAATAAACCCCAAAAATAATTAATAAATATTTCCTAAAATCCAGAATAAATCCCAAAATATTTGGTGATTTGGTAAATAAGCACTGAAAATTTATTTAAATATGTTCTGGATTCCTTTTATTTATTTCTAAAAAAATATTTCTGATATTTTGTATTTTCAAAAATACATCGCTTTCCCTCTCAGAGCTGACGCTATGACGCCACACATTCCTAGAATTTCTCCCCGAGTTCGATGTCCTCCGGAAGTACTCCTCCGCATTTTCAAAAGACAGCGTTCTCGCAAAATTTTCAACAAAAAATAGAAAAAATAAATTAATCTTTCAATAAATCAAAAATAAATAAATTGTGAATAAAGATAATTCACTTTAATCAACTTTAATTAACTTCTGTTCATAAAATCAACTCCAATTAAAAATATTTGGAGCGAGCTATTTTATCGCACATTAATTTGCTAGTTAATCGGCTTTCGAACGCGGGCAATTTGGGAAGGACGCCGAGAGACTTGCAAATAAAATTTTCATGGGGTAACAGCTCCGGCGATTCTCTCGGCCACGTTTAACGGTTTCTCCAATAGAGTAAGCCGTTAACGTGACAAGAGAACGTACGGTAGATCTGTATTATTTATTAAAAGCAAACACGTTTTATTTATGAGACAAAAAATTTTTAAGTTAAAATACATTTAAAAAACAAAAATTACATATAAAAACAATTAAAATCAGACGTTTCGAAACCCGTCCGGGTTTCCTCATCAGTAATTACAACACAATATGCAAACAGGACATGAACACTCAAGGAATTTAAAGGAGTACAGAATATTGAGGAGCCAGTGCGCATGCTTCATTGATAGTGTGGAGATGCTTGGCAGTGTGCCAGCTCTCAAGGAAAATACGCGATTTATAATTATGAACACCAGAATTTAAAATTTTTATATTATCGAAGTCAGGAATATGATCGGTTTCTATTGAATGGATTACAATTTTAGAATTTTGGTTGCAATTTTTAAAAGATCGTCTGTGTTCTTGTAGTCTAATTTTTGCTGTACGGCCAGTTTCACCTATATAAACAGATTTGCAATTTTTACAAGGAATTAAATATATTACACCAGTTAAATCCAGAGAAGGGGTTATGGGTTTAAAGTTGAAAAGGACGTTTTTTAATTGTTTAATTGGCCGGAAAGCAGTATAAATATTATGTTGCTTAAGTAATTTAGAAATAAATTCTGAAGGAAAACCAAAATATGGCATAGAAATATAACTGTTTTTATTAATAAGTGAATTTTTCATTTTCATTGGAGTAGAGGGGGAATTTGCAGGAGGAAACGAAGGAGGGGGGAAGCTGATAATGTTTTCACGATAAATTCGTTTTAACCAATTAAGAGGGTAATCGTTATTTATTAAATCCTGGAAAATTTTTTTAATTTCCAACTTAAAAAGTGTCTCGTTACTGCATAACCGAAGAGCTATATTGACCAAAGTTCGGAAGACTGCAATTTTATGCGAATTAGGATTAGCGGAATGAAAATTTAGATATTGACCTGTAAATGTGGCCTTACGATAAACAGAAGTTTGAAAAATGCTAGGTGAATTCGAAATGCGTTCAACGAGAACATCAAGAAAAGGTAAACTGTTATTCTGTTCTATTTCCAAAGTGAATTGAATTTCTGGGCATAACGAATTAGAAAAAGTAACGACTTCATTTATATGTTTTTCTTCAATTAATAAAAAAATGTCATCTACGTATCTTCGCCAAAAAGGAATTTTATCATTTAAACTATCATTTATTTTATTTTCCAAAAACTGCATAACTATTTCTGCTATGCAAACACTAGCAGGTGAGCCCATAGGCGTGCCACGAATTTGTTTATAGTATAAATCATTAAACTTGAAGCAATTACAAGATAAGCAGAAAAAAACTAATTTATATTGGTATGGCTCCCAATTTTTATGGGTTGCCAAAATTACATAAACCTGGTATTCCATTTAGACCTATAATTGATTACTCCCGTTCCCCTCTTTCTAACCTTGCTAGATTTATTTCGTCATTGCTTAAACCTCTTACTTTAAATTCACCCTTTAGTTTAAATTCTTCTTTTCAGTTTGTTTCTGAATTAAGAAATTTTAATGCCCCCCAAACTGTATAATGATTTCTTTAGACGTTGTTTCTCTTTTTACTTCCATCCCTATTGAATTTGCTTGTGATATTATAAGATAAATTTATCCTAATGATAGTACTCATTCTACTCTTAATATTGAATCAATTCTTAAATTAGTTCTTTTCTGCTTATCTTATAATTGCTTCAAATTTAATGATTTATACTATAAACAAATTCGTGGCACGCCTATGGGCTCACCTGCTAGTGTTTGCATAGCAGAAATAGTTATGCAGTTTTTGGAAAATAAAATAAATGATAGTTTAAATGATAAAATTCCTTTTTGGCGAAGATACGTAGATGACATTTTATTATTAATTGAAGAAAAACATATAAATGAAGTCGTTACTTTTTCTAATTCGTTATGCCCAGAAATTCAATTCACTTTGGAAATAGAACAGAATAACAGTTTGCCTTTTCTTGATGTTCTCGTTGAACGCATTTCGAATTCACCTAGCATTTTTCAAACTTCTGTTTATCGTAAGGCCACATTTACAGGTCAATATCTAAATTTTCATTCCGCTAATCCTAATTCGCATAAAATTGCAGTCTTCCGAACTTTGGTCAATAGAGCTCTTCGGTTATGCAGTAACGAGACACTTTTTAAGTTGGAAATTAAAAAAAATTTCCAGGATTTAATAAATAAAGATTACCCTCTTAATTGGTTAAAACGAATTTATCGTGAAAACATTATCAGCTTCCCCCCTCCTTCGTTTCCTCCTGCAAATTCCCCATCTACTCCAATGAAAATGAAAAATTCACTTATTAATAAAAACAGTTATATTTCTATGCCATATTTTGGTTTTCCTTCAGAATTTATTTCTAAATTACTTAAACATCATAATATTTATACTGCTTTCCGGCCAATTAAACAATTAAAAAACGTCCTTTTCAACTTTAAACCCATAACCCCTTCTCTGGATTTAACTGGTGTAATATATTTAATTCCTTGTAAAAATTGCAAATCTGTTTATATAGGTGAAACTGGCCGTACAGCAAAAATTAGACTACAAGAACACAGACGATCTTTTAAAAATTGCAACCAAAATTCTAAAATTGTAATCCATTCAATAGAAACCGATCATATTCCTGACTTCGATAATATAAAAATTTTAAATTCTGGTGTAATAATTATAAATCGCGTATTTTCCTTGAGAGCTGGCACACTGCCAAGCATCTCCACACTATCAATGAAGCATGCGCACTGGCTCCTCAATATTCTGTACTCCTTTAAATTCCTTGAGTGTTCATGTCCTGTTTGCATATTGTGTTGTAATCACTGATGAGGAAACCCGGACGGGTTTCGAAACGTCTGATTTTAATTGTTTTTATATGTAATTTTTGTTTTTTAAATGTATTTTAACTTAAAAATTTTTTGTCTCATAAATAAAACGTGTTTGCTTTTAATATATATAATTGAGACGGTTTGATGTTTGTGTACGTTAAAAATGTATTATTTATTGTCCAGAATTACTTGTTAATTTTAAGTGATAAATCATCGATTATCAAGAAGTGAAAATTTACTCCTGCTTGGCCACACGAACGATATCTGCTTCCGATGTCACCAAAGTGCCGCCAATTCGTCGTAATCTGCCTTCCCCAGCAATCTAACTTCAGGAGAAGAAATATAAGAGGCAGCAACTGTGCAACTCCATTAGTTCAGATTCACGGAAAAATTTTGTTTACTACGAATATTTGTGCAGCGATTTCATCACAGATTAATTTCAAAAATATACAGCGGCATTCATAATTATCAAAATGTTTTCACGGCTGCTCATCGTAATAATTCATGCTAAAATACATTTTCATCGAATTATTAGCGTCATCGGCCAGCATCATTTCTATGTTGGCATTTCGATATTCAAAAAATTCATCAAGTTGTAATCATATCCACGATAATGGATGTGTATGTGAAATGCTGAATAATTTGTGAACAACCAATTTTCAAGTGGATAAAAATAATTTATTACTTCTATGAATAAGAAACCACGGACGTTTTGAACGATTGATAAAATAATAGTGATTATAATTGAAATTAAGCAATAACCTATGCAAATGTTTAAATATCAACATAGTAAACTCCAGTTACGCTTCTTTATGATTTTGTCGTTTGCATTCATTAATTATATTTTTTCTTGAGTGCCGGCACATCAAATCATTAAAATAAGTTCTGAAAAATAAGCAATAAATTTAAAGTTAACTCAATTACCAAGTGTTATTATTGTGTTTTATTTAATCATCATTTATGAAGGTAAGCTGTTATTTATATTTTATTTTTCAGGTTGATGACCATAACACAGATTAATGATATTTTTTATTTGATTTATTTCTAGTAGATGATAATAATAACTTTTGCCAATATGGCACTAAAATCGCCGAATTTTGAAAGATGTCCGCCGTTAAGTAAACAACGCAATTTGTATTTTTTTTTAATGAATCACCAATCGGCCTTTACCCACTATACCCCACCATGCACCATATTATAAATCCATCCAATAAAGAATTATTGATTAAATATATATATATAAATATATTTTAAATTTTTACACTCTACATTCTGCAAAGGTGACTTGTCTGGTGTGGATACACGGCGACATTCATCCTTGGACCATTCTTCTTTGAGGAAATAACTGCACGTAGTCCTGTCACATGTTCCGTTACGGAAATTCGGTACCATGACATGCTGCAGACATTTGTTGTGCCGCAACTGCAGCAAAGGCGAATACTTACATCGACCGTTTTCATGCAGGATTGGTGCGCCCCCACATATCCACGAGTCTATGAAGGCGATATTGCTCCAACACTTTACAGATGAATGTGTTATTAGTCGCTTCTTTTGTAATCCATGGCCACCACGTTCGCCGGATCTAAATATGTGCGATATCTAGTTATGGGGTCACTTAAAAAGTGTAGTGTATCATGGAGGTGTTACGATGATGCATGACTCAAAGAACAAAATAAAACTTCCTGTGCGAAGCATCATAACTGATCAATTACGATCTGCTGTTAAACACACTGTCCATATACTTGAAATTTTGCAGGTGAGTAATGCAGGTCACATGGAGCACCTTTCCCTACATCGTACTGGACACGATTAACAACTGCTCCTCTTGTGCAATTTCGTCCTAATCTGTTCTGCAAACTGAACATTTTTTTTCCTCACACAGCGTACTGTTCTTTTATCCTTAACTTTACTTAACGTGGATCAACGACAATGTGATCAGAAACTAGTCAATAAATGTCAATATTGTTTCTGTAATCCGTTTTGGTCATTTATTGTGTTAAATTTAATGTTTTTCCGGAAAAGGTGCCCTCTCGTGGACATTTTGGAACTAAACTTTTTTTCGAAATTCCATGAGCGCATCTCGTGTATAGTCTATATACCAAATTTCGTTGCATTCCGTTCACTCGTTTGCGCTGTAGGATGCTGTTTATAGGCGAAGTTTATTTACTCTGTACATTATAACTGTTATAAAAGAGAGAAACAGTTTGAAAACATTTTTGGTTGACATTTTTCTTTTTTTAATTAAATTTAAAAGTAAAGTAAAATATATTAGTAAAAGCGACGAATTTAATAACTGTATGCTATTTTCTGTTAAAACATTACTAATATATTTTTACTGTTCTTCAGACAAATAAAAAATTTGTAAAGAAAAATAATTTTATAACATTATTTCAAATTTCAACTCTTAGGCTTTGATTATTACATTTTCGTAGAATGAAATCGATGGAACCAAATTCCAATAAAAGTTTTTCTTTCTTTCTTTCCTTTTATGTTTACAGAAAAAAAAGACAGAACAGAAAAAAAAGACAAATAAATTCAATTTTTATATTTTAGTGTAAAGCACTAGCACGTAAATTTCAGACATGCACTTCTGTTTTTAACATGTTATGTAAGGTAAGAAAATAATTTTCCTTTTTCTTTGCCTTAGGCAGCACTCTATTTGAGACAAGGAATACATTTCTGAGTAAATACCAGTAAATCTAGATGCAGTATGTATTTCCGTTTTATTATGAGAAAGTGCATAGATAGCGTAAAATTTTAATAAATGTCTGCGTAATAGAAGTTTATAATCTATCACAAACAGTAATATGGAGTATTTTAAAAGACAAAGTAAATTTGTTTCCTTGACAGTGCAGATGATATATTTCGAGAAATTTTATATTGCTGTCATAATTCGCTATTATAGATATGGACAGATGTAATATCTTTAATTTAAATAGATTTGAAAAACTGTCATATTATAAGATAAGATATTAGAAATTTATGTATTACATAGAAGGGAAAAACAATATTAGACAAATCAGATTTATAGCTCCTTAATAAAACTTCTTACATTTGAAAGAAGATTTACACTCAACAGAAAAATAGGAAATTAATTTAAAATGCTGTTTCAGTCTCCAATTATTTTTCCTTCATTCACATTTATTATTATATTATTTTAAGATTTACATTTTATTTATAAGAGTTATGATCACAATTTAACGATTATAAACAAACTATTATAATAAACTAGTTATGACTAAAATGCAACTCGATGTCTTACTTGTTTTAAAGTAAGTAATTTAATGTACTATACTCTTATACTCTTAAATAAATAAAAATGAAATGAAAAAAAAAATTGTTTCTTTCAAATTAAATTATATATGCATGTTAAAGAATAATGGTATGAAATGTTATTATTTTAATAATTCACTTTATTTTGAGCATGTTTTCTAAGAATATGTTTTAATATGATATTTTGATATGTTGATATATACTGTTTTTAAAGGAATTTGATATGATAAGGAAAAAAGTCCGCTATAAATATGTAAAGTTACCTTTCAATTTTGGAACTGAATATAGTTAAATGAAATGCAATTGTTTTCAACTGTATTTTTCAAAAGCATTATATAATATATTTTTAATGTTTCTTTGTGTGATTTAAAAAAATAAAAGCACGAAGTTTACACTAATTAGTTAAAAAAAAAACAGATAATAGAAAGAACCTTTGGAAACAAAAGCAATATTTGTTTTTTTATACATTATTATATCTGATAGAATAGCGGAAAAATGAATGAAAAGTTCATAAAAAGAAAATTTTTATTCATGAAACTTTTGGTTAATTTAAAAATGAAATGAAATAAAATAAAATAAAATAAAGGCTTTAGATTTGTACTACAAATCTTATTTTTAAACTTAATTTTATTTAATTTATAAAATATAAAACTTTACTGCTTTGTGTTTTTCACACTGACTTGGTTGCACAGGAGTGTAAAGTGCAACACAGCCAGCTATGTTGTTAAAAATTTCAACAGAAAATTTACTATAAATCGTTTATCTTACGTTAAAAAATTGTGATCAGTGCCACTTTATAGAACGAATCATCCTCAAATGTAATGAGCACCAATTTAAATCAATTTGTCGAAATAAATATCAAGTTTGTTTGAAGCAGAAGTTCAACATGCTTTTATCTTTCGAGATTCAATTTTTCTGTCGATAATGAATTCCAAAAAAGCTTCTTAAAAAAAAAAAAAAAAAAAAAAAAAAAGAAGATTTTTTTTTCTTTTCGAATTATTGAAAAACTGCTTAAAGAAATCCGAGAAAAAGTTTTTATTACTATTAATGTACACTAAAATACTGAATTCTATTCACTATTTGTATACTAATCTCATAACAAATTTTAGTAAAGTAAAAAAATAAAATAAAATAAAATAAAATAAATAAATAAAGTAAAAAAAAAAAAAAGTCTCGACTAATTTAATTTAACACATTTATTTGACTTACGATCCCGTTTTGTTAAGTTAACGAAGAAACTTTTAATTATTGAATTTATAAACAAATTTGCCTGATTTAATAAACAAATCATGTTTTACAAAATCGTTACGCTAGCGTGATGCCAGCGCCACCTTTTCAATGAATCATCCTCACGCGTAATAAGCATCAAGTTAAATCAATGTCGAAATGATATCAAGTTTGTTTGAAGCTAGTTGATTGCACAGTTAAAAATTTCTGTAAATTTAATGTAAATATTTATCCAGAGTCTCTGTAAATTTACAGAAATTCTTAGGTAAAAGTGAATAATCGAGATTTTCAATATTTATTCTGTATTTTTACCTAATTTTATTATTTTATTATTTAATTAAAATTAAAAATGACTGTTTCTACTTTAGAAAAAGCATTCTAAGTCCGAAATATATTCTCACCAATAATTAATTAAATTGATATTAGTTATTAAAATGGATCTATAAAATAAGTTTTTTAACATCTCCTTTTATTTTTCTAGGTAATTTTACATAAGACTTAAGTTAATAGATTACACCGAGTTTTCTGTTGAAATTTTCTACAGTGTGGTTCGTGAGAAAAATTTTGATGCACACACAAACAGAAATTATCTAAATCTGGTCAAAAAGCGTTCGGGGCATCACAATGCATCTAAGTATATCGAAAACCGAAAGTCCAAACTTTTAATGAAACCATTCGTTCTTTTTTTATAGATAGAACAAATTATAAACCGTAGACGATATTATGCCGCGATTATCGCATTCAAAATATACCATACATTTCATGATGGATTGTTATGATTTTTGAACAAGAGAATTTTACGGTCAAACACGCGAAATTATTTTTATGCAATGTTTTCGTGATAATTTTTTAAGCTAAAAGATGTTTTCATGAAAATAAAAAGGCTATTGATTAGTGATAAAAAAGTATCATTAATATTAAATCCGTGAAAAAATACGAACGTATTACATATGTTAGTCAGAAGTTTTTATTAACGTATAATTATATATATTTATTAACGTTAGCGGTATACATAAACTCGTAAAAGGAGAAAATTAATTTATTTTATTTGATAACGTTATAAAAAGATATGCCGAAATATTTATCAGTGACTTGTTCAAAAGGATTGACGTTAAAATAAAAGTCTAGAATTAAGCAAATTACTTGTGGATTAAAGAAACAATGACTTTTCAAGTCAATTTAATTTAATACTTCGTCGCATACCAGAGATTTACAGAATGTTAAAAAAATAAATACATATTTTTTTTTCTTTTCGAAAATTGAATATTGAACAGATGTTAAACATGCTTTAATCTTACGAAATTCAATTTTCTACAGATAATGAATTCTAAAAAAGTTTTAAAAGAAAGTTTTTTTTTTTTTTTTTTTTTTTTTTTCTTTTTCCCGAATTATTGAAAAATTGCTTAAATATAATTCATAAAAGAAAAAGTCTTTATAACTATTAATTTGCCCGAAAGTATTGATTTCTTTTTACTATTTATATGCTAAACTTATAGCAAAATTTAAAGTTAAAAAAGAAAAGAAAAAAAAGAAAGAAATAGTTTGACTAATTTTATTCAACACCATTATTTCATTAATGATGTATACTTGTTAAGTTAACGAAAAATATTTAACCACTGAGCTTGTCTGCAAATTCACCTAATTTAATTAAGCAAATCATGTTATACAAGAAATTTACAGTTTTCTAATTATATGCCAAATTGATTACATATCGCTATACCATAATTGCTAAGAACTTTTTTATATATTTTCTGAGGATTTTGCACTACTGCTTCCGAATACTGTTTGTTATTATTATTATTATTATTATACCATGAAAAAACTGTTTATTTTCTTCTTTACAAAAATAGGGACACTAAATCTTTGATGGAGATGTAAAAATATACAACTATGTTTTTATAATATATGTTAATTCAGTAAAAGCAAAATCCTTTTGGAAACACTTTAAAAATATTACGCTCCAACGCACAGTTAAAAAAAAAAAAAAAAAAAAATCCCTCAAATTATAGGATTTGACGAGCGCAAATTTTTTCGAAACTCACACTGTTCAAAAAGCAGAAAAAAATTTAAAGAAAGGGGAAATTCTATTTTATTTTTACGGAAAATTCCTGTTTTCTGAATTTAAAGTGCAAACACCTGCCGACAAAATCGTAATCATTATTTCGTTAAAAAGAAATTTCCCCTTAAATTTATTGGGTTATGTAAAGGGAAAATGCACGTAATTTAAATTTAGAAAATTTTCCATTTAAACATGAAAAAAAAAAAAAAAAAAAAAAAAAAATGGAATTTTCCCGCTTTAAAAAAAAAAAAAGAATTTCTATTACCTCTCTTTTTCTTTTCTTTTTCTTTATTTTTGCGTATGAAAAGAGTGTATGTTCATTTCTCAATTGCATATGATAGCATGTCCTGATACTGCAAAATCAAAAGACAGTAAGAAAACGTGAAAGTAAGAATAAGAAGATAAGAAACGTATCAGTTTTTTTCATTTCATGAAAATAAATATCTGTACGTTTCAACCAGAATGGATTTTTTAAATACAAGAGGAAACGTAAACGGTAAATGTCATCTAGACTTTCAAAAACGAGACAGTTCGTCAGTCTGTTTTTGTAAAATAAAAATATTTTCCACGAGAAAATTTACTTTGTAAACAAGATGAAAAAACACAGCACACGGGTTTTACTGGAAAAACTTTAAGAGAAATATCAGATTTCGGGAAAAGTATAGCGATAATTGTCCTGGCAAATAAAGGATTTTTAATGTGGTTAATTAAAAATTTCATATTTCTGATTAAGAATTTTTGCAGCTATGATTGTGAATCTGCAAATTTGAATACTTAATTTGTGCATACTAATTGTGGAAATGTAAACTTGAAATTGGAAAAAAAAATATAGAAGAGCTTTTTTTTTAAAAAAAAAAAAAAAAAAAAAAAAAAAAAAAATGAGAAATGAGAAATCGTATTTGATAAATTTAAGTTACTGATATTCAAGAATAAAATACTTGAATTTTCTGTAAAATACAAATATTTTCTCATTGAAATCGTAATTTGTAATCAATATAAAAAATAAGCACAACTTAGAAACATATTACTAAAAAATATATGATGATAATTGCCATAACTAAGGAAATGGTAAGTAAAATGATGAATGTAAATACATTTTACATGAAGTTATTGCTAATATAATAAAAAATAGCTAATTCCGTAAATTTACTAAAAGGAAAAACTAAGGAAGAATCTTTCTGAAATTATCAAATACAGTAACCGCCGCTTAATAAAATCACTTGTTAAAAAAATCAGCCGCTTAATCTGATCAAATCGCCAGGACCGGAATCAAATCAATACAAACTAATTTTAAAGCCGACGCTTAATAAAATCAGCATTGCCGGTTAATATACTCAAAACTATATCCTCAGCAGCCAAAAATATTATTTATGCACACAAAAAAATTTGTTTATTTACATTGTGTTTTTTTTTTTTTTTAATTAGAAAAAGAAATTAAAGCACAATAAACTCTTCGTTATCACTGATTGTTGAAGATTTTACACTTGCAGCACAGTTACGAATTAAACACGCACCATAACTTATATCCGTAACAATTTCATGGAACGTATTCTTCAAAGCGCAGTAATAAAATGCAGATTTGATTTGAAATGATTTTTTTTTTCTAATTATTAAAAGTCAATTTCTAGTTCTTATTTTGGAATTACTATAATTCATGAGGTTTAAACGGAAAGATTTTAAATTTATAAGAACAGCGTGGACTTTTGGTAAAGTAATGATGATTTTCCTCTAACGGAAGTGCAGAGAATACGTTTAATTTACTTATATCGAAGAAACAATTAGTTAATTATCTACCAAAAATTAATTAATATTGTTTACAAATTCCATTATTCGTTACCTTTTGAAGTTTCTTTCGAAATTCAGGGAAGTAATACCTTTTCCTTAACGGCAGGAACATTCGCTAGATATAAAAATCAGCCGCTTAATAAAATCATTTTGGCTCAGAACGAATGTGATTTTAATATGCGGTGGGAATTGTATTCATATACAACATTCTAGTCTGTACTAAGAGTCTGTCTTCAGAGACTAAAGAAAAGTTAACTCCCCTGTTATTAAGTTTCTTTTTCTGTTTCACAGTAATTAATTTAGAACAATTTCTACTGCTTCATTTACTGGATCGTGGGGTTATTAAAAAAAAATAAAATTAATTCATAAAATAGTAAAAGATTATTTTGGACACAAATTTCGTAAAAATGTCAAAAAGAAAAAAAAATACATAAACACAACTGATGTAAAAAAAGGTTAAAAACATATAGAAGGAATTTTCTTTATTGACTTTCATAAATGGAATAGTTTAAATTGACTGTTTTTATAAAATAAAAATAAAATTACTAGAAAAAAAAATATATATATCGGGTAAATATTTGTTTTTGAGAACGGTATAGTGATAACTGACATAAAAACCGAAGGATTTATAAAGCTTATAAAGTGATTGATGCAAATATTTTTATATTAATTTAATAGAGATATATGTCTCTAATATCCACCACCGAAAATTTACTAATACGAAAAGTTTAAGAAAGAATGTTTTTGGAGCTATCAGATATTCAAACACAATATTTCAGTTAACAAGTGTACACTAAGTGTGTATCTCCAGAGAGTAGCAATTTATCAACCCACATAGTGTTAAGTTTCTTTTCTGGTTTCATGTAGATAGTTAAAAATTTTTCTAGTGCTTCATTTACCTTGACGTGGGATTTATAAAAGATAAATTATTTCATAATAAATTAGAAGAATCATTTTGGACACAAATTCCGAAGAAATATCAAAGAGAATAAAAAATTAAATAGAACAGCTTTTGGAGAAAAAAAGATAGATATAAATAAAAAATAATAAGTATATTTGATAAATGTAATTTAGTGGAATTCAAGAATGACAGAATTCAAATTAATTGTTTTTATAGAATGAAAATATTTCTTACTACAAAAAAATATATGTCTGCTAAATACGTCTTTATCCCTTTCATAAAGATATGATGACAATTACCATAAAATGGTAATTGTTTTTATCAATATTTTATGCCCACTTATTTTTAACAAACATATAATGTATTAAAATAGAAGTTTTACAATAATAGATATATCTTATGTAACAAAACGGAATGTTATGGAATTTTACTTAAAATGTTTAGATGTTTACTAGTTTTCTGAAAATTACGTCGCAGATAAAATAAGAACTTATGAGAAAGAACTTTATAATGCAGACTTTGTCAACAAATAATGATCCCCAAGCACATTATGTGAGAACAAATGTCTTTACGTTTATGGAATGGACGCATCTTTTGCTTACTTCATCATTATTTTAGTCATGGCAGTGGTATTTTTCCGTATTCAGCCATTTTCAGTGATAGTACTCTCGAGTGATAAATAAAACAATATATATCTAAGGAAAATATTCTACCTAACTAGATAATGTTATAACTATTTTTAAATAGATACGTTAAAAGTTGTTAGATTTAAGAAAAATAATATACGGCTGAATATCACATAAATGTGTATTTTAGTGTTTCAGGTCTTTATTATTAATTTTAAGCAAATAAATTGTAAAATTTTATTATTATTATTTAGAAGTACCTTTTTAAAAAAGCATCAAATCATAAAATGTGAGTTTATAGCAATTTCAGTATTTTTTTGAAAATTTTAAACCTTATAACCGTCATCTTCGTGACTGTCTCCAAGACCAAATGTTTACATACAAAGTATGTTTTTTACTAAAAAAAATAAAATGATAATTATAATAATTGTTAATTCTTGTAAAAAAAACTATTTGTTTTCAAAGGAAATTTTTTTTTTCTTTTTAATTACGTTAATTTTCATGCATGTGTAATTAAAATGCTTGTATGCAAGTCTTCACGTCATTTTCGTGACACATGAAAATAACTTCATATATCATCAAGGGATGGTGCCACCATTCACTTTTTTTAAAGTTTAAGATCAGAAATCAACATTGACGATATGTGGGGAAAAAAAATCTCGAGAAAATTGAAAACAGGTAAGAGTTAACATTATTTTTATTGTTTACATGCTGTGCGTACTTTTATTGCTTGTCATTTTCGAGATGCATAAAAAATAAAAAAATATTATTATAAAATTTAGAACAAAGTTTTATTTTAATATAGAATGACGACCAGAAGAAGAAAATGTGACGATATCGGCTTAGTGAAAGCATGTTTTTCAGTACAGAACGAATTATTGACGATTTGTCATTTTCGTGACGGTCATTTTTGTGACGTCACGAAAATGACATTTGTTGGAGATTTACTATTTTGTAAGCCCTGGATTTAAATAATTTTTTATTTTGAATTAAAAGATTTGTTGGTGTAGGATAAGCTTTATATTTAAATATTTAAAGTACTTTCCGGTATCCAGGTAAATATAAAAAAATTACATACGACATTAATATTAAGATACAATTAAAAAAGCAAACTTTTATTTATTTATTTAATTTTATTTATTTATTTATTTATTTATTTATTTATTTTTTTGCCCCCTTTAAGGTGTCATTGAGAATGTTACTCAAAATATTTTACTTGTGTTATTTGTGGCAAGATGCAGAAAAAATAATTTGCATGGCTTGACAAAGAGGATGTCCATGAAATTCAAGTGCCACATATTCTGTGCAAAATTAGGAATTCTCCTGAACCTGCTTCAAATAGATATTTTAAACTTCAGGATGAAGATTTTAATAATGTTCAAAATGCTTTTTCTGAATTTAATTCAGTTAATCATTAAACTTGTAACTATAAGGATTTTAATACAATAAAATTGCTTGATATTCTCATTATTGCTCTTTCTTTTCCCTTCACAATCTTTTCTCTATTGTTCTAATATGTTCCATTTTTAATATTATATGGTCCTATTGCATTGACAAACAATGTTATTTCAGTGAAAAATAGTCATTTTGACAAATATTGTCATTTCAGTGACAAACAGTCGTTTCAGTGACAAACCAGTCATTTCAGTGACATCATTTTTTGACATCTTTAAATGCTATAATTAAAAATTTAATGCAAGTAAACTAATTATTTCCAGTTTATAGTCAAGAGGTATGCAGTCTATGATATTTCCCATTGATATAATTTATGTTTATAAAAAAATAAATTTAAATTTATTTATTTATTTATTTATTTTTTTAAATTTAAAATTTTTGGGTTTTTTATTTTATTTTATTTTTTAAAATGGGAAGAACTTTTTAGAAAAGCCTAAGTCTTGTATTTTTTAATGAATCTGAACCACAAAAAAAAAAAAATTTAAATGGTAATTTTGATTTTATAAGATAATTAAAATTATAAATTTTTATTGAAAAATTTCAATAAAATTTTAAAAAATTATGTTCGATCTCTGTCAAACTCAGAATTTATTATAGATGCACTTACGGACTTATTTTCAAAAATTCAAATTAAAATACAAAGTTTGAAAAAAAAGTTTAAAAAAATCCAAAATGCACACTTATGTGATATTCAGCCATACCATGAAATGGATAATAAGATGTTTTTCTTGTAATTTTATATTCTTTTATGTTGTTATAAAATTAAAATAACCAGCAAGTCTGAAATTTTATCATAAAATTTCGTAATACTGCTTAGTTACGGTATTTATTACTAATAAAAATTGTTCGTTATGCAAGTGTGAAGTTGCCTTTAAATTTTAGAATTAACTAAAAAATATACTATAGAAAGAAAAATGTAAATAGAAAAATATATTAAAAATAAACACTAATTTAACTTTCTTTTATCCTTTTTTAATTATGGTTCCTTCTTCTTCTTTATTTTTTTTTTCTTTTCATCTAACAAGGAAACATTCAAAAGGTGTCATTCTCAAAAAGTATTGAAAAAAATATATGTGATTCTACTCTTCATAAAACACCAGAAAATGAAAAAATTATCAGCTGAAATTAATTACAGCGACCCAGTGGCGGATCTAGAACTTGACTTTTCGGGGGGGCTAAGATTTTTCAAAGTCTTATTCTAGACCAACAAAAAATTTACAATTGCAATAGTCAATTGTGAATGTCAGTGTTTTGTGTGTGTGTGGGGGGGGGGGGCTTCAGCCCCCTAGCCCCCCCCCCCTTAAATCCGCCACTGCAGCGACCACAAAAAATTATCAAAATTAAGCATATTTGGCGATTTAGCGCTATTAGACGATACGCTTGATAGCACCGAAATTGCTGTGTACGTTCAGAACCGTGTTTTGCTTTTCCGCCAAGTACTCAAAATCAATCGCCTAGCAGTATAAAATCGCCAAATATGCTTCATTTTGAAAAAAAAAAAAAAAAAAAAAAAAAAAAAATGTGGTCGCTGTAATTGATTTCAGCCGATAATTTTTTCATTTTCTGGTGTTTATGAAGAGTAGAATCACATATATTTTTTTCAATACTTTTTATATTTATATATTCATATATATTTTTCTCAATACAATACTTTCCTTGTAAGAAAATACATTATTAGAAATTGGTCTATGGGAATTATAAATTTATGACATACGTTAAAACAAATATATTTAAGTTATCAAATTAAAACTAAAACTCTGAATTTTATATATCATGGTTTGTTTTAAGTTTATAATATTTAATAAATTTTGACTACATTTATTTTAAGAGAAATTAGAAACATTGCATCATAAGTCCCAAAGTTCCCTTGCGATTTAATGTTTGGATTATAGAATCAAAAGGGCAGCCGTTAAAAGTTTCTTCCTACCAGCGATGTTAATTTAACATTATTTACCATCTTAAGTATTCTTCTTACACAATTATTACCTTTGTAATTTGTTTAGCTTAAATAAATAAAATAATATCTTTAAGCATAGTATTCTTTAACTTAGTATTTTTTATGAGTCTGTTCTTTATACAGTAATAGGTCTAAACCTTGATATTATAAGTTAAATCTTAAAATAAATGCAAATGAAGTGGTAAAGATATAAAGGTATAATCATAAAAAATATTAAAAAATTAGTATAATAAACGATAATTACTTAAAAACAAGTGTTAAAAACAATCGCCATATTTAGCAAAGATAAAATTTTGAGAATAATGGTATCATATTTGCGCAGACGATAGTTTAAAATAGATTTCTATATACTATTTTGTTCAAAACGAAGAATAGTTTATATTTTGATTTGTTATACAGCAAAAATAATTGTTTTATGAAGTTCATAGATTTCATATACATTATCAACAATCTTTTACACATTTTGAGAAAATAAGTGAAAAATAACTAAACTGCCCATTTTTCCTTTTAAGTCCATAAGGAACAAAGGAGTTTTACTCGGGATGGAGTGTATCCTATTACTGAGATAAGCATTTCGTAAAATTTTATCTCAGACAGTTTCCTTCCACCCCTATTTTGATAAAATCGAAGCATAATTGACTCATCCGTAATAGCGCTTATTGAACTCTAATCGGAAAACCAACAGTAACTTCTCGGACAAGTTTATCATTTACTACATCTGAAAATAGCTGACGATTTTAACTAAGGTTCTTATATGACAAGTAGTACACTAGCGGTCAAAATTTAATATATAGAAAAAACTATTTTTTTCTATATTTTTCTTTGATAAATATAAATCATGGTAATTTTTTGATCTGATGTATTTTAAAAAAGTAAATTGCATTTCAAATTTTAAAATTTTAACAAAATTATTTCAATAAAATGATTTAAAGTAAAAAAAAAGATTTTTTAAGGTTTTTTTTTAATATTGACTCATTCTTTGGCATTCTGAGAAAGGTTTCACGTACAGTTAATTATTTGACTGACTGTATATTAAATTCTGTTCATAACGTCTTATTAGAATTTCTTGGTTTTTAAGAAGCTTTATGCTTAACGGCAAAATTGGAAATTAATTTGAAACTCTGTTTCAGTCTCTAATATTTTTCTTCACTCTTTTTTTTTAATGTAAAATTTACTTACACACACATATATATATATAAAATTGCAATTTAATAGTAACTAGCATCCCACAGTGGTCGAAATTCAACGACATTTTTTTTTTTCAAATCTCAGAATTCTTTTAAGTAAACATTTAAAAAATAAATTTTGAAATTTAAAATTTCTGTATAAAAAATGTTCTTTGTAAATATTCTATCGTCCTTAGCTAAATGACTTTGTGCACTGTGTTCTGAAAAATTTAAACCATTGAAAGCACGTACCCGACATAAAGTTGATCGTTTTCAAAAACTTCCTTCAGTAAAATGTCAACCCTTTCAATCGTTTCTCCTTGTGAATTATTTATAGTCATTCCAAATGCAAGTATAACTGGAAACTGGGCTCGCTAGAAATAAAATAGTACCAGAATATTTCAGATTTATACGTGAAATTAAAATTCGTTTACCACGGCTAAATCCCTTCAAAACTTCGCTGCCAATCGTATTTCGATGCATAGTTTTAACACACATTCTCGTACCATTAACTAAGGATTCAGAAGTATTGAAATTTCTGGTAAGTAAAAGAATGGAATTTAGTTTAAGCGCTAACTTGTGAGGAGGTAAACCACTTACACCCGACGAATTTAAAAATTCCACGAGCATTTTATAAAAATGGTCGAATCGTTTTCAGGAAATCTCAAAACGTATAAATTGAAAACTGGAAATAGAAAACTTTTCCGATAAATTCTTTAAAAAAAATGTATATATATATATATAGTTAATTTCAGTTAACTGAAAAGCATTATGTTATAGGTTAAAAAAATATCTCTTTAGATTAGAGTTGACGCAATTCATTAAAAAAAAAAAAAAAAAAAAAAAAAAAAAAGAAAAGAAAAGAAAGAAAGAAGATGAAAGGAGAGAAAGTAAGAAGAAGAAAGAAATAATATTGATCACAAATAAATTGGAAAAAAAAATCGAAATTTCATAAATTAGAATCCCTTTTTAATGTGCGTATATGTTCAGCAGTGCAAAATTTTGAGCCGTTGCTATAGGAATGTAGACGATTGAAATGAAAGAAATTACAAAAATATAAGTTTAAATACAAAAGCTTACTGGTATAAAATGAAAGTGCATAAAAGTTAAAAATATTCGTAAATACCTTAATGATATCGTAAAAAAATAATTTCTGTATTCTGCAAATTTGATTAATCATACCTTTCGAATGAATAAGATGAATGATAACAGAAAGAAACTTTGAAAACAAAAGCAATATTTGATTTTTAAACATTATTATATCTGATAACACATAAGAAAAACGAATGAAAAGTTTATCAAAAAAAGAAAAAAAAAAATATTCACGAAACTTTTGGTTAGTTAAAAAATAAAATAAAATAAAATAAAATAAAACAAAATAAAGTCTTAAGATTTGTACTAAAAATCCTAATTTTAAACTTTACTAAAAAATCCTAATTTTATTTAATCTATAAAATATCAAACTTTACAGCTTTGTGTTTTTCACACTGACTTGGTTGCACAGGAGTGTAAAGTGCAACACAGCACAGCTATGTTGTTAAAAATTTGAACAGAAAATTTATTGAAAATCGTTTATCTTAAGTTAAAAGTTTGTGACACTGGCACCA
This sequence comes from Salticus scenicus, assembly GCA_963930645.1. Lineage (NCBI taxonomy): Eukaryota > Metazoa > Arthropoda > Arachnida > Araneae > Salticidae > Salticus > Salticus scenicus. Next base: position 45,040,331 of record OZ005649.1, read on the forward strand.
AAATTTTGAACCAGTGCCACATTTTGAAGGAATCAGCTTTAGTAAATGCAATCAGCACCAATTTAAATCAATGTCGAAATAAATATCAAGTTTGTTTGAAGTTGGTTGGTTGGTTCGTGAGAAATTGCATTCACAAAAAATTTTGATGCACACACAAACAAACATTATATAAAACTTGACAAATCGTGTTTAAGCATTACAAAACATGTAACTACATCAAAAACCGGAGGTCAAAACTTTTAATGAAACCAGTACTTTCTTTTTGTATAGATAGAACAAAGCAAAAAACATAGGATATGACATGCTGCAACTATATTACACAGATTTCATGATGGATCGTTGAGATTTTTGAACACGAGAGTTTTGCGGGTCAAACACGCGAAATGATTTTTGTGCTGCATTTTGTGATAATTCTTTAAGCTAAAAGATGTTTTTATGAAAATAAAAAGACTATTGATTAGGGACAAAAAAAAAAAAAAAAAAAAAAAAAAAATCATTAATATTAAATCCAAGAAAAAGTACGAATATATTACATATGTTAGTTAGAAGTTTTTATTAACGTATAATTATGTATATTTATTAACGTAAGCGGTTTACATAAGCTCATAAATGAATAAAATTAACAATTTTTTGATAACGTTATAGAAAGATATGCCTTAATATTTATCAATAACTTGTTCAAAAGGATTGCCTTTAAGCTAAAAGACTAGAATCAAGTAAAATACGAGCAAATTAAAGAAACGAAGGCTTTTTGAGTCATTTTAATTTAATTCTTCGTCGCATATCACAAGTTTAGAGAAAATTAAAAAATATTTTTTTTTCTCTTTTCAAAAACCTAATTTTGAGCAGAAGTTGAAAATGCTTTCATCTTTCAAGATTCAATTTTATGCAGATAATAATTTCCAGGAAAGCTTCTGGAAAAAAAAAAAAAAAAAAAAAAAAAATGTTTTTTTCCCCTTTAAATTTTTGAAAAATAGCTTAAAGAAATCCGAGAAAAAATCTTTAAAACTATTAATTTACACAAAAATACTGAATTCTATTCACTATTTATATGCTAAACGCATAGCAAAATTTCGTAAAGTAAAAAAAAAAAAAAAAAAAAAAAAAAAAAAAATTCTCGACTAATTTAATTCAACACCTTTAATTGATTTACCTTTTCTTGATGTCGTTTTGTTAAGTTAACGAAGAAAATTTTAATTATTGAATTTATCAACAAATTTCCCTGATATAATTAAACAAATCATGTTATGCAATAGCGCTACAGTTTTCTAATTATATATCAAAGTGATTACATATCGTTATACCATAATTGCTAAGAACCTCTTTATTTCTTTTCTGAGGATTTCCTACCACTGCTTCCGTATAGTATTTATTATTATTATTATTATTATTATTATTATTATACGTGAAGAAACTGTTTATTTTCTTCTTTACAAAAATTCGGCCACTAAATCTTTGATGGAGATGGAAAAAATGCACAACTATTTTTTATTTATTATTATTATTTTTTTTTTTTTTTTTACAATATTACATGTTAATTCAGTAAAAAGAAAATCTTTTTTAAAATACCTTAAAAATATTAGGCACCGACGCACGGTAAAAAAAAAAAAAAACTGAAGTTATAGAATTTGCCTAGCACATATTTTTTCGAAATTCATACTGTTAAAACAGCTGAAAAAAAGTAAAGAACGTGGAAACTCTATTTTATTTTTTCGAAAAAATTCTGTTTTTTTTTTTTTTTTTCAATTTAAAGCGCAAAAAACTGACGACAAAATTGTGATCATTATTTCGTTAAAAAGAAATTTTCCCTTACATTTATTGAGTTATGCAAAGGAAATGTATGCAATTCAAATTTAGAAATTTTTCAATTTCAATATGAAAAAATGGCAATTTCCCGTAAAAAAAAAAGTAGAACTTTCATCACCCTCCTCTTTTCTTCTTCTTTTATTTTTTTATTTTTTTTTTACAGTGTGTGTATGAGAAATGTGTATGTTTCTTTCTCAATTACATAAGAGAGCATATCTTGTTTTTGTAAAATCAGAAGACGGTAACAAATAAAAGGTGTAAGTGTAGAGGAAGGAGGTAAAAAAATGCTATTTTTTTTCCCCATTTCATGTAAATAAAAATCTGTACGTATTGACTGGATTTTTTTTTTTTTTTTTTTTTTTAATACAAGAGGAAATGTAAATAAAAAATTTCACCTAGACTTTCAGAAACGAGACTGCTCTTCAGTCTCTTTTTGTAAAATAAAAATCTTTTCCACCAGAAAATTTACTTTGTAAACAAGATCAAACGAACACGGCACAAAACGTAGATATATTTTATAGAACAAACTTTATGGTAAATATTAAATTTTGAGAAAGTTATAATGGTAATCGCCATAATAAAAGGATTTTTAAAGTGGTTGTCACAAATATATGATACATGAATTTAACATGGATACATTTAATAAATATCTATAACTTCATAAACTTACAAAAAGAAAACTTAAATAAAGAATCTTTCTGAAGCTATCAGATATTCAAACACAACATTCCTGTTAATGAGTCTGTGTTAAGAGTGTTTCACCAGAGACTAACGAAAAGTCAACTCACACCTTGTTAAGTTTCTTTTCTTATTCCAAAGTAATTAATTCGGAAAATTTTCTAGTGCTTCATCTACCTTGTCGTGAGATTTTTAAAAGATAAATTATTTCATAACACGATAGAATGATTATTTTGGACATAAATTCCAGAGTAATGTCGATTTAGATCATAAATACAAAGGAAAAAATAATAAATTTTTTAGAAAGAAAAAAATAAAATAAATAAAAATAAAAATAAAGTAAAAATAAAAGGATTTTTAAACTGGTTAATTAAAAATTTCACATTTCTGATTAAGAATTTTAGCAACTATGATTATAGATATGTAAATTTGAATACCTAATTTGTGTATATTGATTGTGAAAATGTAAACTTGAATTTGGAAGGAAAATAGAAGAGCTTTAAAACAAATTGTGAAATCGTGTGTGATAAATTTAATTTTCTGACATTTAAGAACAAAATACTTGAGTTTTTTTTTTTTTTTTTTTTTTTTTTTTAAATACAATTATTTTTTCCCTGAAATTGTAATTTTTAATCAACATAAAATAAGCACAAATTAGAAACACATTACTGAAAAATATATTTTTAGTAAATATTATACTTCAAGAAAGGTATTGTGAAAATTGCCATAATAGCGAAATGATTTATAAAAGGATAGACGTAAATATATTTTACATGAAATTTTCGCTAATATAATTTAAAAATATCTAATTTCGTAACACAACATTCTTGTCATGAGTCTGTATTAAGAGTCTGTCTTCAAAGGCCACAGAAAGGTTAACTCTTATCTTATTATATTTCTTTTCCTATTTCAAGGTAATTAATCTGGAACATTTTCAAGTGCTCCATTTACTGGGTCATGAGATTTCTGAAAGATAAATGAATTTATAATATTGTAAAAAGATTATTTTGGACACAAATTTCGCAAAAATGCCAAAAAGAAAAAAAAAATCGGAAAGACAACAGATAAAAAGTAAATAAATAAAGGGGAGAAACATAGAATGAATTAAGGACCTTCAAAAATGAGATAGTTTAAATTGACTGTTTTTATAAAATAAACAAAGGAATTCACAACAGAAAAATGTATATCTGGTAAATATTTGTTTTTGATAAGGATTTGATGATAATTGACATAACAAACAAAAGAATTTGAAAGTTTATGAAATGATTGACACAAATATGTTTGTAAAAAGTTAGTACAGATATATATCTCTAATATCCAACTTCAAAAATTTACTAAAACGAAAAATTTAAGAAAAAATCTTTTTGGAGCTATTAGACATTAAAACATAATATTTCAGTTACTAAGTGCTTACTAAAAGTGTATCTCCGGAGAATAACAATTTATCAATTTACATCTTGTTAAGTTTCCTTTCTGGTTTGATGTAGATAGTTTGAAAACTTTTCTAGTGCTTCATTTACCTTGACGTAGGATTTATAAATGATAAATTTATTTCATAACAAGTTAGAAGGATCATTCTGGATACAAATTTCGAAGTATTATCAAAGAGAAGAAAAAATAAAATAAAACAGCTTTTTTTTTTTTAAAAAAAAAAAGGAAGAAGAAGAAGCATATTTGATAAATGTAATTTAGAGGAATTCGAAAATGAGAGAATTAAAATTAATTGAATTTATAGATATAATTAAAAAACACTTTTAAAAACACGTCTAAAATACATTTATTAAAAAGGTTAAAATCTTCCAAAGCTTTTAGTTATACACAACATAGAGCAGTTTTATATATATTATTATTTCTTTTTTTGTTGTACCATATGGTCAACAATTAAGTCCTTACAAAAAACAAAGTCATCTGAAAGCTACACTTAGAAGCTGGAAATATTGTAGTATGAGGAGGTGCTACATTTAGAAGCTGGAATTATTGTGGCCAGAACCATTGAAGGATGAGGAGGGGCTACAATTAGAGGTTGGAACTATTGTAGGATGAGGAGGTGCTACACTCAGAGGCTGGAACTATTGTAGGATGAGGAGGTGCTACACTTAGAGGCTGGAACTATTGTAGGATGAGGAGATGCTGCACTACAATAGTTCCAACCTCTAAGTGTAGCATCTCTTCATCTTACAATAGTTCCAGCCTCTAAGTGTAGCCCCTCCTCATCCTACAATAATTCCAGCCTCTAAATGTAGCACCTCCTCATACTACAATAGTTCCAGCTTCTAAGTGTACCTTCCAGTTGACTTTGTTTTTTGTAAGGACTTAACCGTTGACCATATGGTACAAAAAAAAAAAAAAAAAAAAAAAAAAAAAAAAGTATATAAAACTGCTTTATGATGTGTATAACTAAATCCCTGATGATGCCTTAATTTTTTAGGGCAAAAAGCTTTGGAAGATTTTAACCTTTTTAATAAATGCATTTTAGACGTGTTTTTAAAAGTGTTTTTTAATTATATTATAAAAATGATACGTGTTTACAATTTAACTCTCAGCTTAAGATTATTTATGAATTTATAGAATGAAAATATTTTTCATTACAAAAATATACATGTCTGCTAAATATGTGTTAATCTCTTTGAGAAAGATATAATGATAATTACCATAAAATGGTAATTGCTTTTATTAATATTTTATGTCTACTTATTTTTAACAAATATGTAATGCATAAAAAAACAAGTTCTGCAATAATATATATATCTTGTCTAACAAAACAGAATGTTATGCACTTTTACTTAAGAAGCTTAAATGTTTACTAGTCTTCCGAGAAACACATCTCCAGGAAAAGTAAAATTTATGAGGAAGAACTTTATAATGCAGCCTTTGTCAACAAATAATGATACCCAAGCACATTATATGAAAACAAACATATTTACGTTTCTGGAATGGACGTATCTTTTGCTTACTTCATCATTCTTTTAGTTTATGTCAGTGGTATTTTTCTGCATTCAGACATTTTCCGTGATATTCTCAAGTGATAAATAAAACAATATCTGTCTAAGGTAAGTGTTCTGTATAACTAGATAAAGTTATAACTATTTTCAAATAGATACATTAAATGGTGTTAGTTTTAAGGAAAATAAAATAACATGAAATGGAAAATATGTTTTTCTGGTAATTTTGTATTTTTTATGTTGTTATAAAATTAAAATGAGCAATTGGTTTGAATCTTTAAAGTAAAATTTCATAATACTGCTCAGTTATGATATATTTATTACTATTAATTATTCGTAAAACAAGTGTGCAATTGCCTATAAATTTTAGAAATAAAAGAAAATATACTATAGAGAGAATAATGTATATAGAAAAATATATTTAAAATAAACACTAATTTAAATTTTCTTTAAACTTTTTAAAATAATGATTCATATTTTTCTGTTTATTTATTCATTTATTTATTTATTTATTTTTTTAAATCAAAAAAATTATACTAGTAGAAACTGATCTACTGGAACTATAATTTTATGACATGCATTAAAATAAACGCATAATAAATATCAAGTTAGAGTTAAAATTGTGATTTTTATATATCATCTTTATTTCTATATTTACAGTACGTAATAAACTTCAAATGCATTTATTTAAAGAGAAATTAGAAGCGTTGCACCGTAAGTCCCAAAGTCCCCTCTCGAATTAATGTTTGCATTATCGAATCAAAAGAGCAACGACTAAAAGCTTCTTCTTACCAACGATGTTAATTTAATATTATCTGCCTTTTTAAGTATTCTCCTTACACAATCATTAACTTTATAATTTATTTAGCGGAAAAAAAAATAAACACTATACTATCTTTTCCCTGTTTTTTAAACATAAAAGTTCACAGAAGAATTCTTTACTACTATTTATTAGTCTGTTTTTTTATGAAGTAACGGGTCTAAATTTCGATCTTGTAAGTTAATCTTGAAATAAATGCAAATGGGATGGTTAAGATAGAAAAGTATAATTATGAAGAATATTAAAAAAATAGTATATTCAGCGGTAATTTCTTAACAGGTTTAGCGTCATGTCAGTCATTCTAGATTCTAGGCATTTTGTCATATATCTCTAAGTACTGAAGGAATCATCTTGAAACTTTAGGAGTGTGCAGAACATGTTATACTTCAAACATTTCAGTGAAGGTTTTACCTCGAAAGTAAAAGTAGTACCAATAAAAAATTAAAACGGTGTGCGCCCTGTCAGCCATCGGTGGCTGACAGTTTCAAATATGATACAAAGCCGCTTCAACCATCGGTGGCGGATATAAAAATGAATATAAAACTAAAAATATTAGATTTAATGATTGAAAATTTATTAAAAATTTGCTTAATTTTTATTTATTACAGGAGGAATCATTATGGAATTTTAATGAATTTTAAGAATTTGCGTGGCGCTCAACGTGTTAAAAATAAGTATATAATCGGCATATTTAGCAGAGAGAAAATTTTGAGAATAATGGAAACATATTTGCGCAGACTATAGATTAAGGTAGATTTCTATATTTCATTTTGTTCAAAATGAAGAATGATTTATATATTTTAATTTCCTGTGTAGTAACAACGATTATTTTATGAAATTCATAGATTTCTTGAAAAATTGCAACGTATTTTTATATATTTTTAGAAAATAAGTGACAAATAACTATAACTTCTTGGAATACTTTATAATTTACGACATTACTGAAAGTAACTGACGATTTTAACAAAGATTCTTATATGGTAAGTAGTTCATCAATGGTCAGACTTTTACCAGTAAAATATATCTTTATTATTGAATTCTATAAATAAGCTTTCTATATAGTGCAAAAGTTTGCCTCACGTTTTAGGTTGGAGTTATAATAATCGTACAATTACACTGTTCGGCATGACAATTGCCCCAACACCATTTTGGCAAAAATGACCTCCTGAATCCGAATATGATGTCCATTTTGCCAATTTTTAGGGATGACCTCCTACTTTTATCACTTTCCTGTAATTTTATGGCTATAAATTTGATTTTTAGGGAGGGTGGAGGATTATTTTAATTGTTAAATATCTTCTGAGGGGCTAAAGAGTTGGAAAATGCTAAAACATCAACATTTGCGGCAAGGGGAAAATTTAGAGGGGGGGGGGAGGATTTGCCACTGAAATTATGTATTACATTTCTTATATTTTTTAAACCTATTATTAATGTTATTTATTAAACATTATATATCTTTATATATATATTTCTTTTGTGCGTGTGTATGTCACTGAACTGCTCCTAAACGGCTGGACTGAGCTTAATGAAATTTTTTGTGTGTCTTCAGGTGGATTCGAGAATGGTTTAGATTTACAAATGAAAGTTGTAACTTAATTAGTTCTTTCTTAATTAATTTTTAACCAACTCTTTCAACAACTTTTTCTCCTAGATGGCGTGAGTTGTCGTAAACACGATGTCAGAATTTATTTAATGTTGAAATGAAAAATGAATTTTTAACCGTATCTTACGAAGTGTTTAAAATATTTTTTCAAAATTAATATTTTTAGAATCGTAACCGTATCTTACGAAGTGTTTAAAATATTTTTTCAAAGTTAATATTTTAGAATCGTAAACACGATGTCAGAATTTATTTAATGTTGAAATGAAAAATGAATTTTTAACCGTAAGTGTTTAAAATATTTTTTAAACGTTAATATTGTTAAAATGTTAAAATTAGTTAAAATGGTATATTCTTTTAAAAAATTCGTCAATATCCGACGGAGTTATTTTATGTTAAAATGAAAAATGAATTTTTGACATTGATAACCGTTGGGTGGTCCCATATTCGCCTCTGCTGAGCAAAACATTCAATGCTCATATTAATGTTCAGTTCTGCAGTTCAGTGAAGAGCATCAAATACATTTGCAAGTATGTGAATAAAGGCAGTGAGTGAAATGGCTGTATTTCGAGTTGAAAATACAAATGTGAATGCTCCTCCGGTGAATAACAACGATGAAATAATTTTTACCAAATTGGCCGGTACGTCAGCTCCAATGAAGCTGTTTGGCGTATCTTTGGTTTCTCAATTCATGAACGGGATCCAGCAGTTCTTCATTTAGCTGTCCATCTTGAAAATGGCCAGCGCGTATATTTCACGAGCGAGACAGCGATTGATCGTGCAATAAATCCACCAAAAACTGCACTCACCGAATTTTTTGAATTGTGTAATCGTGCGGATGCTTTTGGTGCTTTTACACGGACATTACTATATTCAGAAGTACCATGCTATTTCACATGGTCTCCAACAAAAAAAGGGATGCCCCGCAAGCAAGGCACGCCGATTGATGCATGTCCCGGTTTATTCAAATCAAACACCTTGGGACGAGTATTTAAAGTCAATCCAAGGCAAACTTAATGCTTTTATCTTCGACTGTTATTGGTTAATGTCATCGACCCTTTGTCATTTCAATATTTACGTAAAGTGAATGGACAACAGTATCCAACGTATAAAGATGCATGCCTTGCACTCGGCTTGCTGGAAGACGACAACCAGTGGGAGTGTATGCTTGCTGAAGTAGGACTGAACTGTACAGCAAAACAAATTCGTCTACTATTCGCTATAGTATTGACTACATGTTTCCCGGCCCGAGCAGAGACATTATGGGATAATCACAAAGATTCAATGACTGATGATATATTGCATCAACATCGTTCACGGTGCAACGATCTAACGATAGTATTCAGTGACGCTATGTACAATGAAGCATTGTTTGCTATTGAAGATCTTTGCATTATCATTGCCAACTTACCACTCAGTCATTTCGGTATGCTTTCAACAAATCGAAATGCATCTGATTTAATAAGCACTGAATTGAATTGTGAACTACAATACAATACTGTAGAAATGGCAGCGATTGTTGCTCGCAATATCCCACTAATGAATGAAGAACAAAGAACCATTTACGACCGCATCATGCTCGCAGTTTTGGCAGGACAAGGTGGATTCTTTTTTTTTTTTTTTTTTGGTGCACCAGGTGGAACTGGCAAAACATTCCTTATTTCGCTAATTTTCGCCGAAATACGATCAAATAATGGCATCACATTGGCTGTTGCATCATCTGGCATTGCGGCAACTTTATTGGATGGAGACAGAACAGCTCATTCATTATTTAAACTGCCACTAAATATTCAAAATAACCCAGACGCAGTGTGCAACATAAAAAAAACAATCGTCCATGGCCACAGTGCTGAAATAGTGTAAAATTCTTATCTGGGATGAATGTACTATGGTACACAAACATTCGACTGAGGCGTCGAACAGGACATTGAAAGATATAAAAAACGACAAACTATTTGGCGGCACTCTGTTACTCTTTTCATGTGATTTCAGATAAGCACTTCCCGTTATTCTGCGTTCAACATACGCTGATGAGATCAACGCGTGCTTAAAATCATCGTCATTGTGGCTTAATGTTGAAAAAGTACAACTGAAAGTAAATTTGTGCGTTGAAAAGCTTCAAGATCCATCCGCTGAAACATTCTCAAAACAATTGTTAGATATCGGCGATGGAAAAGTTACTACAGACGAAACTGGATGCATAAAATTACCGACCGATTTCTGCACAATCATTGATTCTCAAGATGCTCTTATTGACCAGATATTTCCCGATGTACACAGACGATGCACAAATCATGAGTAGCTAGCAGAAAGAGCAATTTTAGCAGCAAAAAATGTGGACGTCAACGAATTGAATCCCAAGATACAATATTTGTTACCAGGAGACTTGGTGTCATACAAATCTAATGATACAGTTTGCGATGCCACCGAAGCTGTAAATTAACCAACAAAGTTTTTAAACTCATTGGATTTACCAGGCATGCCACCGCATATTTTAACACGCTTTTATTAGCTTCACCTGTATGTATGTATGTATGTATGTTTGTTTGTAACTTCTCTGGGAGCAAACAAAAAATTTATATTGTAAAAAAAATACTTTCCCTACGTGAGCGATGTGGCGTAGAGGTAAGGCGCCGCGCTACGAACCTAAAGGTCCAGAGTTCTATCCCCGTCAGGGGAGATTTTTTTTAAATATTTTTTGTTAATTCTAAGTTATTTTAATTAAAGATTTAAGTGTATGTAAATATTACGGTGTGTCACTCACACGATTTTCTCTTACCCTGAATTTTTATACTAAGATAGATATTTTGTGCTTTTTAGTTCACATTTCTATAAAAGCGTGTTCTTTAATTTTTTAAAACTATAATATTATTACAACTGAAGGTTGGATCTCCGGTTATTTTGCTTCGTAATTTGAACCCACCACGGTTGTGCAACGGCACGCGATTAGTCATAAAAAAATTAATGAAGAATGTTATCGAAGCCATCATTTTAAATGACAAATTCCGAGGTGAAAATATATTACTACTGCGAATACCTATTATACCCACAGATGTGCCAATTCAATTTAAACACCCTCAATTTTCAATTAGATTGGCATTTGCAATGACTATTAATAACTCTCAGGGCCAAACGATGTCTGCCTGTGGCTTAGATTTGAGCACATCATGTTTTTCACACGGACAATTATACGTGGCTCTCGAGTGGGCAAACCATCCAGTTTGTTTGTATTGGCGAAAGATGGGATAAAAAAAAATATTGTACACTCTGTTGCATTAAGGGATTGATATTGTTTTTTAGTAATATTGTTATAAGTAGCGATATGTATATAATTTTAAAGAATCAATTTTAATAAATTAAAAAAATAAATGATTGGTGTTTTGTTATTTTTATATTCTTTCACCGTTCACAGCGTTCCATACATCTTCCACTTATATACCACATCCTTACACACTTACAATAAGTTAGTTATTTTTTTTCTAGCAAAATATTCTCTAGAAATAATTTATATGACAAAACAACGTTTGTCGGGTCAGCTAGTATATATATATATATATATATATATATATATGTATATATGTATATATTTGTGTGTTAAATTCAGATTCAGGAGGTAATTTTACATAAGAATCAGCAAGAATGGTATCAGGCCTCGATTTTATTTATTTATTTTTCTTTCAGCGCATTGTAATCTGCTCAATTACAAATCTTTCGAACAATCAGTTTCAAAATGAGATCAGTTTAACTGAAACATTGCAGATATTTCGTAATCTTATTGCTACTTCTTCTGGTTTCGAGTCAAATTTTGTTTGCTTTGAATGTGCTTATTTTGACTTGATTTCTTCCAGAATATGATTAAAATAAACATCAGGATTCATTTATTGTGTTATTTAATTAATTTTGTAATATCAAATATCTTTTAGGTGTGCGCTACTGGTATTTCGAAAAATAATAACTTTAAGAGCACTTTCCTAAAACATTATTATTATTGTCGATTTTTAAATTTTATTAAAAAGGTTATCTCTTCGTTAAGAATTTTTTGAAAATGAATGTATCAAAATATAGCCTAAGTTCTGTGTTGGTAAAACCAAGATGAAGAAATTGTAAAACTGATATTGATGCTTAAAACTAAGTTTCATTTATTCTAAAGTAACCGCGATATTTATACCATGATGTCTACTACTGGTCATTATTACCTAGTAGTACACAGCCTTCTTCACTAGTGGTTTATAGAGACACTCGGGATTTGTTAATAAATAGTTAACGTTCTTAGTAGTTGTAATATTAAGGCAAAAGGTCAGAAATTTAGTCCTATAACATTCTTATGTATTCTAAGCTGAGTATTTTTACTGATTCTTCATCAGCTTTGATACATTAAAATTTTTTTCTTAATCCTAACATTACTCACTATTTAACTTTTTTGCTATTCGACAAATACAAATCTAATAACATTGCTCGACATGCAAATTCCCCCCCCCCCCCCAAACACCATTTTGGCAAATTCTTATAAAAAATGACCTCCTGAATTCGAATATGACGTCCATTTTGCCCTATCACCCACCGTTTTTTAGGGACAGCCCCCTATTTTTATCCCTTTTTGGTAATTCTATGACTATAAATTTGATTTTTAGAGGGGGAGGGTTTTTTTAACTGTTAAATATCTTCTGAGGGACTACAGTGTTGAAACATTCTAAAACATCAATATTTGCGTCAAGGGAAATTTTTGAGGTTGGGGAAGGGGGAGGGGATTTGCCACTGAAATTATGCATTACATTTCTTATATCTTTTTAATCTATTATTAATGATATTTATTAAGCATTATATATTTTTGTTTTTAAGTGTTAAATTAATTCTTTTTTATTCTCCAAATCAAATTCATGGCCGCAAAGTTACCGAACAGTGATAAAAATTGGGGGAGGGGGTGGTGTCCAGAGAAAACGATGGGTGACTGGGCAAAATGGTAGTCATATTCGGATTCAGGAGGTCGTTTTATATAAGAATCAGCAAAAATGGTATCTGGAGTCGATTTTTTTCCCTTGCAGCGCAGTGTAATCTAATTGTAAAATATTCTTTCAAAAACATCTCTGCTGACGTTAACGTTAGATGAGAGCAATCATAGTTTCCGCATTATGATTTCCTTTACAACGACGTCTATAATAAACCGTTTCTATCTCTCCTTTTTTAGCTTTATAAAGCGCATTGGTTTCGTCTGAATGCACCTTTCTTTTTTAGCATTTTATGCCTGGGCGTCGTAAATTTCAGACATTACAATGCCTGAAGTGAATCATATGAATACGGAGGAATACTTGGAATCAAAGTTGTTTGAGATATACATTCAACTGTTATCAACTTTCAACGATTTTTTAGGTGTTTTCATCTCTTTCATCTCTTTCATCTCTTTATTCTTGTTCTTGATTAGAGATAATTTAGAAATGAATCATTTGTTTTTACTTACATTTTCTTTCTTCGATTTTATTAGTGAAATGGGATTTCAAATTTTACCTGAAAAATTACATTGCAGTAATTCATGAAATTATGTTGGGTTGCATAAAAATAATATTTATTGAATTAAAGCCGCTATTGTCTAATGACACCGTCCGTCTAAATTTTATAAAAGAGGATTAAATAATACCTGCTATAAAAGTGCATTGCTATCATGAATATGCCCCAAATTTCAAGCAACCGTCTTTAACCAAATTTCAAAAACTAGCAAAATTTGTTTCAGGTGGAATTATTATCACAACACTTCGTTAGAAAAACAAAGTAGGCCATAGTTCAGTAACACTCGAGCTTACTTTATTCACTTGACGTAAGAACTACACTGAGAAAAATATAAACCGCCTTCATCTAGAACGAATAAGTAGTCATTTTCTGATTCCCTAAGCTAGGAATATAGATTTCTCAGCTTTGTGTATAATGCAAGCCAATGAAATGAACAGACGAAATGACAAAGAATTTCTAGTCTATACATTTCTAGGTGTTGAAACAATGTAATGAATATTATGAATCCTTTGTATTGCGAAAATTTCTCGTTTGATTTTCCAGAACTGAGTCATGAATTCAGTTTCTAAAACTCGCCTCGTGTGTCCACATTTATTAACAGAGATTTTTAAATAAGTTTGACCTCGATAATATAGGAAAACTTTCTAGAGTTCTAACCTGGGTTTTTGTCACTCGCTTTCAAAGGGTACTAGAATTTGTAAGGATGACGGGAAACTATTTTCCCTAGATCCACAATTCAGTTTCTAAATGTCACTCATAAAATTTTTTCTCCGTATATTATTTAGATCCATAACATCTGCTGCTCCTTTTTTGCAATTTCTAGTGTTTACGTATATATATTTTTTAATCAGTACTATGATTCCTTTTTTATCTACTGATCCTCCTTAATATTTGAGGGATTAATGTTAAATTTCAGTAAGAAGATTTTGCGCCAAATTCTACATCATACAAGATTAAGTTACGTTCTATATACTGCTTTTGTAATTTGAAATCGAACATAATCTTATATATATATATTGCTTAAATATCAGATAATTTTGTTATGTTCAAACGATTTAATTTTCTGTTAAAATAAAAGTACATTACAATTGCTAAAATTGAGAAAATGTCTGAAAATATTCTCGCTTGGTATAAATTTTAAAAATTAAATATAAAAGTAATATAAAATATATTAGTTAAAGCGACGAATACAATAATTGTATGCTATTTTCAGTTAAAGTAACACTGATATATTTTCACTTTTTTTTACACAAATATAAAATTTTTAAAGAAAAATAATTTCATAACATTAATAAAATTTTCATCTCTTTGGCTGCGAGCATTACATTTTCGTAAAAAGAAATCTATCGAACAAAATTTCAATAAAAGTTTTTTTTTTTTTTTTTTTTTTTTTTTCTTTCCTTTTAAGTTTACGAAATACGAAGAAGAACAAAAAAAAAAAAAAAGACAAGTAAATTCAATTAGTATTCTTTAGTGCAAAGTACTAATACATTTTTGTAAATTCCAGACATGCATTCCTGTTACTAACACGTTATGTAAGTTTACGAAAATTATTTTTGCTATTCTTTGACTTAGACTGCACTCTATTTGGCATAAGAAAATAAATTTCTGCGTAAATATCAGTAAATCCAGATGAAGTATGCACTTCTGTTTTATTATGAGGAAGTGCATGCAGATAGCATGAAATTTTAATAAATGTCTGCCTAATAAAAGATTATGTTCTGTCAGAAAAGTAGAGTCTATTAAAAGATAAAGTGAATTTGTTCACTTGCCAGTGCACATGATGAAATTTTACATTGTTGTCAAAATTCGATGTTTCAAATATGGACAGGTATGTTATTATTGATTTACAAACAACAAAAATAGTCATTTTAGAAGATAAGATCTTAAAAATTTATGCATAACATTTAAAAGAAACAAGAAAGAAAAATCATGCAGTACGTATTGATTAGTTACACTTTCCAACTGTACGTAATTGTTGTATCGAATAACTTTCAATATTCTTTACCTACGTTATCACACAACAGACAGAAGGACTGAAAAATATACAGATAGACTAACTGATTTTAAAATTACTCTTAGGCATTTTGGAAAGTGCTAAAAAGGTTTAACGCAAAAGAAAATGCAGCCATTAGATAATAATTGCAGCTTTTGATCTCTCTGAATATTTTAGTGTAGCCCTGTAAATCAGAGAGTTAATCATATCATATTCTACACAAAACATTTTTTTAGAATATTAACAAAACATTTCAATATTTTTATGATTTTTACAGTAGAAAGATTTTTAAATATAACTTTCAAAAAATTCTGTCCTAAAACGTAATGCAGTGGCAGTTTTTTTTGTCCCTGTAAACAAACTAGTTATACAGGACCTATAATGTCATTTTAAATGAGGAACATTCTATAGGGAAAATATTTATAAAAATAACACCCATAGAACACAATGCTTTCGAATGCTTTTGGGTGTCCCTGTACACAAACCAGAAGAGATATTCACTCCATTTTCAATATGGAACATCCGATAGTGAATTTCAATAAAATATATGTTTCGAGAAATTCCATAAATATTTACAGGAGTTAGAGCGCGGGCAGACAGACAGACAGATGGACAGATACACAAACTGAAATCATATTCATACTTAAAAATGTTAGAAAGTGTTAAAAACGCTTAGTGTAAACGAAAGTACAATTCTAGCAATTTTTTATAATTATATCTTAATATAAATGGATATTTTTGGGTCAACCTGTAAAGCTAATGCTAATCATGCTATATTTTATGCAAATCATTTTTTGTGCATGTAAATAACATATGTCAATTTCCTAAAGCTTCGTGTAAAGTAAAGTTATTAAAATTTGATTTATAGAAATATTTCTCATAGAACGCAATACTTTGGAATACTTTTGAGTGTCCCTGTACATAAATCGGTGGTGGTATTTCCTCCATTTTATACAGGAAACATCCAATAATGAACTTGAATAACATATTTCAATTTCATTCAGATATGTCTACAGTAAAACCAATAGAAATACCTCTCATAGAACACAATGCTTTGAAATACTTCCGGGTGTCCCTCTACACAAACCAGTAGAGGTATAAACTCCATTTTCAATAGGGAACAACCGATAGTGAACTTGAATAACATATATCAGTTTCAAGAAATTCCATAAATATTTACGGGTGTTAGAGCTCAGACAGACAGAAAGGCAGACAGACAGACGGACAGGCATATACACAAATCTGAAATCATATTCACACTTAAAAAATGTTAGAAAGCGTTAAAAATCCTTAACGTAAACGAAGGTACAATTCTAGCAATTTTTTTATTAATAGTTCTCAATGTAACTGGATATTTTTGTGCGACCCTGTAAATCTAATGCTAATCATGCTATATTCTGTGGGAAGCATTCTTTTGTGCATATAAATAATATATTTCAATTTTCAAAATCTTCGTGGAATGTAGAGTTATTAAAATTTGATTTATAGAAATATCTCTCATAGAACGCAATACTTTGGAATACTTCTGAGTGTCCCTGTACATAAACCGATGGTGGTATTTCCTCCATTTTACACAGGAAACATCCAATAGTGAACTTGAATAACATATTTCAATTTCATTCACATATGTCTACAGTAAAGGTATGAAAGTATGGTTTATAGAACACAGTGTTCTTAGAACACAATGCTTTGAAATACTTTCGGGTATCCCTGTGCACAACCCAGTAGAGGTATAAACTCCCTTTTCAATAGGGAACGTCCGATAGTGAACTTAAATAACATATATCTGTTTCAAGAAATTCCATAAATATTTACGGGTGTTAGAGCTCGAACAGACAGACAGACAGACGGACAGGCAGATACACAAAACTGAAATCATATTCACACTCAGAAAATGTTACAAAGTGTTAAAAACGCTTAACGTAAACGAAAGTACAATTCTAGCATTTTTTTTTATTAATAGCTCTTAATGTAACTGGATATTTTTGTGCCACCCTGTAAATCTAATGCTAATAATGTAAATATTCTGTGCAAATCATTCTTTTGTGCATATAAATAACATATTTCAATTTCCAAAAACTTCGTTGAAAGTAAAGTTATTAAAATTTGATTTATAGAAATATCTCTCATAGAACGCAATGCTTTGGAATACTTTTGAGTGTCCCTGTACATAAACCGATGGTGGTATTTCCTCCATTTTATACAGGAAACATCCAATAGTGAACTTGAGTAACATATTTCAATTTCATTAATTTATGTCTACAGTAAAGGTAGGGAAATATGGTTTATAGAAATACCTCTCGTAGAACACAATGCTTCTAAGTACTTTCGGGTGTCCCTGTACACAAACTAGTAAAGGTATAAACTCCATTTTCAATAGAGAATGTCCGATAGTGAACTTGAATAACATATATCAATTTCAAGAAATTTCATAAATATTTACGGGAGTTAGAGTGCGGACAGATAGACGGACAGACAGACAGACAAACCGAAGTCATAAACACTTTTCAACCTTGTTGGAAAGTGTTAAAAATGTTAGATAGTTTTAAAAACGATTAACGTAAACGAAAGTACATATCTAGCACTTTTTTTATTAATAGCTCTTAATTTATCTGGATATTTTTGTGCCACCCTGTAAATATAATGCTTATCATGCTATATTCTATGTAAAGCATTCTTTTGTGCATAAAAATAACATATTTCAATTCCCTAAAATTTCGTGGAAACTAAAGTTATAAAAATTTGATTTATAGAAATATCTCTCATAGTACGCAATTTTTTAGAAAACTTTTGAGTGTCCCTGTGTATAACCCGATGGTGGTATTCACTCCATTTTATACAGGAAACATCCAATAGTGAACTTCAATAACATATTTCAATTTCATTAAGATATGTCTAATGTGTTAAAAACAGTCATTTTATAAGATAAGATATCTATAATAATAAAAGGAAAGGTTTGTCTGTCTGTCTGTCTGTCTGTCTATCTGTCTGTCTGTCTGTCTGTCTGTCTGTCTGTTCTTTTATACGTTCAGCCCCTATTGAACGCAGAAGTACAAAAATTGACATACGGATGCTCTGGAGCCTTTCCGATGTTTTCCTCGAAACAGAATTTAAAAATTTTAATTAGTTGTGGAGATATTAATTAAAATGTCCACTCATGTCTAATCTAAAAGCGATCTCAAAGCAGAAAAAGTGGAAAATAAATTAGAAATATTTGTCCGATCGTTACAATTTCGATACCAAATGAAAGGGGCATTTTTTCTGAATCTAAGTGTGCAAGTGGTTTATCGGTACAACAATTAGATTTTTTAAAATTAACTAAAGTATGAATTTTCTGTGGCAACATCATTTCAAATGCCAGTAATGAAGACCCATCGTCTGTCATCAAAAAGGAAGTGATTGCAACCGATCAAGATGTCACGTGTTTTGTAGTAGGGAAAAATATTGCAATTTTCAATTTTTTTCAAATTTTAATTCACGTTACATTTGAATTCATATTCGGCCTAGACAGCATATTATAAAGCTACTGTTCAATTTTCATGAAAATATGTGGATAAACAAAAAAATGAGATTAAATTTTGTATTATATTTTCAACTATTTTAAATTGAGATATGCCGTTGAAATTTCGTAATATTGGTGTTTTTAACGCCCGATATTTCGATTCTGAATATTTTTGAAAGTGTAGAATTATTAGGAAGGGCTTGAAGGGGAGGGGGGGGGGTAAGCAAACGGCCAGAAAAAAAAATAAATAAATAAATAAAAAATAAAAATAAATAAATAAAAAGAGTTACAGCGTTTGAAATTGTTATTATTAGGTTTTAAGGAAAGATAAATCAATTGCGGATATTTTCAAGTGTAAAATTATTAGAAGGGACGGAAAGGGGGGGAGGGGCAAAAACGTAGAAAAGGAACGGTTGTTTCGGAGAAAACAACGGAAAACCCAGAACGCCTTTATTCTTTTATATTTTGCAGAATTTCGAATTCTGATACTCCTTTCACATTTCATACTATGGATTTTGAACAGTATTTAGCCCGGAATTACCCAAGTTTCGGAGAAAACCACGAAAAAGTCAGACATAAATCGTTTTATAATAGTGTTTATATCATTTTTGTATCTCAGCTTCTAATTACATAATTTCAAAAGTAATATGTCATTTTGAAACTTATTTGAATGGAATTTCAAGAGTAGACGCCACAAATTTCTGTCACCTTCCATTAACCGACTATCATAAGTAATGGAATTTGAGATTTCACGTGATTTACACGTTTTAAGGTTTCCTGATTAGGTTTTCTTTTGTATCTCAGCTACTAATTAAAATAATTTTATAAGTAATACATTATTTGAAAGCTTTATTGGTTTAGAATTGAACAGTAGATTACAGAATTTTCTACCGCTAGGTGGCGCTGTAATATTTTTAAATTTCAATATTTCGAATTCTGAATATGATTAAATTATTTTTAATACATCATTCGAAAGATATTTTAAAGTACTTTTATACTATCGAAAGTGGGATTCGAGATTTCACCTAATTTACACGTTTTGAGGTCTCCTGAATCGGTTTTCTTTTGTATCTCAGGTACTAATTAAAATAATTTCATAAGTAATACATCATTTGAAAGATTTGTTGATTTGGAATCGAACAGTGGAATACAGAAATTTTTGTACCGCCAGATGGCGCTATAATATTTTAAAATTTCAATATTTCAATTTCTAATTATGATTAAATTATTTTTAATATATCAATTGAAAGATATTTTAAAGTTCTTTTAAATTATCGAAAGTTTTCACCAGATTTACATGTTTTGAGGTGTCCTGAATCAGTTTTTTTTTGTATCTCAGTTATTAATTAAAAAAAGTTCATAAGTAATACATCATTTGAAAGCTTATTTTAGTTGATACACATTTTAAAGAACTTTTACATTATCGAAAATGAAATTCGAGATTTCACCCGATTTACACGTTTTGAGGTGTCCTGATTAGGTTTTCTTTTGCCTCTCATCTACTAATTAAAATAATTTCATGAGTGATGCATCATTTGAAAGCTTTGTTTATCTGGAATGGAACAATAGATTACAGAAATTTCTACCGCCAGATGGCGCTGTAATATTTTTAACTTTCAATATTTTAATTTCTAATTATGATTAAATTATTTTTAATGCATCATTCGAAAGATATTTTAAAGTTCTTTTATATTATCGACAGTTTTCACCAGATTTACACGTTTTGAGGTCTCCTGAATTAGTTTTCTTTTGTATCTCAGCTACTAATTAAAATAATTTCATAAGTAATACATCATTCGAAAGCTTTTTTGATTTGGAATCGAACAGTGGAATACTGAAATTTGTACCGCCAGATGGCGCTGTAATATTTTCAAATTTCAATATTTCAATTTCTAATTATGATAAAATTATTTTTAATACATCATTCGAAAGATATTTTAAAGTTCTTTTAAATTATCGAAAGTTTTCACCAGATTTACACGTTTTGAGCTGTCCTGAATCAGTTTTCTTTTATACCTCAGTTATTAATTAAAAAAATTTCATAAGTAATACATCATTTGAAAGCTTTGTTGACTTGATACACATTTTAAAGTACTTTTACATTATCGAAAATGGAATTCGAGATTTCACCCGATTTACACGTTTTGAGGTCTCCTAATTAGGTTTTCTTTTGTATCTCAGCTACTAATTAAAATAATTTCATAAGTAATACATCATTAGAAAGCTTTTTTGATTTGGAATCGAACAGTGGATTACAGAAATTTCTACCGCCAGATGGCGCTGTAATATTTTCAAATTTCAATATTTGAATTTCTAATTATGATTAAATTATTTTTAATGCATCATTCGAAAGATATTTTAAAGTTCTTTTATATTATCGACAGTTTTCACAAGATTTACACGTTTTGAGGTCTCCTGTATTAGTTTTCTTTTGTATCTCAGCTACTAATTAAAATAATTTCGTAATACATCATTAGAAAGCTTTTTTGATTTGGAATCGAACAGTGGAATACAGAAATTTGTACCGCCAGATGGCGCTGTAACATTTTAAAATTTCAATATTTCAATTTCTAATTATGATTAAATTATTTGTAATACATCATTCGAAAGATATTTTAAAGTTTTTTAAATTATCGAAAGTTTTCACCAGATTTACACGTTTTGAGGTGTCCTGAATCAGTTTTTTTTTTTTTTTTTTTGTATCTCAGTTATTAATTAAAAAAAGTTCATAAGTAAAACATCATTTGAAAGCTTATTTTAGTTGATACACATTTTAAAGTACATTTACATTATCGAAAATGGAATTGGAGATTTCACCCGATTTACACGTTTTGAGGTCTCCTGATTAGGTTTTCTTTTGTATCTCATCTACTAATTAAAATAATTTCATGAGTAATACATCATTTGAAAGCTTTGTTGATCTGGAATGGAACAATAGATTACAGAAATTTCTACAGACAGATGGCGCTGTAATATTTTTAAATTTCAATATTTCATATTCTAATTATGATTAAATTATTTCTAATACATCATTCGAAAGATATTTTAAAGTTCTTTTACATTATCGAAAGTGGAATTCGAGATTTCACCTGATTTACAATTTAAAGTGTCCTGATCAGGTTTTCTTATCTCAGCTAATTGAGTAAAAATAAGTAACTGGAATGGAACAATAGATTACAGAAATTTTACAGCCAGATGGCGCTGTAATATTGATCAAATATTCTAATTATGATTAAATTATTTCTAATACATCATTCGAAAGATATTTTAAAGTTTTTTTACATTATCGAAAGTGGAATTCGAGATTTCACCTGATTTACAATTTAAAGTGTCCTGATCAGGTTTTCTTTTGCATCTCAGCTAATTGAGTAAGAATAAGTAATTGGAATGGAACAATAGATTACAGAAATTTCTACCGCGAGATGGCGCTGTAATATTTTTAAATTTCAATATTTCATATTCTAATTATGATTAAATTGTTTCTAATACATCATTCGAAAGACATTTTAAAGTTCTTTTACATTATCGAAAGTGGAATTCGAGATTTCACCTGATTTACAATTTAAAGTGTCCTGATCAGGTTTTCTTTTGCATATCAGCTAATTGAGTAAGACCGTTCAAAATTGGTATATGCAAGTTAATTAGGAGGGGCTGGAACGGTGGGGAAGGAATAGGCGTGCAGCGCGCATGGGTTTGGGACCCGGTGCGAGTTTTTACCCGATGATAAAATATTTTTTTTTTATTTTTTTTTCTTAATAATAAAAGTTTGAGTTGAGGAGGAATATGCGTGTACAGCGCACGTATATCCTCAAGCGTGCGCGAGCAGCGCGCATGGGTCTGCGCTGCCGAAGGCAGTGGCGTCCCGGTGTGAGTTTTTACCCGATGCTAAATGATATATTTTTTAATTCCTTTTCTTGAGAATGAAAGTTTATGAGTAATAACATTGAATTTTGAGATGTCATAAGGATAGTGAAGGAATACGTGCGCACAGCGCTCGGGTCTACGCTGCCGAAGGCAGTGGGGACCCGGTGCGACATTTTTCCCGATCAGATTTTTTTTTCTCTTTTTTTATCACATGATACAAATTAATGCAATTTTGAGAATTCATTAATTATTGTGATTCATTTAAAAATAGTGACCAGCGAAGCGGGCGTAGCCTGCTAGTTAAAAATATATGCATAACATTTAAAAGAAAAAAGAGTATTAAAAGAATCAATTTTATAGCGTTAAAAAAAATTCTTGGATTTTAAAGAAGCTTTACATTCAACAGCAAAATAGAAATAAAATTTGAAATTTGTTTCAGAGTCTCCATTTTTTTCACCCACATTCTTTTTTTTTTTTTTTTAAAGTAACACAGGCTGTATTATTTCTTTAGGCAGTGATTTTGCTTTGTCGCCGCTTATTGTATGACACCTTGAATGGGCGTGCTAAAATTTTTGTTTTTATTTTAAATACATAAACCTGAATGTTTGTAATTGTATCTGTTCGGTTTATTAGATTCACTTATAAATAAGGACAAAATCTGATAGATTAAAATTGAGAAAAATCGTGCTAAAGAAGTGAAACAGCTACTGTATAGAACACCTCTGTGAAATTTTAAATTTGGCAGAGAATTAGCTCGGAAGTTTTTCGTCAAAGTTTTAATTTAAGTGATTGCGATAGCCATTTTAATTCATCGCCGAAATGACGGTAAAAAATTAAAATTCATCAAGAAGCTCCTAAACTAAAGCTATATTAAAGTAAATTTAAGAAATAACTATAGTAACCGATCTAGGGAATGAAATGCAGCTTCTGATTACCTTTATACGAAAATATAGAGTAAAGTAAGTCTTGTCGTACTAAATTAAATTCTGTTTGCGAAGAATCTAAGCAGAATTTTAATTAATTAATTAATTTTTTAAGATTTTTATTTTATTTAAAAATTTTCTGATTAAAATTTAATGATACTAAACTAACAATAATAATGAATTAGTTATAACTACAATCCTTCTCATATTTATAAGGACACTTTATATTTTGAAATACGTAATATAAAAATAATTGTAAACAAGATTACACTAAGTGCACATAATACCTGTATACCTAGTCTTCTAAAAACCAAAACTGTTATATTTTTTTTTAATATAAAACAAAATTAATAAAAAATAATGCAAAATGTGTTTTTCTCCACGTTTTTAGATGTTCATAATTATAGGGACAATCCAGATTTTGTCGTTTTATTTAACTTACTAGCAGATAAATTACAGTTGACATGCGAATTTGTTAACTACTGGGCTAGACTAGTGGATCTGCAGATCAGGAGCCTCAACGTCCTATTTACATCAGACATTATTCAATAGGTCATTTTTATTTATTCCTTATTATATAATCGTATATATTGATTCGATCGACTTGTTACCATAACCAGATACATTCCTGAGGGGGGCTGCCGCCCCCCTCAACCCCTCGCTATGTCTCTATTTGCATATCTTATAAAGTGTTACGGAATTGTAAATAATTGCATTTATTTTTGTATCAATTCTTTCAAAGAAGTTTAGTAAAGTTAATAAAATGCTAACTTTGTGCATTTTTAGTCGTTTTAGCGTTAAAACAGCCTAATTTTCCCTTAAAAACATTTAAAAAAGCTCCAATAAGGGAAGAAATGGATTTGGCGCCAAATTTGGCGACTGTTTCCCTCCTTGGCGATTTTTTTTGGCGACCTTTGCGAGAAAATCCTTATTAGGGATATACCAAATATGGAAGCTCTAATCTCATTATGAGATACGAGAATTTTCCAGAACAGTCTGTGTTAGATAGAAAAGTATAAAAGGAGCATTTTTTCGCCAAGGCAGTCAGTCTCAGATCTGTGTCAGTTTCGTGAAATTCTTGCTTTGCTTTGAGCCTCTTTAGATGAGACTTTCTTTATGTGTTATTGCTAAATAGTTTGTACCGTTGTTTTGCTGTTAACGGCTGTTGTTTAAGCTGTGTTTACTGGTTGAATTGAAGCTGATACTTGGTTTATAGACCTGTATTTTTCTGGAACTTCCTGTGAATACATCACTGAATTTTTGCAAGTTTTGCCTTTCATTCTCGGACAACTTACGGACCCCCAAGTACGCAACAATATGTATTCTTAATGAACGACGGTCTTGTATTATTTCCCTGAAATTCATAAATACCAAATTTCATAACTCCAAATTTCATACAAAAAAAAAAATTACTGGAATATAGCATATCGGAAATATTTTGCGTAACCTTTAAACTAATTTCCAATTCTATGCCCACAATTATCAACAAGAAAACATGCTGTTAAAATTCTAACATAAATTCATTATATTTGATGGGGTGTAACCATGTTAAAATAAACTTTTAAGAAATATCGACTATAGACCGTAATAGTACGAAATTATTTTATATATCCCGGAAAAGTAGCCACAGTCATTATAAACGCCAATAATAAGAATAAACTTAATTAATTATAACTCAGTAATTTTTCAAACTAATTTGACATCATTCGGATGATTACAGTACATACTCGGAATTATTTTGTGTGATCCCATAAATTATTTAGTCTATACATAACCTTTTTTAAGAGTAAACATAATTTTAAGCATCTTTATAATGTATGATAATTTTATTAAGTTCAATGCAGCATAAACGCAATAAAGTGCGCTCTTAAATAAAAGTTTGTCCATAGGCTCTAATGCTACGTAATTCTTTTGCGTGTCTCTGTAAACAAACCATAAACATTCTATACACCTGTAAAAACTATTCAAATACTTTGCGTTTAAAATTAATAATTGTTCCAAATTTAACATCGTTTGGATGACTACGTGACATTGTCAGAATAATTTTGTAAGGTCCTGTACATTAATTAGAAAGCTTAAGAGCACATATTTTCTTCAAACAACACAAGTTTAAACATCTTACTCACGTACGCTAGTTTAATTTTCTTGATTGCAAAGTAAAGATGTTAAAATGCGTTTAAACGCAATTCACCTCATACGCCGTAATGTGAAGTATTTTGGCGAGTCCCTGTCTACAATCCATACAATCCATAAAAAGTATAGGCCTAAAAAAAAAAATAGCTATTTCTATACCGAGCCTGAATATATGTGTCAATTTGCAAATCAATCGGGGAATTTTTGCGGCCGCTATTACGGTACATACAAATTCTTCCCATAGGCCGTAATGATAAAAAAAATTTGGCGTGTCCCTGTACACGAACTGCAAATGGAATGCACACCCAAAACTATACAGCTAATTTCGTGGGGATCATGAACATGTGTACCAAATTTCAAGTCAATAGCGTGATTTTTGCGGCCGCTATCGCACGATAGACAGACAGACAGACAGACGGACAGACGGAACACAAAATCTTTTTGAGTCTCAACAGAGGCCCTCCACTGAAGCTTCGGTAAAAATTCGAAGTCAATAGCTTGATTTTTGCAGTGGCTATCGCGGTACATACAGATTCTTCCCATAGGCCGTAATAATGGAATGACTTTGGCGTGTCCCTGTACACGAACTACAAATGGAATACACACCTAAAACTATACAGCTAATTTCGTTGGGCTCATGAATATGTGTACCAAATTGCAAGTTAATAGCGTGATTTTTGTGGCCGCTATCGCACGACAGACAGACAGACAGATGGACAGACGGAACACAAAATCCTTTTGAGTCTCAACAGAGGCACTCCACTGAAGTTTCGGTAAAAATTCGAAGTCAATAGCTTGATTTTTGCGGTGGCTATCACGGTACATACAGATTCTTCCCATAGGCCGTAATAATAGAATGACTTTGGCGTGTCCCTGTACACGAACTACAAATGGAATACACACCTAAAACTATACAGCTAATTCCGTTGGGCTCATGAATATGTGTACCAAATTGCAAGTCAATAGCGTGATTTTTGTGGCCGCTATCGCAATACATACAAATTCCTCCCTTAGGCCGTAATGATAAGAAAAACTTTGGCGTGACCCTGTATACGAACTACAAATGCAATATATACCAAAAACTATACAGCTGGTTTCGTGGAGCTCATGAACATGTGTACCAAATTTCAAGTCAATAGCGCTATTTTTGCGGCCTCTACCGCGATACATACAAATTCCTCCCATAAGCCGTAATGATAAGAAAAACTTTGGCGCGTCCCTGTATACGAACTACAAATAGAATACATACCAAAAACTATACAGCTAATTTCGTGGGGCTCATGAACATGTGTACCAAATTTCAAGTCAATAGCGCTTTTTTGCGGCCGCTATCGCGATACGTACAAATTCCTCCCATAGGCCGTAATGATAAGAAAAACTTTGGCGTGTCCCTGTACACGAACTACAAATGGAATGCATACCAAAAACTATACAGCTAATTTCGTGGGGCTCATGAACATGTGTACCAAATTTCAAGTCAATAGCGCTAATTTTGCGGCCGCTATCGCGCGACAGACAGACAGACAGACGGACAGACAGACACAGCCCAAAACCGTTTTGAGTCTCAATGTAGGGCCTCCACTGACGTTTCGGCAATTAATTCATATATAAGCCTTCAATTTTTCTTGGACGGACATTACTGATAATTCCTCGAAAAAAAGAAAGCTCAAGTAGTGAAGTATGATAAATGTGTTTTATAAGTGGAAGAATAATTTCAATCCGCCGAATTTCTAATGACATTCGAAGGTCTAAAATTGCTGAAGG
The DNA here is from genome assembly GCA_963930645.1 of Salticus scenicus. Classification (NCBI taxonomy): domain Eukaryota; kingdom Metazoa; phylum Arthropoda; class Arachnida; order Araneae; family Salticidae; genus Salticus; species Salticus scenicus. The sequence continues at coordinate 45,067,861 of OZ005649.1, forward strand.
AAATGTGATCAAACGTTAAACTGCTGGTTCGATAAGAGAGAGATCTGATGCAAAATCAGAGTTGTTTTACAGAGATCGAAGACTCATAATTCCTCTTACTGTTGTACTCATAATGACTGCTGCTGAATTTGCTCGGATTTTTTAACGAAAGGTTAGGGTCCACATTTATGCATGTTTAAAATAATTAATAATATGTTAAAATGAATAAAAAACCTGTAATAATCAATCAGCATTTAATGGGGGAAAGAACGTCTGTGTTAAAGTTGAATAAAGACAATATTAAATGGTAAAATGTTGCATTTTCGGATGAAAAACATTTTATTCTTGATTAACCAAGGGCGCATTCGAAAGTATTCCCCGGTCACTTCCCGAGTTGGGAAATGACGTCACGCGGGAAGTTCGGGAAATTAGAACTACCATATAGGAGCCATGTTTGTTTATATATTTGTTTCCCGTGAAGATGAGATGTGTACGGAAGTAGTTATATCTCGGTCATTTCTAGTAAGGCTCTTATATGGTAGTTTTAATTTCCCGAACTTCCCGCCTGACGTCATTTCCCAACTCGGGAAGTGACCAGGAAATACTTTCGAATGCGCCCCAAATGGTTTTAACAGCTACTGGTACGATCTGATGATAGCGAAAGACAGAGCAGATTTTTTAAAGGCAGATACGAATCGGGCATTTTAAAGGTGGATCTATGGTGCTCTGGGGAGCTACTTCTACTGAAGGCAGAATGAATTTAGTAATTTTTTCTATTATTATGAAAATCAAGAGAATATCCTCAAATTTTAAACGTGGAATTATCAGATTTTTTTAGATTTTGTGGGGTAATAATATTTTTTTGTCAAAAAGACTTATATTTTTCCTCTACTTTTAGAGCAATAGGAAATAGTTTGAAGAAAGAAACTTCTGTATTATTGTCTTTCCCATGGCCTAAAAGTTGAAAAAACCTTAACTTATGATATTAGAAAAGTGCATGCAAGTGGAAAGCAATTTTAAATAGTTTAAATGTAATAAGAATATCATATATGCTATATGAAATGGTATTGAAACTAAATATTAAAAATTTTTTTTTTATATATATACCAGAGAGAATGTCTGACTGTTTAACCCTAAAAAGAGACCCCATAAAATATTAATTTAAAGAATAACTGAAAAAAATTGCTAAAATTCGAGCTGTCCTAATAATTGTGAACACCTGAAAAATCATCTTTTTACCATATTTAAAGTTTTTTAAGATAGAAAAACGGTAAAACTTTTAAAATATAGTCTATTAATGAAATTCAAATTAATAAAAAATATATTTGTTTAAATAATAGTGTTCACTGTTTAGTTAATAATAGAAAAACGGGTCTCCTTATAATTATGAGAAGAAGTGTACAATACAATTCGATGAATTCGATGAAATTAAAAAAAAATCTTACTTGTTTTAAAGTATGTATTTTTAAAGTATACTTTTAAATAAATTAAAATGAAGTTTTTTTTTTTTTTTTTTTTTTTTTTTTTTTAAAGAAATAAATTTATGTATGCATGTTCAAAAATAATGCTATAAGATAATTTTATTTTAAAATTTTACTTTATTTTGTGTATGTTTCCTAAGACCATGCTAAAATATGATATTTCGATAGGTTCTTTATGTAGTTTGACCTGATAAGGAAAACAAAATCTCCCATAATATGTAAATTTATCACCCAATTTAAGAATTCAATAGAATTAAATCCAGTGCAAAAGGTTTCTACTGTCTTTTTTCGAGAGCACCAGATAATACATTTTTAATGTTACTTTGCATAATTTAAAATTAATACAAATATGACGTTCGAATCAATTAATTCCAAAATGCATGTAGTAGAATAAACGTTGGAAAACAAAAGCAATATTTGTGTTTTATACATTATTATCTTATAGCGTGGAAAAAAAGAATGAAAAGCTTACCAAAGAATTTCTTTATTGATAAGCTTTTGATTAATTTTGAAAATATTTCTTTTAAGCTTGAAACTAATACTAGAATTCCTATTTTTAAACCTAATTTTATTTAATCTCTAAAATATGAAATATTTCTGTTTTGTATTATTCACATTGATTTGATTGTATAGGAATGCAATTTCATACTGTTAAAAATTTCAGCAGAAGTCTTACGTAAAAAACGGGATGTCAGCGCCACCTATTGAATGAATGATCCCCAAATGTAATCACCACCAATTCAAGTCAAGGTTCAATTAAATATCAAGTTTGTTTAAATCTAATCCATTATTTTCGTTAGAAACTGTGTCCCCAAAAATTGTGATGCACACTCAGACATCTGAAACTAGTCAAACTGTGTTCAGTGCATCCCAAAACGTATAAATAACTCAAAAACCGCAGGTCGAAAATTTTTATGAAACCAATACTTTACTTTTATACATATAAAAGAAAGTAAAATACGTAGGAGATGACATCTCACGATTGCCGCATTCATAGTATTTCATAGATTTCATGAAGGATCATCATGGTTTTGCAATATGAAGGTTTTGCTGGTCAAATACGAGAAATGAGTTTTGTGAAGTATTTTTGAGATAATTCTTTAAGCTAAAGATGTTTATATATATATATATATATATATATATATATAAGGTTATTGATTAGTGATAAAAAATTTATCATTAATACTGAATTAGACATTATTTAATACTGGTCAAATCGTGTTTAGGGTATCCCAAATGTAGTGAATGCGTCGAACACCGGAGATCGAAAAATTTTATGCAACTAATACTTTCTTCTTCTTATACATATAGAAGAAAGCAAAAAACAAAGGAGATGACATTTCACAATTGACGCATTCAAAGTATTCCATAGATTCCATAAAGAATCGTTATGTTTTTGGAATATGAGAATTTAACGGATCAAACATGCGAAACGATATTTGCACAGTATTTTCGTGGTAATTCTTTAAACCAAAAGATGATTTTATGAAAACAAAACGGCTATTGATTAGTGATAAAAAATTATCATTAAGTGTATGAAAAAGTATGAATGAATTATCATTATTTACCTATCTTGGAAGTTTTTATTAAGGTATTATTATACATATTTATTATTGTAAGATGTATACTTAAGCTCAATGAAGAAAAATAAAAAAAATTCTTCATTTTATAGCTTTATAGAAAGATATGTCGAAATATTTATCAATAACTAACTTGTTCAAAAGGATTGGCTTTAAACTATAAGTCTAGAACTAAGCAAGTTACTTGAAAATTAAAGAAACGAAGACTTTTTATCTCAATTAAATTTTATTCTTCGTCGCATATCAGATATTTAGAGAATGTTATAAAAGAATATTTTTTTTTTTCTCTTCGAAAATTGAATTCTGAGCAGAGTTTAAACATGCTTTCATCTTTCGAAATTCAATTATCTACAGATAATGAATTCTTGAAAAGCTTCTGAAAAAAAAAAATCCGAATTATTAAAAAATTGCTTAAATATAAATCCGAGGAAAATATCTTTACAACTATTAATTTTCCCCGAGAATATTCAATTCTATTCACTATTTATATACTAAACTTATAGCAAAATTTAAAGAAATAGTAAAAAAAAAAAAAAAAAGAAAGTGAAGTAAAAGAAAAGAAAAGAAAAGAAATAGTTTTTACTAGTTTTATTCAATACTGTTATTTCATTAATGATGTCTATTTGTTATGTTAAAGAAGAATATTTAATTCTTGAGCTTGTCAACAAATTCCCCTAATTTATTTAAACAAATCATGTTATACAAGAACTTTACAGTTTTCTAATTATACGCCAAAGTGATTGCTTATCGTTATACTATAATTGCTAAAAAACTTTTTATTTTGTTTTCTAAAAACTGCTTCAGAATAGTGCTTATTGTTATTATTATTATATCGTGAAAAAATTCATTCTCGTGTTTACAAAAATCAAGACACTAAATCTTTGAAGGAGATGGAAGAATTACACAAGTATGTTTTTATAATGTTATTTGTTAAATCAGAAAAAACAAAATATATATATTTTTTTTAATCCTTAAAAATATTACGCATCATGCATGATAAAAAAAAAAAAAAAAAAAAAATCCTTTCAAATTATGGAACTTGCTTATCTTACGTTTTCTGAAACTCACACTGTTAAAATAGCAGAAGAAAAGTGAAGAAAATGTAAATTTTATATTTTATTTTTACGGAAAATTTCTGTTTCTTTGCATTTAAAGCGCAATATTCTACCCTACAAAATTACGATCATTATTTCGTTAAATAAAAATTTCCCCTTAAATTTATTGGGTTATGTTAAAGGGAAAATATATGTAATTCAAGTTTAAAAAAGTTTTCTATTCAAATATGAAAACATGGGAATGCCACATAAAAGAAATAAGTAATCTTCCTAATAAAGTAAATAAGTAATAAAGAAATAGTATAACTTCAATCCCCCCTCCCCCCCCCCCCCCCACACACACACAACCCTTTTTTTTTTTTTTTTTTTACAGATTGATATTAAAAGTCTACTTCTCAATTGTATAAAATAGCACGTCCTGTTATTACAAAATCATAAGACAGTAAAAAAAAAGTATAAGTAAGAGGAACGTGATAAGAAACATATCAGTTTTTTTCATTTCATGAAAATAAAAATCTGTACATTTTGACCAGAAAGGATTTTTTAAATACAACAGGAAACTTAAATGAAAATTTCACCTAAAATTAAAATTAAAAAAAAAGCAGTTTATCAGTCAAAAAAATCAAATGTTTATGATTTTTAACATAAAAATCTTTTCCACCAGAAAATTTACTTTGTAAACAAGATCAAACAAACACGGCACAGAAATTAGATTATTTTATTGAAAAAAACTTTATGGTAAATATTAGATTTCGAGAAAAGTATATGGATAACAGCCCCCCCCCCCCCCAAAAAAAAAAAAAAAAAAAAAAAAAAAAAGATTTTTTTGGCTATTATCGATACACTTTCCTCGAAATCTAATATTTACCATAAAGTTTTTTTCAATAAAATATATCTAATTTCTGAGAACTTTTTAAAATAAATTTTCATAATACTGCTCATTTATGATATTTATTACTATTAACAATTGTTTGTTACGCAAGTTTGAAGTTGCCTTAATGTTTTAGAAATAATGAAAAAATATACTATATAGAAAGAATAATGCAAATAGAAAAACATATTAAAAATAAACACTCATTTAAATTTTCTATGAGATTTCCTATGTAATGGTTTATTTTTCTTCTGCTTCTTCTTTCTTTTATTTAATTACTTTTTTTTTTCATCTAGAAAAATATATTATTAGAAACTGGTCTACGGGAATTATAAATTTATAACATATATTAAAACAAATATATTATAGATATAAAATTAAAATTAAAACTCTTATTTTTAAATATAATTTTTGATTTAAATTTATATAGTTAATAAATTTTGAATGCATTTATTTAAAGAGAAATTAGGAGCTTTGCATCCTAACGCGTCCCCTTGCGAATTAATATTTGGATTATCGAATCAAAAGGGCAGCCGCTAGACGTTTCTCCCTACCAGGGATGTTAATTTAATATAATTTGCCTTCTTAAGGATCCTCCTTACACAATCATTAACTTTGTAATTTGTTTAGCGTAAATAAATAAACTGCATACTATCTTCCCCTGCATTATGGTTTCTTTAAACGTTCATAGAAGTATTCTCTAACTTACTATTAAATATGAGTCGCAGTAATAGGTCTAAATTTTGATATTATAAGTTAATCTTGAAATGAATACAAACCAGATGATTTATGATAAGGTATAAAAGCTTAATTTTTTAAAAAACATTAAAAAATTTAGTAAAATAAACGAAAATTACTTTAAAATGTTTAATCACCCTATTTAGCAGAGAGAAAATTTTGAGAATAATAGTACAGAATTTGCGCAGACGATAGATTAACGTAGATTTCTGTATACTATTTTGTGCAAAATGAAGAATGATTTATATTTTGATTTGCTATATAGCAAAAATGATTGTTTTATGAAGTTAATAGATTTCATATACGTTAGCAGCGTGCTTTTACATATTTATAGAAAATAAGTGAAAAATAATTATACTATCCATTCTCCAATTCAACTCCAAAACGAACAAAGGATATTTTACCCGGGAAGGGGTGCGGACGCTATTACTGAGATAAGCGTTTCCCGAAATTTTATCTCTGACGGTTTCCTTTCACCCCTATTTTGAAAAAATCGCAGCAGAAATGACTCATCCGTATTTGGGATCTAATCGGAAAACAAACAGTAACTTCTTGGACACGTTTATCATTTACGACATAACTGAAAATAACTGAAGATTTTAAGTAAGATTCTTATATGGTAAGTAGCGCACCAGTTGTCAAACTTTTACCAGTAAAAGACACTTCTAACGTTAAACCAGAGTTGCCAACTTCTATAATTTATTCCGGAGCATTGTTAGCCCCGCCCTCTTTTCATACCGTAAATTTTGAAAAGCGATTTCCTTCATATTTAATCCTTGTCACATATTAAAGAGAAGTATTCTATAAAATTTCTGGTGCGAAAAGAAGGCGGGTTAAAAATGCTCCGGAATAAATTATAAAAGTTGGTAACTCTGGTTAAACTCTAAAAATAGGCTTTCTATGTTGTGCAAAAGTTCATCTCACATTTTGTTCCAATAACCTGGAAATATGCATTAAACATCCAAGATTTTGAATCATCAGTTTAAAAATGAGAACAGCTTCGTTGAAACAGTGTTAATATTTTAAGTATTTCGTATGTTATTGTTATTTCTTGAGGTTTTGAGTCAATTTTTGTTTGATTTGAACGTGCTTATTTTTCTCCGACTTCTTACAGAATATGATTAAAATAAGGATACAGAATTTATTTAAGGAGTTACATAATTTTTTGTTACAATACCAAACATCTTTTATGTGTGTCGCTACTGGTACTGTGATAAATTATACCCCGAAGTGTATTATCATATCCTTATTACCTCCGATTTTGAAATTTTATCTAAGAAAAAGGTATCGCTTCATGAAGAATTTTTCGAAAAAGAATGCATTAAAATATAACCTAAATTCAATGGTGGTAAAATGAAGATAGTGAAATTGTAAAACTAATATTGATGGGTGTAAAGAAGTTTAAGTAATTCTAAGCAACCGCAATATTAGTACCGTGATGTCTACTACTTGTCACCATTACTTACCTAGTAGTACACAACCTAGTCTTTCAAAAACTTCTATTCTGACGTTAACGTTAGATGAGAGCAATCGTAGTTTCCACTTTACGATTGCCTTTACATCGATGTTGCATAATTTTTCTTTTCTATCTCTGATTGCGGGTTCGGTACTCGAGCCGGCCAAAGACCGTCGTGTACATTAATGGTAGCTGGTGCACGTAAAATCTGTCGTGGCCACAATGTCCTCCATGTTCCCGTCAAAAATTATACCTCTGGGGGTCACCGAAGCGGGAGAGCCATCCCTTCCGTGGAGGATCAAAATTGTGATGGCATGTCTCAGGACCACCCTTAGGGGTGTGTCCCAGACCGTCGCCAATTGCCCATCTGCGCAGCACTAGTGTGACGTAAAACCCAACCATCCAACCATCCTTTCTATCTCTACTTTCTAGTTTTATAAAGCCCATTGATTTTGTCTGAATGCGTCTTTCCTTTTTAACATTTCATGCCCGGGCGTCGTAAATTTCGGATAGTACAAAAGCTGAAGGGAATTAGATGAAGACGTATGGGGAAAAAATTGGAATTTAAATTATTGGAGATATACATTTAGCTGTGATCAACACTCAAAGACTTTTTTTTTTAGGTTTTTAATTTGTTTAATCTTCTATTTATTCTTGTTCCTGATTAGGGTTCATTTAGGAAGTAATCAGTTGTTTTTATTTACATTTTCCTTTTTCGACTCTGTTAGCCAAATGTGATTTCAAATTTTACGTGAAAAGTTATGTTTCAGTAATTCGTGAAATTATATTGGGTTGCCTTAAAATAACTACTGATGAATAAAAGCCGCTATTTTGTAATGAAATTGTCTGTTCAATTGTAAAAATAGTGAATTAAAAAAATACGTGATATAAAAGTGTCTTGATATCATGTATATACAAAAAATTTCAAGCAATTATCTTAAAACAAAGTGGAAAAACTAGCAACAGTTGTTTAGTGTGGTATTAACAGCCTAACGCTTCGTTAAAATAAAAGAAAGTAGGCACGAGTGCAGCAACACTCGGGCTTTCTCTATTTACCTGACGTAAGAACCGTTATTTCGACCCAAAACTTTTGTTATTAAATTTTTGCAATTTATGATATTTACGTACAAATTATTTTTTACTTTTTACACCAGTGCTTTGCTTCATGGTTAAACTTTTAATCGCCGCCTTGATAATCTGAGCAATAAATGTGCAATTTTAATAGGTAGATTTTGTGTCAATTTCTATTTAATACAAGATGAAGTTACATAAAAAATATTGTTTATATATAAATACTAGCAGACCCGGCCACGCGTTGCTGTGGCTATGTTATACGTTGAATTATAATGTAGTAAAATATTCAATATATTAAAATTATTATTTACGAATAAAGACCATCCTTGATAACATCCTTGATCTTAGCAGACTTAGCCCGCTTCGTTGGTCCCTATTTTTAAATGATTCACTATAATTAAAGAATTCTCAAAATTGCATTAATTTTTAACATGTGAAAAAAAAAGAGAAAAAAAAAATCTGATCGGGAAAAATGTTCGACACTCATAATGAATCCATATATTATCGAAAGGAAAATGATATAAAATACAAAAAAATCTTCTCTCATTGGTGGAATAATCTGTTCGGACCCCCACTGCCTGCGGCAGTGTATACCTGCGCAAACCATGCGCACCGTTTCTTCATCCACCGTTCCCGCCCTTCTTAATAACTCTATACTTTCGAAAATATCCGCAATCGATTTATCGGGCCTTAAAACTTAATAATACTAATTTTCAAAGTTCTAACTCTTATTTCTATTATTTTGCCCCTTTGCCCTCCCCCCTCCCACTATTCTAAATAATTTTACAAATTCGAAAATATCTACAGTTTATTTGTAGGTGTCAAAAACCTGTATGCACCAATCCCGCCCCTCCTAATAAATTTACAAATTCGAAAATATCCGCAATCGATTTGTTGGTATCAAAAATTCTATGCACCAATTTTGAATGATCTAACTCCATTTTTATATTTTGCTCCTCTGCCCCCCCCTTTCCCGCTCCTCTTAATAATTTTACAAATTCGAAAATATCTGCAATCGATTTGTACGTATCAAAAACTTCTATGTACCAATTTTTAGCGGTGTAACTCTATTTTTATTTTTTTGCCCCTCCGCCCCCTTACCCGCCCCTCCTAATAACTTTACACTTTCGAAAATATCCTCATTCGATTTGCAGGCCTCTAAAACCTCTCTATACCAATTTTGAACAGTCTATCTGCATTTCTATTTTTTTTTTTTTTTTTTTTTTTTTTTGGTTGTTGTTGTTTGTTTGTTTGTTTGTGAAATCACGTTTTGGCCCCTCCCCCCCCCCTTTTGGGAGGCGAATTTTGCAATAAAAACTATCCTATCTCTCAAGTTGGACCAAATTGCACACAGTGTCCAAATTTCATTAAAATCGGCTCATTAGTTTAGGAGTTCATCGCGGACAAACATAATAAATTTTATATATAAAGATATATATATATATATATTATATTAAATTATAAAGTTTTGATCAATGAAGCACAAATAAGTAAAAAACAGGATTAATTTCACTGTATTATCTTCATTATAATATGAATTCAATTTACACTTCAGTCTAAGTAACACGTGGCCGGCTATGCTAACACCAAAAATTTAAAAAGTGGAAATAATTGAATTATACGAAATTTATTAATAGGTTAAAAAGTTGAAGATTCTTTGTGTAGATGGCAGCACCAAATATATTTCAGCTTTCATTTCAACCCAGTCGAAAGGTATCGACATCTGTTAAGTGGAAATAATTGAATTATACGAAATTTATTAATAGGTTAAAAAGTTGAAGATTCTTTGTGTAGATGGCAGCACCAAATATATTTCAGCTTTCATTTCAACCCAGTCGAAAGGTATCGACATCTGTTAGAATCATTTGGAGTTAACAGATAATTGTGACTGTCAAATAATAACAGACAAATAATTAGCAATAAATTAAAATTGCGACTATAATTTGAGATTTAAACTATCCTATCTCTCAAGTTGGATCGAACTGCACATCGTGTGCGAATTTTATTATAATCGGTTAAGTGGTTTAGGAGTCCATTGAGGACAAACATTGTGACACGAGATTTATATATATTAAGATATACAGTCGAACCTAGTTAACGTGAATCTGAAGGGGGATAAAAAATTTGTTCATGCTATCAGTAACTATTCTTCATATAACTAAACTAACCTTCATTTTGACGGGGATTGTGGAAACACTTCATGTTAAAAGTAATTCACGCTAACAGTGTTCACGTTAACGAGTTTTGACTGTATATATATATATATATATATATATATATATACATAAAATACTTAATTTTGTTATGTTCGATCAATTTACTTTTGGGGCTCCTTAAAGTAAAAGTACATTACAATTGCGAAAAAAGAGAAATCGTTTCAAAATATTCCCCCTTGATATATTTAAAAAAAAATTAAATTAAAAATGTATAATGAAATATATTAATAAAAGCAACGATATTATTAGGCGCCAAAGCTCTCGCTGCAGGAATGTTTGATTTTTTTCTTTTTTTTTCTTTACAAGTAATTAAGATAAATACATTTTTATTTTTTACATCGAATATTAAAGTGCCAAACTTCGTTGATATATATATATTTTTTTAAGTTTTTAATATAAATTGTATTCATTTTAAATCATTCAAACAAAATTGTTTGTTCCTGCTACATAAGAAAATAAAATCACCAAAAATAGCTCATTTGCGTGCAGGGGTTTAAAACAACGGGTATGAAATAAAACAGACCTTTTCTTAAATTGTAACAAATAGAAAACAAGAAGACTAATTTAAAAGATTTTTGCATCAGCGTCTGTTCTACACCCATTTAGTGTCATATCTCCCATTTTCGAAACATATAATATTTTTAATAAAATAAAATTTTTAGTTATTTAAAATACGTATGATTAGAAATGCAGATTAAAACCCCAAACATGCGAAAATTCAAAATTTTTTAGTGGAATTCATATAGTGGCATTTAACGGTTTAATAACTGTACGTTATTTTTAGTTAAAGTATTTCTAATATATATTTACTATTTTATTTATTAATTTCTATTCTTGTTTGTTTGTTTGTTTGTATGTACGTTTGTTTCTTTGTTTGTCCGGTACAAATATTGCAATCGAATTTTAACTAACCCCCCTAATAGCTAGACATTTGAAACTTTCATAGTAGCTCAGAACCCGGTGACAACACAATACTTCGAAGTCCGATTTTCGAATTTTTGATTAGTTTTCTTATAGTTAATTAAAATATGAAAATAATAACATCTTAATAGAGTTAAAATAGCCATTAAAATATTAGCTATGATTTAATTGTTGCCAAAAAAAAAATTTAGGAGTTTATTTTCTTTCGGCATAAAAACAAATATATTAATTAAACATGAACGTTAAAAAATTATAAAAATTTGAATTATGCATATCACAAAAATTGACGTCATTATCACTTTAAAATTTTATGCACATTGATAAGAGCTCTATGATTCATCAGAAAATTTAAAACAATTAATACATAATTATTTAAAACAATTTAATATTAATTTCATAAATTAATAAAAAAAATTATCTTTTTGGCTGTAACACTTTCGTAAAATGAAATCAATAGAACACATTTTCACTAAAGGTTTTTATTTTTTCCTTTTATGTTTACGTAATATGATGAAAAGAAAAAAAAACGAGCAAATCCAATTATTATTCTTTAGTGTAAAGTACTAGTACATTTTTTGTAAATTTGAGATATGCAGTCCTGTTTTTGACACGTTACGTAAGGTAAGAAAATTATTTTCCCTATTTTCTTTGCCTTAGGCTGCACTTTACTTGGCATAAAGAAGATATTTCTTTGTAAATATCAGTAAATCCAGATAAAGTATGCATATTTGTTTTATTATGCGAAAGAAATTTATAATCTGTCAGATACAGTAATAAGGATCATTTTAAAAGATAAAATAAATTTGTTCACTTGTCATTGTACATGATATATTTAAAGAAATTTTTATATTGCTGTCAAAATTCGTTGTTATACATATGGACAGATGCAATATCTTTAAATTAAAAAGATTAAAAAGACTCTTCAGATTTATGTATACACAGATGGAAAAAATATATATATTAAATTCGGTTTGTGCCTTAATAAAATTTCTTCGATTTTGAATAAGCTTTACCCACCAAAATAGGAAACGAATTTGAAATTCTATTTCTGGCACAAACATTTTTCTTCAGTCAATTTCTTTTTTTTTTTTCTTTTTTCTTTTAAGGTTTATATTTTATTACAAAATTTTATGATAATTTAATAATAATTTAATGACAATTTAATTATAATAAACGGACAATAATACCGAACTAGTTATGTCTACAATACAACTCAATGAAAAAAAACCCCTCTTACTTATACTTTTAAAGTACACTCTTAAAGAAGTTAAAATGAAAATAAGTATTTTTTAAATTAATTTATGTATACATGTTAAAAAAAAAATTATGTAATAAAATATTATTCTTTTAAATATTTTACATTATTTTGAGAAAGTTTTCTAAAAATATGCTTTAAAATGATATTTTGATATGCTTGTGAGGTTGAGACTGTAGAAGGTCACCACAGTTTGTTTCACATTAAGCTGGATCCAGCAAAGTATAAAGTTGGGACGGTTAAATCGCTTCGACGCCAGTGACTCGGCGAAAGTTTTGGTCGGATTAGTTTTCTGTCGACATGGTGCTGCAACGAATGAATTAAGTTGTGAGAGGTAGATGAATGGGAAGCGATTTTAAAAGTTTGAGTGAAATGAAGAGAAAGGAAGTTGGTAGAAAGTAGTATAAGATGGAGATGGTTTTCGTAAAAGGTGTGTGGTGTAGATTGTGGAGATTCTTAATTTGGCGAATGCTGGAGTTGTGGAGTTTTCTCGGAGGTCTGTTTACGCTAAAGTTTTAGACTTAGCGCTCGGATGAAGTTATATTTCGTTAGCGGAGATTTAGTTGTGTTAAGATTAAGTAGTTTGATGAGTGTTGGTGCGTGTTATTGCTAGCATTCGTAAATATAAAGTTGTATCAGCCGGGAAATCCGCTGATCCACAGTGAAGTCACAGCAGTGGAGTAAAAGAGTGCACCCGTTTCTACACCTTCTACTGTTTGCTGGGGTGAGCTATTTCAAATTATCTAATGTAATTCTTATGCATATATTTTGATAAAGTATTTAAATACGCTGACTGAGCTATCACAATTGCCAGGTCACCCTCCAATTAATCTGTTCAAATAAAAGTCTTATTTATAATTTATATTCAAGTCTCGTGTTCTTCACTTATCTATTTAGTTATCTAATTAATTAATTAAGATGGAGTTTGCATCAACGCAAACTTCACACTCTGACATATATTTTTTCTTTAAGAAATTTGATATGATATGGAAAAAAGTAACCCATAATATGTAAAGTTACCTTTCAATTTGGGATCTGAATATAGTTAAATGAAATGCAATACACTTTAACTGCATTTTTCAAAAGTATCAGATATCATATTTTAACGTTTTTGTGTAATTCACAAAATGAAAATATGCAGTTCATAGCAATTACCGTAATTTCTGGTAGATACCCCGCAGGTTATATAATCCAGTTTTGCACCAAAAATTTCAATTGGTAAATAAATTTATATTTGTACGAGCTCCTCCTTCGAAAAAAGTATAGATTTTTCTGTAAAATAAAATTTCTGGTGTAGAAAGGACACATCTTACCTGCGGGTTATCTACCAGAAATTACGGCACTTATAAAAAGTAGGTAGCAGAAAGAATGTTTGAAAACAAATGCAATAATTGTGTTTTATACATTATTATATCTCATAGCACAGAAAAAAAGTATTAAAAGTTTACCGAAGTAAAATTTTAATTGCTGCAACTTTTGATTGCATTTAAAAATATTTCTTCTAGGCTTAAGTTTATTACTACACTGTTAAAGAAAAATGCGACTTTGCTGCTAGAAATTCTCTGTAATTGCAAAAAAATACGTTTTGTCAAAGTATTTTTTTCGTAATTTACGACTTTTTTCTCAAATTACAGAGAATTTATGGCAGCAAAGTTGCATTTTTTCAACAGTGTACAAATCCTATTTTTAAACCTAATTTTATTTAATCTCTAAAATATCAGATTTTACCGTTTTGTATTATTCACATTGACTTGGTTGCACAGGAGTGCAATTTTAAACACAGCACAGGTTATAAAAGTGTGATGCCAGTCCCACCATTTGAACGAGTGATCTTTAAATGTAATCAGCACCAATTTAAATCAAGGTCGAAATAAATATAGAGTTTGTTAAAATTTAGTCCATAGGATTGGGAGAAACTGCATCCACAAAAATTTTGATGCAGACACGGCAAGTAGACATTATCTAAAACTGGTCAAATCATGCTCAGGGCATCCAAAACGTGTAAATACATCGAAAACTGGAGATAGAATTTCTTATGAAACCAGTACTTTCTTTTTATATACATAGAAGAAAGTAAAAAAAAAAACGTAGGAGATGACATGTCACGACTGTCACATTCAAAGTGCTCCATAGATTTCATGAATGATCGGAATGATTTTGGAATATAAGAATTTTGCGAGTGAAACACTCGAAATGATTTTTTGTGCAGTATTTTTGTGATAATTTTTTAAGGTAAAATATATTTTCATGAAGATAAAAAGGCTATTGATTAGTCATAAATTATCACTAAGTTCATGAAAAAGTACGAATCAATTATCATTATTTAAATATGTTAGAAGTTTTTATTAACTTATAACTATATATATTTTTTAACGTTAGAGCTATGGTATTTAAGTTCGTAAATCAAAATCGTAAATTAAGTTCGTAAATTTACAGAAAAATAATGACTTTTCTTTATTTGATAACGTTATAGAAAGATATGCCAAATTATTTATAACTAACTTAATCGAAAGGATTGTATTTAAGCTAAAAATCTAGAACTAAGTAAACTACGTGCAAATTAAAGAAAGGAGGACTTTTACATTAATTTAATTTAATTCTTCGTCTCATATGAAAGATTTAGAGAATGTTGAAAAGAAGTTTTTTTTTCCCCTTTTCGAAAATTGAATTTTGAGCAGACGTTAAACATGCTTTCATTTTTTCAAATACAATTTTCTACAGATAATGAATTCTAGAAAAACTTCTGAAAAAAAAAGAAAGTAAAGGAAAATAAAAAGAAAAACGAGTTATTGAAAAATTGCTTAAAAAATCCGGGAAAAAAATGTTCATAACTATTAATCTACCTAAAAATACTGAATTTATATTCACTATTTTTATGCTAATCTCATAGCAAAATTTGAAGTTGAAAAAAAATAAATAAAAGAAAATAAAAGAATAAAAGAAAGAAAAAGGTAGAAAGAAAGACAATAGTTTAGACTAATTTTATTTAACACCATTATTTTATTAACGATGTCTATCTGTTAAGCCAACAAAAAATCTTTAATTATTTATCTTGTGAATAAATTCGTCTAATTTAATTAAACAAATCATATTATGCAAGAACTTTACAGTTTTTTAATTATCCAAAGTGATTACATATCGTTATATTTTGCACCAAACCTTTGAAGAAGATGAAAGAATTGCACAATTATGTTTTCATAATATTATTTGTTAATTCAGTACTAACAAAATACTTTTAGAGCACCTTAAAAATATTTTGCACACCGCACGGTAAAAAATAATTTATGAGTGTTGCCTAGCATATATTTTTTCGAGACTCATATTTTTAAAAAAACTAGTATGTTGTGGCCGCCACAAGACTTTCTTCTTTATTTTCCTATACAAATTCATTCAGTAACAATATTTAAAAAAAAAAAAAATAAATATAAAAAATAAAATAAAAAAAGATTCTTTTCTAAGTTTTTTTTTCGATAAAAGTAAAAAAAAACGATGACTTTGTTTTAAGTTATCACATATTTATAGTGCAATCATTCGTTTTAAAGGTATTGACGAGACCATTCGAAAGATAACCCATCTTGAAAATTTACACGGACCTCCCCCCACATGCTCAGTTTTTTTTTCCTAGTTAACTAATACTATTATCAATAATTCATATTAATTTTACAATCACAAGGTTAAGATAACTCTCATTATGCACATTTATACGAAATTTTGTCCTATACTGCCATGTTAAAAGTTTACAAAATTTGTCTTCACAGCGCCACCTGTTGAGCGATTGATTCCCAAATCTAATCAGCACCAGTTTATGTAAGGTGCAACTAAATACCAAGTTTGGTTAAATTTCATTCATTGGTTCGTGAGATACAGTGGACACAAAATTCGTGATACACACACGCAGACAGACAGACATTTTCTAAAAACTATCAATTCGTGTTCAGGACATCCCAAAACGTGTAAATCCATCAAAAAACAGACGTTGAAAATTTTCACGAATCCAATACTTTCTCTATATTACATATAGAAGAAAGTAAAAAAGGATAAAGAAAGTGGAAATCCAATTTTATTTTTATTGGAAGTTCCTATTTTTTTAATTTAAAGGGCAAAAAATGCCGACAAAATTACAGTCATGATTTCTTAAAAAAAAAAAAAAAATCCCCCAAATTTATTAGGTTATATGAAGTAAAAAGGTGTGTAATTTACATTTAGAGGTTTTTTTCCCTTTTAAATATAAAAAGATAAAAACTTCCCGTCAAAAGAAAAAAAAAAAAAAAAAAAAAAAAAAAAGTAGAATTTCCATCTCGCCTATTTTTTACAATGAACGTTTGAAAAGTTTATATGTTTCTTTCCTCAAGTGCATAAGAAAACATGTCCTGTTATTGCAAAATGAGAATATAGACAGTAAGAAAATAGTGTAAATAAGAGAAAGGAGATAAGAAACATATCAATCTTTTTCATTTCATGAAAATGAAAAATCTCTACATTTTGACCAAAATGAACTTTTTAAATACAAGAGGAAATGTAAATCATAAATTTACGCTAGTACCCAATATCAAAAATTGAGATAGTTCCTCAATCAGTTTTTGTAAAATAAAAACATTTCCCATCAGAAAATCTACTTTGTAAGCAAGATGAAATACACAAGGCACAGAAATTAAATATATTTTATTGAAAAAACTTTATAGTAAAGATTAGATTTCGAGAAAAGTATAACGATAATTGCCATAACAATGAAAGTATTATTAAAATGGTTGAAATATTTGTTACATGAATTTAACATGGATACATTTTATAAATATCTACAACTTCGTAAACTTACAAAAAGAAAACCTAAATAAAGAATCTTTCAGGAGCTATCAGATATTCAAACACAACATTCCAGTTAATGAGTCTGTGTTAAGAGTGTGTCTCCAGAGACTAACGAAAAGTCAACTCACATCTTGTTAAGTTTCTTTTCTTGTTCCAAAGTAATTAATTCGGAAAATTTTCTAGTGCTTCATCTACCGCGTCGTGGGATTTCTAAAAGATAAATTATTTCATAACATAGTAGAAGGATTATTTTGGGCATAAATTCCAGAGTAATGTCAGAGAGAATTTAAATCATGAATTCAAGGGGGAAAAAAATTAAACATTTTAGAAGAAGAAGAAAAAGAAATAGTCATTTTAAAAATGTAGGTGTTACATTGCTGTGGGGAAAAATCTGTAGATCCTAATTAGATAGGATTAGATCTTCAGTTTAGTTTTTTACAGCTGTTTCTGTGTAGTTTAATTAATTATTTAAGTTGCTTTATATATCTCTAATGAAAACGAATTCCCTTTAATAATGAAATACCGTCCTGCTTAAATCTAATTACAATTTTACACGTAAACAATTTTACACGCAATGATAAAATGCTGTCATATGTTTCTGTCCATGTTAAAATTAACAAAATATGTATCACGTTTGTCTAGTAATATTTTCTTCTGTAGGGGCGGGAACTCAGAAATAAGTCTTGTTTTAGTGTAACAAGTTTTATTAAACATTATACGTTACACACATGACAAACAAATAAATATTTACAGGGACAATAAGCCGAAATTGTTGGTTTAAGTTTAAATCAGTTTCCACCTACAAAGTACAGCGTCTACAATAAACAGTGTGGAAAGCGGCGAATAAAATTGTACTAAAAAAATTAAACCTGTCACCAGATGTCATTGTAATCGAAGCTAGTATCACGACAACAAAACCGAGACTCCCTATTGGTTAATTAAAAGCTTAGATCACGTGATTAAACTGACAAAACTGGGAAAAGCCAATCAGGTCTTCAATTTGAGCAATAGCTTCGATCACAGCGACATCTGGGTAGGCTTAATTTTTGTAGCATCATTTTAACATCACGGTTATAGGCGATTGCCACACTGTTTATTCTAGACGCTGTATACAAAGTTTGATTTGTGGCCGTACGCCATTGCGGTGTAACTACAACCACACTCGTCTGTAGATCAACAGTCTCTCCTCTGAGATGTTTCGACACTTGGCAACAAGGCCACTAGGGGGAGCCTGGGTTATAAGCATTGGAGCGCTACACTTATTATTTTATAAATACATTTTCCGTTGTAATTCAACTATTTTATTTTAACTTAGAGCTAAACAAAGCGCATTTTTTTCAGTAGATGCTCGTAACTTTTAACGTTTCTGATAATGGTGTGACAAACATATGCAGTAGATCCATTTTGAAGCAGTACACAAATTTAAATCTATTTCCTTGATAAATACTGTGATTGCCACTAAATCTTGGTAATTATCAGTATTCAATATTATACAATAATATATACTTATTAATATATTTTTAATTGCGTATAAATTAAAAAGTTTACATGAAGTGAATGCATTTTTAAGTATTTTTAATGTTGAGATCGCAATTAAAACCTAATATTTACCTGTATTATTTCATTATTATGCAATAATATAAACATAACTTGTTGTATATTTTATAATTGCGTATCAATTGAAATCTTTATAGTATATGTGAAAAATCAGGAATCATCGATTTATAGCATACGAAAATTAAATTCGAACATGGGGTTTAAAATTCTTCAGTGACTTTGGTTACAACGAATTTAGGATTTGATTAAAAAAAAAAAAAAAAAAGTTATGAAAAAGGATGGACAATATATTCCTTTCTGATCTTGTGTAGTTAAAGGGGAAAATTTTCGTTTATTCCATACTAGCTGACTACGCCCGCTTCGCTGGTCACTATATTTAAATGAATTTTCAAAAGAATTGGATCAGTATTTATTTTTTACATCATATTATAAATGAAAACTCAAAAAAAAAAAAAAAAAAAAAAAAAAAAAAGACATTGAAATTGCTCTAGACCTCGTTTCGGGTACCCGCTGCCTACTTCAGCTCTTTTTTCCACAAGTACTGCATCGGGTCCAGGTTACCACTGTCTGCAGAAAGGTCTTTACCAGGCACTTCACTCTGGGTATTTATCGACGACATGGGGATCTTCTGTTATTTAAGAACTACGATTTAAAAGATAACTGTATCTCAGCATCTGTTATATATTTTAGTTTTTGAACCATGTGTTTTAAAGCCCCCGTTATTTACACTATATTACGATTTGATTCCGACCAGTATAAAAAAATAAAATAAATAGTAGATTTTCTTTTAAAAGGAACTAAATACATGAAAAACAAATAAATTTTAATCAGTTTAATCCTTTCTACTATATACTACCATTTTTTTCTCCAATAAATCTTATAAAGGAAAAAAGAAAAAAAAAAAGATTTTTATTTTAAAGGAATTAATTTAAAATGAAAAATAAAAAGTTTTTATACTATAAAAATTATGCATGAACATAACAATTTATTTCTATTGCATTACCATTTGGTTTTCAATAAATATAATAATAATAATAATAAGAAGAAGAAGATTTCGACTTCAAATGAATGAATTAAAAAAAAAAATTGCGTAATAGCCGTTGCCAAGATACCAGACGATTACAATTTAAGAATAAATTCATGAAAATTGAAACATAAAAGCCAATATTTAAAATTAAAAAAGAATTAATTAAAAAAATTCAAATTCGAAATTCAAAAAAATTAATATGAGGTGCACACCTACTGGGTCTTAGGCAGATATCTAGCAAATTTTGTAGCTCTGCGATCTGTAGCGTGAGCACCAGAGAGCAGGCAGACAGACAGACAGACATACAGATACTCTTTATTATTTATATATATACCGGTTGTCACAAACATGGCTGATAGATTTTGAAAATCAATTTAAAGAAACGTAATGCGATAGTAACGAATCGTTTCCAGCCTTATAATTGGGAAACATTTTACCCTACAAATTTGTAAATTCAGTTAATATTTTCGTCAAAAGAGGACATTGCAGGTATGCGTGAGATAGAAACCCTGGATAATCAGTCAAGGTTCGCTAGCGTGAGAGAACTGCAAAGAAATTGCAGTGTTATCTCCATTCCGAAATCCGTATCATCTTCATTCCGAATTTTGTAAAACAATATGTAAGTGAAGTCTTGTGAAAGTGTATAACGGTATAACTGCTGAAAGTGGTTTACAGAAGCATTGCAACAATGAAAATTGCATTGCAGGGCTATCTTTTGACGAAAATGTTAACTCAGTTTGGAAATATGGGGACAAAATTCTTCGATTTCCCAAGCATAAGCAAACAAATGGTGAAATTCTACCGCGTTCGTTTTTTTTTTTTTTCATTTTATTTTATTGATTTTTAAAATACATCAATAAACTTTGAGAACTAAAATCTATTATAAAATTTTTCCAGTATGGAGTCTCCCTTGAAAAATTTGAGACTTGGCACGTATGACTTTATCGGAATGAACTAAAGGTTGGTAGGTATGTTATAATCCCCGTCACTGGATTTGTATAGTTTTTCACGAGTGTAGAATTTATAGTTCGTTTACAAGGACACAAAGAAAAATTTCTTAATCATTACGGATTATACTTTTGAATTATTTGAAATGATCTAGCGTCTAAATTCTACATCCAATTCAGATATAAATCAGTAGGCCTGTTATAGGTTATTATCGCAAAAAACTTATAGTACTTATGATTTTAATATACCGAGTTACAAGTGGATTTTTCTTATATTGCAGTCTATGTGTTCAAACTATTTAAGCAATGCTGTCAACTAGCACGATTTCTTGAAACAAGAAATTTTAATAGAAATCTTTGATACATTTTTGTAGAATTTTTCTACGAACATATAAGATGAGATTTCCTTTTTCTCTATTTAATGACGTCTTTCATTTAAATTTATTTAAACAATTGTCAATTACTAAATATTCGAAAAGCAGGGTATAGTTACACCAGATTTTTTTTCCCATGGTATTTTCATATGTGTAAAACAGGATCACATTTATTCCAATTTGTTGAAAAACATGATCATTCATAAACAGACGAGTCTTTTTAGAACTTCAGAACAGTTTGGCATTTATTTTACTTAAATCTTCTAAACAAAATTGTAAGAAGATTTATAGAAAATAAATGACATCATATTGTAATGTCAAAATAAATAATTTTTTTTTTCAACTGAATAGAAGGGCAAATATATATTTTTTAAATTTTAATAAAAGGGGTACGTAGAGTTGCCATTTAAAAAAAAGCAGATATTCCCTTTTTTTCCCGTAAGACAAAAAATATTGTCTGTTGGAAAATAAATACAAAATGTTGCTACGTTTCTTTTCTCTATCCGTAAAGCTTAACCTACTCTGGAGATTTAGGGATAAATAATAATGTTCTACTGCAACGGGAAAAAAAAAAAAAAAAAGAAAGAAAGAAAGAAAGAAAGAAAGAAATTTACTACTACAGGATATATATTCAACTGAGAAATATGCTAAAAGACTTAAAAGAAAAAAAAAAAAAAACTTTTTTTACATTTGAAAGATTAGATTACTGAAGAAAAAGGTCATTGACAACAAAAAAGAACTATATAAGAATTTTAAATCTTATACTTTTACTGAGTTCCGAATGTGCCAATTTCCTATTACTACATAGCTGCCAACCTTTGAGATATTAAAATACCGGTATTATTATACATAAATTTTGACCTTATTTTAACATAGAAAACTACTGTAAAATCTTATTAAAAATTCTATAAAAAAAAAAAAAAAAATACCAGTATCCAAATATCAGTTGGCAGCTATGCTATTGATATGGTAAAAGGACTTAGTATACACGACATAGTATATGTTATAAGCATAATTTAAATTAAATATCACAAGAAAAGTTTCTTTAAATAGCATATTCAGAATATTGTAAGAAAAAAAAAAGTCTATGACATTATTTACGGAGGTAATGTAAGATAAGTCAAATTTACAGGCTGAATCACAATAGAAAATTTATAATAGGAGAAAGAAAGGGGGTGCTTTTGAGTATTTCGCACGAAAAGACACTGTTTGCTACACAAATGTTCTGAATAAATCTAAAATTAACGAGTGATATAGTTAACTGTTTTTCACGTGAATAAACAATTTCATCGGTGTTCATCTTTTTTATCCGCATTAGGTCCCTTGTATTACACAATACAAGGGGACTAAGATAATTCTTGCACCCAAATCCTGTAATATCAAAATACTAGAATTAGAATAAAAATAATTAATATTATATTTTTAAGTTGATGGTACAAAACTGAGAAAATGTATTTACAATTAAAAGTATGAGTCAGTTAAAATATGTATATATGTAATACAGGGTGATTAGAAAAAAACTACCCGATATATGAGACCATAGCTACCAAACCGTTCCGAGAAACTGAATAAAAATTTGGTGGAAGGTATTTTGAGGTATGCGCTCAAGAATTATATATACATAAAAAAAAAACTGTTAAACTCTAACAGTTACGGTTACAGTGACAAAATTTCGAAAATTTCAAATGGCAACACCTACTTTTTTTTATTGAAATGGAATCTCCATAGCAAAAAACCATAAATAGCGTTGGAACGGTACCTCTAGCATGAAAATCACCAACGCAGGGCATACTAAGAAAAAAAGAGAAAACAGCTGTGATGTGCCTACCAGAGCACGACCTACATTTTCTTAATGACATCACATTTCACACTGAGTCTTCGGCTCTCACTAAAGTCTACTGATTCTACTTCGAAACGAGAAGAATAGACCACGGTATCCTTAATTTCATGTCGGTCTACTGAATAAGGGTTTTAATTTCGATGTTAGTTGTAAGACACCGTCATCAGTGACGTCACCACACTAAGTGAAAAATAAGGCATTGTGAAATGCGTGATGTGTATCTCGCTTTCTTGCTCTGTGAACAATATGCTGCTTAGTGGGAAACATCATTATCGTCATCAAAATCGGTTTTGATTGCCATTTTACAATGCCTTGTTTTTCACGTACTGTGATGACGTCATCATGACAGCATCTTACGACTAACAACGAAATTAAAGCCTTTATTCAGTAGCCTTACACGAAATTAAGGATACCTTGGTCTTTTCTTTTCGTTCGAAGCAGAATCAGTAGTAAGTGTTGTCATTTGATATTTTCGAAATTTTCTCACTGTAACCGTAACTGTTAGAGTTTAACTGTTGTTTTTTATATAATTCTTGAGCGCATACCTCAAAATACCTTCCACCAAATTTTTATTCAGTTTCTCGGAACGGTATGGTAGCTATGGTTTCATATATCGGGGTAGTTTTTTTCTAATCACCCTGTATATTTGTATAAATAATATAGGAGCCTCATATAGAAATCATCAAAAATCAAATTAGAACTTGAAACGTAAAACTATATTTTAAAAAAAATTTATAAAATATTCCCAACTTGTTTGATTTTTTATTTTACGGATAAAAATATTAACAAGTGATTGCCTCTTAAGCCGATAAAATATAAAACATCACTTTTAACTCGAAAATCAATCATAAGTATCACCTGTTTGAATTCATATTCTACACAATGCTTATTTTATTTACGCATAATTTGATATAGGTCATAATTAATATTTTTTTTTAAATATGAGTGTATCATTAATTCTCAAAATTAAAATTATGTCTTTAAAATATGCGTAAAATATGTTATGGTCATTCTATTCTAACGAATTACCAAAGAAAATTCCGATTTAATAAGCTTTCCGTAAAATAAAAAGCATGGCTACCACAGGCAACTTTTTTTATAGATTCGTTTCGTACCACTATTTCCAAAAAAAAAAAAAAAAAAAAAAAAAATTACAATACATTTTCGCAGGTAAATCTGCATTACACCGGAATAAATTTATTATAAATTTTATGTTGTGGAAATAGTGGTGCGAAAATAATAATAATAATAATAATAATAATAAAAGTCACCTATGCCAACCCTGTACAAAATCTGTCACATTCAATTAAAATTAACATACTTAAACTTTCACAGTTTTTAATTCTACGAAAATTTAAGAAAAACATATAAACTATCTCTCTCTCTTTTTATACTGTTCAGATCCAAATGATTCTAAACATTTGTTCATCTAGTATAATGTGTTCCCCACAGTGCTTTTTTCTATATTTTTCTATACACGTTTACACAGTAAAAAATATTTATTAATATTATTTATTTATCTATATACTGGAAGAGAGGACCTGCTCGGGAACACACGTATCGCATTAGAACTTCTCCCTGGAACTTCCCAAGCGTGTGGGATTTATGATAAAGATCCTCGACAGGGCGATTAGGGGGATCGTACACAACTTACCCTTAGGAATGATTTTGCTGAACCGCATCTCAAAGAGTGACAAGGAACAGGTAAGAAAATGTCGGGATCACAAGTGATACCAAAGTGAACACAGAAGAATTATTATTTATAATAATTACATTCCGCGATCAATACATCCAGATGTCGCAAAATCGAGTTAGCAACGCCACCTGTTGAGCGATTTTTGTGAAAAACTGAAAAGCACTAATTTATGTCAAGATACAATTACATATAAACTGATGTGAAATTCTGTGCATTAGTGCTTGAGCTAGAGCTGCCACAAACATTCCCCCCCCCCCACACACACTCGGACAGTCATTTTTTAAAAATTGCTAAGCGTGTCTTCGACTTCTCAAAACCTGTAAATTCAAAGAAAATTTTGAAACCAATAATTCATATATTGGAAAAAGAACAAAGTAAAAATTTACATTCGCATTTGAGAAAAGGGAAGTTAATGAAAGTGGACAACCCCTAAGCAAAATTTAGGTATAGCACTATTAACTTGACAATATTATTAACTAATTGGCATTAGTCCTATTTTTGCAGCGGAATTAATTCAAAAATCCCCTCCCCCCCCTTTTTTTTTTCTTATGACTGTGCATTTAATTTTTGATTCGTTTAACACAGCTAAAATGAATAATCGATAATGCTGTGATATAAGTCATGCAAATAGAAATTTTCTGAAAAATTAATAAAAATACAATACATATAATTTATATATATATATATATATATATATATATATATATAATGACATCAACAACAGCAACAAAATAATAATCCAAAATTTAAATGAATTAAAAACAAATTTCAGACAACATTCATAACCTTTTTATTCAACAATCAATGCTATTTCTGCATTTCCACAATGAATTCTAGAATATTTTTAAGGCTTTTTAATTTCTCACTCGTCAATATGTGTCAAATCTCCCACCCAGAAGTTCATTTTTGAATTAAAAAAAAAAAAAAAAAAAAAAAAAATCCAATGGACTGTTTTTGCTGGATTGGGCAAATATTAATCTGAAAATTTTCAAATCTAAATACTGGAATAATAGAAACTATTCATCATAGAGGCTATTCATTTCTTAACATTATGCTTGCGATTCACGTAATTAAAGAGCTCCAGCATTTAAATTTTTAATATAAGTTTTATTACCACCATTCTTTTTACAGGAACCCCTTATATTAACATTCTGCTTTTTCATATCTTGAGGTTCACTATCATAAAACTCTGGGATTGGCAACTATGCATAAAAGTAAGTTTTTCGAGTAAGACGATCTCCGTCTTTAGGCTTTCATCTATGGCGTATATATACGCCAGTGACACTTATATACCGATTGCTGGAGGATAAAATTTAATTGATTCAATCGCAAATCTAATAGTTTTCTTAAATAATGTAAAACTTTAGAGGAACGTTAAACGACGGTGCTTACCATTCAAAACAGGAAAATTACCTGACGACAATGATTTGTAATGAACTTATTCCAAAACGATGCATATGTATTTATTCACATGTGTGTATGTCAAAACAATGCATTACAAATGTACTGCAATATAAAACGATTCATTCATATTGAAATTCACAGCATTTAAAAATACTAAAAGCCTGCTTTTACCATCGGTTTGTACGCAACATTTGAATTCGTTTTGCTTCACTCTATTTCCCATTTTCTGAATATTTTTGCTTATTCTGTCGCTTTTCTGACAGTATTAGAATATCTAAAAGCTTTTGAGGAAAGATGAAAAAGTCTACTTCATACGCATAGAAAGTTTCCACATAAATAGAAGGAGATTTTAAATTCAAATTCCATTTAGAAAATGTTAAAACATTTCTTTTTTGATATTCTTGTTTAGGAATCTTTTATTTAGAAGAATAAGCATTACACAACATGAACATGTTAATGGATTTTATTCATGTTTATTAAAATAAGGCACTCTGCAAGTGTGTTTTAATGAATAAGAATGAAAACTCATGCGATTCGCATTGATTATTGATACTTTCATATCGTAACTATTCGTTGCATTATGTAACTTCAATGTATTTTGCCTATATGATCTCAGAATGGACAGACAGATAGACTAACTGAGTTCATAATCAGTCTTAAACATTGTTAGAAAATGCCAAAAACGTTTAATATGTACGGAAATGCAGTTCCAGCAATCTACATTTGTAGATTTAATGCAACTGAATATTTTTGTATAGCCCTATAAATTTTAACGCTAATCATACTATATTCAATACAAAACAATATTTTGTGCATAGGAATAATAAATGTCGATTTGGCTATGATTTTTGCAATACAAAGTTATTTAAATATAATTTAAAAAATGCCTCAAATAGAACACAATAGGTTGGCATTCTTTAGGATATCCCTTTACACAAATCAGATGGGCAGTATATGCCATTTAAAATAGGAAACATTTCATAGTAAACTTGAATAACAGAGATCATTTTCATGAAATTCTCAATATATATAAATAATTACAAGATAAAAAAAACTTTTTATATACCATGGTTTTAAATTTTCTGTTGAATCATACAAACGCTACGGAAGGCAGCTGGAACCCGTAACAATTGGCTAAAAGTATTTAAAAATTCATTGTTATCGTGTTTTCAGCTATTATAAAAGTTTCAAATGGGGAGCCGGGATGTTAATTAAAACTCGATTGCAAGCTTTGCACTGGTAACGCTGCCGAAGGCAGCAGGGACCCGAAAAAGTTAGTTAAAAGTATTTTAAAAATGCATTTTCACCGTGTTCTGAGCTTTCCTGAAAGTTTCAAATGCCTTGCTAGTCGGGAAGTTAGTTAAAAATCGATTACAAGATTTGTACTGGTAATGATGCCGTAGGCAGCAGGAACCCGAAAAAGTTGACTAAAAGTAATAAAAAATGCATTTTCACCGTGTTCTGAACTATTCTGAAAGTTTCAAATGTCTAGCTAGTCGGGAAGTTAGTTAAATAAATTTTCTATTGAAACATATAAACGCTGCCGAAGGCAGTAGGGACATGAAACAGTTGACTAAAAGTATTTAAAAAATCTATTGTCACCGTGTTCTGAGCTATCCTGAAAAACCAAATGCCTAGCTAGTCGGGAAGTTAGTTAAAAATCAAGAGTTAAAATTACAAGATTTAGTTAAAATAGTTAGTTAAAATTACAAGATTTGTACTGGTAACGCTGCTGTAGGCAGTAGGAACCCGAAAGAGTTGACTAAAATAAATAAATAAATGAATTTTCACCTTGTTCTGAACTATTCTGAAAGTTTCAAATGTCTAGCTAGTTGGGAAGTTAGTTAAATGAATTTTCTATTGAAACATATAAAGGCTGCTGAAGGCAGCAGGAACCCCAAACAGTTGACTAAAAGTATTAAAAAAAATTCATTTTCACCGTGTTCTGAACTATTCCGACAGTTTCAAATGTCTAGTTAGTCGGGAAGTTAGTTAAATAAATTTTCTGATGAATTATATAAACGTTTCCGAAGGCAGTAGGGACGTGAAACAGTTGACTAAAAGTATTAAAAAAATGCATTGTCACCATGTTCTGAGCTATCCTGAAAGTTTCAAATGTCTAGCTAGTCGGGAAGTTAGTTAAAAATTGATTGCAAAATTTGTACTGGACAAACAAACAAACAAGAATCGAAGTTACAAAAAACATGGTAAAATGCTAGAGACAGACAGAAAACCAGATGGACTGAAAGACAGACAAATAGATTAATTCTAATCGAAATAGCTCTTAAACGTTGTTGGAAGGTGTTAAAAGGTTTCATAAAAACAAAATAGCTATTGCGCAATTTTCAATTATATCCTTCTAATACACTCCCTCTCATATTTATAAGGATTTTTTATGTTTTGAAATAACTAATGTAAAAATAATTGTGAACAAGATTATTAAGTGCACGTAATATATCTAGCATTCTAAAACCCAAAATACTATAATTTTTTTAATATGAAACAAAATTAATAAAAAATAAGGCAAAATATTTTTTTCTCCACGTTTTTAGATGTTCATAATTATAGGGGCAATCAAGATTTTTTCGTTTTATTTAACTTACTAGCGGATAAATTACAGTTGACATGCGAATTTGTTAACTATTGGGCTAGATTAATTCATATATAAGCCTTCAATTTTTCTTGGACGGACATTACTGATAATTCCTCGAAAAAAAGAACGTTCATGTAGTGAAGTATAATAATGTGTTTTTTAAGTGGAAGGATAATTTCAATCCGCAAATTTCTAATGAAAATCGAAGATCTAAAATTGCTGAAGAAATGTGATCAAACGTTGAACTGCTGGTTCGATAGGAAAGAGATCTGATGCAAAATCAGAGTTGTTTTACAGAGATCGAATTCCTCTTACTGTTCTACTCATAATGACTGCTGCTGAATTTGCTCGTAATTTTTAATGAAAGGTTGGGGTCTACATTTATGCATGTTTAAAATGATTAATAATATTTTAAAATGAATAATAAACCTGTAATAATCAATAAGCATTTATTGGGGGAAAGAACGTATGTGTTAAAGTTGAATAAAGACAATATTAAATGGTAAAATGTTGCATTTTCGGATGAAAAACATTTTATTCTTGATTAACCAAATGGTTTTAACAGTTACTGGCACGATCTGAAGATAGCGAAAGACAGAGTAGATGTTTTTAAAGGCAGATATGAATCGGACATTTTAAAGATGGATCTATGGGGCTCTGGGGAACTGTTTCTACTGAAGGCAGAATGAATTCAGTAATTTTTTCTATTATTATGAACATCAAGAGAATATTCGCAAATTTTAAACGTGGAATTCTCAGATTTTTGTTAGAATTTGGGGGGTAATAACATTTTTTTCAACATGACTTACATTTTTGCTCTATTTCTAGAGCAATAGGAAATAGTGTGAAGAAAGAAACTTCTGTATTATTGCCTTTTCGGTGGCCTAAAAGTTGAAAAAACCTTAACTTATCATATTAGAAAAGTGCATACAAGTGGAAAGCAAATTTAAATAGTTTAAATGTATTCAGAATATCATCTATGCTGTATGAAATGGTATTGAAGCCGAATATTAAAAAAAAAAAAAAATGTATAAAAATATACTAGAGGGAATGTATGACTGTTTCACCCTAAAAAGAGACCCCATAAAATATTACTTTAAAGAATAACTGAAAAAAAAATTACTAAGATTCGAGCTATCCTTATAATTGTGAACATCTAAAAAATCATCTTTTTGACCGTATTTAAAGTTTTTTTAAGATATAAAAACGATAAAACTTTCTATTAATGAAATTCAAATTAATAAAAAATATATTTGTTTAAAAAATAGTGTTCAGTTAATATAGAAAAACGGGTGATCTTATAATTATAAGAACCAGTGTATATCCGAATATGTTTTGTAGCTCTGTAGATTATAATGTTAATCATACTATATTTTATAGGAAACTTTTTTTTTGTGCATTTGAATAACAAATATTAATTTTATTATGATTTATGCACCATACAGGTAACAAAATATGGTTTATAGAAGTAACTCTCTTAGAACGCAGAGTTTTAGAAAACTTTCTGGGGGTTCGTGTAAACAAAGCAGTGGTAATATTTAGTCCATTTTCCCCAGCGTATATCCCATAGTACACTTAAATATTACATGAGTTTAAAAAAAAAGCCATAATTATTTACGGGAATTAGAGCGGGCACAGACAGACAAACCGAAGTCATATTCACTTTTCAATTTTGTTGTAAAATGTTAAAAAAAGAAAAATTCTATAAAAAGGTTTTCTTTAAAAGTGATTAATTTCGGCGAATTTGCTGACAACATAGGTTTAAGTTTACTAAAACTTTTGAAAAGTTAACAAAATGAAATGCTATGCTTTATTAGTTATGGGTATAATTTTAAACAATATACAAGCAAGAAAATTACAAATTTCACTATTAAAAAATATCCTACATGCATTTATAATATTTTTAGCTATTATGAAAACTTTTATTTTCTTGTTTGTCCATTATAGTTATCTAAAATGAACTTTAAGCTCATTTCTAGAAAAGAAGTTTACCATGTATTTGGTGAAATCGTATGAAATAAAATCACCTCTTTTCGCAACCATACTTTTACAATCTTTCCGATGATGATTCATGACCATGCTTACAAAATAATTTTTATTTGTTTAGTCGGATGTCAATGACCATTCGCTTTCTGAAGAAACACATTTCGATGGATTTAGTAAAAAATATTGCCAAATCTCTGTTTATCAAGCAATCTCGCATCTTTTTTTTGTGACTAAATTAATATTTTCTGAATTTTCGTGAAAGAAAAGCTTTTTTTTTTTCTTTTTTAGATAACACGTGTAAGTAAGGTTTATGCAATAAATGTGTAAATAATGTTTAATTTAATTTATTTTCTTTCCTCAAGCAAGTATTGGATTTGGTATCTCGTCTAGCTCAAAAGGAAAGGACGTAAAATGTTATAAACTAACATGTGTATCAGGACGTTTAATCGTACACATCTAATTTTTGTCTTGACACGAGCTCACACTACAAAGACATCTACAACTTTATACGATTTCTTGGGGCGTCTGTATGTATGTATGCGTATGTATATATGTGTGTGCAATTATCTCACATGACTCAAAAACACTTGGACTTAAAACGTGGCACATTCATATGTAGGTTTGCTGTAGCATCTAGTTTTGCGCCTTCTTCTTTTTCTTCTTCTTCTACCTTTTTTTTCCAGTGATTTTTCGTTTTGGAGTTATCTATAGAAATGATATTCATAATGACCAAAAATATAAAAATTTTGTCCATTATATGTGACCTAACGTCATTGAAGTTTTCACAGCTGCTAATGATAGAATTCGTAATGCTATTTTTACGAAAGTTGTCGACATTCTTGTGTGTAGAAAGTGGTTCGTAAAGATATAGGCAGTTTCAAGTCAACAAATACACTTTATTTAATGTATATTCAGGTATTATTCGAATAAAATTGTTATTAGTATCACAAAAACCAATAATAAACGAATATTCTCGAAACAATCTAATAAAACAGCCGTTAATACTCCAAAGGTCAAGTAAAAAAGTGTTAAATACACTATTTTGCTTATTCAAGCAGTATGTTCAATTATATAAAGCACAATCTCTTAAAGACGATGCTTAGCGGAACTTTCTAAACAGAAATACAACTCAAAAAATGTCTTGTTAGTGATTTACAAAATTTTTGAAGTAGTTCTGAGTTAGAATTTAATAGATCACGTCGAAAAATCTTAGAACTCAGCTTCTATTGCAGTTTGAGCTTCCAAACTTTGACAACACTAAACTACAACTTTTCATCGAATTTGGTTGTTATGATCCTTAATTTGACGTCAAGTTGCACATTTTGTTAACAACGCCCATATTTTATGAGAATGAAGCGACTGTCATCTGCTTATATTTTCTGAAATGTAGTGTAGAATGTAGTACATAAAGAAATAGACGAGTTATAGTAGACAATCACCAATAATGCCTCTTCCCTTTTATACTCTCGTAAGGGATTTATTAAACTTTCGAGAAATTTAGTTCTACGCTGGAAACCAATGGGCCATTATGGAAAATTCTAGAAGTCGAATACTACTGAAGTTAGAGCTTCTAAACTTTGGTACTGGTAAACTTCCAGGATACAAAATCTATTCGTTTGTGTCAGATCTTGTGACCATTTTTAATGCACAACTGTAAACCAATTTTCTTCAAATTTTAAATATGAGTCGATGACAAAATAATATACAAATATTTTTCAGGCAACTCTCCCAGCTGAGGCAAGTTTTAGCAGCATAGATATGTCTGACTGTGTCAAACATTGTGAATCATCTTTAATACACGTCTGCCAAACCGGACACGAGTCTATTGTCGATGCAATATAATACGGAAATATTTTCAGAGTCCTATTCTTTTAGGGACAGATTCAAAGGCAAATACCTGTCTGCCTGTATCAGATCTTACCCTCAAACTTAAACCTTTTAATTCTCTGGATTGGGGTTTTTATTACATTTTGATTTTTTTTTTTTTTTTTTATGGCATTACTAATGATATATTACATTGGCACAATTTTTTATCTTTCTAGAATCACGGTACAGAAATAAAAGCGTAAAAATCGATTTTTATTTTCTCTTATCCATGAAAATATCGTTTTAAAACCAAATATTTACACGTTTTCATGTACCCTGAATCTAAAAATGAGGTTTCTAGTAGTTGGTCTGTGCGTGTGTATGCCTGTCCGTGTCTGTGTAAATGTATCATATAAATATAAAATAAAATAAACATATATCTCATAAATATCCGTTAAAGGAAAAAAAAAACTATTTCTAAAACTACATTTAACACTGTTTTTAAAATTCGGTAACATAAAGTACTTCTGATCTTGTAATGTATTCTGTAGCTTATCTTTATAGTATTCAAATGCAAGATAAGACGACTCTCACACGACTGCCACATCAGATTATTTTGAATATATCTCCATATATATATACATTTTTTTCTAATGGTGTGGCACTTGGCACACGCATTTGGCGGGGGGTCGCCGAATCGGTGACTATTTGTGAAGGGGCACCCAATGGGCGGTCATCGCTACCCCTAACAGGGACAATACATCCTTACCTTCTCCGGGATTCGAACCCAGGCCCAACTGTGTAGAAGTCAGGGACGCTAAACACTATACCATCTGAGCGGCTGTATTTTTATATAAACATGCTATATTTTATAAAGCAATTTCCGTTTTGAACTTGAAATTAACTGTAAAAACGCAAATGTTTGTCAAAATATATATAAAAAAAAAATTAATACTTTTACATTGCAGAAACGTATAGTATATCTCGTGTGATTATGCGCTGGAGTCAAAACTGTAAGATATGTAAAACTTTTTACTATACAATTTATAAAAATTGATAAAGGTTCTCACTTTACGGTAGCTTATTTTTTCTCGTTTTAACTGTGGGAAAATGCCTGTGAATTTACTTTTTCATAGCGATAATGCACTTTGCAGCAAAGCAAGTTTGACGAATGAGGAATGCAAACACTCCAGCAGCGCATCTTTTTAATCACTTTTTCATACTATCACCCATAATTCACTAATTTTTTTCATTAATTTGTAAAAGAAAGGCATGCACACATGCACCAATCACTTTAAAAATACAAAAAAGCAAACTCGGTTGCCCTTAAAATGTATAAATGCACCACAATATCATAGACAAAAGGTTTCATGATTACAAATAATAAGAATAATACATTTCTTACATAATATATGTTAACAGAATAATGAATAAAAATTATTCTTTTATGAAAATAATTTTTTAATAAATTACATAACAGTCTTGATTTTAATTAACAGTACTTAAAAAAAGTTAATAAGCATTTTTAATATGAATAAAGAAAAAATTCTGAAAAAAAAAAGAAGAATACAATTAATTAAAAAAAAAAAAAAAAAAAAAAAAAAAAAAAACTCGTAAAATACTTTAACACAAGAATATCTATTAAAATTTATCTAATAAATTTTATTTTTATTTTTATTTTTTAACCTATTGATTTTAGAAAAACAGTTAACAGTAACAAAAGATGTGTGTACATCTTGTAGCATAAAGATTATATAATTATAATGTAAAAAAAAAAAAATATATATATATATATATATATAATAATTTTTTTAATACTTAATATTAGCAATTAATTAAAAAATATTTTAAATTTTATGCTTGGATTATATTTACTTGAAACGTTGTTTGATATTAATTTATTTTGTTGAATACATTTAAAAAAAAAAAAAAAAACTCCTCTGATATAACGTAAATCAATTATTTTACTATTAAGTAAAATAATTGATTTACGTTGAAAACAGCCATTGTATAACATAATAAAAAAAAAAAAAAAAAAAAGAATTTTTCTCTATTTAGCCTGCAAAAAATTAAATCGAAGATAATGAAAAAATAATAACAATATTTGAGATATTTTCTAACGTTAATGTAATTTGATTATCGCTATATACATTTTTCTTCTTCTTTAATAGCTTGACATACGGCTTTTACTATTAAAATTATGTTAAAAAAATGTAAAACTAAAAAAATCGTTAAAGTTGAAAAGAGAAATATTCTTAAAAATGACTGAAAAAAATGTTATTAATAAAAGCAGTATTAATTCGAAAAAAAAAAAAAAAAAAAAATCAGCATGAAATTTTATCTTTGATAGTATTGTTATTATTTTCCTTTTAAATGATGGTAAAAAGCAGTAAATACGAGTACAATAAAAAAAGAAAAAGTAAATAGAAAAAAAAAAAAAAAAGTAATTGCATTTATGTACATATTTAACGACATTTTAATATGATACATTTTTTTCGTCGTTATAATAATATGCACATTTTACAATGGGTAATTTAAGGGGGAAAATATTCAGTACTTATTTTTTGTAGAATCAACAATTAATATATAAAAGCACAAGTTAAAAAAATATATGAAGGAGAAAAAATACCCCCTTTTGTTTTAATTTAAGAAAACAAAAGTGTTGTGCCTGCACAGTCTCTGTATTGCTAATACAATTTCAGAATATCACCTTTTAAAAATATTAACTCAAAATATATTATTTTTTTGAGATGAATTATGACTTAGTATTTATAAATAAATATTTCAGTATTTTTTAATAAAAAAGGATCGTTTATTCCTATGGAATATGATTATTAATAACTTTATCTTCCAAATGCAGTAATAAATATATCTGTTAACAGCATTTATTATCTGTCATGATAATGTATACAATCGAACCTCTCTAACGTGAATCTCAAGGGGGAGAAAAAAATTATGTTATCAATAGTTCATGCTATCAGTAACTAATCTTCACATAACTAAAATAATCTTCATTTTGAAGTGGATTGTGGAAACAGTTCATGTTAAAAGTAATTCACGTTAAACTTGTTCCCGTTAACCAGATTCGACTGCATTAATATTAAATAATATGTAGCCTAATTTTGAAAACGGTGTCTTTGCCCATTTCGGGTGTTTTCCAACTGCCCTCACTTAATTTCTTTCCATTTTAAAAAAGTACCAACTGCGCTAGGACATGCAAACGCCTCATGCTCCTGAAACCCCTGTTATGAATTTAGACCATTCGTCTTAAAGTAATAAAATAGAAAATAAAAGATGCAATGGGAAAACTTCTATTCCCCCCCCCCTTAAATGTATTTTTATGGGTACTTATGTATAATCCGCATGACAGTAAGTAATTCCCCAAAATAATAATTTAATTATATTAGACTTTATATAAATATAAATGATACGGTAAATTTATAATTAATTATTGTATGTAATATATTGTTTTATAATTATAATATTTACATTAGATATTTATAACTAATTATAATTAAACAAGATGAATTGTACTTACTGATAATATGAAAATATTGTAATTTCATGCATTTTTGAGATTCATACACAACGAGGTAGCGGTAGCCAGTGATTTTTTTTCTTTTTTGATTTTTATGTGTTCGAAGTGTATATATATGCGTGATATTGATTGCTGTGATTCAGATTTTCCTGAAAATCTTAGATTCATGATCAGCAAGATAGTTGCACCTAGAGATTTTTTTCTTTTCTTTTTTAATGTGCGCGAAGCAATACGCATATGTGTGATAAAGTTGTGGAACACAGTTTTGTGTGTCATGATATTCAGGCAAAGCAGCACCCAGGTTTTTTTAAGCATACATACTTGCGTGATAATGAATGCTGTGAAACCGAGTTTGGCGCGTTTTGAGATTCTTGCATAGCAAGGTAGTGGCACCCAGTGATGCTTTTATTTATTTATTTATTTATTTATTATGTATGCGAAGCGTATATACAAACGCGATAGTGAATGCTGCTGAACCGAGTTTTGTGCGTCTTGAGATTCATGCACAGCCTCGTATCATTAAATTTATGGATACATGTAAGAACGCTTGTACTGGTATTGTACAGTACCGTTGGCACATCTAATAATGTACCAGTAATTAAAAAAAATTATAAACAATAATTAATTATAAATTTACCGTATCCTTTATATTTATTGTTTACCGATTTTTGGCAATTATTCAGTGGCATGCGAATAATACGTTAGTACCCATAAAAATGCGCGTGAAAAATAAATTTCCTAATACATCTCTTGTTTTTCATTGCATTACTTTAAGAGGATGAATCCAAATTTATAAAAGTTGTTTCAGATAACATGAAGCGTTTATATGTTCGAGCGAAGTTGGTGCTTAAAAAAAAAAAGGGGGGGGGGGAGGGGGAGATTAAGCGAGCGCGATTGGTAATCGTCCACAATTTCATAGCCGTTTTTTTTTTTTTTTTTTCTTTCTTTCTCAGTTTAAATAGCAAGACTCGTTTTTTTTTTTTTTTTTTTTTTTTTTTACGTTCTTCTTGTATGTTACATTATTTAACGGAAGGACTTTACGTATTCATGTTTAAATTACTTAAATCTATCCTCCGCAATCAATACAGTAATTTTGTCACAGCGTATATGTATATATGTGAAGTACACTTAATGCGTTAAACATGTATATACATATTATTCATTTATTTATTTATTATTACTTTTTAAGTAATATAAATGTTTAGAGATACGCTTAAAGGCGGGGGGATAAAATAAACATGTAAATTTTATACGCTTATATATATAATTTTTATATGCTTAAAGGAGGAGTTGAATATATATATATATCGAAAGCTTCGATTGGTAAAGTGTTAAAATAAGGCAATGTATAAAACGGATATGAAATACACTATTAGTTTTATCGTTTTACATAAATTATCTTTATAGACTTATTAATTTTCTTTAATCTTTTCAAAGATGATTTTTTTTCATAGTAAGAAAAAAAAATACTTAGTTTCTTTTGTTTTATTATGATTTATACATTTGATACTGACAGAAATTAAAACTTTAAAAAAAGGGGGCGGACAATACAAAATACACACACACACAAAAAAAAAACAAAACAAAACAAAAAAAAAAAAACATAATGTATGTTTACGTGAAATTATTTCATACATAGCGGCTCTGGGCATACCGATTTTTTACATTTTTCAGAAATGCGATGAGTTCGATTAACACAATTTCTGTCGTGATATCTTAAGGCATTTTTCAATTACCCCCTCCTTTTTTTAAAAATAAGGATCTGTTCTCTCAAGTCTGATTCGGCTTAGTCCAACTTTTGGATTTTTTAGATTATCAGTGCAACCAAACCAGAAGACTTGTACTTTTTTGTTAAAAAATACTATAGTAAATAATTTATTACTTTATTATTATTATTAATTTTTTTGCTTTGCATTATAAACGAATAACGAACTCTTTTCATACATTATTCTATAAGAAACGTACTTTTGTGTTTACAAAAGATGCATATGTTTTGTTTGCTACTTTTTGTATATGCTACATTTTGTGTTGTGAAGTCTAAAGATGTTAAAACGTACTTACAAGAAATTTTACCCACCGAAAACAAAGTATTTTAATAATTTTGAATGCCTATGTATACTAACTAATTGCCCGATTTCAATAGAACGTTTCAAGTATCACCCCCATATAAAGTAAGTTTAGAATACCGACTTCTAACTAATATTTTTTTTTCGAGTTTTGTTTATAAACCCAGACAGACAACACAGACTAACTATAAAAAAAATTAATTTTCGGATTCAAGGGACATTAAAACGAATAAATATTTCTGAAATTCGTGTTCAAAAATTGTATTCTAAAACAATTCTTTCTCTACTATATATGGAATTCTACTGTCTACAGAGAAAGTAAAAAGATACTCTTTGAAAATTTACTTAATAATAATATTTTAATTTTTTTACTATATTAATTATTATGATTTCTCTATACTAGAAAAAACTGAGTACACAGTCCTATATCTAGCTTTACATATACAAATCTAACAAGAAAAATAAGAAATAATTTTGAATTAATGCAATTTTAAAGAATTTATTCCACCATTAATTACAACAATGCATAATTCTGTACTGATAAGTATAAAGTATTTAAGTCCATATTCTTGATTTTTCAGGAGACGAAAAATAAAATTAAACTAACTGAAAACTAATCAGAAGAATCGATCAGGAAAAGGGGGTTTATGTTGATTTATACCCTTTATACCATTCAGTGATTGCCAACCTTCATTTAATAAAGGGAAAAAATTGAATTTCATATTTTATACCAAAGATTAATGCTAAATTTCTAACTTGAATCTTTTTTTACCAATGGATTTTCTCAAAGACTAAATGACATGGATTTAAATCCTTTATACCAATCGATAGAGAATTTTTTTTCTGAGTCTGACTATGTTCTTAACTCAAAATTGACATTTTTGGACTTAAATCCTTTATACTTATCAGTACAGAATTTTTTCTGCATGTATGTATTAAAAACAAACTTACTCATTACAAATTTAGTAGTAAAACAGAATCAAAAAATAATTTTGCAATTAAAGTTTTGAGTGAAATATTGAAGTTCAATTTAAATAACTAAAATTAAATAGACCATTATCTGGAGCGGTAACTCGTTGTATATTATTTTCAAATTACCTTATGTGGTAAATAATTCCGGTGTAACTCTTTAAAATGCATATTAATGAGTAGAAGAAAATTTGTTAATGAGTCCATGAATATTAAAGAGCATTCATCTCATATTCAGATTAATACTAAAATACTTGTTGTAGAAGATTTATTCAAAATTTCCGGAATGTTCCCTGTAATTTGACATCGTGGCGATAGTGATGATATTCAGAATATTTAATTATTATTGATGAGGATGATTTTGCGAAGAAAGAGTTTTAGGCAAATGATGTAACTATATATATACATTTAAAAACATGATTTGTATGATTTTGATTGCTCAAAAATCCTTTAAGGTATAAAGTGTAACTATAATTCAAAATTCAAAATATTTTTCATGAATTATAGACAGTATATTTTAAATATTTTTACATCAAAACACAAATTATTTTAACTAGTGGTCGAGAGGTTCTGGTCTCGAAGCTGTTAGGCAGAAAGTGCTAGGTTCGAACCCAGGTCAAGTTGCATATTACACTGAGAAAAAATTCTGTAACTGACATCTAGATCTAGAATCTAAGTTGTAGCTCTAGAAAAATAGTTCCATGACATCCTTATAAATTCTAGTCCCTTTTCAAAACGAGTTCTAGAAACCACTATTGGAATTCTAGAGAGCTTATCTATATTATCGAGATCAAACCTATTTGAAAATACCTCCAAATAAATGCGAACACAAGAGGCGGTTTCAGCAACTGTAGTCTTGGTTTATGACCCAATTCTAGATAATTAAGCGGTAATTTCTCCCATACAAAAGATTTAGAATATTGTTTCATCATCTAGAAATGTGTAAACTAGAAATTCTCGATCATTTCATCTATTCAGTTTTTTGCCGTGCCTTATGTGCATAGCTCGGAAATCTATATTTCTAGTTAAGGGATTTAGAAAATGGCCATTTATTCATTCTAGATGAAGATGTAATATATATATATTTTTTTTCCTCAGTGTATTCTCAAAATACCTTTTATGGTAAATATTTTATAATATTCTTCTAAATTTATATCATTGAGTCAGAGAAAATTTATTATTGAATGAATATTAAAAAAAAAGCGTTCATCTCATATAATACATGTATAACAATACTTGTAGTAGAAAGATTCGTTTAAAGCTTCTGGAATGTAAACGACACTATAAAACGCTGTAATTTGACATTGCAGAAATAATGACGATATTCAGAATATCTAATTATTAGCAACTAGGAGATTGTTTGCCGGATATTCTAAAGAGCTGTTTATGCAAGTAATGTAGCGATAAATAAGCTATAAATGTGTTTTTGGTGATTTACATTATTTAGATTATTTAGAAACAATAACACACCGAATAAAATTTCTAATTTTTTCCGAACATTGTTACTGATAAACCGCGAAAGGATAATCCCTGGCGTCATCTGCGCATGGGTGAAAAGGACTGGTCCATTTATACAATAGGAATGTCCGTAGTACCTAGGGATGTGTTTGTTTACGGGTATGGAAAAATTATGAACTCACTGATTGCATTTCTTTTCCTTCTTTGAACTGATTCTTGAATGTCTGGTTACATAAATTATTTTACAATTAATTAAAAGAAAGAAAAACTGATAATATTATAAAGGGATAATTTTAGATTTCAATATAAATATTACTCAATTAAAAATAAAAATAAAAGCTTTGTCAGTATTTTGAAACTTTTGAAGTGTGTTACACTAATTTAAAAATTATGTCAATTATTATTTACAAACTAGTATATAACCCCGACAAAAATGACGGAATGTGAAATCAATTAAGGTAGTGAATCAATCAATGCTTTGCCAGCTTCGCTATTCACTATATAATTAAAGGGGACTAATGTGCATGTTGTACCTGAAGGGACTAATGTGAAAGTTGTACCTCACTGGACTGATGTGCAAGTTGCACCGAACGAACAAACTATTTAAAATGACACTATTTAAAATTGGATGTTGCTTTAAATATTTGACACTTACTTTCATTTTAATATTTATTATCAAAATTCTTGAAGAAATAATTAAAATTCTTCAAACAATAACTTCTCCTTCCAAAGCTTCTTTATAGCAAAACTTAATGACATTATGTACAATATGCTTCGATTCACTACGGATAGGTTTAATCTGAGAACTCGTACCAGATGTATGTTCCATTTGTTCCAATATAAACAAACTGTTATACAGAAAGAAATAAAAGAAAACTAAGCAGGGTATTAATGATTCTACTCATAAAAGAAACAAGAATAATGGAAAAATTCCCCCTCTCTCTTCTTCATTTGCTGTGTCTCCCAGTGAGTGAGTGGAATCGTCCTGGCACTTTGCCAAGCAGGTATCAATCGTCCGCAGGCGAACAGTAGTACATACCTTTTTTTCATATCACTTTACTTGTAACGTAATTTTCTTTAATGTCTGATTACGATGAAATAAGAAAAAAAAAAAAAAAAAAGGGTAGTATGAAAAACAGGCTTTTACTTCCGATGCATCTGAATGTATTATAAATGTTATGAAAACCAGATAAGTATTAATAGTATACTAAACTGTAATCGAAATTTAACATACTTGTTACATACTTGCCAACATACTAATTAATATTTCGTAGTATTGATGGGCCCGCCTTCTTTTTCACGTCAGTATCTTTTTAGAGTATTTTTTCTTCTTATTTAATCGTCATTGTATTTGGAGAATATTATTCTAAAAATTTATTGGTGTGAAAAAAAGAGCGGGACTGACAATACTACGGAATATTAATTAGTATGTTGGCCAGTATGTTGTTATAAATTACGTAAAATATACAAACGTTGGGAATTTAATAAAATAACTATAATTCCCCCCCCCCCCTACACACACACACTAGGATTGATTCAAGAAAAATAACTTCTCTTGTGGATATATTTTATCTTTCTTTCTTTAAAAATAAATGTAGGATATTTTTTAACACTTCCTAATATAGTTAAAAGTATTTCTAACATTTCTGTAACTGCCTGTCCCAGTTTGCATTTCCATACATATTTTTAAATTCCAACTGATATAATGTTATTCAGCTTTTTTTTTTTTTTTTTTTTTTTTTTTTTTCGATTAACTGTAGAACGATTCCTATTAAAATTCATACC
Organism: Salticus scenicus; assembly: GCA_963930645.1. Classification (NCBI taxonomy): domain Eukaryota; kingdom Metazoa; phylum Arthropoda; class Arachnida; order Araneae; family Salticidae; genus Salticus; species Salticus scenicus. The sequence continues at coordinate 45,110,339 of OZ005649.1, forward strand.
TGTAGCAGAGCTTTTGGGCAAAGACTCACAGTATCATTCGAATATATTATGGTATAATGTACTTCTTATAAATATTTTCAAATACTTTCTATTACGCTAAACATACACAATTAACATACTTCTTAAATACATTTTTGTGATAATGACGACAGTTTCGAGCGTTAGTTATGGAAAACTCAGGTTTTTATTGTTAAAACTGTAATATACTAACAGGGTCATAAAATAGTTTTTGGATTAATTATAGGAAATTGCTGGAGATGCAGTGCCATTTGTTGTTTTCGTTTTCTACATTATCTATTATATTTAAAAATCCTTATGGTGTTATTATGTTTAAAAATCCTTATACAGATGATGTGAAGGATAAAATCCTAATAAGAAGTGTGTTATGGAATTGAAAAATATTCATGGGCAAACAATAATTTTGCAGACAGATAGAACTAAATACAGTTTTAACTAATCTGGTGTGTCACTCACACGACTTTCTCTAACCTGAAATTTAATACTTGGACAGATTGGATATTAAGGGTAAGATGAAGAGTACTGTTATGTAAACTTACGTTAAAACAATTCAAATTAGGCTTCAGAACAACTTTATCTGACAAATTATTCTGTGTGAAGGGGCTACCGTCTCCCTCAACCCCCCCGTTTCATTATTGTACCTGCATTTATGTTGATTTCAAATCTGTTATTAAATTCAAAAGTTCATTTAAATTTATCTAGACAACTTTCATGCACAACATTCCTTGAAACTTACCAATCTTGATCAAACTTTCCTAGTAACAAATGTATTAACTTCAAAATACAACATTTGGATTGCCTAAAAATATTTATTTTTAATTTACTCTCAGAGACAGACACACAGACAAAGATCAAACATTAAAAATTTGACTTCTGTATTCAGGAAGCCTCAAAATGTGTAAATATATATATAAAAAAACAAGCGATGAATATATTTAGATTAAAATCATTTACGATATGCCTATGAGGAATTAATTTCAATTTCTGAGCAGCTTTCTTAGACATGGTTAAATATTCTGGAAAAGCACTTTCACTAACAATAAAAAAGGATGTTATAGCTTAAATATAGGCAACCTCGTATATCTTCTGAAAGTTATATACACACCACGTGGTACACATAAATATAACCCCATATTAATTACACACGGTACCAAGGCCGTACCCAGAAAAAAATTTCGGAGGGGGCCCAACTTTCACTCAGATGTTGGTCGTGCACCAGCACATAGCGTGTGCATTAAATTCCCCCCCCCCCCAATCACTTTAACATTAAAAAGTTATTGCCTTAAAATTCGTATCTAGGCATAGTAAAATGGTTATGCGCTATAAATAAGATCGGTTACAACGCCGCATGGCGGCAAACAATGGAATTAATATTCCTAAAATCTGAAATGGCAAGAAACGATTTGATAATAGTAATAATTCTAAAGATTGCCTTGGGCCTAAAACTGATGGAACTAGTCCTTTAAAATGCACAAGTCTCTGCTAGAGAGTTCTTTAATCCGTAATGTTATAAACCGCTGACAAACGGAGAAAATCCCCAAAAACTGCACTCACGGTAGTCCGGTTAATAAGGAGTCGAGCTCGTAATTGAAGGATTAAGCGATCGATGCTGGAGCCATCCAAAGACTGTCATGTAGATTAACGGTATCTGATGCACGTAAAATCTGTTGTGTCCTCCACGTTTTGTAAATGTATTAGCTCAGGTATACTGAAGTTGGGGAAACATCTCCTCCGTGGAGGTTTTAAATTGTGATAGTACGAATATCCTAGAAATGAATTCTAGACCGTTGATATGCTGTCTGTCTAGCTTTAGTGCAGTGTTAAGTCCATTCAAATTCAACGTACTAAAAACTGGCTGACGTCCTAATTCAATGGTATGGCGCATGATTTATGTTCGAAATGTTTCAAATACTTTTCGTTTTTTTTTTTTTTTAGATATAGCTTCTTTTTTTAAACAGCCGAGATATATCTTTCCTACAAAAAGGGAAATCTAGTGCAGCTACGCTACCTTCTGGGCGATATACCCAAAAATCTAATCAACAAAAAAAATTATATGTAACTTTCCAAAAATAGTCTAATGGTGTTCAATGCATCTAAAAACATGAGAATACATTGAAAACTAGAAGTCTAAAAGTTTCCGATCCAATACCTTTTTCTCTTGTTATGTGTGTAGAAGAAAATAATATATATATATATTTGGTTTTCTAATTAGATAATAATGCTTGCTTTAGATCATATTACCGGAAACATGAGGACCTGTGTGATGGTGTCCACTAAACCTAGACATATTACATGTCTAGGTTTAGTGAATACATTGAGGTCTTCACATATGGCTTACTGTTTAGCGTGGGTAGACGTGTCTTCTACAGATCCTGGGGTCATGCTTATACGCATTGTAGTTGCTGAAAATCTTCTGGCATGGCGTACGTATCGAACCATCTACCGTTTCTATCTGTAACCAGGGTGTGTATCAACCAGGTGTCTCATGTGACACAGCATTTCTTCAACTGTGGGTGCACGCCATTGTGATTATCGTTTGGAAAGTCAACAGTGTAGCGATGGCCTATCATCGTGTTCTACATCAGACTCAGATATGTCTGCTTTGTGACGATCGTAACAAAGATGTTTACATAATGTGTTGGTTTTTTAAGGCCTCTCAGGGCAGTAGATATCAGAGCCACTTATTCTACTTGCATCGCAGTTCACGCCCACTTTCGTTTTAGAACCGCCTTCGATCTCTTCAGAGGTTTGTCGAACTCAGGGAGCCTTAGCTCCAACATTATGTATATATATATATATTTATGTTTTCCCTCTTCCTTTTCGCTTGGCCTATGGTGCGAGCTGTGGTTCATACCAGTGTAGGTTCTAGGTACAATACCTTGCTTCTTCTTTAGAACGCAGGGAGCTACAAATACTTTTATGACTTTGTGTTGACCAATAATTGTTGTAATGCTTGGGCTATACAATCGCATGCGATTGATTTTTCTCCCTAAGAAATTCGTTGTGGTAATCCTTCTGATTCCTTATGCGAATGTTATTTAGTTATAGGTGCATGGCGACGGATGACGGTAGTAGTGTCATAGCTTGAACGATGTTGATGACGCATGGCCACATATAGTGGCTTTTCCGCAAGTGGGTTTAACACTTCGGTTTCCTTTTGGAAAACAAGGAAAATTGATACAGAATTTCTTTGACAGAACCTGTGAACCGCATGTACCCACTAGAGTCTGGTCCAGTCAAAGCTCAGTCTGGTTTGGGAATCTGGACATTCGTTTGAAAATCTGCCTCGAAGCACATATGAATACTGAATGCTATACTCTATGATGTGATTACTGACATTTTTGCTATCAGTAGGATTAGATAGTACCATCTTTCATCACATGTCTTTCTGTAAAGTAGACTTTATATTGGCTGTTTTTTTTTTTTATTAGAATTTATACTCTATGGAAGGTATACTATGTGCGTAACTAACAAAACTAGAAGTTCTATATGCAACTGTGATCTTTGTAAATGACGAACCTTTTGTCTCACATGGAATTAAAACACTATTTCTTGCAAGAGAAGTGTTTAAAAGGAAGGAGACACATTACAGTGTTCAACAATAAGTACCATAAAGATCTCTTTTTAGTGTTTTTTATAAAGAGCTAATATGCATTTCGGTAATTTGGACTTTACAAGACAGAAAATTGCTAATAAATAAGGTTTCACAAGCAAACAAACTAACAACAAAAAAAAAGATATTGTGGAGAAAAAATTCATTTTTTTACAATTTTTTTCTGGTCAGTAGAACATGAAAAAAATTGTCTCAGACAATTTCGGGGTGGGGGGGGGGGGCTCGAGCCCCCAGAGCCCCCCCTCTGGATACGTCCCTGCACGGTACAATCTGAAATACTCTTCCATCAATTTTCAAGCATTGTCGCACTATAATCTAATTCTTTCGTGTAGCCCTGTAAACGAACAGTGACAGATTTCCATATCATATTCTCAATTAAAGATGTTATTACGCATATAAAAAAATATATTTGTTTCATGTGGCTTAGTGCAGTCTATAGATGATAAACTCTACTTACCTGCAATTCTTCACATAGACGTAATATATTTGAATTCTCTTGGGTGTCCCTGTACACGAACCATTTGCTTGATCTCAACTAAAAATTTAGTATAGTATCCCTATATGATACATATTTAGAAAACCAAGTTTGGACTTTTTGCTATTTTTGTTCCTGAGATATGCTGATAACAGACAGACAGACATACACACAGACCCACAGACCAACCACTAAAAACATGATTTTGGATTCAGGAGACCTCGAAACGTGTAAATATAACAAAATCTCAATTCCGAAAATTTGATCCAAGAGCAACATTTTCTCTGCCATATATATGGGTAAGAGAAAGTAAAAAAAAAGTTAGAAAGCTTTAAAAATATTCTCTAAACTGTTCCTAAAGAAGTAAAGAAAACTTATTTCAACAAATGCAATTTATTTTTTTCAATTATTCCATACATAAAAATAATGATATGAAAAAATATGTAGTTAACAATTCGCAAGTATTCCAATAATTTTCATATATCTATACTTTATAGATTTTTACATCAAATCATAAAATATTTTAAATATCTAATGCTAGTCTAATTTTTAAAGCTCTAAATAAGAATATATTCTACAAATGTAAGCAATTTTTGCCTATTCTAAAAACAACATTTTGAGTTAGTTATTTTCTATTTATTATATTATCATTCAGAATTAGTTTCTAAATTAGTTATGTCATATTGAATATATAAAAAAAAGGGTACTGTAAAATTTCTTAGATGAAAGTTTCATTAGATTAATCAAAAGTTTGATTACTAGAATTCTGAATTATAAGATTTGTTCTATATGCTAAAAGACCTACTTAGATGTCTTTTGATATGAGTTGATGATGTTTAGAACTTTCTGTTTTTCATTTTACTCATTAAAACTTTCGCAAAATCTCATCAGATCAACGTAATTAGTAACTTAATCAAAAGTTTGACTGAATGAATCCAAAGTTTTATTCACATACTAACAAATATTTAAAATAACTACATAGATGTCTGTTGGTATACATTGATAATATAAAAAAATTTATGTTTATATTTATATGACCATTAAAGAGATTAAATATATATATATATATATATATATATATATATAAGTTTTGGCATTTATTAGAAATTTTGCGTTCTCTGGATGAATTCGACAGGCATTCACTAATGATTTAAGTTCGAATTAATGCATTTACCTATTTGCACATCAATTTGCATATTCTATTTTATTACTAGTAATTGCACGTAATTTAAAATAATTTTTTTAAAGGTACATTTCATTTATTCGATTTTTCAGGTAAAATTCAAAAACATTAAAAATCACGTTTTGTTAAGTGTCTGTTTTTTGAATTGCCCGTATTTATCACTATTTATATATATATAAAAAAAAAAAAAAAAAAAAGTAGTAAAATAAAAATTACATTACTGAAATCGCCTAAATTTAGGTATTTAAAAATTCTACAAAATTCATTCGCCATTGGTTAAAAAAAAAAAAAAAAAAAAAAAAAAAAAATCCGTAATTTTCAGTATTTAGCGTCCTTTTATCTTTTTCAGTATCTGTATGTGACAGAGTTTTATTTGAAATTACTGTAAAAATATTTGAGTTGCAAACAAAATGCTTTTGGAAATCATTAATTTTTCTTCACTGGTTGGCTGGAAGTCACTGAAGCGGGGAAGCCATCCCCTCCATGGAGGATCAACATTGTGATGGCATGTCTCTGAACTACACCTAGGAATGAGTTCCAGACAGTCACCAATCGCCCGCAGACCACTAGTGTGACGTAAAACCCCTTTAACTTCCACCTTAACCTTACTGGTTAAATTTCTAGCATTATATGCACATATTTCAGAAAAAATAATATGACAATAAATTTTATCGATTTTCAATTTCAAAAATATCTTTATTCTTGATTTTCCTAATTATGATTAATGATCTTTAGATTAATATTAAAAGTTTATTATCATGATTAATAATCATTTGAACCATTTTCAAGAAAGGCAAAGCAGTAATTTCGAAGATTACTGCTCCGGGCAAAGCGCGAGGTACTACTCAACTCTACTTTTGATATCAGGGAGATTAAAATCGAACTATCATATCAAATATCACCTAATCATTCATTTTCATCTAAATTTTTCGAGCTGTTTTTAGAGAACTATGTTTTTGTCAAGTTTTGGACCCAGACGGAGCACGGGTTATCAGTGAACGCTAATTTTCGTGGAGATGAGGATAAATCAGATGAGTTTTTCCTTTCAAAAATCTCGGTCAGTCTCCCAAAGTTTTTATGAAAATCACTAGAGTGAATTTCAGGACACACATGCACACATTATATGCACATTATATATTATATTAACTCTTTTAATGAAAAATAATATTTTTTTTTAAATATCAGTGGGGTCACATGAAACTCCGATTTGAAAAATGTCGTTATTTTATATTACACACATTTAATACGATTTCTAACCAGGACCTATGTTCCTATTTACCATAATTAAGTAAAATAAAAACTAATTTTCTGAAAGAGTAATAGAGAGAATAAGAGCATTTCACGAACACTTACGAATTGTAATAATGATTATTAACAATAATCTATAGCAACAGTAATGTAAAATCTGTAAAATAAATATAGATATATAGACGTTTTATAAAACAGTAATTACAATATCTGAAAGGTGTAACAGAAACTTTAGTACAAAGCTCTTTAAAATGGAATAAAATTTTATAGATCACATAATTCGAACTCTAATCATGCGTTTTTCAAAACAAATAATAATAATAATAATATATAGCTTAAAATATACATTAGATTTTCCTAAAAGTTAGATATAATACTCTGTACATGCATTCTATTTAAATGCGTTGGCTGTCTTCGTAAAAATAAGTGTCAGAAAAATCTGCTTTGTTAATTTATAAGCCTTAAATTAATTATGACCATAGAACAGCGAAAAGGATAAAAGTTCTGTCACATTTCATCATCAGATCTAACATTTAAAAAATAACAGTAACATAAAAAAAAGAAAAAAAAAAACAGTATTTTAATTGCGGTTAAATTAAAATGAATAGATATCTCGGATATTTAGAATTAAAGTAGAAAATATTAAGAAAACATTTTAAAGAATATCTTCATAAAACGAAAGAGCTTAAAAAAATAAAAAAAAATAATAATAATTATAAATAAATAAATAAAAATAAAAATATGATGTGGCACCAGAGTTGGAGACAAACCGGGGTTTTTCAGAAATAGGTTTTATCAGGTTTTTTTTTTCCTCTTTTTTTTTTTCCTCTTTTTTTTTTTTTTTTTTTTTTTGTGGGGGGGAGGGGGATTATCAGGGTTTTTTCAGAATATTTTCAGGTTTTGTCAGAGTTTTCAAGAATATTTTCTTTCTTGTCATTTTTAAACCTTAATACATCATTAATACATAATAGGACAATAAAAAAAAATAAATTTTAATTATTCATTAAAATCAAAATTTTATAATTTTATAATTTCTAGTCTTTTTATGATTAAGTTAAAAAGAATTTTTTTTTAATTAAATAATTGTACATTAATTATTCTAAAATTCTGTTTATCTACCCTATACAACAAAAAACTGTATATTAATAATTATTTTTTGTTGCTTCATTAATTTTTTTTTTTTTTTTTTTTTTTTTGTACTGAATAGATTTCCATAAAACAGTTCTAATTATTGTTCCTTCTACATTACTTAACAGTGTTGCACTGTTAAAGTTTTCATATATTTTTTTTTAATTTGATTTTTATTTATTTATACAATTTTGCATTCCACAAATCCTCTAATTTTCTTTATATTGACAAACAACTCTTTTTTCTTGCTTTTATATTTATTATGTATGATATCTTATTGTATTTTAATAAGTTTTTTTTTTTTCATGTAGAATTTTTCAGCCTTTTTTTTTTTTTTTTTTTTTTTTTAATATATATAAATATATATAAATAAGGCAGTTTGAGCACTTTTAATAGAAAATTCTTTGTTCATGTTCTAATAAGTACATAATATTTGTTTTAAATTTATATGTTTATTGTAAGTTAGATAAAAGTGTAATTTTAAATAAGGATTTAAAAAAAAAAAAAAACCTCTTGGGTTTTTTCAGGTCGAGCAAAATCAAGCCAACCCTGTGTGGCACACACACACCTCTTTCTTTTACTATGCATTTAAATACTGCAAAGATAGATTGCAGATAATAGAATAAGATAACAAGTATTATAAATTATCTCTAAAAGAGTTAAGTTAAAACACGTGTCATTTGTTATTTCGATTAAAAACACTTTAAAATACGTGAAATTAAACTTTATTTAAAAGATTTTAAAGCACTATCCGAAGCTTTTCGATTTGAAATACCAAAGCATCATCAATGATTCTTATTACTCGTTTCCGTTACAACCTTTATTGGAAACGAGTAATAAACATCCCTGATGATGCTTTGATATTTCAAAACGGAAAGCTTCGGATAACGCTTTAAAATCTTTTTAATCAAGTTTAATTTTACGTGTTTTAAAGTGTTTGTAATCTAAGTAACAAGTATTGTACATAAATCTACGTTAAATAAAATTCATACTACATTAAGGAACAATTTTGTTTGGACAAATAATTCTGTCTGAGAGAGGGTACCGCTTTCTCAGCCTCCTGTTTGAGTATAGACTATCCAGTGATTCTCAGCCGTTTTAGAGCTGCCGCTCCCTTAAGTAGTGAAAAATATAATGCACGCGAAATTAAAAAAATTAGTTTGAATACTAAAACGTGCTCATGTCGCCCCCCTACCGCCCAAAATATGCCAATCGTCGCCTACTACCCAAAGCACGTTCACCTTCACCTCAGTAGCAACCACCGCCCCCCACGGGTTGTGTCGTCCCCACTGAGAACCTATGGATTATACTTACAAAATTTTTCTCCCATACACGCAATTTTTTAAAATTCTGTTGGATGTCCCTATGCTATACTTGAACAATTTGCATGATTTCAAAGAAAAGTTTACTGTAACATGTCTATATGATACAGATTTACCGAGTTTGCATTTCCTGCTACTGTTTCTTTTTTCTTGAGATATGCTTATAACAGACACCAGACACACAAACGTAATAATTAAACGCTAAAAACCTGATTTTCATATTCAGGGCCCAAAAAACGTGTATATATAACAAAAACTCAATTACGAAAATCTAACAAAACCGTTCCTTTCTCTACCATATATATAGGTAAGAGAAAAGGGAAAATTACATATGCTTGTGCTTTACATGTACCTCACAAATAATTATTATTATTACTTTTTTTTTTTTTTTTTTTTTTTTAAATACGAATTTTATATTCTAACATCTGATGTAAATGATGTAAAAGATATAAGATATGTAAGAGATGTAAGAGATGTAAAAGATATAAGAGTTGAGAACATGTTCATTATTTTTAAACTTTTATATGGTCATTATTTTCTAGTAATAGTATATTGGAATACCTTTGAGAAGGAAATAATTTGAAAAAATATATTTATCTAGCCTGGTAGATAAAAATAATTTGATTTTTAATCCTTACGAGTTTTTTCAGCATAACATTTTTTGTAGAGTAATTTTCTAAAATATTTAAGTATGATTAAATAAAAAGTAAATTGTTCTTTAAACAAAGTGATATTTATATATATATATATATATATATATGTATATATAAAGCAGTTACTGGCAATGTTAAAGAGAAATCGGAAATATTGGCACATATGTAATTACATTTCCCACGGTTTTAGAATGAGACTTTTAGAAAACTGGGATTACACATAGGGCACGAAATTATCATCGGTTATTAAATGATTGTGAAAATATCTTATTCTTTTATCATGTGCTACTAATCACAGCTAACATCTCGTTCAGGGTTAGTTGGAAGCCAAATAAATTAAATAGTTGGCTGCTGCCTGTAAAAACATAAATTTAATTCGATTGTTTGGATTCAAGACTGATTCTATTTCATAATGATCTATGTTGAGGGGAGGGGGCGGCAATGGGAGGGGTCTTTTTAAAAGATCCTAGCCTGTATTCTAGAATTTTCGGAGAAAACCACAGAAAGCTACAAACAGAATGGTTCAGGAAGGGAAACGACCAGAAGTTCCAGCGCGATTTGTGTTCTAAGCTGACATCTCATTTTTATTAGCTGATTCATAAGAACCTCTTGGCTACTAGTGTGGCTCATATTTAAATTGGAGATCTGTATATATACTCCGCGACAAAAAGATAGATACAAAGGGTTTTTTCTTTGATTTTTCATAAAATAACATTATCTAAATTGTGCTTATCATTTATTATTATCATAAAATAACACTATTACCGGACTAATCTTTGTTTTAAGACTTATTTAGAAAAGTAAGACTAAAATTTTTGTAATTTAAGACTACACTCCGCGACAAAGAGATAGGATCAAAGCGTTTTTTTTTTTTTTTTTTTTTTTTTTTTTAAATTTTCCATAAATTGACATTATCTAAATTGTGCTGATCATTTATTATCATAACAAAATATTATCATATCAAAAACATATTAAATATTAGAATCATATTCAAAATAATCATATTAAAAAAAAAAAAAAAAAAACGTCCCTTGTCCTTATCTTTTTTTCGTGGTGCGCAGTCTTAAATTATAAAAATTTTAGTCTTAAAAATTTTCTAAATTAGTATTAAAATAGTGTTATTTTATGATAACAATAAATGATAAGCACAATTTAGATAATATTATTTTATGAAAAAAAAAAAAATAAATAAATAAATAAAAAAAAAAACAAAAAAAACCTTTGTACCTATCTTTTTGTCGTGGGGTGTATATATATATATATTTTAAAATAATTTTGCCTTATAAGATTCATAGATAACAGTCATAGTTTTATTGGTAAAACGTATGTGAGAAAAGAGTAACTAAACAATGAAAAATTAACAGTAGTTAAAGCATTTCGATATTCTATATTATTTCACTTTTTTCAACATATTAGTAGTTTGATGTAAAACTTTAGCTCAAAAAAACATATAAAAAATACCTTTTTGTACAAAAATAGCTGTTTGAAAACCTTTAAAAATACTTTTCAATTATTTTCAATACTCAATAAAGATTTATTCGAATTAGTTCATCGCTATGTCTACATAGTGAGAAAGCATTGGTGAAATTCGAAATTCCTTTCCTTTAGCAACTGTAACGAAATACTTCAAAGGAAATGATTTTAAATTAGAGATTTTCCTTTAAATAACTCTAATCGGTGAGGTACGTAGTTTAATTAAACCTTTGTGCTATTAAATGGGATCAGAGAATGTTTAGTTCTATGTTTGCTTTGATTTGTACTACTATTTCCAAACTTAGCTTCAGTTTAAAATCGAGCTTAGGAATTAAATTTTTATGAAGAAATTGATTCTAACTTTCGAGTTATCTGATTTAATTCTGTAAAAAAGTATTTATTTAAAAGTTTGGTGTCACTAAAATAATGATTTCAAGTTTATTATTTTATTTATTTGATTATTTTTTTTTCACTGAAATTATTTAAAATTAAGCTTTTTCTAGTTCTTACTTTAAAATCATTTAATTCGCTCTGTAAGAAGATTATTAGAATGATTTATTAAGATGAAAATATTATTTAACCATCATGAGATCTTTAAAACAAAATATCACTGTGAGAAGCAACCAATTAAGATTTTAAACAATATAATATTTTGAAACGTAGAAATAAAGCAAGCGAAAATGATATTTCGTTTAATTTCTTTTAGTCTATTGCACAGGTCTACGTCTAAAAATTTGATATGATATTTTTGGCTGATCTTTATGTTTTTTGGTGTGCTGAAATAGAAATTTAAGCTCATATTTCTCTATCGCATGTAAATTTTCGTCAATACTGGGTGTCTGCTGACACAGTTTCTTTCATCACTCTTCCATCAATACAATTATATGGTAACTTTTATAGAGTGTTTCCATGATTAATTACACAAGTCGACATGTTAAATTTTGGTTTTATAATTTTGGCTAATCTTTATGTTTTTTGATGCGCTGAAACCGAAAATGAAGCTAGTTTTTCTCTATCACGTATAGATTTTTGTCAATACAGGGTGACTACCTATACGATTTCTTCCATTATTTTTCTACCAATATAATTATAAGGTAAGATTCATAGTTTGTTTCCATGATTAATTAATTATGGATGCCTATTGTTGTAATAGAACAGCACTAGTGCGACGTAAAACCATACCAACCAACCAACCTACCTACTGTTATGATGATATATGTAAGAAATCGTGTCGGTAAACACCCTGTATTGGCAAAAATCTATACGTGATAGAGAAAAGTGGGGTCCATCTTCGGTTTCAGCACATCAAAAAACATAAAGATCAGCTAGAATCATCAAATCAAATTTTGTCAACTTCATTTTTCTCGACCTGTGTTATATTTAATCACAGAAACATACTAGAAACTACTGAAATTGAAAAAAAGAAAATGTGTCGGTTGACAAAATTCTATACGTGTTAAAGAAAAACTTGTTTCATTTTTGGTTTCAGTACATCAAAAACAATTATGAAATCATGTTTTGCCAACACTTTTTACATTTAATATTTTATTAATATTTTATTTATTTAATTTATTAACTTTTGTTCACCTGTATTATAGAACAGTAATCTTCAACACTTGATGCCCAAATGATAATTTACGTTTCACATATTAAATTTTGTGTAATTGGGTCATTCTCTGAAAAGTGGTCATTTCATGTCCCAGTAGTCTTGAGGGTATATTTTTAAAAGCACAAAAACAAAACGCTGTTTAAACTATCAATATTAGTTAGTTTTACATATAAACTGTTATTCTTTGGTTATTGGAATTCAAATATAATTTTTAAATAATTTTTAAAATGCAAAATATCATTCCCTCACTGTGTCCCCATTCCCACATGTAAGTAAATAAAATGGTTTCTATAGTATTAAAGCATGTATATTTGGATTATTTGAATTAAAAATTTATTAAACATACTTTAATAAATATTTATCCATTATACTACATTTATATATTATGGAATGAAAGAAATTAGAAGACACTTTATTGTTGTCCCTGGTATTAGATATCATTCCCTCATCAAACTATAATCACACCCCTACTTACTCCATTAATGGCAGCCCGTGCTTTATATAAGTCAAACTTAATTTGTATAGCAGCAAAGTAAAAAGCCATGTTGTGTTCTGTTCGAAACTTTTTACAATGAGTTGCATAAGGTTATCAAACGTTAGATTGAAATACAGTATTTTTATTATACGTCATTCCCTCACTCATTATAAAGTTAACTAAAATAAATCAAATTTGCTTTTTTATGATATTATATTAATAAAAATATGTTTTAATAAATATTTAGTGTTTGAAAATATAACTAAACTTAATAATATTTTTATAAAGTAGTTTTTAGAAGAAATTTGTCATTCCCTCAATTTTCTAATTAATAAAAGTAATTGCTATATCAAAAATTATCAGATACAGTTTGGTTTATATTATTTTTTTTATTAATTGTAACATATGTGTACATGTACAAAAAAAAAAAAAAAAAAAAAAAAAAAAAAAATTGGAGCAATTTTATTTGGACTAAGGTTTTATCTTTTTTACTTAAAAAAAAAAAAAAAAAAAAAAAAAATGCCCACTTTTCAGAGAATGACCCAATTACAAAATATTGAAGCTGAGTCATAAAATTCTCGTAAATGAGGGAAACTGCCACATAGGAGCGCTACCTGTGGGACGACAGCTCCAAAAAATGATAGACACCATTTATGTCAAAGTGCAACTAAACACAGATTTTGCCAAAATTCAGTGGATTAGATTTTCATCTTGAGGTGCGAGAAAATTTTTAGCACATGCTCACTGACAAACAGACAAAGGTCATTCTCAAATAGATCCGAATGCGTCCAGGACCTCTTAAAATATAAACCGCCAAAAACTTAAAGATGAAAATTTTATGAAGCCTGTATCTTCTTCTACTAAATGTATTAGAAAGTAAAAATGAGGAAGATAATGATTTTTCCAGATAAATCAGTAAAAGCAGAGCTGCCAACATTTTAAGTTTTAAGTCAGACTTGACACCAGTATTTTTAAATGGAATATGTTATGTATATTTTCGACGATTAATGTTACCGAAAATAGCTATAAAAATTTTCCGGTTTGAAGTCTCCCTTGAAAAACAGGACACTTGGCAAGTATGGTAAAAGGTTAAATTTCTGCGTATTTTCTGTTGCTCAGATTAAAAATAATGACGTTATAAAAGGAAACAATAATAATAATAATAATAATAAGTAGTTAAAAAACATAAACATTTACAAGATGTGACTTGGATGGAGAACATTTAGAAATTCCGGCTGACAAAAAATACATAAATAAATAAAATAAAATAAAAATAATAACTGCATACCTTTTCAGTGTATTTATTTCCCTTAGACAATGTTAACTGCCAACATTTCCAATTTTTAAATGAGATTTTTCACCACTAGTTTTTAATAGAAATTTGTCTTATTCATTTTCTACGATAATAAAAGAAAAATTTTATGGAAAATTTATGGTAAAATAAATTTCCCAGGAAAAATGGGAGACATAGAATATCATTTCTGTCTGATTATTCTATAATTCGTTCGTCAAAGACTTTTCTTTCCTTTTTAAATTTCGTGTCTTAAAATTTTTAAACTTTAGTACATTTTCTTTAGAAAATAAACATATCTGTTGTATATGAAGATATATATATATTTAATGTAATAATCAACTGATTTTTTTTTTTTACTTTTACTTTATTTATTTATTTATTTTTACTTTATTTATTCATTTATTTATTTTTTCCAAATTTTTTTATATTCTTGAACAATTTTAACTATAATTATAATAATATTTTTTTTTCGCGTCTGCTGTCAGAACATATAATCTTCAAAATCTATTTCTGAGAGAAAATCCATTCTTCAATCAAAAAGAAGTTAAAGACGTATTTTAGTTGTCGAAAAATCGCATAAACATGGAAAATTACATTTTCTACTCTTATAGTTTCAGGCAATATTTTCAGACAGTTGAGAAATTGATTTCGTCTTCCCATCATTTATTTTTGGACGAAGGTGTATTTCTCCATTTTTCAGGTAAAGTACACACAGACAGGATTAAACTTTAATAAAGTGTCTGGTTGAAAAATGTTTGCGCTTAGACTGAACAAGTAAAAAGTAGGTGTTTCATAAAAGATAATAGCTTAAAGCCATAGATCAATGTCTCTGCCCTTTTTTCAGGACACTTTTCAAAATGAAAATCTTTGCCCCCACTACATATAGTATATATATTTACTACCTTTCTAAATTAAAGTGTCGCGATTAAATATTGTTACAAAATTGTAAATAATTGTGTTTATTTCTGTATAAATTCTTTCAAAGAGGCTTAGTAAGTTGATAAAGTGCTAATTTTGTGCATTTCTAGTCGTTTTAGCGTTGAAATAGCCTTATTTCCCCTTAAAAACGCATTAAAAAGCCCCAGTAATGCAGGTAATGGATTTGGCGCCAAATTTGGCGACTTTTTCCCACCTTGGCGATTTTTTGGCGACCTTGGCGAGAAAATCCTTATATGGGATATACCAAATATGGAAGCTGTAAGTTGATTGGTTGACCACTTTCTAGAGTTTTCTCGAAAAATCTGGGTTCCATGGAACAGTATATAAGGAGCGCTCTCTCGCCAAGGCAGTCAGTTCAGTTCTCAGCCAGCTTCGCTAATGCTTGCATTGTGTCTTGAGCCTCTTTGAAAGAGACTTGCTTTATGTGTTACTGCTATACAGTTTATACTGTGGATTTGTTATTGACAGCTGTTGTTTAAGCTGTGTTTACTGGCTGTATTGAAGCTGATACTTGGTTTATAGACCTGTATTTTTCTGGAACTTTCCGTGAATAAATTATTGAATTTTTGTAAGTTTCGCCTTTCATTCTCGGAAAACTCACGAACCCCCAAGTACGCAACATTTCTGGTGTCAGAAGCGGGATTGTCTGTGAATGGTGATAACGAGGGCTATGGAGCAAGAAATGAAGAAATTTCCAGAAGGTCTCACTGCTCAGATGAATGAGTTAAGATCTGGATTGATAGAGAAAATGGAAACAGGACAGGAAAAGATGGAAGCATCGCAAAGAGAGATGAAAGATAGCCTGAGTCAAGAGATGAAAGAAATGAAGGTAGCACAAGAGAAAATGGAAACATCGCAAAGAGAGTTGAAAGACACTATGGGTGAAGTTCAGGAAAAAATTAAATCTAATCAAGATGAGATGAAGAGAGAGCTTTCAACGGTGAAAGAATCAATCGAGGGTAAATTAACGGTGATGGAAAATAGAATGGATGGAATAGAAGAGAAAGTTTTGAAAATAGAAGAAAGTTTTGAAGAGAAAGCCATGAAGATAGAAGAAAATGTTATGAAGGTTGAAGAGAAAGTTATGAAGATAGAAGAAAATTTTATGAAGGTTGAAGAGAGTGTTACGAAAATAGAACGGAGTTTCGAGGAGAAAGTTAAAGAAAATTTTGATCAGGAACTGAAAGGAAGGTTTTCAGAGATAGAAGGTAAACTGAAGAGAATAGAAGAAGATCTGGAGAGAAAAGTGGAAGAAAAGTTAGAATCCATAGGAAACGGAAAAGAAAGAGAGAAGAATCCAGAATCAGGAATTTATTAAGCTATCTACCTACGATGGCAGTTCCTCCTGGCATGTATATAAGACGCAGTTTTCCATCGTAGCTGAAGCTAACGGCTGGGACTCTACCGCCAAGTCAGTCCACTTAGCAGCAGCATTACGGGGAGATGCAGCTGAGATGCTCAGAAATGTTTCTAAAGAAGAAAGGAACGACTTCGAGGCCTTGACTAGAGCACTGGAGCTACGGTTCGGAGAGAAGTGTTCTAAGGACTATAGTCGCCTCCAGCTAAAGTCCCGTTACCAGAAAACGGGCGAAAGTTTGCAAGAGCTGGCAGCGGACATTCACAGATTGTCACACCTAGCATTCTCAGACTGCCAAGCTAACACTCGAAACGACTTAGCTCTTCAGTACTTTATCGATGCTGTTCGGGATCCAGAAATTCAAAAAGCGCTGAGACTCTCCAACATCAGAGACGTAGAATCAGCTTTAGGCTATGCACTTAGGATAGAGGCAGCCCAACAAGCCTCCCGTAAAGACCGCCATACTATAAGAGCAGTCTCATTAAATGATACGCCTGCTGATGAGAATGAAATGAAGAGAAGTTTCGCAGAGATCTTAAAGAGATTGCACAACCTGGAAAATAATATAGAAATAAAGGATCGGAAGATAAAGTGCTGGGGCTGTGGAGAGGATGGTCATGTGAAGAGGAACTGCCCCGTACGACCAACTATAGGAAATCACCCGGCTTCACCATCACTGCAGGGAAACTAAGAGGAGGCCATCTCGCGGGGCGGAGGTTGCCTAAAATTAAAGAGCCCCAATTTACAGTATTTCATGTTTCATCGATGAGTGGCGGCGATAATGGACTTCACGTCTATGGCCAAGTCAACAACGCCACCTGCCGGATGATTCTGGACACGGGAGCCAACGTGACCATCATTAGAACGGATTTGGCTCAAGAACTAAAAGAGAAGATCATCTGGACTCCGCCCTGCGTTAAACTCCAGACTGTGACCGGAGACGAAATCAAAATATATGGAAAAATGAACTTGGCCATCACTTTTGGGAATGCCAGTTACCATCATATGGCATATGTGGCTGATATAAGAGATCCTTTAATCATTGGAATTGATTTCCTGAGAAAATTTAACTTTCAATTGGACTTCAAGAATAATGTACTGCATTCGAGTTCGGAAGACATCGCTGTGTTCAACACTGAAAATCAAGACATTCAGACAATTTGCCAGATAACAGCCAAGTCTGAAATTTCCATCCCTCCACACACAGAGACAATAGTTTCAAGAACACCACCTACAAAGCAATACTTCCGCTATGGACTGATTGAATACCCGAATACAGACAATAGCCCAAGCCCAAGCAGCACCGAAACGTTCTCTGAACGTTCAAAAATTGTTCTGCAAACACGTTCTAAGAACGTTCCCTTTGAACGTGTTATAGACGTCTATCTGTCCATCTTGAAGACGTACAATAGTACGGTTCAGGGAACGTTCAATGAACGTGTAGCTATCACCAACGGTGTTATAGAAGCGTTCAGAGAACGTTCTATGTATACGGTCTCAGAACGTTCTAAATGTTTTTAGAACGTTTTCAAAACGTTATACACATTTTCAGAACGTTCTAGAAAACGTACTGTAAACGTTCTAAAATAGTGTAGAAACGTTCTGAAAACGTTCTATACACACGTTCTCACAACGTTATGTAAACAATTTTTGAACGTTCTTTGAACGTGCTAAAAATGTATTTCATGTATAATAAAATGGAAGAACTCGCAACAATTGTTCCGGGTCGAAAGAAGACACGACCCTTCGTCAGACGAACATAATAGGCACGAGTGCTGCAAATACAAGAGCTAAGTTGCAGATTTTTTGCAGCACTCGTGCCTACTTTGTTCGGTTGAGGAAGGGTTGTGTCTTTTCTCGACCCGGAACAATTGCTTCGAGTTCTTGAATTTTATAGTGTCTGTTTTTTTTATGACTTATTTTTTTTCCTTTTTTCCTTCCTTCCTTTCTTTATCTTTTTTCTTCTGTTTGTATAGTTTTTATTTTATCTTTTTATTATTTTTTTTTCATAAATAATTGTTTTAGTATTATAAAATTTTACATACATGCATTGAAATATGGTATAACAAAAGATCAAGTATTTTGAATATTCTAGATAAATATTTGAATTCAAAAACAAATAAATAAATAAATCCAAGTTCTGGAATATTTTGAAATATTTTAAGATAATATGCCCTCTGCTAACTAATTATTATTCCCCCCCCCCAGATTTTGCATCATTATAATTTAACAATAGAATATAACCATATTTGGATATTAATTTTAATGTTAACGGCCCTCTTCACTTAACGTCGCTGGTAGCCAGAGCCAATGTTATTCTATGGGGAAATTTTCTTTACAAATAACTTATTAACTAATACATATATTTAAATTCTGTTTTCACATTCAGAAAATTCCCAACTCTTAAATTCACGGACCTTTTTTGAAAAAGTATTTTTTTAATTTTTAATATTTTATTTTGAAATTGCAAAATGAAAAAAAATCATATATTGAAAATTCGTATTTTGCTGCTTCGAAGTAAAATATACAAAATTACAGAAATATATTTTTTAAAAAGGTCCGTGAATTTAACAGCTGGGAATCTTCATAATGTGAAAACAGAATTTAAAAATATGTATTACTTAATAAGTTATTTGTAAAGAAAAATTTCCCATTGAATAACATTAGCTTCGGCTTCCAGCGGCAGTGAGTGAAGAGGGCCCTTAAGCAAAAAAATTTAAAAATATTTATGTCTAAATTTTGAAACTTACTGCAAACTTTTAGCATTCAAACACAAAAGTATTTTATTAAATTTCAAATTATCAATGAAATCTCAAATTAATGCCCGGATATGTTACATATTCTATTTTTAAACTATAATAATGCACAATCAATGGAAAACAAAAAATAAAAATTAGTTAAAAGAAGTACACAAGTGTACAAAATTTAAACAATAAACTGTTTTCTCGTTTTTTTTTTTTCCTCACATAATTCTTAAACAAATAAACACAGAAGTATAAAATTTGGATACATAGTATGTTTTTTAAAATACAATAAATCGAATTTTATATAACTTTAGCATAAGTAATAATTTTTAAACTAATATCAGTAAATTTTTCTCAAAAGTAAACATTGAAAAAATGAAAAATTTCAGCAATTTTAGAAAAGAAAACTTCATGAAAAATGGTCATGAAGATGCATTACAGATAGGTTAATGATGTACGCGCATCCATGCGTTAGATTAAAACCGTATATTTCTTCATGTAGTCACTTTTTTGTTTCTTCTTTTTTCTTCATTTTTTCGCGTGTGAATAATTTTTTTAATATTTTACATAGAAACATGAAAATCGGATAAGGCGTTCATTATTAATTTATTTATCGACATTTTTATTATTCTGGTGATGATCACAGTTTATAGAAATTAGTGTAAAGTAGTTTCTTGACGCAGTCGTGATCTTTGGTTAGTGTAGATATCTGCAAGAGAAGTTGAATTAACAATATTTCAACAAGGAGTCCAATGGCAGTCATCAGGAAGTCTTTATTGAATAATTCGTCCAAATAAAATCAAGGAATATTTCAAACAATTTTTGTACAGAGCGTTGTAAAAAGTTTACTAATGAAATATATAAACCCATGGTAAAATGTTGAGATTGTCGCATAAGATGGGGGAGAGAGCGAATGTAATTACGTTATTATTATACTATGATCTGGAGCAGTTCTGAGATCCTTACCCTAGAACAGATCCGAGATGTCTGAAGAAAAGAGCCAAATTTTAGAAAAACAGCCAAATTATAGGGCTAAATATTTTCATTGTTTATCGGATAAAACAATGTTAATTTTTTGAATTTGCAATGACGGTTTATAATTGTAGTAACCCTTCAATCGCCAATATTTTGCCAAATTACCGTTAGACGAGAGAAAGAGACGGTTAAGAAATGAAGTCATCAATAATTGCGCAATCTAAAATAAATTACATCCTGTGTTGAAATAATATAAATTCTGACAATAAGTTTTCTTGTTTTATGACCATTTGAGAACACTTTTTTTTTATTTTATAATTACGTTTAATGTCAGAATTTCCGTTAGATATTATTATTTTATTTTCTTTTTTTTTTTTTATCGCATAAAATAAAGTACTTTTCTATTTAAAAGATAAACATGTTATTTATAATTTAGATATAAAACATATACAAATTAGATTTCTGAATGATGTGTGTTAATGTTTTATGTTAATAAATAGTGTAGGTCGTATGTATAATTAAAATTGCGCAATTCTTAATGACACTTAAAAAAAAACAATTCTTTCTTCAAATGTCTGAAAACAAATTATGTGAATAAAATATCACACATGAAATTTAATTATTTTATATTGCGATAATGCATTATTTTATCATTAGATTTTGTTTTAAATAAAAACTCAATTAAAATTTAACCAAATATATGTGAACACCTTCACATATTTCTCCCCTTCGCCTAAAAAGAAAAAAAAATCGAAAGGTAATCAAAAATATCGCTCTCTCTCGCATCAAGACAAAAACATACTACAAATTTCAAAATAACTTTCTATATAAAATCAATATTATTTAAAAAATATTTTTCATATTACAAGGTGGCTAATAATGTAAAATTAAACATCAAATATATATAATACCAATAATTAATTAGAACTTGTTTGTACTGGACATAGTTATCTTTCATAAGAAGCAACAATGTATATTGAAATCATGACATTATAATTATAAAATAAGCAATGCAATGTAGTATTTATAATAATTCACAGCTGTATGACAATGCGTTCTCAACAAATTTTTCTTGAAAATGTATGACAAATTGAAGGCAAGGAAAAAGGAAATCAATAATTACAAAATTAAAATATTTTAAGTATTCACAAGTTTATGCAATCTATTAATTTGCCTGAAATTATTTATTATTTACTAATTTCAATAAAACAATATTTTGATGAGATATTTTGGTATGAATTTTTTTTTTTTTTTTTTTTTTTTTTTTTTTGGAATATAAAGAAAGTACCAGAACGCCAATATGTGAAGACCTAAAATTTATACAAATTGAGCCAGTGTGTGTGAATCAGTATACAAATCATAATTGACATTATGGGTTGTGAGGCCACAGCCAAAAATAACTTACTGAGTTAGGGTGTGAGGCAGAAGAGGCATGTATATTATGTGTAAATAAGATTACAGCAAGCATTCTGCAACACGACATAATTAAATGTCTTTTGTTTGTGTAAAGTGAATTGCGAAAAAGAAAAAAAAATAGCCCAATCAATAAAGTAATAGGACATAAGTATGAAGTCTGGAAATTTTTTAATAGAAAGTGTAATTAGTTTTTTGTTCAATTATAATTAATTATTTTAAAAAAAAAATGAAGTAAGTTCATTTTTCAAACATTATGTGGTTTAAAAAAAATGAAGAAAGATATCAATATACTACTAATTCCCTTTTCCTTAACAAATATAATAATTTATAAAACATGAATCACAACTGAAAAGTGTAAATTGTCAACATGAACAAATTCTAATAATATTTTAATAATATTTATATTTTATTCTATTAATAGTATGTATTATTCGTGATGTTTGTATTGAATAATGATTAAATAATTGAGAAATACAAAATGTTAAACTTGTTAAGTATGCATGATACGATACTTTTTTTTTTTTTTTGTGTGTGTGTGTGTGTGTGTGTGTGTGTGTGTGTTTAGATCACTTACGTCTTGGACGAAGATGTGTAAATATTAGAACCTATATATTTTATATTTATTTATTTATTTTTATACAATACTGCCAGGTAAGCCATGTGAAATAATGTGTAAGATGGATAAAATTATGTGCATTTAACAAAAGTAACCCTATTGCAAGACTAGAATGACTAGATTTACATGCAGGTTACCTTAAAAGTGTATGTATATAGTGTATAAAAATTGAATAGTTCCTTTTTTTTTTAAAAATAAGGAATTTACCTTCAAAATGGACAATAATATTAAATAAAAATTGAAGTATTTGTGAAAATTTTTGTAATTGTGTATGTGGTATTATATATGTATAAAATAAATAAAATATAAGTGTACATGTGTACAGTTAGAAAACATCTGTATCTCGAAAAACTACACATTCATGTGAATCACTAAAAATTGACTCACAGTGTTTGCAAATTGGAAAAATACCACAGAAAGAAATAAAAATGTTCAAGTGCAAAAATAATTTTTCCATACCCATAACATGAAACAATAAGAAATTTATAATTAACATTCTGCATAATTAAAGAGAAAAATTGTGTGATAGACTCTTTAACGCTATTTATTTATTTATTTATCCTCTTTTTTTTTTTTTTTTTTTTTTTTTGTGTAAAGAAATTTAAAAAAATATATTCAATACAAGCGAAAATTTTTAAACTTAAGGCTAAAAAAAATCAATTGAAAAAGTCTTTTGAAAGAAACTGCAATGTTTCACAAAAATGTCTCATCACTCACCGTCCAAAAATAAAAAAAATCGGTCCAGCCGAATAATATTGTGTGGACAATGAATAACAAAACAGAAAACGTCCCATACACATAAAGGCCTAAAAAATGCATGAGCCATCCTTCTGCAAAACACAATAACCCCACACAAAAATTACCTTAAATTTTGACTAACAAAATGAAATCTTTGCATTAAAAATTTAAGAATTTATAAGAATAATGAAAAAAAAAAAAATTCAATAACTAGAATTATGAGAAGACCCCTAGCAAGTTTGTGAAAAGAATATAAAAAAAAATATGTATATGATAAAAATGAGATACAAATACATATCACTGCATTGATGTGTTAAAAATACCACAGGAAAGGTAATTTCGTTTTATGTGTCCATTCTTCCTTTTGTGTGCTATGTGTAAGATGGATAAAATTATCATTATTATTATTATAATTATAAATAATTTATCTTTTAATAAATTTCTAACTATATTTTACAAAAAAAAGAATAACAATTTTAAAATTAAAATATTGCTGATCACCTGACATGTGAACACATGACATGCCAAATATTTAAGTCAGAGAAAAGTGTATAAACTCAGAAGAGAACATGGCTGAATAATTGGGTTGTGAGGCCAATTAAAATATGCCATAATGTGTGAAATGTGTCAAAACGTGTAAAAATGTGTAAAATAACTATTGAAAACATTGCCACTTAACCGTACCCCAAATTAATCAAATGACAATGAAGTTCTGACCTAAAAGACAGCACGCATAAGAACTCATGTACATAATGCAGCAAAAATGTATACAGAAAGAAACACATAAATTTGTTACTTATTTGTGATAATTTTTTTTTTTTTTTTTTTTTTTATATGTATATAGTTTATCGGTAAAATTACCTTGTAAGCAAGTAGAAAAACATAAAAATGAAAAAAATTACATTCTCTCTATATATATTACTAATAACTTTAAAACAATTGAAAATTTAAACTTATAGTCAAATGTCAGCACATTATATAAAAACAACCTGCATAATAGATAGACCAAAGCAACACAATTGTGTTAACAGGGAGTGTGTGTTTATGTATATTTATTTATTTATTTATTTTAACAAGTAGCTGTGACAACATAGTTAAATTAATTTGATTTTTTTTAAAATAGAAATGCGAGATTAAAATTCTCGATAACTTTCAATCATGTCCGTAAACATTCTAGAATGGTATTGCTGATGAAAAAAAAATAGCCACAATATTATTATTTATGATCTCTGATGACAGCTCTTTAATTAATAATGAAATAAAAAAAAAATGTGCACATGAAATTGTTTAAAAAAGGTCATGACAATATAAACTTCTAATGAGTTCAACGAGGCCTCTTAAAATGAGCTTAAAATCAATATAAAGACTAGCTACAAGGGCTATCATAAATGCTCATATCAAATTCCATAAAAACTCGAGTAAAGGAAGCATAAATAACTTCTCAATAAAAGATGAATTCAAATTGTTCATCAAGTCGACTAAAAATTAATCATAATCATCTGACATGTATAAAAAAGCAAAAAATATTTGCTCAAAAGTTGCGCAACGCTGTTTTCTAAAAATGATGCATCTAATACACAAGGCCTGATATTTGATGTTATAAAATTTGCTAGCAATTAGATGTAAATACATATTAATGTATACATATTAATAAAAATAAAAAGATACACATACAAATAAGAATATAAACCAACAAATAAATATTTATGATAAAATGTGAGTAAATAAGTATATATGATGCTTTAACACAGTTAAATTATATTTACATTAAAAAAACATAAAAATATTATTATTCTTCTGATTACTATTTCCTTTAATATTATTTTGTGCATGGTGAGTGACAGATATGCATCTCAGTCTTTCAGAAAGAATAAAAAAAATATAAAAATAAACATGCCTCAACAAAATATTTTCACCATTGTATGAATAAAAAGAGTGTATCCATTTCATTTCTTTTTTTTTTTTATTTTTTTTTTTATTTATTTATGCATTCGTTAGCTTCTCAGTTTCTTTGTTTATAAATTTTTGTTTAATCAGTATAATCCAGTTCTTGTAATATATGAAAAAAAATAAATAAACTTGATGTGTGTAAAAAGTGTAAACAAAAAAATATAAAAATCTGCCATTGCACAGTGTTAAAAATATATATATAGGCATAGCAAATTAATACGAAAGTGAATTTTTGAATGTACGTGAAAGATGAAATGTGTAAATTTATAGCAATGTGTGAAAATAAGAACATCATGCATGTAAAATATTATGGGCGGGAAAGTCTTTTATGAACAACAGCTGTTTTACTGTAATGACGTAATCCCGTCACATCTACATGCAGTGAACAAATGTAAAAAAAAATGAGAAAAATATTTAATAAACAAAGAAACAATGTTTATCAATTTAATTACCTTATTGCCTTCATTTAATTATTATTTTTTTTATTTACATATGTATATGGAAAACAAATGCAGAACTGTAAATTTAGTAAAGTAAATATTTTGTATAAATGAAAATAAAATTCTAGCAAAAGTAAAATTGTGCAATGCAAGGTAATTAAGGTAGATCTCCCACCATACAGAAATCTGGCCAGGATTTCCGAAGAAAGAAATACACCCCGAGTACCAAGCAAACACTATTGCATTCAAGACGTCATTAAATGCAACAGTGGGGCACAAAATTACAAAAATTAAATCTTAATAGGAAATGTGTAAAAATTTTGAAATGTAGAAAGGATAATTATAATGTGTACAAATTAAATTATCATTAAAAACTTTACAACATTATATAATTTATTAAAACTTGGGATTAGTGCATGCATAAAAGCGTGTGTGCAAATGTGTTAATGAAAGATAAAAATTTCATGCAAACGTCCGAAAACAAGTATTTTTTTTTTTTTTTTTTCAGTTTCAGGATAAACCAAATCAATCAATCTATTAATGATTAATTACAAAATTTCCCCACAAGAATTGAAAGATCAATGTTTATAAAAATATGAAATGTGTAAATATAAAATATTTGTAAAAAATGTGTTTGTAAGTGTGGGAAATGTGGGAAATGCTCACCTGCCACCAAACTTTTAATTTCAAACGACTGCAGAGAAAGATATTATAATTTAAATTATTTTTAACTACATAATTATTATTATCATTATTTTTAGAACAAAAAGTAATATATTTTTATTTAAAATGAAGTTTCAAGTACATTTAAATTGGAAAAATTAAATCGTTTATTTCAATATATAATATAGAAAGAACTGAGAAATCTAACAAATATATGATTAAACATGTGAATATTTTGAAATATATAAAACACAAATCATTCACAAAAATTAAAATTAAAATCAATATTTTCATATAAGGGAAGAATTTTGTATTGATATGAAAAAACAGAAAATTATGAACTTTAATAAAAATTCTTATATATATATATACTTTTTTTTTTTTTTTTTTAAATATGAGCAAATGGAAATTAAGAAAAATAGATAAATTCTGATATCTATTATAAATGGAATGACAAAAACTTTTACTGTAATTCTTTCTCTATATATGTATAAATATGCAAGACAAGATGAAAATAATATATTAATAAGCATTTATAAAGCGCTATACATATTTTTAAAATTATCTTTCAAATATATATGTACTAAATCAATACATAAAATTTAATTTAGCACGTAAAAAGTGTTCGAAAATTTACATCTTAACATAACTTATCAATTTGGTAAAATATATGTATGAAATATCTTAAATTTAAACGTCAAACGGCAACGTTCTTAAACCTACGAAATGTTAAAAAATTATAAACAAACGTCTACGGAAAGTCATTATACTCACATGAAAGTAGTCTTGCACGAAAATGTATCCAAATAACCTTGTATTAAGTTCACTACTTTTGCCAATGTATATTAGTTCTTGAAAATATATCAGTTATTATGTAATCAGCTGATAGACAATAGAATTGTTTGTGTGTAAAAAAAATCTGGAAACATGTATTTAACAACAATTGTATGAGCTGATGTCTACACAAGAGAGGCAGTTTTCTTCGCGTATACAATTTTTCATTCGCACAATAAATACCTGCCTTTCACGAGCTTGCATGGGTAGAGTTCTTGCATATATATTTTTAATCATCACTATAAAATGTCATTCGACTGTGGCTTTTCTCTTGAAAAAAAAAAATGTGCACAAGTATAATAAACAGAATATTTTCACTTCAATTTCTTCAAGAAAATTTACGAAAAGATGAAATCTTCACTAAAGTTATCTCACAGTAGACCGATTCTGCAAATAGTTTGATATCAAATTCTCTGAGAGAAAGAAGTAAATCAGAAATAACTGATAGCAACGGAAGATATCACCATGAATGTCTCTTACTCTTTTTTAAAAAATGAGTATTATCAGTTATGAAACTATTATAACACATATTAGATGAAGCGAACTATACGCAAAGTTTGCATTGAATTCTGTCTTTTAACTTTCATGCATACAAAATGCATGTTTAAACGGTTGACAGTTTTTAGAGGCTAATTTAAAAAAGGCTAGGAGCACAATTTGAGACACCATCCGTCAACACCAATGAAACGATAAGTATCAGAAAACGGGTATTGCGTCGTCCAGTATCATCGCTTTAAAGTTTTTCTTGTTAATCTCCGATAGACATATAATTATCCATGCGAAAAATTAAGCATCAGGCGAATATGGAAAAATCCGAACAAAATATGCGTACGAATAAATAAAGCCCCTCTCCCCCATGTCGACCAATCTCAACTCCTGGTGCTTTGGCACCAAGATATGTAAAGTAGTTTCTTGACGCAGTCGTGATCTTTGGTTAGTGTAGATATCTGCAAGAGAAGTTGAATTAACAATATTTCAACAAGGAGTCCAATGGCAGTCATCAGGAAGTCTTTATTGAATAATTCGTCCAAATAAAATCAAGGAATATTTCAAACAATTTTTGTACAGAGCGTTGTAAAAAGTTTACTAATGAAATATATAAACCCATGGTAAAATGTTGAGATTGTCGCATAAGATGGGGGAGAGAGCGAATGTAATTACGTTATTATTATACTATGATCTGGAGCAGTTCTGAGATCCTTACCCTAGAACAGATCCGAGATGTCTGAAGAAAAGAGCCAAATTTTAGAAAAACAGCCAAATTATAGGGCTAAATATTTTCATTGTTTATCGGATAAAACAATGTTAATTTTTTGAATTTGCAATGACGGTTTATAATTGTAGTAACCCTTCAATCGCCAATATTTTGCCAAATTACCGTTAGACGAGAGAAAGAGACGGTTAAGAAATGAAGTCATCAATAATTGCGCAATCTAAAATAAATTACATCCTGTGTTGAAATAATATAAATTCTGACAATAAGTTTTCTTGTTTTATGACCATTTGAGAACACTTTTTTTTTATTTTATAATTACGTTTAATGTCAGAATTTCCGTTAGATATTATTATTTTATTTTCTTTTTTTTTTTTTATCGCATAAAATAAAGTACTTTTCTATTTAAAAGATAAACATGTTATTTATAATTTAGATATAAAACATATACAAATTAGATTTCTGAATGATGTGTGTTAATGTTTTATGTTAATAAATAGTGTAGGTCGTATGTATAATTAAAATTGCGCAATTCTTAATGACACTTAAAAAAAAACAATTCTTTCTTCAAATGTCTGAAAACAAATTATGTGAATAAAATATCACACATGAAATTTAATTATTTTATATTGCGATAATGCATTATTTTATCATTAGATTTTGTTTTAAATAAAAACTCAATTAAAATTTAACCAAATATATGTGAACACCTTCACAATTAGTAATTATTATTTTTTTTTTTTCAAATATTCCGTTATTAAAGTAAAAGAAAAGTGAACACAGAAAGTAAAACAAGGATTTTGTTTAACATTTGAGGGCATGTGCGTCTTCACTTGTCTATAATGCATCATTAACACAATTTTTCATTAAGTTTTCTTTGCTAAAATTGTTGAAATTTTTTTTAATTTTTTCCAAAGCTTACTTTTGAGAAAAATTAATAATTATTAGTTTAAAATTATTACTTATTCTAAAGTTATATAAAATTCGATTAATCATATGATAACGAACATGACATTCAAATTTTATGTTCATGTGTTTATTTGTTTAAAAGTTATGCATAAAAGAAGAAAATGGGAAAGCAGGTTTCTTCCTTTAATTTTGAACAGCGGTGTATTTTAAATACGTTTTTTTTTTAAAAAAAATTATTATTATTATTTTGTTTTTTTATTTAAATAGATTACGTGAAATTTACTTAATATTTTCATATTTCAAATCATGCGTATGCGAAATTTATTTAAATTATTGATTTTGAGTTTATAAATTTTCATACACATGCAGTGAAATATAACAGTATAAAATGTGGTGAAACATTTTGAAAAATAAATAAATAATTAATTAAAAGTTTATTCTGTAAACAAACAAATAAATAAAAATAAAATAAATAAACTTCAAAATTTAAAACATTTAGCAATATTAAGATTCACCTTAGTAACTATTTCTTTTTTAATACTTCTCCCTGCTTTTACATTTCTACAGTGTAATGTAAAATGTAAACATACGTGATCAAATCTATCTATATATTTCTTTAACGTGGATCAGTTGCAATTAATTTTTGCCGAAACGATATAGTAGTGTAATTATTGAAATACGCGAGGATAAAAAATAATATTTAAAAATGAACAATATTTAAGCATGCGGACTCAACTCAATGAACTAATAAGAAAAAATTACAACATTTGTTTGCTTACATTATTTTATGGAAAACTGTATTTTTAAAAATTGCTTCATCAATCTTTATAAGCGTCATTTTAAACATAGAAATACTTTAAAGATTATACAGAATATGAATAATTGTCATAAATTGACTAAAAATCATAAACGTAAAAATATAATCAAAATAAGAATTATTATTTTTATTATTATTAACAAAATATTATACCAAAATAAATAAAAGTCAACATCGCGACAACAATTTAAAAGGCATCATGGAAATCCTATATTATAACTGTACTGCCTGCGAAAGTATGAAACTAGGCCTTCAACCATGAATTTAATTTTGAAACCTTTCTTTGAATGATTTGGTCTCACTATTGCACAATATTAATTTGGTACTAATAATAATTTGGCTTCTGGTAAATTAAAATTTTAATTAGATGGGGAATTCGGTATAATATTTATGAGTTTCAAATTTTAAAAGTGAATAAGAAAAGAAAAGTGAGAAAAATTCGCATGGGTTTGCTAGATTAGACTACAACGTTGAACTGTAATAATAAAATATATTTAGGAGTTAGCGTGAAAGATGTAAAAAAATTTAAATTTTCAAATTTAATTTAAACATATTATATGTTTTTTTGATAAATTTTAATAAACTAAATTTTGTATATAAGATTTCAATGCACAAGTATGAAAATTTTATAAAAAGGAAAAGTAAGTGAACGAACTTATCTGTATCTTGAAGTTAGTATCCGAAGTATCCGAAAGTTAGATTCAAATCTGAATGTAAATACAAAATCATTATGAGTAAGCAAGCAGTTAGTCAGATGCTTTGGACTTTCCCACAAGCCACAACAAGAAATACCAACTTCCTGTGTAACAACAGAGCAGGTGGTATTTACACGCGGCGAAACTTTTTGTCGATCAAGCAATTTATTCAATAACACCCGTTTCAAAAAAGATTTTTCATACTGTTCAAAACTTAATCTTTTTAAAACTTATTATACTGAGGCCATCCTAAAACTTTCTTCTATATTTTCCTGCGCAGGTCGATGTCATAAATATTATTTGCTAAAATAATCTATCAAAATTATTTTCCATGGTAAATGTATACGATTTTCATCTCAAACAAGTATAACATTAAATATCCAAAAAAATCAATTTTATAGTATACAAAATATATATCTTAAGAAATGTATTAGACATAATGAAAAATGTGAAAAGTCGATAACTTTGTTTTAAATTATCAAAGATTTAGGGTTCATCCTTTCGCTTTAAAAGTATAGACGACTTTTCTGGCAAGAATGTTAAGAATTTTAATACAATAGCGAAAACGATGAACTATACAAATTACCCATACTTTTTTTTAAATTAAATATTACTAATATAAATTTATATATATATACACATATTTAATTTTCCAGGGAAAAGTTAAAAACAATGCTCACTCATGTACATTAATACGAAATTTCGACATATTATGACATATTAAAAATTCTGAAAATAATGTTATGACAGTGCCACTTATTGAACGATTTATTAACAAATATAATCGCCACCAGTTTAGGTCACAGTCCAAGTAAACCAAGTTTGAATAAATTACGTTCATTAGTTCGTGAGATACAGCATCCATAAAATTTTAAAATTTATTAATTTAATCAACACAGGTTTTTATAATTAACATTTTTATACATGAAATTTTTTACATTTTTTACCAAAAAATGCTGAAATACAGATATCTGAAAAATCGCAGAAAGCAATAGCAACACCATCCGTCGGTGGATATATACGGAAACTGAATCAGCACATTTTGTCATTATATATATGTCTCACATACAAGGTTTGATAAGTATTCGTATTATAGAAGGTGAGGGACAGGCTTCCCGTAAGTTGAAACGTAACAGTGCCACCTGTCATTTGATATGTACCCGAAGTGAATCAGTAAAATTTACGTAATATCTATTTCACGTACCAAATTTAGAGCATTTATAAATCATAGAAAATGAGCTATTGCGTTCCGTTCCCTTGAATAAAATTAAATTGCAGCATACCAGTGCCTCCAGTTTTCCGATATGCACGCAAAATTATTCTGCAAAGTTTTATATGATATTAATTTTACATACCAAGTTCAGTGTATTTATAATTATTTATATCACAAAAACTGAATTATTGCCATTACGTTAACGGGATTAAATTGCAGGAGAGCAGCGCCACCAGTTGGTCAATATATGCACCCGAATTAAATCAGCGTAGTGTTACATAATATCTGTTTCACATATTAAGTTTGGTGCATTTGTGCACTGTAGAAGCTGAGATATAATCTCCCCATAAAAGGGAGAATTTACAGAATAGAAGCGAACCCTATCTGGTGATACATTCCAGAGGCTAATGAGCAACAAAGCTGATATTTAGGTCAATGTCTAATTAAATATTCCTGATATTTAGAAAATTAGTTTAAAGTCTAACTAAACATCAAGTTTGGTTAAATTCCGTCCATTGGTTTGTGAGATACAGAGTCCACAAAACTTTGATAATACACACACACACACAAAAAAAAAACAAAAAAAAACAGACAGACTGGCATTTTAAAAGAAAGGTAGAATTGTGTTCTGGACATCTCAAGAGTGTATAAACCCATGGAAAACCGGAGATCAAAAATTCCCACATTTTTCTTGGTATATACAAAATAGTAATAATAATAATAATAATAATAATAATAATAATAAATAAATAAATAAATAAATAAATAAATAAATAAATAAAATTAATTAATTTTTCGTAACTTAATTTATTAACAATTTAAGAAGCAAATAATAATGAATATCTGCAAAAGTAATCTGGAGTAATGTATTTGACAGAATTCAACAACATAAAACTTAAATAAAATTATAAATAATTATAATGATTATAATAACATATAATTAAAGTTTAAAATTTTGTAATTTTTTCTCACCGCATCTCTATTACATTTCAATGATTATTCTACAAGTCAATAAAATTTAAAACTGGACATAAGGAAAAAAAACTGAAAAAAAAAAAAAAAAAAAAAAAAAAGGCATTTTGTCATATTTGTTATAATCACACTGTGACAGAACGTGTTACGACGGTGATACACTTGAACGTTTTTCATAGAACTAGACTTGTACGTTTTATAGATGGTACAAAGCAAACCTTTTCAGAACGTTCTAAGTAATACTATTTTTGAACGTCTAATCGAACGTTCTCTTGACACGAAACACGGTGTTTGAACGACTGTAACCGTTATTAGACGTTCACAGAACGTTCCCGTGCTACTTGGGAGAGGAGTTCTGGTAGCTTCATCTCTAGTTGATCCCTCAAAGGGTACTATTCCTGTGAGAGTCGCAAACATCAGCGATAAGGTCCGAACAGTGAAGAAGGATGAGGTGTTAGCAGCCTGCACTCCTGTAACATGCATAAACCGCCCCATGCAATCAACCGAATCCAAGTCTTCTGAGCAATTAACAACGGAACTACTCAAGAATGCAGAGTTAGGAAAGGAACAGAGATGTGCTGCGGAGAAGCTACTCCAAGAATTTAAAGACCTTTTTTCTCGAACACCTGAAAACGTCGGGCGAACGAACATCACCCAGCACAGAATTGATACAGGAAATCATCCTCCAATCAAACAACATCCAAGAAGACTTCCTTTTGCTAAACAGGAAGAGGTCACTGAACTTCTAAATGAAATGCAGCACAATGACGTCATCGAACCATCAACGAGTCCTTGGGCCTCTCCCATAGTACTGGTGCGAAAAAAGGATGGTTCAACAAGATTTTGCGTGGATTATCGTCGTTTGAATGACATCACGAAGAAAGACAGTTACCCTCTTCCCAGAATTGACGACACATTAGACACACTTGCTGGCAATAAATGGTTCTCGACGTTGGATCTGAAGAGCGGTTACTGGCAAGTAGAATTACATCCTGATGATCGTGAGAAGACTGCATTCACCACGGGACAAGGACTGTGGCAATTTAAAGTTATACCGTTCGGATTATGCAATGCTCCTGCCACCTTTGAACGCCTGATGGAGACAGTGCTAAAAGGACTTTCCTATGAAGCCTGTCTGGTGTATTTGGATGATATTATCATTGTGGGGCGCACCTTTGAAGACCATCTACGAAACATCCGAAAGGTGCTGGAGAAACTCAGA
Source organism: Salticus scenicus (assembly GCA_963930645.1). Taxonomy (NCBI): domain Eukaryota; kingdom Metazoa; phylum Arthropoda; class Arachnida; order Araneae; family Salticidae; genus Salticus; species Salticus scenicus. The sequence goes on from OZ005649.1 coordinate 45,144,543, forward strand.
ATGTCTAACCTCAAATTGAATCCAGGCAAGTGTAACTTGTTCCGTCGTGAAGTGAGCTACCTCGGCCATATCATCTCTGCCGAAGGTGTGAGAACTGATCCTGAGAAGATCTCTGCAGTCGAGAACTGGAGTCGCCCTGAAAATATACACCAACTACGAAGTTTCCTGGGGTTATGCACTTACTACAGGAAGTTTGTCAAGGGTTTCTCAAATATTGCCAGACCACTGCACAAGCTGACGGAAGCCAAACAGAAGTTCCTGTGGACAGATGAATGTGAAAAAGCGTTCAAGCGACTTAAAGAGGCCTTAACATCATCGCCTATCTTGACATATCCACAGCCCGACAGACAGTTCATACTTGATACAGATGCCAGCCATGAGAGTGTCGGTGCTGTTCTGTCGCAGGAAATTGATGGTCAAGAACATGTCATTTCCTATTGGAGTAAACGCCTGTCTAAACCGGAGCGAAATTACTGTACCACCAGGAAATAGCTACTCGCCATCGTAAAAGCCATAGAACATTTCCATCATTACCTCTATGGCAGAAGATTCCTGCTCCGGACTGACCATGCATCTTTAACGTGGTTGCTCCAGTTCAAGCACCCGGAAGGACAGATTGCCAGGTGGATACAACGCCTGCAGGAATATGACTTCGAGATACGTCATCGTAAAGGGACTCTACATGGTAATGCAGATGCCTTGTCACGGAAGCCCTGCTCGGAAAGCTGCAAGTACTGCTCTAGAGCCGAACAGAAATACCTGCCGATAAATCCGGTTGCCTGCCAAGTTGCTGTCTCAACACCATCAGATCAAGATTCCGATCCATGGAGTGACGAAGAACTTAGAAAAGCCCAGTTGGAAGATCCTGACATAAAGCCAATATTACAGCTGAAGGAGACGACCAGCAACAGACCTATCTGGCAGGACATTTCCAGATTTAGTCCCATTACGAAAAGTTGCTGGGCACTTTGGGACTCTCTTCATATCAGAAACGGCGTATTATACAGAAAGTGGGAATCTGATGATGGGAAAAGCTTCAGATGGCAGATTTTATTACCAAGATCAAAAATTCCAGCTGTTTTAGGACAACTGCATAGTAGCTCTACCGGAGGCCATTTTGGGGTAATGAAGACTCTGCAGAAAGTTCGGGAACGCTTCTACTGGTGCAAGGCAAAGAAGGATGTGGAGAAATGGTGTAAATCCTGTGATTCTTGTGCGGCACGTAAAGGCCCGCAGAAACGAAGTCGAGGAAGACTGCAACGGTATAACGTGGGAGCACCATTTGAACGAATTGCAATCGACATCTTGGGTCCTTTGCCACGGACCTCCAGTGGAAATAAGTACATCCTCGTCGTGATGGACTATTTCACCAAGTGGCCTGAGGCATATCCCATTCCCAATCAAGAGGCATGCACAGTCACAGAGGTCCTAGTGCAGCAATGGGTGTCAAGGTACGGCACGCCCCTACAACTTCATACCGACAAAGTTGGGAACTTTACCTCTGATGTTTTCAAAGGACTGTGTCAACTACTCGGCATAGACAAAACCCGGACAACACCCTTACATCCCCAGTCGGACGGCATGGTCGAGAGGTTCAATCGTACCATCCTGAATAATCTCTCTCTTCTAGTATCAAGGAACCAGCAAGATTGGGACTTGAAGTTGCCATTGTTCCTGCTGGCTTATCGAAGTGCTGTCCATGAAACCACCGGCTACACTCCAGCCCAGATGCTGTTTGGACGTGAACTTCGTCTCCCTTGTGATCTCCTGTTTGGTTGTCCACCCGATGCGCCTTCATCGCCCGAGGAGTACATCCAAGATCTCCAGGCACGATTTGAGGACGTACACAACTTTGCTCGGGAGCGAATTCACATTGCAACGGAGAAAATGAAGACAAGGTACGATCTAAAGGCTACGCAACATGAGTTCCAGGAAGGAGAGAAGGTCTGGTTGTGGAATCCTGTTCGACGCAAAGGACTCTCTCCGAAGTTACAGTGCAACTGGGACGGACCGTACACAGTCTTAAAAAGGCTAAATGATGTAGTGGTGCGGATCACTAAAACACCTTCATCAAAACCGAAGGTGGTGCACTATAACAGGCTAGCCAAGTACCACAATTAACGGTAATATTAAAATTTAAAATGTAAATACTGGTAAAATTTGCGCATGCGCACTGTAAATATTTGTATATAAATATTTGTACATATTTGTGAATTTTGTAAATATTTCTCACTTGATTTGTATTTCTATTTTATCGTTATATGCAACTTAGTTTTTGTATTTTAGATTATGTAAATTTGTTTAGTTTCACCTCTTGACCAAGGGTTGCACTGCCCGGAACGTGCAGTCCTTGGGAGGGGGGCAGTGTTACAAAATTGTAAATAATTGTGTTTATTTCTGTATAAGTTCTTTCAAAGAGGCTTAGTAAGTTGATAAAGTGCTAATTTTGAGCATTTCTAGTCATTTTAGCGTTGAAATAGCCTTATTTTCCCTTAAAAACGCATTAAAAAGCCCTAGTAATGCAGGTAATGGATTTGGCGCCAAATTTGGCGACTTTTTCCCACCTTGGCGATTTTTTTTGGCGACCTTGGCGAGAAAATCCTTATATGGGATATACCAAATATGGAAGCTGTAAGTTGATTGGTTGACCACTTTCTAGAGTTTTCTCGAAAAATCTGGGTTCCATGGAACAGTATATAAGGAGCGCTCTCTCGCCAAGGCAGTCAGTTCAGTTCTCAGCCAGCTTCGCTAATGCTTGCATTGTGTCTTGAGCCTCTTTGAAAGAGACTTGCTTTATGTGTTACTGCTATACAGTTTATACTGTGGATTTGTTATTGACAGCTGTTGTTTAAGCTGTGTTTACTGGCTGTATTGAAGCTGATACTTGGTTTATAGACCTGTATTTTTCTGGAACTTTCCGTGAATAAATTATTGAATTTTTGTAAGTTTCGCCTTTCATTCTCGGACAACTCACGAACCCCCAAGTACGCAACATTTCGTTAAAGATTACTGCATAAAAATAGTGGTAGCAAAAAGGTGTAAATTTCTCAACAGTGAGAGTGTCCTGCAAAAAAAAAAAAAAAAAAAAAAAAAAAAAAGGTATAGACTTTGAGCTCTGCTTAAAGCATATGTGGCCCAGAGTTCCCAACTTTTATAATTTATTCACGAGTATCTTTAGCCCCGCCTCTTTTTCATACGGGAAATTTTGAAAAATGATTTTCTTCTTATTTAATCGTTGTCACATATTAAATAAAAGTAATCTACAAAAACTCTGGTGCGAAAAGAAGGCGGGGCTAAAAATGCTGGTGAATAAATTATAAAAGTTGGGAACGCTGATGTGGCCTTAAACTATATTGCATTTCTTAAAATATGGCCTTTTTTATGCGTATTAAACAGATGTTCCAGATAGAACCTAACTAAAATAAAGATGTAACCCTAATTAAAATAAAGGCGTTATGTTATCCATGATTTGTGTTTAGATGATTTCCGTTTTAAAAGTAAGATAAATTGAGACATGCTTTCACTATAATATCAGGGTTGCCTTCTTTTTAATTTATTCCGGAGCAATTTTAGCCCCGCCTTTATTTCGCACCACTTTATTTATAGAAAACTTTTCTCCAGAATATAACTACGGCAAATTAAGAAAAAATTACTTTTAAAATAAAAGTGGTGCGGAAATAAAGGCGGGGCTTAAAATGCTCCGGAATAAATTAAAATGTTGGCAACCCTGTAATATCAGAGATGCCAATATTTTAATTTATTCCGGGGCATTTTTAGCCCCGTCTCTATCTAAATTATTTTTCTAAAATCATGTTTTTCTTATTTTATCATAAATATATATTGAAAAATTTATTCTATAAATAATGTGGCGTGAAATAAAAACGGGGTTAAAAATGCTCCGGAATAAATTAAAGTGTTGGCAGCTCTGTAATATGAAAATCGTGTCGATGAAACGATTGACATAATTAAACTTTATAAATATATTTGTCCTCTATACAACTGGATAAAAATTGTATGTTTTATGAAAGATAATAGTTTAATGCCTATGCGGTAATGTCGTTTCTTTGGTTCGAAATTATTAAATGTGTTAAAATATATGTTATACATAACACAGAGACAGGGGTGAAAGTGGTTATCATCATCATCAGCACTACTGTTTTTATTTAGAAAAATTGAGTGTATTTTTACTCTAATATCCCGTTAGCAGTCACTAGTTGGTCGATTCACCACCCATCCCTTCAATATTCCCAGATTTTTTTCATTCAGTAGGCACCAAAAATTTTTAGACGTGGCATTTGATATATATATAAAACGCGACTCGAATAATTGTCGTTTATCGATATCAAATGCCATATTGAATAAAAAAGTCTAGCAACACTGAAGAAATGTGCAACGAATCGACCAACTAGCGACTACTAATGGGATATCCTTTGATTAAATCGGATAGAGATTATTGTAAAAACTTTCCCCGCTGCACACAAGCCCTTGCCGTAATTTCTGGCAGATAACCCACAGGTAAGATGTGTCATTTCTCTACCAGAAATTACGGTAATCTTTGAAGCTAGGGCAAGCTCGGCATCATTTCTGAGCCCTCTTTTATTTGCGAGAAGTTTTCCAAGTTTCATATACATAAATTAGTAATCTTATTAACCCCCTACCGGCCGAGGAAAATTTACGAAATTTACTTCAAAATGCCACTGTTTTCTATCAAATCTGAAATGAATAAATATTTCAAAAACACTATCAAGATCAATTTCAAGGTTATTTCATTGCAATATCAAACCATGTCAGTAGTTTTACTGGTAGCAAGCAGTACAATATATAAAGGGTCGTACTTAAACGTATATATACGCCCGGAGCAGTCAAGTGGTTAATGCTATGAATTTTATTTACAGAAGTTACTTACAATCATTCAGAATTATATTATTTTCCCTCCTTTATATCATTAAACATATTGCAGACTATATTTACTGGCAAATTAAAATCATGAAAGGTACAAACTATTCGGCAGTAATCGTTTCGGGTTGAAGTTATTTGGCAACTAGTTTTCATCGGACAAAACGGGTGAAACATCAGTGAAGCAACGCTAGCTGCTTGATACTAAGAACTTTAAGCATTACATTCAGTCCTTTTGGGGTCCCACTTAAATTAAGAAGGGAAGTTCTTGCTTCCTGAAATTTTTGGGTTATCAAGCCCTGGTAACACATAGAGAATAATAGTAATTGCATTGTAAATGTTAGTTGTTAGAGGTGTTATCGATATCCCATTTTTTCATTTAATACTATTTCTACGCTTTATAGGTAAAAATATACAGGCATGATTAAATTTTAATGAATACTCTAACAGTCTATGCATACTTGCATACTTGCTAACATCCTAATTAATATTCTGCAGTGTTGTTAGTCCCTCCCTTTTTTGCACACTAGTAGATGTTTAAAGTAATATTCTACAAATTCAATTAAGATTAAATAAGAAGAAAAATACTCTAAAAAGATACTGGTGTTAAACAGAAGGCGAGGCTAACAATACTACGGAATATTAATTAGTATGTTGACAAGTATCTACTTGCCAACGTCCTAATTAATATTCCGCAGTGTTGTTTGACCCGCCCTTTTTTTCATACCAGTAATTTTTCATTCTCCATCATCATCACGTGCTTAGGAAGTTCCTACAGCTGTCTATACAGCCGCTTATCTTCACCAGAGGAAGACAAAATACAGAAGGAGGGCTTGCATCATCTAGAGGATCGGAACAAGATCTGAGTGGGTTCACAAGGAACCCTGGCGTGATGAGTTGATGCATTCAGAAGCATGACGGAAGAGAGAGGCGGAGCCGATCTGAAAGCTGTGAGACATATGGCAACAGAGCAAGGAGCACTAAACCTACAATTTTTTTTTTTTTTTTTTTTTTTTTTAGGTAATAGTGATAGGCCTAACCAGACTGTTAAGCAGTCAGAATACTATACAATTTAGAATAATAAAAAATAAAGAAAAATTTTAGCTTAGCAAGACTGTTAGGCAGTCAGAGAAAAAATATTTACACTATTTACAATTAATAAAATTAAATTACAATTTACAAATTACAAAAGAGATATTTACACTATTTACAGTTAAGTTTAATAATTAAAATTAATAAAAACCCTACGTAAGGTAACTAACTGGCTGGAAGATTGATCATCCGCGACTGTTAAACGACACAGTAGGTTGCAGTTGTCAGGGGGATAGCCAAAAGTATAAGAATAGGATGTATTCAATCTACGGGAAAAAGAATTTTGAGTGAGAATTCTGTGTTAAGTAACACCTGAAGGATCTCGCCTTCTACGCTTTGAGACCAGGACAAGCCCGCCCTCCCTGTAGAGGATGGCAAGTGGGCGTTTTTTGGCCCTCCCGATTCTGGGATCGTACCTTCTTATGGCATTTAACACAGGATTCTGAACTTTTGGGATAGACCTGTGAAACTTCAACGCAAGTTTCTTAATTTCCGAATAGATTGGCCTAATTTTCAGGTCTTTGTGAATGACAACATTGCGAACGTAGCGATGGGCTTGAACAAACCTACGCAATTGCTTGTTTTGAAATACTTGAATATTTTCTAGCACAGTCTTTGAGGCAGATCCGTACACCACGGACCCGTAAGTCAAGATGGGTCGGATCATGGACTTGTACAGTAACAATTTATTTTTAACAGACAGGCGGCTATTCCAAGCCAAAAGAGGATGGAGGGGGGCGGTGGCAATTTGCGCTTTATTCAGAATCTCTGAGATGTGCTTATGCCACAATAATTTTGAATCTAGGTGAATTCCTAGGTATTTATAAGAAGTTTCCCAGGGAATAGGATCATTATTGAGAGTAAAGTTAATGTCGGGGGAATAGGATTTATTAGTGAAGAAAATGGCGGCCTTTTTTGAGCTATTAACTTTAATTTTCCATTTCCTAAGCCAAATAGCATACGAATGAAGGTAATCCTGGAGTTTTTCAAACACTGTGTGTAGTTGTTTGTGTTTGTATATGATAGCAGTATCATCAGCAAATAAACCTAAGTTGATGTCGGGCTTGAGCGGAATGTCGTTAATGTAAATGTTAAAAAGGCGGTGCCCGGCGAGAGAACCTTGAGGAACAGAACTGATACCAGGCTTCGGGCTAGAGAGGGAATTTCCCACTTTTACTACGAAGGACCTGTTAGAGAGGTAATCAGAAAAGATTTTAATTAGCTGGTCAGGAACACCTAACGCAGCCATCTTAAAGAGAAGGCCGGCATGCCAGACCTTGTGAAAGGCCTTCTGCACGTCGAGAAATATAATTCCCGCCACACCGGTGGTTTGGTATCCATCGTGAATGAATTCAGTCACTCCCCACAACTGCTGTTGCGTTGAATGTCGAGTCCTGAACCCGAATTGCTCGGGTATAATCTTGTCATGAGAGTCAAGGAATTCATTTAGTCGGCGGACGAGAACATACTTATAAACCTTCGAAAGACTGGAGAGCAAAGAGATAGGTTGATAGGAGAGTGGATATCTTGGCCCCCATCCTTCGATAAGGGGACAACGATAGCTCTCTTGCAACAATCGGGAAAAATATTAAGCTTTAACATACAATTAATGATTAACGTGATATAAAAAATAAAATGGAGAGGTAGATTAATTGACATATTGTTTGAGATAAGGTCCTCACCGGGTGCCTTGTGTTGTTTCAAGCCCGAAATGTAATCCTGAGCCTCAGAGGGTAAAGCAGGCTGAAGAGTGTTTTGTGTAACAGATTATAATAAATTTTGAACCCTGTGGTCGACCATGTTCTCGACAATTGGGTTAACAATGTCCGAATGAGGTGAAAACTGACTTCTAAGACTTTCGGCAATAGCCTCAGCCTTTTCAGTGTTACTATAAACCATGCCATTAGGGCTAACAATGGCAGGACTGTGTGTTCGTGTCCTATGAACGCGGGAGGTGGCCCTCCAAATTGTGTTGTCCTCAGTCGAGAGAGACTCGACAAAATTATTGAAACGTGTTTTACTAAACTCCTTAATTGCAGCTCTAGCACTACGAATAAGCTTGTTTAACTTATTCCTGAAGTAGGGGGTCCTATGAACCTGCCATTGCCTGCGAGCATGATTTCGATCCCTGACCATTTCCCTGATGTTATCCGGCAGTTTGTAGTAGTCAAACGATCTTTTGCGTGGTTTAGAGCTCTGCGTGTAGGCCTCTCGGAGTGAGTCCCCAAGCATGGCTACCGCTTGCTCTACTTCATATTTGGAATCTGGGATAAGAGATGGAACGTCACGTTCCGAAAGAATATCCGCAAACAGACTCCACCTTGTGGATAGAGCTGTTCTCAGATCCAGATCGTAAGACCCCACATCAAACCTCGAGACAACAGGTAGGTGATCAGAGTCTAGATCATTCAGCGTTTGAATGCTGTAGTCAAACGGAAAATTGCGGGTGATAGCAAAATCCAAAATATTTTGAGATCTCACGAAGGTGGGTTCAGGAAGCGCTAAAATTAGCGCGAAATTTTGATTCACCCACCTTCTTAACCTACGGCCAGAAGTGTTATAGCTTGCACAGTTCCAAGACGTATGAGTAGAATTAAAATCACCCGCAAGGATAAAATTTGGAAAAGCATTAGTGATACGGGTAAGATCTTGCTCTAGCAGGTTACTCCTTTGCCTAGTACTTTGAACATACACGGCTGCAATTAACAAATTTGGAATAAAGGGGAAGTCCAGAACAATAGGCGGGGCTTCGGTACAATTTAGATTGGGAATTTTAATGAGAGGAGCAATACAACCATTTTTAACATAAATAGCAGTGCCGCCGGAAGCTTGCAGACTATGAGTCCTGTCGACATTGTAAATCTCATAGTTAGCAATATGAACAGTGCGTCCCTGGGAAAAGTGGGTCTCAGTGACCAAAATTAAGTCTAAATTATTACGAGTAACAAAGTCCCACAACGGCAGGGCGTGTCAAATTCCTTCGTGCAGTCCTTTGACCTGTGATGCCCGGCACATTTAACGCACCTTGGGGGCAGGGCGCAGGCCGCAGAGGAGTGAAAGAATCCCTGACAGTTGAGGCACTGTGTGGGGCCTTTCCTGCCACGATACTCTTCGATGCTGACTTGCATCCCCATAAGAACAGTAATTTTAAAAATAATGTCCGAAATTTTAGACTTAGGAAGAGAAATTTGGAATAGTGGCATATAGTGTTTTTTAGACACAGGCCCTCTATACAGCTGAACGACAGTGGTGTCGTCAAAATCATAGGTATAGAGGAGGGCCTGTTGGATCCTCTCAAGAGAAGTGTTGATAGGTAGGCCTCGAATGACAACTTTTAACGGTTTTTCAGAATCGAAGATAAAGGTCTTGAATTTAACTTTCATTTCCGATAACCTAGCCTGAATAGTTCTAAAATGATCCTCAGCAGAGCAAGTTACTTTTAAGAATTTTCCTGAAGTTTTAGTTTTTAGTTTATCATCAATCATTTTTAAGTTAGTCAGGAAAGCTTGCCAATCAGTAGGTGGCAGAATAAATAAAGGGGGATTTGAATTTTCTTAACAGTTAAATTTTGACTAGTTTGGCTTGACTCGACCTCCATATTGGAAGTGGGGGGATCCCTAGAGTTGCCTATCACAACCTTCTTCTTAGCCCTACGTTTGCTAACGGCCGTGAAATCCTGGGTCTCAGTTAATTCGACCTCAGACTCAGGAGGCCTCTTGTTCCCACGAGGATTGGGATTTTTATGTTCGTTAGTGGCGCTAGATGGCGCCACCTCACGGGACGAGTTTTCCTGATCCTGTGCCGAAGTATCCCCGACAGGCACGGATGGAAGCGAGCAGAGCCTGATTAAGGGGGAAGCAAACATTATTTATACATTATAATAAACAGAAAAATCTCATTAAAAATTATTTTGAAAGAATTCTGGTGTCTAATAACGGTGAGTAAATTGGATTGTTTTACACCGTTCATTTTTTATAAAAAATATTTCCTCGTCAAAGCGTGGAATTTCTATGACATGAAGTAAAAAATAACTGTAAAAATATTCCGGTGAGAGCGGAGATAATGTGTGCTTCCCCCTTAATCAGGCTCTGGAAGCGAGTCATTAAATAAGGAGAAACCAGTTACCTTAAATATCCTAAGCATACGAGTATTAATTTCGAGCCTCCTGCTCCTAATACCTCCATCGAACTCTCTCTCCTCTGCTTCCGTCCGATCCTTCTTGAAAGCCAGCTTGTCCAACCTGCAGTCCAATTCGCAGTATCTAAAACGAAGCTTCTCCAATTCAGTCATGAGCTCCTTCAACTTTTCTGGATCAGTGATAAGCTCCTCATTAGAAGAGTCACCTGAAAAATCCATAGTTTCCACAACCAGAGCCTGATTAAGGGCCCTCTTCACTCACCGCTGCCGGAAGCCGAAACTAATGTTATTCTATGGAAAATTTTTCTTTACAAATAACTTATTAACTAATACATATTTTTAAATTCTGTTTTCACATTCTGAAAGTTCCCAGCTGTTAAATTGACGCACCTTTTCAAAAAAATTATTTTTTTAATTTTTTATATTTTATTTTGATGCTGCAAAATACGAATTTTCAATATGTGAAATTTTTTCATTTTGCAATTTCGAAATAAAATATTAAAAAATAAAGAATTACATTTTTAAAAAAGGTCCGTCAATTTAACAGTTGGGAATTTTCTGAATGTGAAAACAGAATTTAAAAATATGTATTAGTTAATAAATTATTTGTAAAGAAAATTTCCCCATAGAATAACATTGGTTCGGGCTTCCGGCGACGGTCAGTGAAGAGGGCCGTTAAGGAGGAAGCACACATTATTTATACTTACACCGTTATTTTTTAACAAATACTTTCCTCCTATAATAAACAGAAAATTCTCATTAAAAATTATTTTAAAAGAATTCTGGTGTCTAATAACGGTCAGTAAATTGGTTTGTTTTACACCGTTCATTTTTTATAAAAAATATTTCCTCTTCAAAGCGTGGAATTTCTATGACATGAAGTAAAAAATAATTGTAAAAATATTCCGGTGAGAGCGGAGATAGTGTGTGCTTCCCCCTTAATCAGGCTCTGTCGACAACCATAGTAAACGTCTTCTTCACGAGGGAAGTAATCGTTGCGCCCGGATATACTATTCTGGCCTTGAAAAAAACCCCGACCAGCGACAATCAGAATACAAGCCCTCGGCTCACAGCAGCAGGGGTAGGGGGAAATGCACAGAACGATAAACGCACTGCGCAGCAACAGCAAGAAACGTCCGCACTCGATGACAGCTAGAGGCAGACTCCTAGAAGTATGCGAATCGCGAATCTGGTATGCGAATCCTAAGCGAATCTCTTTATTCTCCAAGTATAATTACGATTAAATAAGATGAAAAATACTCTAAAAAGATACTTGTGGGAAAAAGAAGGCGGGGCTAACATTACTTAATTACTATGTTGACAAGTATGTCTATGTGAAGTAAATTTGTATCTGACTAAGTGAGCAAATATGTATTATTTCTTAAAATATAATAGTTTAAGGCCTATATGATAATGTTTTTAATATTGTATGAACTTTTTTATGTGGATTGAGTAGATATTCATGACATTAAATGTTAACACTTTCCCGACCGCTGACGTAGACTAACGTCAATTGAAAATCTGTAACTCCGCCAGTGGGCGTTACCTTCGCAATTTGTATGTTATTCATTTCTTAAAAATATACCCAATATTCATATTTTTACAATCAGTGTAGCATGAATACAGATACTTTGATTAGAAAGAGTTTAATTATAATGTATATCCATTTGTATTATAAATGTGAATACAAAAAATTTTGACCTGAAATTTTGTAATATGGGAAAACAACGCCCATAGGCGGATCTTACTGTCAAAAAGACAGAAACATACGGTCGCGAAAGTGTTAATAAAGAATAAGGAGGATAATTAACACATTGTTAACCGGTCGTCATGAGATAACTTGTTTCATTAAAAAGATTAGACCTTCCTTTAGGCGTTCCTCTAAAACAATATTTTATCATACTTGTCAACCTAACCCGGAAGTTTGTTAGTTCCAGCCACTTTGTACACCACTTTTGTACCTTTTTGCACACCACTTAATTTTTAGAGTGATTCCCTTATCCCTTCAAATACATTTACGATTAAATAAGAAGAAAAGCATTCTAAAAAAGACTGGTGTGAACAATAGGCGGAAAGGGGAGGGACTACAAATCTCCCGGGTTAGGTTGGCAAGTACGGATTATTTAAAAAAAGAAATTTTCGTATTCGTGTTTAATTCATTGAGTGCTATCGGTGTATATGTTCTTTAATGGTAATAACCATATCGAATTCCGAGGATAGAACTCGAGTGATTTAAACACTAATACGAAAAATTATTTTTATTAAATAATATAATGCTCATAAGAAACATTTCATTAACATTAAGAATCATCATTAAGGATCAACAACAAAAAAAAAAAAAAATATTAGGGCGGGGCTCACAAAAAAAATAATAATGCAGGCATTAAAGTATTAATCTAAATGTGTATTACATCTTAAATATGTCATCCCTTTTTTTTTTTCCTAGATGAAAATATATCTTCCTGTTTTTGAAGTAATAACTTATGAACATGACTATTAATAAAGTCTATCAGTGAAAAATATTTGTTCTCTAGACTTAGTAAGCAAAAAGTTGATGTAATATAAAGGGGTCGTAGTCCTCGATTTTTTTTTTTTTTTTTTTTTTTTTTTTTTTTTTTTTCAGAAAACTTTCAGGGTTGATTATTTTCTACCTGTTTTACCATCTCTCTTTTCTTAGAGAAAATTTTATTATATTTTTAAACTAATAGGTCGTGATTAAATTGCATAGAAATTATTGTGTAAAAATAGTGGCAGCAAAAAAAGGCGGAAACTACGTCGCCTGTGTTATGTATGCATTAAAAAAAGTAGTATGAAAATTTTATGTGTGTTGAATATATATTCTTGATATTTTAGAGAGTGACTATAAATAAAGTACAGAAGTTATTAAAATTGTTACCCATGATTTATTTTTAGATGAAGGTTTAATTCTCCGTTATAGAGATGATTAAACTTTGATAAAGTCTCAGAGGAAAAGTGTTTCCACTCACATTACGTCAGAAAAAAAGTGCTTTTGCATAAAATACAACGTTTTGAGGGCTTTAAGGTAATGTACTTTGAAATACTTGGAAACGTTTGGATTTTTTTAATACGTTTTGTAGATCTTAAAAAATTTCATGTAGAGTAACCATAAAAAAATAATTATAATAATAAGCATTTCGGAGTTCAACTTAAAAAATATATAAATTATCGCGTCTTTTTTCGTAGTCTCGGAATTATACTATATATATATATATATATATATATATATATAATTAAGGAGATGGTTCATTTTTTAAAGACACTTTCTGAGGTGTCATTTGCAAGCAAAGAATTTAAATGGTTGTTTTTTAATTCTTCTATTTAAGATACATTAATTTTTTTTAATCTTCAAAAAATCAAAATAATTAAAACAAATCAAAATAATAATTAAGTGTAACTACACAGTACCAGTGACTCCCCCAGTCATTTATTAATTCGTTGATTCCCAGACTGATTCTTCTATTAAAGCCGAATCAAAACCGCTGAAGCTAAAACATGCCATTTGAACATTAGGTTCCTTTCATAACTTAGGGGCTCACTAATAAATAATTTAACGAAATTTAACCATTAAGCAGTTAAAGGGGAGTATCGAAGTTTTTTTTTTTTTTTTGTTAACTTTTTACTGTATATCTGCAGTGGTTTAAACTAGAAGCTTGAAATATCACAAAATATCTCCTAATAGGCCCTAATTAGGATAAAAGAAAAGAATATGTTAAATTTCGGACTAACCTTTAAAGGTTGAAAAGGGTGTCTAGCAGTTCTAACCGTTCTTCGTATGAAGAAAAATCGCAGCGGTTTTCCGTAGCACAGTTTTTTTTTATACATTTAGCTAAAATATTCATATGAGAGGGTGAAGGGTCTACAGAAAGAAATTTATGTCTAATAAAACTGTTTGTAGAACTACATAAAGTTTACTTTTAAGTGCACAATAATATTTAAAATGCAGTATCTCATGTTTAAACACAGTACCTTCAACAGAAATGGTATCTTCATACAATATCTTAAAACACAAAATGTGATCATATCTCTATAGATATATCGCTGTATGGTCAGAAAAAGTAACGCGAGTGCCACACCAGATTATTTTACGCATAAACAAAAGTCTCATTATGTAAATGCAACACTTCGAGTTATCATTCAGTTTGTCTTTTTCTATATCGTATCGTCCAAGTATTCAAATAGCAAATATTTAGTACAGCGAAAGAAATTTTATTTACATCTGCAAATCATTTCTTCTGCTGCTATATCGCTGTTTACTCTAGATATACAGGATTCCAATATTTTCCTGAGATAAGCAATGGATTTGTATGATTGGATCAGAGATTAATTACTTTGCTTTCACAAATTGCCACTTACATCATATATCTTTACACATGACTTAGTTAGGCGATTAAATATTGAGTATTTAGTGAAGCAAATTACTTAGAAAAATATTTATCCAACCAACATATTTATTAAACGTGAAATTTCTGAATTCAAGTTTTTATTAATTAGGAACTGTTTTATACTGAACTTGTGTAAATGTCGTAATATTTTTTTAATATTGATAAAAAATATACTAAAGAATAGTCGTTGTTTAAGGGGATTCGAGACTGCATTTATTAGTTAAATGAATACATAGATTTTAATAAAATTAAATATAATTTATACGTCTCATTAATATATTAAAACCAATGTAACATTTAAAATGAGATAATGAATACAAAAATTTTAAAACCTTAAAAATACATTAAAATTAAAAACATTAAAATACACGACAGACGTTTCGGCTAGAACACTAGCCCTCCTCAGTGTCAAACATACAAGCACAACGTTTACAAAAATTCATAAAACAACATAACAAGATTATATATTCAGGAGGAATAGCTTTAGCCTCGTTGAATATATCGGTGAAACTGGCAGAACAGGTGAAATTAGATTAAAGGAACATAAGCGCTCATATAAAACAGGAGGTTTAAGATCGAAACTCGTAATCCATTCTCTCGATAGTGATTATATTCCTGATTTTGACAACTTTAAAATTTCAGCCTCTAAGGTAAATATATATGAATCCCGAATTTTTCTAGAGGGCGCTTTTACTAAAATGCAACATTCTGCTTTGAACGAGGCTAAGGCTATTCATCCTGAATATATAATCTTGTTATGATGTATTAAGAATTTTTGTAAATGTTGTGCGTGTATGTTTGACACTGAGGAGGTCTAGTGTTTTAGCCGACACGTGTGTCGTGTATTTTAATGTTTTTAACTAAAGTGTATTTTTAAAGTTTTAAAATTTTTGTTTTCATTATCTCATTTTAAACGTTACGTTGGTTTTAATACATAGATTTATTGTTTTTTTTTTTTTTTTTGTACTCAAGTAATGAAATTTGGAAATTTAATATTTATTTCTACAAACTTAAAATATAAAATAACGATTCATAGTTACATTTCACTTTATTAATGAGCAAGATTACAAAATTAGGTTAGTATTAACAAGATAATGATATAAAAAAAAATCAAGGTAGTATTAGTAATGGTTAAAATTGCAAAAAATGTATGTCTTATATTTTATGGTAAATATTTTTCTTTTTCAATCAGAAAAAGAGAAGATAGAGCCTACTTTTTGCAACTAAATATAAATATTTATAAATTAGTTTTCTTTTTTATTTTCAATGCAGCTTCCTATTTATCTAATTAAATATACACATATTCTTTTTTTATTTTTTCCTTCGGGAACACAAGATATCTCGAAATATTTTCTTTTCTAAATAGAAAATTAAATGACTAATATTGGAAAAGTTTTCACGTTCTTGTTTCTCTATTTTCTCACATTATTATTCAATAGCTTTACCAATGTTAAAACTTTTAAGTATTTTATGAATTATACATAACCATTGCTGTCTTTAAAATTTGGTTTAAGGATATAAACTGAATAAAAAAAAAAAGGAAGAAGAGGAAAAGAAAACTTAGAAAATTTAGCCTTTTATTGACAATTTAAAAGCGCAAAATAACAGTACACAGATCTTAAGTACTTTGCAAAAAGTGGAGTTCTTACTCCCAAATGTATTATTACAGACATTAGTTCAACGTACAGCTTTAAATATAAAATTCAAAACTACGTTTAAAAATAACTTATCCGAAATTAACTAGGAACATAACCGGACTTTAACTTTTTACTGACCCATGAAAATATCCATTAAGCATGAAATGATGGAACTCCCGTAAATATTTAAAGCTGTTTTTTTTTTTTTTTTTTTTAAGAATCAATTAAGAATAGTTAAATCGGTCAAATCGATTCTTATGGTATATATGATGGTTATATTTGATAAATAGTTTTATTGCATTAAATTATAAAATTTATTGAAATGTTTTTCTCTTATGAATGCTAATATTGCAATATTTGGTAATTGGAAATATCGAAAAAATCATATTTAAAGAGCAGTCTCATATGTGATATCAAAATATTAGGGGGACCGGAAAATAATGTCGTTTTGAATTAATAAAATGAAACCGGAAATTTTTGTTTAACAGTGTTTACATGGTACTTTACAAATAGCCATCTTATAAGTTACCTAAGAATATCTTAAATTTTATCCAGGATAAATTTCCGATGTCAGTATTTTAATTCAAATTGGCATTATTTTCCGGTCCCCCTAATATTTCCCCCCTTATATTAGGGGGACCGGAAAATAATGTCGTTTTGAATTAAAATACTGACATCGGAAATTTATCCTGGATAAAATTTAAGATATTCTTAGGTAACTAATAAGATGGTTATTTGTAAAGTACCATGTAAACACTGTTAAACAAAAATTTCCGGTTCATTTTATTAATTCAAAACGACATTATTTTCCGGTCCCCCTAAAAAATTTAAAGAATTTTAACTTGAATTGGAAAAAAGAAATACAGAACTATCGGGTGGCAATGAAGATTATTCATAGACATTTTTAATCAAAGTATTATTTACTTTTGTATCACAATCCGATCTGCATTATTAGGGGAGACTCGTGTACCTAGGGCCACCCCCCCCCCTTTATTTGAATAATATTTAATTTGAAGTTTCAATACTCAATTGGGCGAGTAACAACACCAACTGCTACTTTTACAACTACTTTAGAACTTTTGAGGAGCGAGTTTTGACAAGTTACATGTAGAAAACGAATTTACATGGTTTGAAGTAAAATTTTCCAGCTCTTCTCTTTTGCTGTTTTACAAAGGCAAATCAAATATTTTTCTTTCATTTCTAGTGTATAATTTTGCTTGTTATATTGAGTAATAAATAAGATATTTAATTAGTCCTCTCTGCATGTGGATTTTTTAGTGGAAGGCATTTTGAATTACGTTACCAAAACTTGTACCTAGGGCCACATCGCTGCCTTGTACCTAGGGCCAGTGTGTTTCGTGATCGCATGTTTCTGTCTTTTTGACAGTAAGGGCCACCTGTGGGCGTTTTTCTCATAAGTTACAATTTTTCAAAACAAAATTTTCCGTATTCACATTTATATTACAAATGGATATGCATTATAATCATACTCTCTTTAATCAAAGTATTTGCATCCATAGTATACTGATCGAACAAATATGAATATTGTGTATATATTTTAGAAACAAATAACATACAAAATGCAAAAGAAACGCCCACTGGTGGAGCTTCATATTTTCATATGACGTGAATCTACGTCAGCGGTCGAGAAAGTGTTAAGAAACATAGTACAGCCTATAGTTATTGGATGCTGGCAAACCCTGGTAAATCAATCACTATATATGACGTTGCTGAAAGTGTTGGCAAGTCCTATCCGTCGGCTTTTACTCCTGTAAACATTCTATCAGGCTTTCGTGTATCTGGCATATATTGGCAACAATTGAAAGAATAATGAAAATGATAAAATACAAAAGACAGAACTATATTTTCTTTCGGTATACTAAAGCCACGGATACAAATTGAAATATGAAGTTAAATAAATGCAATTATGTAATGTCTTTTAAATAAATTAATATCTGTACTAGAATCCAATGAGAGATGCTCATACGATGAGGTAATTAGTGTCACGGGCTCCCACATGGTAGGGCCTGGGATCGAATCCCGACCAAGGCAGCATTGGCCGATCATTGGGTGCTACTTCACAATCGGCCATCAATTAGGCGACCTCCCAATCAATGCAAATTAGCAAGTCATTGGAAATTTTTTCCAAGGCCATTGGAAAAAAAAAATAATCTAATGAGTTTAATTTAATGAAATATATATGAAACTGGAGTAGACCAGAAAACTATTAAAATGATTCCCGGAATATGCTGGAAAAGAGTTGGTAGAATAATTTCAGCTAAAAGGAGATTGCTTAAAAGCGATTGAAAGTTCACTGTTACTTGTCATACATATGTAGCTAAAATGCATGCTGTAATCGGAGCAGCGTGCAGTTATTTTTCACATGATAAGTTATTTTGACCTTAAACAACTGTTGCATGTTTTTATTTCTATGGTGTTTGCTTTACAAGATTTGCTTTACAAGCTTTACTTTGATTCATAATCATCATACTTCAATGCATAAATGCATTTTTAAATACTTGTTGGCCATGCTGTTTGTTTTGATAACAATGTACAGTCGGAAAAAAAAAACCGCAACCCCCGCTGTAATTTCGTTATTAATTGACGCAGGAACATCTAATAGACATAATTCAACAGGAAATTTCATGCACTTTCTGAAAATGTCATCAAAGTTTGAATTAGGGGTCATCTACATATTGAAATGAGCGCCAACTTTGATTTTTCTAATAGCAACACCCGATTTTGACTTCATATACGAATTTCTGAGAGTCTGGCAGTGCGGAAAAGTATACTGTTTGTGTACTTTGACTTTGTATTTGTAGAGTTATAATCAAAAATGTGTTAGGGGGTTATCTATAAATGTAGAAAAATAAAATTAAGATCCTTTAAAAAAAGACAAAATTTTAATGTTTTACACCGGAAATCTTTCAAGAAAAAAAGAAGTATAAAAATTCATAAAATAATTTACATTATCTAGTTTCATAATTATTCAGAATTCAGTTTTTTAGATTCGTATATACTTCAGCACTTTTTTGCATAATTTTAGGTCTATTTTAATATATTACAGTTGCGATTGGTCCAGACAGGACTCTCTGAAAAAAGTGCAATATTTTTTAAGTAAAAGTGTCTATAATGGTTGTACTGATCACCAATAAAGCTTACATTTTTTTCGTAGGTGTAACATAAAATACGAAATGAAATAATATAGATACAACGCATAAACTAAATCTTTTCGGATAAATTATTGTAAAGGTTCGTGAAATAAAAATAATTTTATTTGCATTTACCAGTTTTGGGTCAGTTGAACTCTTTGGAACTGTACATTTTATAATTTCTGTGAAAATATAATTTCTTAATTAACCCTTTTGCGACTGTTGACGTAGATTCACGTCATTTGAATATCTGTAACTCTGTCAGTGTGCGTTTCTTTCGTAATTTGTGTGTTACGTATTTCTCAGATGTGTACTTAGTGTTCATATTTTTGCAATAAAATATACCATGGATAGAAATATATTCGTTAGAAAGAATATAATTATAATGTATACCTATTTGTAATGTAATTGTTAATACAGAAAAGTTGTTCTGAAATATTTTATTTTGAGAGAATAACACCTGTAGGCCGATCTTACAGTAAAAAAAACAAAATCATGCGGTCGCAAAAAGTGTTAAAATATATTTATAAAAGTTAAAGTTTATTTTTAAAAATATATAAAGTTAAAATATATTAATAAAATTTTAAAGACTAAAGTATCTTTAAAATAATAATTCTCCCACCTACAAAATAAATAAATAAATAAATAAAAATAAAGCAATATATAAAGCAAATGACTTTAACTATGACAGTCGTCAATTTTTACATTAAACCTATTTTTCTATTTAAAACAGTAAACCCCGCCTATTTAGTTAATTTTTTCTTCTAGTGTTCGTTTAAAAGATTAAAAATTTATCACCAGTAATCGATGAAGTAAATACCTCTTGTGCATATTTTTGTCAACATAAAATAAGGGCTTAACACGAATTCACCACTCAATGTCACATTTACTTTTCTTTTCTGTGTTGTTTTGTTTTGAAGAACGAGAAAGGTGGGGCTTGTCTTCTTTAGAAAACAGGAATTCTTGATGCTAACACTAATGTCTAAAAATCATCATTTTTGTTTCATTTCTTTGCGTTTGACTTTGTTGTTATATAATTTGACCCGTAAATAAAAAATAAAAATATTTTGTTTAATTTTCTTTGTTATTTTTTAAGATTTAATTCGTTATCTCATGCAAAACTTTATAAGAGACGGCCCCCTAAACCACTCCAAAAGAAAGATTTATTTATATCTCGAAAACTAATAATTGGAATGAGCTGCAAATTTTTACACCCATATTTTTCAGCATTAGGATTCATTTTATATAAAAATTAATATAGATCATAATTCATAATTTTTATGAATATGAATTTATTAATATTTTTCAGAATTAAAAATATTTTGTAGAATCAAAATTAATGATGGATTATGTTTGGGTTTCTTCACTATATCTCGTATTTTTTTTTTTCTTTTTTATCGATCAAGTTATTTTTTGTGAAGATATTAATAAAAGTTTGAAATATGAATTTACCATTAGCACCTTCAAACTTTGAACGCTTATAACTCCGCGAAAAAATAAGTAAAATATACAACCAATATACTTTTTCGCGTTGTCGTGATCCCAGGAATTCAAATATAAAATAAAAATGGGGTATTACCATTGAAAAAATCAAAGTTGGTGCGCGTTTTATTATGTAGGCGACCCCCAATTCTAAATTTCACTTCATTTTCTGAAACTACTCACAATTCCCCGTCGAATGATGATACCTATTACATTTTTCTACATCGATTAACAACGAAGTTACGTTGACTGTTGCGTTTTTTTTCCCGACTGTACAAACATAGCCTTCTAAAATAGATGCCTTCCGCGCGGCACGGAAACTTAGTAACAGTTCAAGTAGAACTCCTTCAGTAAACCCACTGGTTTACTAAAGGATTTCTAGATCAAGCGACAGACAGCGCCGCCTGGCACAGATTGAACACTTTTTACTGAACTGTCACCAATAATTTTAAGGAGTGATGTATGATATATATAATCGATGTTGTTTCTTCGATTCTATTCGCGTTTTATGTTTATCAAATCCTATTTTTTAAAATTTTTGATGGCTTTTGAATAAAAAATACACTCAATCTGTACCAGTTGGCGCTCTCCGAGTCACCCGAAAGCATCTAGTTTAGGAGGCTATGGTACAACATTTCAAGTTCATTGTCTCCTTTTAGAATAAATAAATATTTAGTTACGATATATGGAAATCTTTTCAAACACAAAGCAGGAAGTGATAAGTAATAAATTCATGAAGTGAGAAAGTGTGTAACAATTAACAATAACTTTTTTTTTTAGTTGAACATGTAATGCATGACAAAATGACTATTTTTCAACAAGAAATTTTTTATACTTTAACGAGATTGACTTCAAATTTCTTTCTTTTACGGATCTTCGGATGGAATGGTTGGGAGGCACCTGTGACAGCGTCACGCATCCTTCAGTACCTAGATGTGGAAGCTAACGGAGTGAGGGTCCCGAACAACAATTCACTGCAATGGAGAAAAGGGGGGGGGGAACATAAAAGGCACAAAAAAACAATAACAGATAATTTTAGAGCTTATGGAAAGAGGAAACACAATAATAAAAATGAGTAGGAAGGTTAAGTACAGCATTACACATCTAGGAGAAAGTTTAGGGATAGTAAGTATATTTTTTATTTTTCAGAGAGCAAGTTTTTTAATTTTTTTGGTATTTTGAAAACACATTTTTTTTTTTTTTTTTTTTTTTTTTAACACAAGGATAACAATAAAACACAATACAGGACAGCACAAGGACGTGGACAGGATATAATCTCCGAAGAGAAGTCAATGCCCGAAGGCGATAGAAAAATGAAAAAAGAAGAGTTAACATAAAAAAGATTAAAGGTGGGAGTTTAGACTGAGACCCGCTCTGGGTCTGCGTCTATTAAGAGGATCATTATGGTCATATGTTGCGATTGTGTTCAAAGCAGAGTTATCTAATGATTCAAGAGCCAAATGAAATTGTATATTTAAGTATTGAATGAAGTCGTTAAGTCTAGGAGTTTCAATTTCTTTATATATGTGAAAATTTCTAACGTACCAAGGCATATCAAGAATTTGCCGAATAGTTGAATTTTGAGTCCTAATGAGTAACTTGATATGCGATTTGGCAGCATATGACCATACCATACATGCATAAGTGAGAATGGGTCGTAAGTAGGAAGTGTACAAGAGCAATTTGTTATTAAAGTTTAATTTACTATTCCGAGCTAAGTCTTTCTTTTAAAATTTATTAAATGACTTATATACTAACGCTACATTATTTTTACTGGTAATAGTATACATTTGATGTCAAATTTAATTCATTTTAACTCTGTACTTTCTATAGGAAAAAGAATACTTTTAGATACAATTTTCTGGAAAAATACTTTTTATTAAAAGAAATTTAAAAATTCTGATGGAAATATAACTCGCTAGATTTCTAAAAAGTATGTTGTTTCGATCTATAACAGAGAAGTTTGCGTGGGATTCATTTACATTTTGAATAGGAAAAAATATATATATATACATTTACATGAGAGCGAAATGGAAAATAAATTATATATGGATGAAGAATAGTGAATTAAATTTGAATGTTAAAATATAGATTTTTTTTCATGGTGCATAGACAATTCTTACTGAAAATTTGAAGTAAAGGGATATTCAAATTAAGCACAACGCAGTATCAGAAATGAACATGGAAAATTTCTAAAGCAAGATTTTGATTATTCCCGTGAAAAAATAAATATATTTAATTTTTGAAAGTTATATGTGATTAAATAAACATATTTACAATACTACAGAAATATATAAGGAATTTCAAATAAATGTTAGAAACAAAAATAATCATATTTCAAATTCTGAAAGAGCGAAAAAGTTTTTGTGCTAGTTTTGTGATATATTAGAAGAAATATGTCTGTTACTAAAACTATAGTAGTTATAAATCCTTACACTTTGATCTTATCCAAGAAGCTGAGAAACGATAAGTTATAAATCATTGGAATAAATGCAACACCAGTAGAAGTTATTCTCTCAAAGTTGGTAAACGAGAAGTGGTACTTTCGAAAGCAGGCCGAGTTTGTGATCCTAGCGATTGTAATTGTCTAAAATTGAAATTCTTCCGAAATTCGTGTGATAGGGTCTGGGACCCACCAGAAAAAAAATTCTATCGGGAGAATTTCACCTAGGCCAAAGATCCTAGTGCAAACAATTGACTTTAAATCCTGCACATACGCAGGGTACAATAAATGCGTTTATACAAAAACCCATCTAGTTCTTTTAACAGCACACTTATTGATCTATCTTCAGAATTATATCTCTTATTAAAGATTTTAATAATACATTGATAAATTTTTTAGACTATGATAAACTTATTTGTAAAAAGCTAAGAAAGCAAAATATTCAAGAGGTGGTTGGACAGAACCTTAACATAGGTACTCCCTCTGTTTACACTAAGAATTTTGATAGTTTGAAAAATTACAATAAAATAAACTGCTGGATTTTAAAACTGCAACACGAAGATAGAATGCAAATATCAGAATGGAATTTGTTGCGCGCATACACTATAGTAGGAAGAACAATTGAGTAAAATTTCAGGAAATTTGGTGTTATATAAACTGAGAAAGCAGTACATAAAGCAGTGACATCTCTGAGCAATAACAACACTTATCTACCTAGACACTGAATCAGACAGCGATTGAGCATGTACGGGTATAGCACTCTGTGAATTTTCAACACAAAGCCACAGTTCATCAACCTCAGTTACTAGTGAGTGGTGGCGTGCCAGTCGCTTTTCAGCGATTAAACAATCATTTTCATTGGAGTGAGATCAGGAGAATGCGCAGGCCAGAGCAACCAGTACTTTCTGTATCAAGGAAAGTCCGAACAATACAGACAACTTACGGTTGTGCATTGGCCTGTATAAATATTGCCATATAAAGACGTTGAATAGAGGGCAGAACAACAGACCTTAACTCATCAGAAATGTAACGGCTGCTATTCAGAGTGCCGGGAATGCAAACAAGAGGTAATCGAGACGTGTATTCATTGGGACTCCATACCAGTGATGAGCTAGTATGACGATATCGATTGCCAGGTACTGATGCGAAATTCTTGATGCTGTAAACAGGATTGTGATTTGTCTGAAAAGGCGTGGTCACGCCATTCCTGTGTCCAGGTACGTCGTTGATCACACATAAAAGGCGACCATGTCAGTGATGCAGCTTTTAGGGTAACCAAACTTTTGGTAGCCGCATTCTAGGTTACCACCTGGAGTGATGGTATGTTGTACCATTGGATACATCTTGATCACCTCTTGTTCTCATTCCCGGCACTCTGAATAGCGGCCATTACATTTCTTACAAGTTACGCCCGTCGCTCTGCTCTATATTCGAGGCCTCTGTAGCGCAACATTTAAGCAAGATAATACAAGACACGTTGTTGCCGTATTCTCGGAATCTTTTTTGATGCAGACTGTGTTCGACTGTTGTTCTGGCCCCAATGAAATTGATTGTTCAATTATTGGAAAGCGACTGGCACGCCACCACTCACCAGTAGCTGCGATCGATAACCGTAGCATCGTGTTGAAACTTCGTGGAGTGCTGTAATCGTACTTGTCATCCAATCGCTGTTCGATTCAATGCCTAGTCAGATAAATACTATTATTTCTCGTAGAAGTCGCTACTTCATGTACTGATTTCTCAGAATATATATTGTCCAATTTTCTGAAAATTTAATCAATTTTTCTTCCTACAACAATGTATGTGCCCAAGAAATATCATTCTGAACATCTGCATTCCTTGTTAGTGTTACATTTTGGGTGGCCAGCAGTGTATAAAGTTAAAGCAGTAAATTGTGTTCTAGTATTAATGAGAAAATTTCTACTACAGGTAGGAAAATATTGCAACAATCAATCAGTGGGTCATATTGCATTTATATTACTATAAATCTGTTGCTTCATATTTATCAGGTATATTCCTTCCTTTTATCAGGACGCTTTCAGGAAGGAAAATTTCTCTATTGTTATTTTTATACATAAATCTCTTTCGTAATTTTTAACGCTAATGCGTCGTAATGAAATAGGATAAAAATTATTGTATAAAAATAATAGAAATAAAGAAAGGAGAAAATTTCCAAAAAAAAAAAAAAAAAAAAAAAAAAAAACTGGAAGTTTACCCCTTGATAAACATAAAGCAACTCATTCATAGTAAAACGAATTCAACACAATACCCGATAATATTTTGAATTTTCAAAACAAATTCCTCATTACTACAATTTAATAGAAGCAGAGCTGCCAACCTAATCCGGCAAATTGTTAGTACCGCCCATTTTTCTACACCACTTAATTTTTATAGTATTTGTTTTCTTCATTCATCTTCTATAATAATAAAAGGAAAGGTTTGTCTGTCTGTCTGTCTGTCTGTCTGTCTGTCTGTCTGTCTGTTCTTTTATACGTTCAGCCCCTATTGAACGCAGACGTACAAAAATTGACATACGGATGCTCTGGAGCCTTTCCGATGTTTTCCTCGAAACAGAATTTAAAAATTTTAATTAGTTGTGGAGATATTAATTAAAATGTCCACTCATGTCTAATCTAAAAGCGATCTCAAAGCAGAAAAAGTGGAAAATAAATTAGAAATATTTGTCCGATCGTTACAATTTCGATACCAAATGAAAGGGGCATTTTTTCTGAATCTAAGTGTGCAAGTGGTTTATCGGTACAACAATTAGATTTTTTAAAATTAACTAAAGTATGAATTTTCTGTGGCAACATCATTTCAAATGCCAGTAATGAAGACCCATCGTCTGTCATCAAAAAGGAAATGATTGCAACCGATCAAGATGTCACGTGTTTTGTAGTAGGGAAAAATATTGCAATTTTCAATTTTTTTCAAATTTTAATTCACGTTACATTTGAATTCATATTCGGCCTAGACAGCATATTATAAAGCTACTGTTCAATTTTCATGAAAATATGTGGATAAACAAAAAAATGAGATTAAATTTTGTATTATATTTTCAACTATTTTAAATTGAGATATGCCGTTGAAATTTCGTAATATTGGTGTTTTTAACGCCCGATATTTCGATTCTGAATATTTTTGAAAGTGAAGAATTATTAGGAAGAACTTGAAGGGGAGAGGGGGGGGCAAGCAAACGGCCAGAAAAAATAATAAATAAATAAATAAATAAATAAAAAGAGTTACAGCGTTTGAAATTGTTATTATTAGGTTTCAAGGAAAGATAAATCGATTGCGGATATTTTCAAGTGTAAAATTATTAGAAGGGACGGAAAGGGGGGGAAGGGGCAAAAACGTAGAAAAGGAACGGTTGTTTCGGAGAAAACAACGGAAAACCCAGAACGCCTTTATTGTTTTATATTTTGCAGAATTTCGAATTCTGATACTCCTTTCACATTTCATACTATGGATTTTGAACAGTATTTAGCCCGGAATTACCCAAGTTTCGGAGAAAACCACGAAAAAGTCAGACATAAATCGTTTTATAATAGTGTTTATATCATTTTTGTATCTCAGCTTCTAATTAGCATAATTTCAAAAGTAATATGTCATTTTGAAACTTATTTGAATGGAATTTCAAGAGTAGACGCCACAAATTTCTGTCACCTTCCATTAACCGACTATCATAAGTAATGGAATTTGAGATTTCACGTGATTTACACGTTTTAAGGTTTCCTGATTAGGTTTTCTTTTGTATCTCAGCTACTAATTAAAATAATTTTATAAGTAATACATTATTTGAAAGCTTTATTGATTTAGAATTGAACAGTAGATTACAGAATTTTCTACCGACAGATGGCGCTGTAATATTTTTAAATTTCAATATTTCGAAGTCTGAATATGATTAAATTATTTTTAATACATCATTCGAAAGATATTTTAAAGTACTTTTATACTATCGAAAGTGGGATTCGAGATTTCACCTAATTTACACGTTTTGAGGTCTCCTGAATCGGTTTTATTTTGTATCTCAGGTACTAATTAAAATAATTTCATAAGTAATACATCATTTGAAAGATTTGTTGATTTGGAATCGAAAATATTATAGCGCCAGATGGCGCTATAATATTTTAAAATTTCAATATTTCAATTTCTAATTATGATTAAATTATTTATAATATATCAATTGAAAGATATTTTAAAGTTCTTTTAAATTATCGAAAGTTTTCACCAGATTTACATGTTTTGAGGTTTCCTGAATCAGTTTTTTTTTGTATCTCAGTTATTAATTAAAAAAAGTTCATAAGTAATACATCATTTGAAAGCTTATTTTAGTTGATACACATTTTAAAGTACTTTTACATTATCGAAAATGAAATTCGAGATTTCACCCGATTTACACGTTTTGGGGTGTCCTGATTAGGTTTTCTTTTGCATCTCATCTACTAATTAAAATAATTTCATGAGTGATGCATCATTTGAAAGCTTTGTTTATCTGGAATGGAACAATAGATTACAGAAATTTCTACCGCCAGATGGCGCTGTAATATTTTCAAATTTCAATATTTGAATTCCTAATTATGATTAAATTATTTTTAATGCATCATTCGAAAGATATTTTAAAGTTCTTTTATATTATCGACAGTTTTCACCAGATTTACACGTTTTGAGGTCTCCTGAATTAGTTTTCTTCTGTATCTCAGCTACTAATTAAAATAATTTCGTAATACATCATTAGAAAGCTTTTTTGATTTGGAATCGAACAGTGGAATACTGAAATTTCTACCGCCAGATGGCGCTGTAATTTTTTTAACTTTCAATATTTCAATTTCTAATTATGATTAAATTATTTTTAATGCATCATTCGAAAGATATTTTAAAGTTCTTTTATATTATCGACAGTTTTCACCAGATTTACACTTTTTGAGGTCTCCTGAATTCGTTTTCTTTTGTATCTCAGCTACTAATTAAAATAATTTCATAAGTAATACATCATTCAAAAGCTTTTTTGATTTGGAATCGAACAGTGGAATACTGAAATTTGTACCGCCAGATGGCGCTGTAATAATTTCAAATTTCAATATTTCAATTTCTAATTATGATAAAATTATTTTTAATACATCATTCGAAAGATATTTTAAAGTTCTTTTAAATTATCGAAAGTTTTCACCAGATTTACACATTTTGAGCTGTCCTGAATCAGTTTTCTTTTATATCTCAGTTATTAATTAAAAAAATTTCATAAGTAATACATCATTTGAAAGCTTTGTTGACTTGATACACATTTTAAAGTACTTTTACATTATCGAAAATGGAATTCGAGATTTCACCCGATTTACACGTTTTGAGGTCTCCTAATTAGGTTTTCTTTTGTATCTCAGCTACTAATTAAAATAATTTCATAAGTAATACATCATTAGAAAGCTTTTTTGATTTGGAATCGAACAGTGGATTACAGAAATTTCTACCGACAGATGGCGCTGTAATATTTTCAAATTTCAATATTTGAATTTCTAATTATGATTAAATTATTTTTAATGCATCATTCGAAAGATATTTTAAAGTTCTTTTATATTATCGACAGTTTTCACCAGATTTACACGTTTTGAGGTCTCCTGAATTAGTTTTCTTCTGTATCTCAGCTACTAATTAAAATAATTTCGTAATACATCATTAGAAAGCTTTTTTGATTTGGAATCGAACAGTGGAATACAGAAATTTGTACCGCCAGATGGCGCTGTAACATTTCAAATTTCAATATTTCAATTTCTAATTATGATAAAATTATTTTTAATACATCATTCGAAAGATATTTTAAAGTTCTTTTAAATTATCGAAAGTTTTCACCAGATTTACACGTTTTGAGCTGTCCTGAATCAGTTTTCTTTTATATCTCAGTTATTAATTAGAAAAATTTCATAAGTAATACATCATTTGAAAGCTTTGTTGACTTGATACACATTTTAAAGTACTTTTACATTATCGAAAATGGAATTCGAGATTTCACCCGATTTACACGTTTTGAGGTCTCCTAATTAGGTTTTCTTTTGTATCTCAGCTACTAATTAAAATAATTTCATAAGTAATACATCATTAGAAAGCTTTTTTGATTTGGAATCGAACAGTGGATTACAGAAATTTCTACCGCCAGATGGCGCTGTAATATTTTCAAATTTCAATATTTGAATTTCTAATTATGATTAAATTATTTTTAATGCATCATTCGAAAGATATTTTAAAGTTCTTTTATATTATCGACAGTTTTCACCAGATTTACACGTTTTGAGGTCTCCTGAATTAGTTTTCTTTTGTATCTCAGATACTAATTAAAATAATTTCGTAATACATCATTAGAAAGCTTTTTTGATTTGGAATCGAACAGTGGAATACAGAAATTTGTACCGCCAGATGGCGCTGTAACATTTTAAAATTTCAATATTTCAATTTCTAATTATGATTAAATTATTTGTAATACATCATTCGAAAGATATTTTAAAGTTTTTTAAATTATCGAGAGTTTTCACCAGATTTACACGTTTTGAGGTATCCTGAATCAGTTTTTTTTTTTTTTTTTTTTTTGTATCTCAGTTATTAATTAAAAAAAGTTCATAAGTAAAACATCATTTGAAAGCTTATTTTAGTTGATACACATTTTAAAGTACATTTACATTATCGAAAATGGAATTGGAGATTTCACCCGAATTACACGTTTTGAGGTCTCCTGATTAGGTTTTCTTTTGTATCTCATCTACTAATTAAAATAATTTCATGAGTAATACATCATTTGAAAGCTTTGTTGATCTGGAATGGAACAATAGATTACAGAAATTTCTACAGCCAGATGGCGCTGTAATATTTTTAAATTTCAATATTCTAATTATGATTAAATTATTTCTAATACATCATTCGAAAGATATTTTAAAGTTCCTTTACATTATCGAAAGTGGAATTCGAGATTTCACCTGATTTACAATTTAAAGTGTCCTGATCAGGTTTTCTTTTGCATCTCAGCTAATTGAGTAAGACCGTTCAAAATTGGTATATGCAAGTTAATTAGGAGGGGCTGGAACGGTGGGGAAGGAATAGGCGCGCATGGGTTTGGGACCCGGTGCGAGTTTTTACCCGTTGATAAAAGATTTTTTTTTTTAATTTTATTTTCTTAATACTAAAAGTTTGAGTTGAGAAGGAATATGCGTGTACAGCTCACGTATATCCTCAAACGTGCGCGCACAGCGCGCATTGGTCTGCGCTGCCGACGGCAGTGGCGTCCCGGTGTGAGTTTTTACCCGATGCTAAATGATATATTTTTTAATTCCTTTTCTTAAGAATGAAAGTTTATGAGTAATAACATGGAATTTTGAGAAGTCATAAGGATGGTGAAGGAATACGTGCGCGCAGCGCACGGGTCTACGCTGCCGAAGGCAGTGGGGACCCGGTGCGACATTTTTCCTGATCAGAATTTTTTTTTCTCTTTTTTTATCACGTGATAAAAATTAATGCAATTTTGAGAATTCATTAATTTTTGTGATTCATTTAAAAATAGTGACCAGCGAAGCGGGCGTAGCCTGCTAGTCGTAAATATATTTAAAGAGAATTACTCTAAAAATTAAGTGGTGTAGAAAAATGGGTGGTACTAACAATTTGCCGGATTAGGTTGGCAGCTCTGTAGAAATATAGACTTTTAATTTTATACGATTAAATTAAGAGAAATTTTTTACACAAAATTTCTGGTATGAAGTCTCCCGCCAAAATCGACGAAACTTGGTAACTATGCATCCCATTCTAATGGAGGCACAAACAAACAAACAAAATATATATATATATATATTACTTTATTTTTATTCTAACTAAAAATCTTCAAAATAATTCTCATATTGAACCCAAACAGTTTCTAGGTACTTCTCAATTCGCTTAATCTTATTTTAAAATAACCTCTCAGTGGGATTTTCAAAAATCCCAATTTTAAATCATTCACTAATGGCTTCAAAAATTACGGAGATCTACTAGAATTATTTGAAAAAGCGTAAGTCCCTCAAATTGTTTGATTGACTTTCTGATTCTAGAGATTTTCGATTTAAAAATAGCATTTTGAAGATTTTTCGTAAAAGTAATATGCTTGACCGATAATCTTCAATCATTAAAGTAGTATAAGCTGTTCTACTTTTAAAGAAACCACATGCAATATTCCATTACTAATAATGAAATTACTTTGCTTTTTTGAGTGTAAAAAAAAAATAACATTTAATGAAGCTAAAAGGCATTTTTAACGCCACTTATTTAAGCTTATCGGAATACTTAACGCTTATTTAGATTGATTAAAAAATTGTTTTCTCAAACCCAATTATTTTTCAATAAAAAATTAGGAATATTTTTTCTGCCTTAAATAAAACGTATTTTATTATTATTATTATCTTCTTATTCAAAACTGAATTTTTTAGTCTGAAACGCAAGGCTTAAATTTTACCCAAAAATGTGATATTATTTTGACATATTGCTTGCGAGTCACGTAGTTTTAGAAAATTTTATTTGTACAACGTTTTATCAACTGTAAAATCAAGTATAATACGTGTTTGTAATTAAATAAAATGCAAAATGATGTGAAATAAATACTACATTAAACACAAATATATTATGATTAATGCCAGTAATACTATATTTTTCTCAAGAATGTTTCTAAAACAAAAGTTTAAGAAACTTTTTGATAAATTTATTTTTTCAACTTAAAAAAAAAAAAAAAAAAAAAAAAAAAAGATTCAACACAACATTTTATTTATTTATCTATTTATATTTCTTAGAATAAAAATACGATAAATGTACATCAGATTTCGTTTGGAATTCAGCATTTGAATTTTTAAAACGTTCTTATATATATTTGAAAGAAAAAAGTTGTAATGTGATTCATATTTTTTTTTTTTTTTTTTTAATGTCGCATATTAAATTTGTATTCAACGCTGTAGTAAAATAAATAATAGGAGTACATGTCGTATTATTACTGAATTTGAATTGATATATGTTCATAGTATGTAGAAATACAGACAAATATCTCTAAATACTATACTATTTCTGCATAATTACTTGATATAAATCTACAATGTCAAGAGCATTTTTTTTATTTGTAACCGGGAACAATGTTTGACAACGAGATTTTATTTCTTTCTGTTTTATGTGCTTTATTTATTTATTTTATTTATTTATTTATTTATTTATTTTTACATATAAAAATAAATAGCAACATTTACCTTTTCAGAAAAAATTATACGAAAAAATAAAAAATAAAATAATCATAAATATCGATTTTCAATGTCACATTACACCAAAAACACATATGGTAAATTTAGTTTGTAATTAGTTATATAGCAAAACATTTTAAATTCTATTTCATTTTATTTAATGTGTTTTTCTTATTTCTAGAGAGCTTTGCTCTATTTTCCATAAGTATTATTTTCGAATAGTAATTAAATTAGTAGAAATTTTAATCGTATTAAGGTATTACAAAAATAGTATCATTTGAAAGTTTGGTTCAGTTTCTTCAGGTTACATATTTATGAAACCTTAAAAAACTTAATACAGAATGTTTCATTCTTTCGATTTTTAAGTCAAATAAACGCATTTTAAAGAAGAAATTTCATATAATAAATAAAAAGAAATAAGAACCACATCAAATATTCTGCTACTTTTCTTTCTTTTTTTTTTCTTTTCCTTTCTTATCTGAATTGATAATCTTTCAAAAAACTTGTATCTATTAATGTAATAGTAATGATAATAAAAACATCATGAATTTCCCACAATTGCTTGCTTTTATACCTGACAAGAAATTTGTTGGAAGTTCCAAGAAATAGAAAAACTTTTTTCTTCAGTTTTTTCTATCTTCATTTAATGAGGTAGTTTCTTTCATAAATGACAGAGAAATATTTGTAAGAACTTAGAGATAAAGCAAGAATTTTCTTTTCTTGAGGTACATAAAAAGGCTTTTGTATCTGTTATCAATATTTTCACCAGAACGTTTCGTAGAAAAATGCTTATATATATATATATATATCTTGGTATTTTACTTTGATTTTTTCTGCGCTTAGTACATGCCATATAAAAACATATAATAATATTTTGTATTGGTGATTTTTGAAAAGCTATTTTCTTTTTCTTTCTTTTCTTCCTTTATATATATATATATATTAAATAAGAGTTATCTAGTGATCAATATTTAAAAATTGGAATCAGAAAAACTAAATAGTAGAATAATGTAGTTCAATAATTGTCCACTTAAATTACTTATTATACCGTATTTTTCTACATGTAAACCATAAGCCAAAGAAATTAGTTTTATAAAAAAATTTCATAAAAAAAAAAAAAAAAAAGCCCTATATCTATACGAGGTTTTACCCATAGAAACTCTTACCGTAAAATCGATTTATTTTACGTAAAGATTGTATGCAAGGAAATACGGTACGCACTTCTTTTATAATATATACATAAATTTAGTTTTTTTATGACTAAAATTAAGGACCTTTGTTTAGTATATATGATAGGTTTCATTTTCATTCTTTTTACAAGCGTAATTTCTTCTTTATATTATTTATCAGGACTTTCTAATGGCCGAAAGTTTCTGCTCTCGAGGCTAGAGGACGGGAGATAACGGATACAAACCCAGATTCTTCTAGTTGGAATAACCATTCGGAGTTTTCTTAGGTCGTCACTGAAAACTTTCGTGAATATGGGCTTAGATAGCTTAGAGTGACCCCCCCACCCCAACCAGAAAGAGCACAGAACCCATGTGTATAAACCTCTATTTGTTCATTGGTTATTTAAAACAAGTGTTTAGGAATAAACAACGTATTATTTACTTTTCGATAGCGAGGAAAAAAGAGATATTTTAGATAACATTTGTTAATGCAAATTTTATAATATGCTAAATAAATGAAATAATCAAATCAATAATGCGTTTAGTAAAAGTTTCATCAGCAGTTCGAGAGTTGGATGCGTGCTGAGTTCCCGGGGTCCATTGGTGACCCCACACCTCAGCGAACCAGAAGATGAAGATGGAATGAGTTAGAATCGTGATGGCTTACAACACACACACACACACACACACACACAAAAAAAAAAAAAAAAGGAAGGAAATGAGCGAACGGACAGATAGATAAGAACAAATTCTGAGCTCAAAAGACAATAGAAAGAAAAACATAAAAAAAAAAAAAAAAATAGCATGTGATAGGAGAGAGATTAAGTATAGCATTGCATTACGAACATAGAACAAATATTTTCGGAGATTTTAAATTTAATTTTTTATTTTTTATTTATTTTTATTTTTTACAAGAAAACAACGAAAAACTAGAGGCGGGAAGTTAAGACAATGCCGCTCTTAGGACGGCGTTTGTTAAAAGGATCCGTGTGGTCATACACATCAAGAGTGTTTAAAGCACGATTATTAATAGATTCTAATTATTCATGGAAGTTAATATTAAGGTGTTGTATAAAATTTTCAAGGCGCGGGAATTTAATTTCGCGGTACATTTGATAATTATGGATATAGTAAGGTAAGTTGTAAATTTGCCTAATAGTAGCATTTTGGCTTTTAAGAAGCAGATTAATATTAGTTTTGGATGCAAATGACCACACAGGTGATCCATAAGTTAAAAGAGGACGAAGGTGGGAAGAATAAAGGAGCATTTTATTACTAATGGATAAATCACTGTTCCGAGCAATTAGGGGATATAAAAGATTTTTAGCACGTCGGAACTTAGTACGCGAGTTTAAGATGTGTTGGTGGAATGTAAGTCTCTGGTCAATAATAATACCTAAATACAGTGGTTGGACCATGGAATTAGGTGGTTATTGAATTTGATTTGATATTTATCTCTATTAGATTGGCTCATAGCCGAAAAAAGAATGACCTCCGTTTTTGAATAATTAATGGCAATTCTCCATTTCTGAAACCAATGGGTTAAAATATTAAGATGCTTGGAGATTGCCGTAATAGCATATCTTCTATTCCTGTTTGCCGCAAAAATGCATGTGTCATCTGCATAGCTAGCCAATTGAGTATGAGGGTAATGGGGCATATCGTTAATAAAAATATTAAAGAGTTTAGGAGAAATTTTGGAACTCTGAGGGAGACCATATGGGGCAATATAGTTTTAGAAAGTTTGTCAAAAACCCTACATTGAAATTGCGGTCCTGTAAATAAGAGAAAATAAGTTTAATGAGTGGGGGAGGGAAGTTGTTGTTAATTAATCTGAAAATAAGACCTGGTATCCAGACCTTGTCAAACGCTTTTTCGATGTCAATTAAGACAGCGGCTGTAATTTTCTTCTGAATTTTACTGGTGGTAATATGCTCGACAAGACGATATACTTGGTGAGTGGCCGAAAGATTATTCATAAAGCCGAATTGCTCTGGCACGATAATATTATTTTCCTCAAGAAAATCATCAATTTGTCTACCAATAAAGACCTCATTGAAACCTTTGGACAGCCCCTGCCTGCCTGGACGTGCCAAGCTTAACGGGTGAGCAATAAAGACCTCGGTAAGTTTACTGAGAGAATTTTAGTAGGGAGATGGGTCTGTAGCTGGAGGCCTTTTCGGGGTAAAAGTTTCGTCATTGGCTGCAACTTTTAGTAAACGTATTAATTCAATATTTTATATGGTATGAAATGCATATTTTATGCATGTCATATAATATAAAACATTCTTTTGTTCTTATATGAAATATATGTTTATAAAAAAAAAAAAAAAAAAAAAAATGCGTATATATATAGATAGATAGATATGTATATACCGGGTGATTCAAATAGATGTTAAAACAATTCAAACCCAATTATACCAATTTATAACAAAAATTGGAATAAATAACATTACATGATACCATTGTATTTATATTATCTTAAAATATATTTGCTTTAAAATCCATATTACTTTGACGGGAAGTATTATCACGTAAACTAATTAGAACGATTTAGCTTATAAATTACTTTCACCTTAATTTACCTTTTTAATGGCGAATTACTTTAAAGTCGTATATAGATTAATTTGATGTAAGCAGTAATCCTCTTTCAAACAGCTTATTGCATGTGCAAAGAATAATTTTTAATAAAAGCTCTTATTATGGTATATGATTAACATATTTTCCGTGATTTCAAAGCAGTTAATTTAAAGAATCAATAATTCATATTCGTAAAATCCACTACATATTCCTGGAACCTGTTTTAATATTTCTTTTAAATTAATCTTTCCTATTCAAAGGTTATCGAAGTAGTTGATTATATTCGGTGCCACCGTTCCATAAATAATTATTAATCTGCTTGCGCAAAGTAAATATTAATAAATTATCTGGTGTGGTTTTATCTTACTTCCTCTGTCTTTCCAAATTTTAGAAATTGTTTAATATATATTATATTTCTGTGTTGAAGTCCTATTGCACCTGTCAACAATTTAATTATTGTAGGTACATATATTCATAAATATCGTAAAACATTTTAAGATGATATTAATTTTTTTTTAAATTATTTAGAGAATTTTGACCCACACCACAATTAGGGATTTACAGATCTTAATAAGAGTTTTCAAGTAGCATCATCAAAATATTAAAATTGAATTTTCTTTCCTTTTTTTTTTTAAGATGCTGAAAATAGATACAATGACCAAAAGCTGAAAGCTTCATTTCCGTAAAAATTCATCGTCGAATATTGGACTGCAAACAATGTTTTCTCTACCATAGTGAAAGTACTTTTCATTCTAAAGTGCTATCATCAACTATATCTAATAGAAAAGGAGCTTGCTTAGTTTTAGCTACATCTTTATATTGTATCTATCTATACTGTGTACGCATCACTTGGTATACTACTTTAATTTAATACAGTAAAACAAATACCTTTGAAATACACTTCCAGGATCTTCCAGATATAGCACCTATTAAATTCGAAGAAATAAAGCATGTTTTTTTTTTTTTTTTTTTTATGAAATATATGTTTGTAAAAAAAAAAAAAAAAAAAAAAATGACAGCAAGAAAAAAATTTGACAGTAAGAAAAAAAAATATATATATATAATTATTTGCATTCATATACAACATTTTATAATTTTATTTATTCGAATAGCGTTTCCTTTCATTTGAAAATTTTCTCTGTAACTTTAAACCTGTTTTTATAAATCATTTTTATGGTCATTACTTTTGTTCCATGTGTAGTTTTTTCTACTATTAGATTTATTTTTTTAATTGGTCTCAATAAAAAACCTATTGTCTGAGCGTAAAATTATTTTCAACTAGGTAGTCCCTTAAGCTATCGTCTGTTCGCTATTCTCTATTATTTAATGCAGCGTGAAGATGTTGAAATATATGAAAGATAATATTTGGCCATATACGCTTCGTATTTGAATACTTTTGAATATCCCTGTACTCGAACTATTTGTTAGATTACAATATAATATTTTAATAATATCCTATATGGTAGAAACTTAAAATATTATGTTTAGATTGCTAGTTATGCTGATAAGAGAATGTGCATGTAAAATACGATATACATATATATGTCCAAACAAGAATCATAATATCCCCCCCCCCAATAAATATTGAAGAACAGTCATGCAGACAGACAAACCTGTCTTTTTATTTTTTGTAGATTTCATGTTTTACATGTTTTTAAAGGCTCTGACTGCATTTCGACAATATTTGAATAATATCTGTCGGTTTGTATGTGTGTGTAACAAAACTTTTGTTACAACTATGGCTTATACATGCAATTTCATGAAGTTTTATATTTACTTGCAGCTTGACATAAACTGTTTTCTACCAATTTTTTATCTGTATCTCAACAGGTGATATTGTCGTCCTTTTTTATAATATCTAAACTTTTTAATATGGCAGTACAGGACAAAAGTTCGCATAGATGTACACATTTAGAATTATTTTTAACCAATCACTACATGAAAACAAAAATACTTATAATAGCATAGCTGCCAACTATTGCGATTTTCAGTAAATGAAAAATTTTTAAAAGAAATTTTCACCATGTTCAATCACAGAAAACTGCATAAAAGATTGTACAAAAGTGTTATAAAATATTACTGGTATTTGAAAACCGAAGCGATTGACAGCTGTGTATAGAAAACACAATAAAATTTTATTTATCTAATAGCATTGCCCTCCTGTGTGGGTGTGAATGTTGTGACTGATTGTCAAAAGAACTCGTAAATTACTTTAAAATAAATAGTTAAACCATTTTTCTGTGATAATTTAAAACATAGTTATCCTTTTATTATTATTATTATTATTATTATTATTATTATTAAAAAATAATTTTGAAATTTTGAAAAAATTGAAAAAATACATTTTTTTATACTTTTCTTAAATAAAAATCGTCTGCACACACCATGGAAAATATTTTTTTATGAATAATAACTCTAATAATAATAATAATAATAATAAAAAATATGCACAGCACGAATTTTTATAGGAAAATATAGAAAAAAGTTTTGTGATAGCCACAAAAAACTAACGTGAACATAATTTTAAATAAATACCCAGTTGTTTAAAGAATTTTTTTTAACAATTTTAAATATTCTGTTGGCAATAATAAAATTAAGTTTATGTAGAAAAGTAAGACGTTAGTAAATTTTAAAAATATATAAGTTTTAAAGGGATTTAGACATCTTCTTAATCCACTTAACCGTACCATTTATTCCCAAATAGAAGTAAAACAAATAAAACAACTTTATTCAAATTCTATTTCAGCATCAAGCTATTTTTAGAATTTAGGTAAGCTTTTCGAAATAACCCCTTAAAAGCTATTAGGCAAAGTGAATTAATTTTACGGAGCAAAGGAAGATTTAAATAAC
The DNA here is from genome assembly GCA_963930645.1 of Salticus scenicus. Taxonomy (NCBI): domain Eukaryota; kingdom Metazoa; phylum Arthropoda; class Arachnida; order Araneae; family Salticidae; genus Salticus; species Salticus scenicus. The sequence goes on from OZ005649.1 coordinate 45,183,614, forward strand.
CACGAAGTATGCATTAACCAAAGTCTCATCAAAGTAATTTTGTATTTAAAAAAAAAAAAAAGTATTAACGTTGAGCAGTACTGATTATCTATCAAAACAGATTAACTTTAATAGGAAAAGCGAAAGTATTGCTCTATTTAAAATTTCATCAGTTTCGATTGTGGTAGTTGAATTTTATCTGTATTATCGATAAATCTGAATGTATACTTCAATTTTTATTCGCTTTTCATTAAGTAGTATATCAATTTAAATTTTAACAGTTTTATTAAGCAAATGGTTCCAAACAATTTTGGCCGTATTGATTTTTAGTAGGTATTTTTCAACTCTCCTTGGTAACTGTTCAGGAATTATATGTAGTAGAATCTAGATTATCCGAATCACGGTTACCCAAAAATCGATTTAAGTGACAGTTCCTGGTTTCTAAAAGTGAGTGAAAAAGAAAATCTTCTCCTTTTTCATAATTTAATAATGAAAATATTATTTAAGAAATATTGAAACTATAAACAACATGGTAAAATATACAATAATTGTGAAGATTTACAATTTCAAACATTGTAATTTATCACCCAAATGAAAATTTAATACAAAGTATATAAAAATATAAAAGCATGAAGGAAAAACTACAAAGAATAAAAAAAATAATAAATAAATAAATAAACAAAATTTCTTTACAAAATATTTCTGGTATTTCAAAGCAGTCAATTTCTTTACAAAATATTTCTGGTATTTCAAAGCAGTCTCGTTACGCTTATGTATTAAACAGGAGAAAATCCAAAATTATCATTTTGTATTTAAACATACCGAAAACACTAAAATTTTCTGTCTGTTCGGGCTTATCTTCATCAACAACATCTTTTTTATTCGCTGTTGTAAGTTTTTTTTTTTTTTTTTTTTCATCGGTATGGTCTCGTTTGGCAGCATTTGGCTAAAACCGAACTTCGAATTAAACACCAGATGTTTCCCAGAAAAGTAATTTGAACATTTCCAAGAAAACTTCCTTATTTAAATCGGGATTACCATTCATCAGCGCATCAGCATCCCCGAAATAAGTTACAAAACATTCAGCTGCAATTTTCTCCAAGATTTCACTAATGATCTGACGTCATAATGTTACGTTTTGTACGAAACGGTTGATTCATGGTTATCCGATTTTTTTTTTTTTTTCTTAAATATTTTGGTAGCGATCATTTTAGATAATTCGGACTCTACTGTATATTTTTCTTATTTATGAAGTAATTGTCAGCTTACAATTAACAGCCCATAGCATCGCACTTACCCAGAGTACATCTTCTGGATGCTTATGTTTTTTCATCCTGAAGACATCTTGAAGATATCCTGGGGAGAAGATGTGATGTTAGGGAAATATATTATTTCTTTTGAGTAGATTTTTTTTAAAGGGTTTATCGGTAAAACAAAAGTAAAATAATATTACTTCGTCAATGACTAAAATAAGTTTTGAACTGGTCGTTTACTTAAATTTCAAAATCTATTATTTTAGAAAAGAATTTAACGACATATAACTCACCAAAATATATGTGTTGCTTTAAAAGTATACAAGAATCAGTAAATATTTGTTGCTAGTATTTTGTTGAAGAATTATATGCAGGGTTATCGACATTTACCAATTTTATTTATTTTTATTTTCAGGACATTTTTTGTAACTAATATTCAATAGAAATTTTCGTCATAAACCTGTAAATTATTAGTGAATATGTTTTGACACTTTGTATGAGACACTATATGAGACACTTTGTATTAATTAATCTCTCATATAATCATAAACATAATATAATACATCAAATTGTAATCTAACTTGATTTTAATTGTTTTATCGAAATCGACTAACTAGAGATCATTATCGCGATTAGATTGGAATAAAAAGAAAAGAGAGATTGGTGGAATTTATGTTAGTTGTTAGAAGACTTGATTATTGTGGTAATATTGTAGTCACATACTACACTGCTGCCAGACTAAGGGAATTTTTTATTCAGTATCTACCACTAAATTTTAATTGTAACGGTTACCTAATCACTTCAAAGATCTCTTGTATACCGACGTTCGAGAGAGGAATACATGCCAAGTACCCGGGGTCCAATCATGACCCCACACCTTGGCAGCCGAGATCATTTAAGGTTCGTGATGGCTTAGAAAAAATAGGAGGGGGGGGAGATTTTAAAACTGGATCTGCAAGGACGTTATAGCCTAGAAACATAATTTCTGAGCTTAAAAGAAAGAAGTAAAAGACTATAACTAAAACTTAATTAGAACTCAATAGACAAATAAGTAGACTTCGAGGGGGTGGCTGAGTGCTGATTACCCGGGGTCCAATGGTGACCCCACACCTCAGCGAACCAGATGTTGGTAGCAGAGTTGGATCAAGATCGTGATGGCTTACAAAAAAATAAAAAAATAAAAAAAGAGTGGAAGACAGGTCGGGATAGAAAAACTATAAAAAATAATTCTGAGCTCAAAGAGAGAGATGAAAAACGAAATAAGTGAAAAAGACATTTAATATTACAAAAAACGTTAAGTTAAAACCTAAATACTGTAGAACAGTGAAAGGAAAATTTAAAGAAAGTTTGGGTATAGCATTACAATAAACAAATAAGTAGATTTCATGTAGGAGGCTTTAGCAGCCGTTACTGTTAAAATTTATTGGTGGATATTGAATAAAACATTCCCTCAATCTGGCAGTACTGCTCACATACATTATAAGACCCTCTATTTAATTTTAAATTAAAATTTTATTACGTGTTTTAGTGCTTTAATTTTTATTTAGTTTTATTTTTTATGTTTCGGAGCTTGGTTAACGGATTATAGTACACAGCACCATCAGTTAGTAGCTTTTCTTACTAATTACCAAACATCTGTTGTTAAATTTTTACAGCTTTCACAATAAACATCTCTGTTTGTTTCATTTTTATATTGATCTTCATTTTCGAAAATTTTAATCTTGAGGATAGACACACATATTTCATGGTAATTTAAGTTGAAGTTACAAAACATTCAAAGAATTTTTTAGTTACATAAATCTACTACATTAATTGTGATAACTAGATTAAATTCTTTAGAACAGATGAAAAATTTTGTTTTCAGATATTTATCTCAATAAGTGGTTGATAGCTTAAAAAATCCTATTGAGTGATTAAGCCTAACAATTTGAGGAACACCTTAAAACATTAGACAGTTTATATTCTGTGTTAAGCGTAATATTTGCACATTGAGCATATACTTATGAAAGCAAAATTTTAAACTTAAGGTTTTATGCCATTTTTAAATTGTTTAAACATGTATGCTATTATTCGTTATTTTTTTTCTTTTAATTATTTTTACTTTCTTCTATATGTAATATAGAGAAAGTATTGGATTCGCAAAAATTTTCGACCTCGGTTTTTTGATGGATTTACACGTTTTGAGAGCTCTAGAACACGATTTGACCATTTTTAGAAAATGTCTGTCTGTCTGTGTGTGTGTGTGTGTGTGACAAAATTTTGTGACAACTGTATCTCAGGAACTACTATACAGAATTTCATACAAATTGGTGTGTAGTTGCACCTTGACATAAATTAGTGCCTATCAACTTTTGGTAAAAATTGTCTTACAGGTTGCGTTGCCATCCCGCTTTTTCTAAATTTTTAACATGGTGATATAGGACAAAATTTTGTATAAATGTGCATAAAGAGAATTATATTTTAGTAATCATTATGAAATTTACAATAATTATTTATAATAGAGATAGTCAACTGGGAAAAATTTTTTGTATGCGTAGGAGCCTCGCCACCCCCCCTGGGGGGTGAAGTCACCCCTCGAGGGGAGTAAATTTTCAAGATGGGTATCTTTCGAAAGGTCTCGTCAATACCTTTAAAACGAATGGTTGAACTATAAATCTGTGATAATTTAAAACAAAGTTATCGATTTTTTTTTACTTTTAACGAAAAAAAAATCGTTTTTTTTTTTTTTTTTTTTTTTAACGAAATTTAACCAGACTTGGTATTTAGTTGGCCCCTGACATAAACTGTCGCTGATTAGATTTGGGGATCAATCGCTCAACAGGTGGCGCTGTGATCGTATTTTTCTAAATTTTTAACATGGACAAAAGTAGTACAAAATTTCGTATAAATGTACATAATGAGGGTTATTCTTAACCTGTGATTGTGAAATTAATATGAATTATTGATAATAGTAGTGGTTAATTAGGAAAAAAATTTAGGGCATCGCTTCCCCCCCTAGGGGAAGTACCCCCCGGGGGGGGGGGTAAATTTTCAAGATCGGTATCTTTCGAAAGGTCTCGTCAATACCTTTAAAACGAATGGTTGAACTATAAATATGTGATAATTTAAAACAAAGTTATCGATTTTTTTTACTTTTAACGAAAAAAAACTTTGGAAAAAAATCATATATATATTTGTTTAAAATATTGTTACTACTGCGTGAATTTGTATAAGAAAATATAGAAGAAAGTCTTGTGGTGGCCACAACATACTAGTTTCAAATGCATCTATAAATCTGTTCAGAATAGCTTAGCATTTTACCTCAAAATAGGAAATTCAGAAATGTAAAATTTTAAATTTATGGATCTACATTTAAATCGATATATAAATTTAACAGTATATTTTTTAACGTAAATAACTTGACATTTGTTATTTTTTTTTAAATTAATAGTAATACTGTTTAAATGTATTGGGTTATTGTTAAAAACACTTACTTTATAGGAATAAGCTGTTTATCATTATTATTTTTATAATTTTTTCGTTAAGTAATTTAGTATATTTCCCATGTTTGTAATAAGAATACTTTAATGTATGTGTATAAAAAATGAATAGTGCATAATTTTGTTTACTTTGTTAAAAAAGTTTCTCTTCATAATCACCTTCCAAATTACCCCTAGGCCGTAATGAAACTTTAATTAGCGTTCATTACATTTTTTAAAGAGTACTACACTACCCTTGCCTTATTTTCCCCCTTCGCTTTCTTTTTTGTAATTACTCTTATCTTTATAAGATTAACAAATTATCTTATCTAGATAGCCAATTAAAATTTTTTAAGATGAAGGTGATTTATAAATTAAAGTAATATGATATAGTAATAATATAACTAAATTAAAGTAATATGAAATGGGTATATTAAAAAAAAAAAAAAAAAGAAAGAAGGAAGGAAGGAAAAGAAAAGAAAGAAAGAAAGAAGAGAAAGAAAGAAAGAAAAGAATGAAAAAGAAACTCAGATTTAATAATTATGATATTTTAGCGTATTTTGACTAGTACATACAGTGTACTTTAAAATATGCTTTTGAATTTACTGCTATCTTTTGCTATATTACAAAGTCAAAAACTCGTTAATGCTTTACTACAAGGAGAATTTCTTTTTTATTATTATTATAAACTGTATTAAACTTATCACCCTCTGAATAAAACAAGTATTTAACCATTTCAGGGGTGGTGATGCCACGACAGCATCACTTAATTTTAATGTTCAACTGCAAAACTCATCCCGGAATTTTTTTTAGCAAAATTTTAGTTTTATAACATAGCAGAAAAAACTCGTCAATTTCTTTTATTTTAATTTTGTTCATGTATTCCGGTGGCAGTGTAATTTAAATGATCCAAATTACCTTACGCCGCAAAGAGTTAACAACTGTTTATTTCCTAAATATATAAATGTTCATAAATATGTATATGCAAGACTGGGTCTGCTGCTTGGAGTAGATAAGACATAGACAACTCTATTACATCATTTTCAATAAAATAACATGCTGATTGATACTCAACCCAAACTTTCTTAATTTTAGTGTCTGTCAGTTCTTCTTCTTTGTTTATAGCATTGCTGTTCACTAGAGAGCCTTCAAGTAGAGAGGCGACAATAGCGAGTCAGCCTCTGATTGGTTGAACAACTCTCTTTGCTGTTTTCCTGATTTTAGAATGTTTTTAATGGATTATTTAAATCATTGTGCTCAAAACTATAGCTAAAAATAAGGATTATTACCGTAGATAAACTTTGTATATAAATTTATTGTTGCTGATAGTATTCAATTAAGAAATGTTCGAGTTTTTTCTACTAAACTATAGTTTAGTAAATAAATTTCTGCTACGAGCATGCGCTGTAACAAGACTGAATGACGTCACTGTTTAAATCAGGAAATCGTCGTCCTCAAAATTAAACATAGTGCAAAATGCATAAAGAAAATATGTTAGTCTTTAATTATGAGTATTAATATAAATTTATTTTATTCTCTATTTCTCAATATCATTGCTCTATAACACTGTGTAATAATATTATTTTCAATATGTCTTCACGCATCTTAATTAAGAAATTAAGTAATGTAAATTAATAATTGTTAATATAAATTTATTTTATTCTCTATTTCTTAATATCATTCCCCTATAATATTGTGCAATAATATTATTTTCCATACGTCTTCATACATTTTAATTAAGTAATTTGTTTAATTTGAGCATCAGTATTTATTCATATTCAGAGATAAAAGTGCTGGAGAGGCGCAGTCTTTAAGACAGAGGTGGTGGTACAATTTAAAAAAGCATATCAGTGATTAGCATAACATAAGTCAGTTTAATTTCGCTTATCATAATTATACTTATGTGTATTTCAAAATACTTATTCGTTGAGATTATTGAACTTTCAAGCACGAACTTTCTAAAACGCAGCGGAGGATTTTAAACGTAGTATCTATAAAATAAATACTCGAAAGCAGCTTATAAATTTTCTTTAAATATTCAAAGCACTTTTAATATTCAAAGTAGAACCCATCTTACTTGAAGTATTTTCCCCAATATCCAATGAAGTCGTGTATTTATCTAAAACAGAAGCCCACTCCATTTACTTTAGAAATATTCATTTTCTAAAAGTGAAGCACAAACTTTTATTAGAGGGAATGGATCTCCTCATGTAATATTCTCTAATTAAGATGAAACTTTTCTTAAGGAAAATGATGTTTAAAACTATTGTACTTAGACTCAATTGAGAAATAAATTTAGAAAATGGCTTATATATACAAATTTACTTGACTCATTAAAATGAGTATTCTCTAGACTTTGTTTATCTAGTAAATAAAGAGGAATATTTTCACAAGAGAGAATCTTATAATTTAAAATTCGTTCCAGATTATCATAAAATCTCTCATAGTATATATTAATTTTTATTACAGAAATATGATTACACATAAAATGCAAACCTAATTGAAGATTATTTCGGCATGCGGTTGATTTAATGAAAACTTAATTTCAAAAATTCATTTTTACTTTTTTTTTTTTTTTTTTTTTAATTTGTAGAAATTAGCCATGGAATCCTCACAGCCTAAAATGTATAAATGTATTATCCAGATAGCACAAAATAAAAAAATAAATAATAAAATAAATAAATAAAACTTTCTTTTATAATAAAACAATTGGTTTTTACTTTCCTTTATATATGTATGAGAAGAAAATATCGGATTCGTGAAACTATTCGACGTCCTGTTTTTGTTGGATTTACATGATTCGAGATGACTTGAACTCCATATGACCAATTTTTAGAAAATGTCTGTCTGTCTTTCTGTTAGTCAGTCTGTTGTGTGTGTGTCCGCATCAAAAATATGATGGAACTTGCATCGCTGTACCTCACAAATCAATGGACGAAATTTGACAAACTCGATATTTAGTGGGACTATGATTTAAATTGGTGCTGATTACATTTAGATATCAATAGTTCAGCAGGTAAAGCTGTCATTACATTTTTTAAATGCTTTTTAATATGGCAGAAAAGGACAAAATTTCATATAAATGTACAAAATGAGAAATATTTTTAGTTTTTTAATGTGAAAGTAATTATAAATATATATTTATTTATGATAGTAATAGTCGACTGGGAAAGGTATTTTTCGTATGTAAGGCAGGGGTCGTACTCCCCGCCCTTTTTTCAGGACACTCTCAGGAATAAAAAAATATTTTTAATTTTTTGCTACCACTATTTTTATTCAATAATCTCTGTTCTGTATAATCATGTCACATTACTGAAACTATATCCAGAAGTATTTCTGCATAAAGTTAGTGGTGGAGAAAAAGGTGGAATTTTCATTCAGAAAGATTATCAGGTTCGATTTCTGATTAATTGTAATTAAATGATCAAAGTCTTACTACTTTGAAGAAAGAATATTTTTGTGTTGCAATTCTGCGTTTAATATGTCTCTCCGTATTTTAATTAAAAAAGTAAGTAATTTGTTTCATTTTTGTATCATTATGCTTTCCATTTCCGAGATTTTAGCACCGTAAGCTTGTACTCTTTAAAATGCAGACAATGTTACACTTTTAGAAAATATTTTAGCGATTTGCATGCAATAAGTCAGTTTCCTTTCGTATAATTCAATTTATACTTTTGTGTAATTAAAAAAATATATTTGTTGAGATTATTGACAATTTAGTATAGAGCTTTGTAAAAATACAATGATGAATCTTTAACATTAAACATAACTTAATATCAACGAAGAACTTTTCAAAAGTAACTTATAAATTTGCATGTGCAATTTTAATATTCAAAACAGTATCTATCTTTTTTAAAATACTTTCTCGAATATTCAATGAAATCTCGTAGTTTCCTTAAGCAAAATCTCTTTCCATTTATTTTGAAAGTATTCATTATCTAAAAGTGAAGCAAAAACTTTTATTAGAAGAAATGGATCATCTAAAGTAATATTCTCTAATTAAGGTGAAACTTTCCTTAAGAAAATGACATTTAAAACTATTGTACTTTCATTCAACAGCGAAATAAATTTTGAAAATGGTCTAAGTTTATTTCATTCATTAAAATAAGTTTTCTATAGACTTTGTGCGTCTAGTAAACTAAATAGTGCGTATTTACATTTGAGAGAATTTTATCAGATAAAATTGGCTGAAGTTTATCACAAAAACTCTCATATTTTGTATTAATTAAAACTATAGACATGTAATTTTACATAAAATGCAAATTTAATTAACGATTCTTATGAAAAGTCATTGATTTAATGAAAATTATTTACTTTTGCAAAATTTTTGACTTGTAAAATCTCCCTATGGAATTCTTACAGCCTAATGTGTATGCACTATATATTGATCTCGATAGCACATTTAAAAATAAATAAAGGAAAATCTTGCTTAAAGTAAAATATTCGATTTCTTATTCTGACGACAGTAACGAAATCCTATTTCAGAAAGTGAAAATTAAACTTGAATGATTGCAAGGGAGTTTTGTAATGTTTTACAGTATTGGTGGTCAGATTTACTCCCTCCACCCTACCTCTCTCTTTGAGTTTACTAGGTCTAAGTCATTGTTGCCAACATTTATATTTTTAAAATAAAGTTTATCATCAATATTTTTTTATAGAAACCTCTGGTATTAATTTTCAGCGATTTAAATTTTTAAAGTTCACTATAATAAAATTCTGGTGTGAAATCTTCCCAGAAATTGTCAAGACTGGGCAACAATGCTAATTAGCTCAGGAACTATTGTTTATAGGGGATTCATAAATACTACAAACATCCATATCTGAACTGTTGTTCAAACCTGGCACCTGTTGACCTTTATCTACCAAAGGTATTTTAAAGTACCGTTACTAGATTCAAAATTGAATAAAATACATTGTGACATTAGAATGCCATCGGTGCTTATACGTGTCAAATCAATTTAGTCTTCTTTATCCTCATTAAACAGCATTAGATGTTGTATGAAATTGTATTCATTCAAGGTGGCATCTTTTAGCGACTTTTCTCTATTTCTAAATGCTTTTGTATAAGCTCATCACCTGTGTTTGAATTTATTCATGTATTATTTCAAAAACTGAAGGTAAGTTAAAATATATATATATATATATATATATATATATATATATATCGCTTGATAATACTTTATTAATGATAATTTTCCAACTAAAATGCCATTATGTATATTTGTAAAAACTATATTTCCTATCTTATTGACTGGTACTTACAAGGACCGTTGTGTTATAATGGATAATTAATGAAGGGAAAAAAAGTGTAAACATTTAATCTTTATTTATATATATATTTTTTTATATATAGGTAGTATTTGAAGTGATTATTATTTATATATATAGATTTAGATTTAGATTTTAAACAATGATTAATTTATTTTACAGCGTGAAGACTGATTATAGGATAAATGATTAATGAATTACCAACTTCAAATGGAAAGATAACAGGTGTATTCATTTATTAGCAGATTACCACGGAAAGGAAATCTTCATGCTTCAAAGAACATAGAAGGATGGCACTTTGTAAGTTGGATATACCCGCTAATAATATTGCAAAAATGTACAATGTTGAAATGGTAGCCATCAATGAAGCTCATATGCGGCGTTCCTTATACGACACAGACAGAAAATCAAAGAAATGATGGCACTGATTGTTTTATGTAATGACGGAAATAGTTTTAATCAACTCTTATTCTGAGTATAAACAGATAATTGAGACAGTATCTGTATTGAAATGTAAAAAGAGAGTGACTCAATGTTCGATCACACTCTCCAGAACAGACCCTAAGATGAGAAGACGACTAAAACAACTTGACAGTAGACATCATGGCTCGCGATAACTTGAAAACAATAAAAGGAAGGGTAATGGATTTTTCCCACACAACTAATTTTATCTTTAAACATTAAATTATATCCATTGATCCACAAAAGATACAAAATATCTTAAGTATGTCCATTAAAAATCCTGGATATCCTGTACTGATTATAGATATCTGTTAGATATTTAAATGTAGACGAAATTTAGACGTGCATTTTTCGATATCTAATAGATGTAACAAGCTAGATCAAAACAACATTTAGATATTTTCAATACCTTTTAGATGTAAAAAAGTCCAACTATTGGATATTCGAAAATTTAATAGACACCTAACGGATGTAAAAAAGAGTGACATTTGTCGTGCTTATAGATGTCGTGCTGTATTAGGATGTTTATAGAAATTTAGTGGATCATTTTTTAACTTTTATAGATGTCTTATGGATGTAAGTGGCTGTGTGGGCTCTGAGTCAAATGAAGAAACAAAAGATGCCAGTGTTAGTTCTCGTGGTCAGAGCAAATTTTTCACCAGAAATCGCATTCAAATCAATCCACATTCTAAACGTATTATGTGTAATGCGATTTTCTGTTGCAATGAAAAAAAAAAGAAAAGATTTTATCAATATCATCAGTCTCAGATAAACTGTGAATAATATTGAAACTAAATTATACTGTTTAGACAAGAACTTTATTAAACGTAATGATGGTATTTTATCATTAAAGATAACTTAGTTTCTACAAAATAAATACTGAAAACAAGCTTATAAATTTTCATAGGAAGTTTTAATATTTAATGCAATAAGCATCTGTCTTGAAATGCTTTCTCCAATATTCAATGAATTCGCCTACTTACCTTAAGCAGAATCTCATTCCATTTATTTTGGAAATACATTTTCGTTATCTCAAAGTGAGGCACAAACTTCAGTGAAAGGGAACGGATCTCTGCATGTAATATTCTCTAATTAAGATGAAACTTTTCTTAAGAAAAATGACATTTAAAACTATTCTACTTTTATTCAACTGCAAAATAATTTTGGAGAATGGTTTAAGTTTACTTGACTCATTAAAATAAGTCTTCTCTAGACTTTGTTTATTTAGTAAACTAAAGAGAACTTATCTTAATTTGATAGAATATTATGAGACAAAATTGGTTGAAAATTATTACAAAAACTCTCACAACTTGTATTAACTTTGATAATAGAGATATAATTCTTCATAAAATACAAACGTAATTCACGATAATTACGGCATGTTGTTGATTCATTTAAAAATTCTTTACACTTGCGAAATTTTTTTACTTGTAAAAATTCACCAAAATTAAAATAAAAGTTATACAAAAAATTGGTCATATATATTTTTTTTTCTTTTCGGAAGAATAATTTTGTAACTGATATCGGACTGATTAATTATGATTAAAAGAGAAAATTTTGGAAATCAAAAATTCAAAAATAGTTAAAATTGATTTTTTTTTTTTTTTTTTTTTTTTTTTTTCCATTTGAGTTTTTTTCCACGGGCAATTTTTTCACCATGACGTAAAATGGACCAAGTTATGCCTAAAAACGTATTTTTCGCTGCCTGCGAAAAAAACGTATTTTTCGCTGTCTGCATTCTTTAAAGGGGAAAGTGGGGAAAATTTGCAAGACCCTATCTTAACGGGGGAGGGGCGGGTCAAAGCCCCAAAAACATACCTTCACAATCACGTTAAAATTGTGAACTAATCTCTCATGAACTCATTACGTCCTATTAAGTCAGTCAGTCAAGGATGAAAGAGTTCCACTTTTTCTGCCACCGATATTTTTTACACAGAAATTTTTATCAGAATTTTACAATTATTTTTGTGATTTTATAGGTTTGAAATTTTTGTAGGAAAATACTGGTGGCGAAAAAAAAGCGGAACTTTTTCTTCCCTAGTCAGTGGGATCTACTGAGTCAATGAGTGGATCAGTAAGCAGATCTACTCTTATGTAACTATATATGAAAGATTTTGTAAAAATCACACCTTGTTCACCATCCTGAGATCAGGGGCAAATTTTCTAATATCGCTTCTTAGTGAGTGTCTACGTCATGGAAGGAGTATTTTCACTAAATTCCATGTTTCTAGATGCAGATATATGTGCTGAGCCTTGATGAATCAGTAATTCACAGACGATTTTATATGTATATATTACAATACTTTCCTTAAAATGTATATGCTTGGGGGAGGGAGGAGGAAATTAAATATATAAAAACTATGTAATCTGTAATTGTAACGTTATATATATATATATATATATATATTTGTGCAGTTTGATATTTTTTACATATATATTTTCCCATTAAACATAAATACAAAAAAAAAAAAAAAATAATAACTAAATGGTTATTGCTTTATTTTCTATTGAAGTACTTTTATTATTATTAAAAAGGAAAATATATATTATTCGTATTGAAAAGATAAATAAAATATGTAGTACGTAATTTAAATGAAACTGTTAAAGAGGTAAATATATTTTAAATAACTAAAAAAAAAAATTAATTTTAGAAGTGTTGAAATTAATTTACTTTTAATTTCTATGTGTATTGAATGAGAAAAAGTCATTTAAATATTTCGGTAATAGATTTCACGAAAATAAATTACTTTGACTATAATATTTTTTTCTTTGTAAATTTTATGGATTTTCATTTATTTTTATGTCTTAAAATAAAAAATAGTTTTCTAAATGGAATCTGGACTTCTTTAAGTGGGTAGTACCATTATTTGTTTTATTCATATTGATCGCGGATGAAAAAAAAAGAAAAAAATAATAATTTTTTCGTGTAGTGTATTTTGTTCGATTAAAGAATACATTATAGTTCAAATGATTATATTTTCACGTTATCTTACTCGTATCCTTACGAGAATAATTTAAAAAAACTACGAGTTATTTTAAATGGTATTAAAAACAAAATAAAATAAATTTATATTAAAGTTGCGACAGGTTTATTTACAAGACGATTCAAAATTAGTAGGACAAATCTCTCTATGAAAATCAAACTTGTTTCTTATAAATTGGTAGATTCCTCTTACACAGACAGAAACTCAAGATGTTCTAACAGGTGTCAGAAAAACCTTGAGACAAGTGATCAATTCCGACATTTACATCAATAAATGTCTGCCGAAGATGAAACAATTCTCTGATACTCACCACTAAAACGATAAAATAATTTTATGGCCAGATCTCGCTTGTAGCCAATATTAAAAACTAAAAAAAAAAAAAAAAAAAAAAAAAAGGGGGGGAGGGAGAGAAATGAAAGAAAAGAAAAAAAAAAAAAAAAAAAAAAAACATTGCAATGGCTTACTGAAAAAAAAAAAAGTACCCTTCATGTTAAAAGCTGACACACAAAAAAAGTTTTGGGATTGGGTTTTGGGATTTTGGGGTGTTCTTACCCAGTTGTCTTATGAAAATGATTGCGAAGCGAAATACGAACGGCAATTATTGAATAGAATTACTGTCATTATATATGTCATCTAGGCATACCTGGTAATATTTATAATTTATTCCGGAGTACTGTTAGCCCGCCCTTTTTTCACACCAGTATATTTTAAAAGCATTTTTCTTCTTATTTCAGTGTAATCACATATTGGAGAAAATTTCGCTCAAATCATACCGATATGAAAAAAAAAAAAAAAAAAAGGGCGGGTCTAACAGAACTCTGGAATAAATTATCATTGATCATACTCTCCACCCTTTTTCCAGGATACACTCATGAATGAGAAATTTTCAAATTTATTCCTACCACTATTTTTATAAAATAATTTCTACCCTATATAATCATGCACATTACAATAAATTTATCAGAAATGTATCTGCATAAAATTAGTGGTGGTATAAAAGGCGGAAATTTCTTATCTCTGAAAAAGTCTTGAATAAAAGGGCGGATAGTACTACCCCTGAATTGTAAATGCTACCAGGTATGTCTAGGCCATGATAAAGAACATTAATAAATCCCTCTAAAAAATCGTAGACAAATAATGAGACCGCTCATGGACATTTTAAGGTTACGGAAATATGTTTTTTCTAATTAAAGTAAAATGAATAAAGGATTTTGCCAAATGATATTTAGATTTTTATTTATGCTTAGCTGCTCTTAGAATTTTATTTTTGTGACAACCGTCATTACGCGACGAGAAAAATGTTGAGGGATTTTAGGCCTGTTTTTTCCAGAAAATTTAGTTTATCTTTTGTTGATTCATTAAAGCAAAAACTATTTTACGAAAAAAAAAAAAAAAAAAAAAGTTCTGTAAAATACCGTTCCTAGAAATCTTATTTTCGTTCATTACTACAATTTACATACTTGCCAACCATCTCATTAATAACCGTACAATTGTTAACGCGCCCTGAAAAAACGCCCCTTTTCTCACACCACTTTATTTTTAGAGTAATTGTCTCCAAATGTTGTTATGATTAAATAAAACTAAAATTACTCTAAAAAATTATTGGTGTGAAAATAAAGGCGGGTACTAAAAATTGTACGGTTCATAATGAGATGGTTGGCAAGTATGAATTTAAATATAGGGGAGACCGGGGCACAGTGGACTGCTTTTACACTTTTAATTTTTTTTTCACCAAAAATAAAAAGCAAGGTACTTGAAAAAGCAAACATTCTTTAAACCTTTCTTGAAATGTCCAAATATTTTTTATAACAATACTTCTAATACATTACAAATAAAAAAATAAATTGTGTGCACCCACAAAGTGGACCACTATGCCCCATCACCGGGGCACAGTGGTCCACAACCCGGAGTACTGTAGACCAACCTCTGTTGTTCATGTTCAATTAGTATAAATTACCCTTTTTTTTTTTTTTTTTTTCTAAAATTAGTTTCTTATGCAGTTCTAGTCTAAATAACATAATTCAAGCATTTTCATGAAATAAAATTACCAAAATTTAAATAAATCAAAATAAATGAGAAATTAAATTAGAGGAAGAAACCTTTTTCATTTGTCTTCTACTTGCCATCACTAAAACCAATAAGATATTTTTTTAATTTGCTTATTAATGTTATATAGTTATAAAAATTATGAAATATATAATTAAACATTGTATTACTATTCAAAGATTTTTATTAATTGTTTTGAGATATTAATACTTAACATTATATTTGTGAGATAAGTTTAACTAAAATTATTCTACATTTATCTTTTACATGTTATTTCTAAAAACAACAACAATAAATTTATATAACATACTATTTATTATATCGCATAATCATTTTATTTATTTTTTTTAATATTAAACAATTCAAACTGTTATTAAATTGAAATATTCATAATTATAATACTATTCAACTATTTTCCCCTTTCAGAAATTTATTTTATTATTGTAGCGCTAAATTCAAACTCTTACGAATATATTAAATAGCCTATCGATATTGAGCCATTTTCCCTATCATTTAAAACAATATAGGACGGCACTGTCGCCATTATTGGCAAAATATCTAATGATATTTTACCGATCCATAAAGTGAAATGAAAACATTTTGTTTTCAGAAGTCAGTCAGAAGTTCGTGAGTTCTTGCTGAAAGATGTAGTCGTTTTTCGTGTAAGACGCCTGTGTGGCCATGGGCCACAGGCCTGTAAGAAGTTATATTCGTCTTATGTAACCTGCATTTATGTTCTGTTTACTGCGCGCGATGTATATAGCTATTGTAATTGTGCTTTATTATCATGAAAATATTAAATAATGGAATTCCCGAGTTCGTTCTTAAATGTTCTACCATGGGGCCATTCCGTTATATTGGTACTCGTAAAATTTATATGTAAGTTGAATGTCTCTGATGGCGCACATAGGACATTTCCGTGAACTGGTATCATCATTTCCGGAAGATATTGGTTTGGATGCATATTTTTCGTGGAAAATGTCATGTTCTGCTCTGAAAGAATGCTTGCTGCTGTCCTAAAATTGCAGTTGAAAAGACGGCGAAACTGAGCTTCGTTTCGTGTGTCCCAAAGAAAAGTGCAATTTTCTTTTTACGGAAAGTCATGACAACGTGAATCATCGTTTATGCAAGTCGTTAGTGTAATATATGTCAGCCCGACAGCTTCAACGAATCTTCTATAATGGTGTTTATGGTGTTCTACAGTGATCCTACTGCCTTCTATTTCTTATAAAGTTTTAAAGAAATACGTCATGATACAAGAATCCTAAAATTGTGGGTTTTGTTTCCCTTTTTCATTAAAAAAAAAGAAAAAAAAAAAAAAAAAAAAAAAAAAAAAAACGAAAAACATCACGTTTTGCAAATTATTTATTCAAATTATTATCGTGCAAAGTGAATTTGTGTTTTACTCGTAAAAAGGATATACAATAAACGAATGTCTTTTGTTCTACAAATATTATCGCATACGATAAGAAAAAAGAGATAGTAGTTCTCTTTATAGCATCATTTATGCAAGTTTAGTTCCATTTCCCCCCCCCCCTTTTCAAAAGTTAATTACTTTTTTTTTCTTTCTTTGCTGAACCTATTAAAGAGAAAATGTTTTATTCTTTATTGCAATACGTATTTCTGTGGGGTTTTTTTTAGAAAATTATTTGTGCAGCAAATAAATGTGTTTTAGTTTTTATTTATTATTTTTTTTTTATGAATGGTTTTATTAAATATATATCTGAGCTCAGAGATATAAAGTATTAATATAAATAATCTATTTTTAATTATCATTCTAAATTTTTATTTTTAAATATAGAATTGAATTTTCTTCATATAGGGAATTTTATTGGTGTTTTCTTAAGGAAAAGGAAAATACGGAATATGCTGTTCTTAAAATATACACTTTGTTTTTTAGGTACTCAGTTACGAAACTAGTCTAAATAATTATTTTGGTTTCGAAGTGTTTTGTTTTATTTATTAGTTATTCGACCAAGTTTGAATGAGTAATTTGTTTTTTAAAGGTTGCCACGCATTTCAGGAGTATGTTTATATTCATTTAAATGCATCTGTTTTTTTATAAGAGTTGTTCTGAAAATAACAATGAAACTTTTAATGTGAAATTTTTTAATTTATATTACATATATGTATATTGAATAATATTTTGGTATATTTTGTGAATTTACGAAAAAAGAATTTTCAAAAGAAATATTTCCCGCCATAATGATATATCAATAATATTTTAATTATTATTCTTAATTTTCTTGATATTTTGAAAGTTGATTTTAAGTATATTTCATTGTAAAGGGAAGATGGACAATTTAACGGTATTATTAACAGTAATTGTGTATTTGTTCTTAAACTATACATTAATAGTATGAGTAGTATTTTTTTAATAAATGGGTTAATTTAATATTTTAAAAAAAAAGGGAAATTTATTTTACTCAGAGAGAATAACGGCTTTTCTATCTAAGGGTAAAATGATTGGTTTGTATAATTTGGCATTAGAACTCGGAGTTCAAGTTACTGCCGAAAATAAATTATAGATTTCAGAAATGTGCGTGCTATTCAACGTTATCTTGAGAGAATCGCAATGATTCTGATGTATTATGGAGCCGCGATGGTCCAAAGTTTTTTTTTTTTTTTTTTTTTTTTTTTTTTAAGAATCGCTATGATTCTGGTGTATTATGGAGCCGCAATAGTCCAGTTTTTTTTTTTTTTTTTTTTTTTTTTTTAAAGAATCGCAATGATTCTGATGTATTATGGAGCCGCAATGTTACATAGTTTTTTTTTTTTTTTTTTTTTTTGGAAGAATCGCAATGATTCTGATGTGTTGTGGAACCGCCATGGTTCAGTTATTTTCAAGGAATCGTCCTGCATTCCGATGTATTGTAGAACCACCCTGATTCAAAGTTGTTTAAATCAATAGCCATTTTTCTAGAATAAATTAACTTGATTTATAGAATTAACTAAATGCATTAGAAATAATCATCTAAATACAAGTGTGACGGTCTTGTTAATTGAATCTTCCGACTAGGGGGAGAATGTAGTACCTTTGAAATAGTAAACCCTGATTAAATTAAAATTTAGGTATCTGTTGCGCATCGACCCTCACATTCATGTTAAAATGTTATAGTTACAAAACTTCAATCTCCTGTGGTATCCGCGGAAAGCTTTAAGTGCTGTTCCCGCCTCGAGACGTAGGCTCGGGAACAGAGGGGGAGAATGTAGCACTAAATTCAAACTCTTACGAATATATTAAATAGCCTATCGATATTGAGCGATCTTCCCTATCATTTAAAACAATATAGACGGCGCTGTCGTCATTCTTGGCAAAATATCTAATAATATTTTGCCGATCCATAAAGTGAAGTGAAAACATTTTGCGTTCAGAAGTCAGTCAGAAGTTCGTGAGTTCTTGCTGAAAGATGTAGTCGTTTTTCGTGTAAGACGCCTGTATGGCCATGGGCCACAGACCTGTAAGGAGTTATATTCGTCTTATGTAACCTACATTTATGTTCTGTTTACTGAGCACGATGTATATAGTTATTGTAACTGTGCTTTATTAGCATGAAAATATTAAATAATGGAATTCCCGAGTTCGTTCTTAAATGTTCTATCATGGGGCCATTCCGTTATATTATAACATTATGATTTTTATTTATTTTTTATTAACTATTTTGAGTCACATTATATTTGTATATGTAAATTTAACTAAAATAAATAAGTTATTAAATATAATTTGGACTTTTAGGCACACTGGAAGGCGATCCACCGTGCCCCATGTCCAGACAAGAGAAATAATAATATTAAAACTATATATAGACTATAAATATGCTAATAATTGTTATAAATTTAAAAACAACAATATCTTACCTTTCCTTAACAGCTATCCAATACTTGTTGTCAGTAGTTCAGTCCTGATAAAATTAAAAAAACTTCAAACTTGAAAAATTACTTTGAGTAGCTCAAAACATAAACATTGTATAAAATGGCTACCTTAGCATTTACCATGTGGTTTTTTGGATGTATAGAAGTAGTACCATGCTGTCATCCATGAGTCTCAATATAAACTAAAAGAGTTAAATATTAAGAGACTTAAATAGGGGTGGTCCACTGTGCCCCAGTCTCCCCTACGCTAAGCGACAAAAAAAAAAAAAAAAAAGCCGCACTTGGATATTTTCCTTTTAACCTTTTACAACCGCCAATTTTATCGTTTAAAAAACAAATTTTTGAACAGATTTTATTATGTTGTCCTCAACATACACTTTAGCATTGAGTCCAGTGTTAAAAACAAAATGCAATTATTTTAATTCGTGAGATGGCAAAATAAATGTTAACGAAATACTGATCAAATAGTTTTTAACAAAATATAAAATTTTTTGTCCGTTTAAACAGGAAATTTGGCTTTAGGCGGCCACATTGCTCATCTAAGCAAGATAACCGCAAGTTAAAAAGCAAATGTTTAAAAAATCGATTTGTATCACGTTCAGAACTTTAAAAAGATTAAAAAAGGTGTATAGCAAAATACTTTCTTCAAAAATAGTCCGGAAGCAACTAAACAGTGAAGGTTAAGAATTAGATGATCTGCAAAAAAGCCAAATATTAAGGTCAAATATGTATGTATATATATATATATATATATATATATATATAACAAGACATAAGCTGACCAAAAGTTAAAAAAAAAAATTAGCAGTTAATTATTGGTCTGAACTGAGTTTCTCTCATGAGTCAAGTTTAATTTATTTCGAGGTGATGAAAAAAACTACTAGGACAGTGAAAATGGGATTGACTTAATGAAAACTACTCTCTTAAAACAGTGACACATTCTCCGTACATTATGGTACGGAGGTACATACTTTTCTAAAGAATCAGACAAATTTTCATGCTCAAGGGATCAATTAACTCAAAATAAAAAACGGTGATTATAAAAGTGGCACCTGACCGACTATTTTAGAGGTATTTCAGACTTTTCTTCAAACAGCATTTCAAGATGATAATGCACCTTACTGTACGGTGTCTGTGGTACGTCAATTTGAATCAAATTGTTAAAATTACCTATCCATTCCTATGAGCACCTATAATTCTGTAAGTAATAATATCTTTTTTCACTCTAAGTTAAATCCCACAAAGAATATTGCAGAATTTCTTCTTTATAGATCACTTGGAAGCAGTCCTAATCTCAATTCGCTCGAAAACATTTAGTCATAAAAATGCGCGGGGAGAGACAGGAGGATTCGAAATTTGCAGCCTACAACTTTCCAAGAACTAGAAAAATTATTTACAATATTTAGCACAGTGACATTTTTGAGATTTATATCAAAAAACGGTATAATACTATGCCACTGTACAATAAAGCAGTAATTCCATATAAAGGTGGAATTAACCCAATGCAAAATACATATTTTTATCAAAAAATTGCTTAGATCTCACAAATAGATAGTTTTATTTCATATATTAAAATATAACTTGTTTATTTCATATAGTAAATCATAATAGAATTAAAGTGTATGGTTATTGCATTATGTTAAAAAAGAAAGTTTTATGTAGATTTTTATAAAGTACTTCGTAGAGTGTAAATAAAGCGAATTATTAAATCAAAAATGTACATAGGTATTATTTCATCCCTTTGGTATTATGCAAACATGATAGTTTTATTTGTTTCAACCATTAATTTTAAAGTTATTACAAATTAAAAAAGTATAAATCATTTTTTCTGCAGTGCGGTTTTTTCTTTTTTTCTTTTTCTTTCTTTCTTTCTTTCTTTCTTTCTTTATTTATTTATTTTGTCGCTTAGTGTAAATAAAAAGAAATATTGCAACAATAAGCATTTTACGCGATAAAAGTTATAGTGTACGGACACTAGCAATCCTATTTTTCTTCTATTACAATAAAAAAAAGAAGAAGAAGGCGAAAAAGAAAGAAAAGTGTTTTTTTTTTTTTTTTTTTTTTTTTAATAAAACATATAAAACACAGCACTTTACACGTTAAAATCCAACTCAAAAGACATAGTTTAAAAGTTTACAGTATACAAGTTAAAAAGAACATCACGACGTTTCGTCCAAGCATTGTTGCTTGTGGACATCTTTAGGTTTAGTTCGCTTATTGCCAGCGTCTTGATCCTTTAATATATGTAGAATGGGTTGCCATACTTTCGCCAATTCTCTAGAATGTGCATAATTGATGGCACGTTTATCGTATTTTATTATCTGTATTTTTTCTTGTATTTCAAGTTTAATCAGACTGGAGGGGGTTGCTATTATTTCAGCTTGATTTCATAAAGGTTTAGCATTTCTATTTTCTAATATGTAATCTTTAAGAGCTGTATTTCCGAACGGGGATCGTAAAGAATATTGATGGTAATTTGGTTATGAGAATATATCTATAATAATAAAAGAAGATGTTTGTCTGTCTGTCTGTGCATCTATACGTTCAGCCCCTACTGAACGCCGAAGTATAAAATTTGACATACGGGTGCTCAGAAGCCTTTCCGAGTTGATAGTCAAAACAGAATTTAAAAATTTTAATTAGTTCCGAAGATATTAATTAAAACGTCGACCATCTGTTGGAAATATCGAAAATACACCTGTACCACGAGAAAGAGCATTTATTACCGATTCTTACTGTACAATGTTTTTTTTTTTAAATACTGTTTTTTTATATTTTTTAAAAAAGTTTTAAAAAGGGTCGAAAATTTCTCTTTTTCTCGATTGTCTTTTTTGAAACGCCCTGTACGACCGAGTAACTGATCCATTTCTTAACAACTGGTAAATTTGGAAAGGACATTTAATCCTCTTTCGAACCATATAAACAGTTTTACAAAATACGGATTAGCGATCCATATTTTTAGATTTTACGAAACATCGATTTTTTCACAAAACATTTTATAACTCAAAAGCGTTTAGAGATAAATCATATTTTTTTTTTTTTTTTGTATATAGATCTCGCTTCAACAATTGAACACCCAAAAGATTGAGAGAAAATTTCGAAAACTGAATGAGTTATAATTTTTTTAATTTTCAGTATCGCGGCAGTTTTCGATGAAATTCTGAATCGACGTTTCTGAAAATCTTGCAACTGACCTTGACAGAGAAGAGAGAATAAGATTCTTCAGTGCCAGGTGCTAGAGGTCGGGAAAAATTGCTTCTGGTTTTTCGCCCACGTGACAAAGTATACTGGAAATAAAAAAAGCAGTTTTTGAATTTTTTCAATTTAAAATCGATCAAAAGCGGAACTTCGAAATTGCCCGTCATTATGACTCACCTGTATGCAGTTAAAAAATCTAAAGTATAGCTTTAAAAATAAAATAAATAGACATATTATATTTATTTAAATTCATTTTTATTTCATTTGTTAATGACACCATTCACCAATTTCATCTGTTAATGAGTTACTTTTAACAGAATAATATTGATTACCCCCCCCCCCTTTTTTTTATGAATTCGGTTGTAAAAAACAGTTTTGGAATTCTTAAATTTTAGATGGATTTCAATAGAAATCATTAATCGCCCTTGATAGATTAGCCATTTTGAGTCTAAAATATATCATAGATATTCATTATTGTAATACATAATACATAATTCAAAAGATATTTTAAAGTATTTTCATTGCAGGCTATTAAAATGATATAAGCCGTTCAAATTCTGTACGAAACTTTCGGAGAAAACTACGGAAAAATCAGAAAATTTTTATTCTTTTATATTTTACAGAGTTTCAAATTCAGATTTTCGCTCACATTTCGTACTAATAATTTTTAACGATATATAGCCCGGAATTAAGCAAGTTTTGGAGAAAACCACAGATAAGTCAGACACAAATCTTTTAAAAAAATGTTATACGGCGCGACAGGCGCCACCGAGCGGGACTTAGCTAAAGTCAGAATTTTGAAAGATCATAACATGGTGAGCGAACAGGCTGTTTCAGATATTGAAAAGGGAAGAGGGCGCCGAAGGCGCTACCGCACGGGAATTTACTGCACTTTCAATAAGCTATTTTCACGATATATCGATAATCTGTTATTAGACCTAAAACGGGAAAAAGGCGCCGCAGGCGCCACCGAGCGGGAGTTTCGTAAAGTCGGATTTTTCAGGGATCGCGAACCAGCTGGTCGCCGAATACGGCTAGTAAAGAAATATATACAAATTTCAATATACAGATAAAAAAAAAGATTAAATGTGAAAATATCGATTAAATATTTTCAAATGAAATGGCTATGAAAAGTAATAAAGGTATTTTAACCAGAGCATAACACGCTGATAATTTGGTTATGGGAAGCGCTGTGTTTCTTTTGTTTTAAATAAACTGGATAACTTTTACATAATGAAGAAGATTTTGCAAAATTATGCGTACACTAAGAATCTAAAAATCACTAATAACATTTCCATTCCGCAGAAGAATAAGATTTTGGTGAACAACAGGAGAGTCATTCAAGTAATGAATCATTGTAATTCTAAAATATTCAAGGCGAAAAAATTTTTTTCATTGGAAATATATTTATATATGGAGAAAAAAAATGTAAATATATAATAATATATTTCAAATCTCAAAAATTTTTAAACAAATTTTTCTAATCGAATTATCACTGTGCACAGTTCGATTTTAAGTAGTTAGATAAATATGACGTCACGATCAACTGTTAGTTTATATCAGATAAGTATATTATCATGATTGCAGAAAATAATGTAATAACTATTAGCCCATAATTTTTATATTTCATATTATATTTTAATTTTATCCTCCATGGGTATTTTAGAACTGCAATGGTAGTTATAAACTTTCGTTGATTGGCTTGCAAAAATCTACCTGAATCCGTACAAATGATTTATTTATTGCTTGAATGACTCCTTCTTGTTTACAAATCTATGGATTGAAAGCGAATTTCACATGCTTATATCTTTTTACCTATTGAGATTCAGGGAAAAGTGTACGCACAAAAAATGTTCAGTTTTGAAAGATCTTTCTAATGATTAACATTTATGCAGATTAATTTTAAAAATACACACAGCATTTCTTAAATGAAAAAAGAAAAGGCTGCCAAAAGTTTCTGTTTTGAAGCGGTCTAACCGAAATTGTTCCTGACAGATGATGCTCATTATTAAGTATAATAATTGTTAAATTTTATGAATTTTCTGTACTAGTAATTTTTTAAATAAATCTTTTACAAATTTTTAAACAGTTTTTTGTGACTAAATAGAGTGAGATTTTTCACTCACAAAAAGTGACGTTAAAAAACTGTAGAAGTTGGCAGTTATGTTACTATATTCTAAATATAAATTTAAAACATTTGCTATAAAAATAGACACTTTAGGCAATAAATACAGTAGAAGATCTATGATGTTCTTGCTTTGTCTTTCAATGTAACTACAAATTCCTGTGTTCATATTTAACCAAAAGATCGAAATTGTCAATATGTTAATGTAAAGCTTGAGGAGTCTGCGCATAATTCAATAAAATAATATAATAAATTCAAATATAAATTTTTTGCTAAACTATTGCTGAATAATTTTGAATCTTTTCGTATTTTATGTACTTCTATTACTATTTTGTTATTATGCTATAAATTATACAAACTGTTCTAATAAAACCAAGAGAGTTATTTTGCGCAAAATCTTCTAACAGGGTAGAAGAGATTACGCACATATGTAGTAGAGAATGGTCTTAATTATAACTGCAATTAAATTGTTATCAATAATATTTCACTTATATAACATTGTTGTAAGGTTTTTATAAACAAATACTTTTGTATTAGGAGTGGATATTTCAATTTAATAATTAAAAAAAAAAAGTACGATAAAAGAAATTAAAAAAAAAATAATTAAAAAAATAATTAAAAGAAAATAATTATAAGAATCAGAAAAAAAAATAACATATACTAAAATATGACCTTTAGTTACTAGATTACACGTTTAACTTAAAATTAGTAGAGTTCCTCTCTAGTTTCAAAGTTTCTTGTTTGCTTATCTAAACTGTCATTGTCATAATCGTTGCACTCATTGTTGTAAATGGTGAAGCTTTCGTGCAACCGCAAGTAACGTATATAAACAAGTCCATGAGAAATCGTTTAATTTAAAAATATTTTATAATACTACCATTCTATAGAAGTTTCTAAGAAGAGTTATGAAAATTCAAGCAATCATTTTTTAAAACAATCACGTTTTGTCTTAGACGCTTGAAGCAATCAACATGCACATTCGAATGGGTATTCCGCTACTGATGATATACAACTACCTAGAGTCTCAGCCCACCCATTCTACTCCTTCCCGCCGATTCGTTATGAGCGCAATCTCATAACCGCGCAATCTCTCCTAGCCTTACCTTTGATATAAATAAAGATAATTTCCTATTTACTATAAATATTTGTAACATACATATAGGTTTTGTATTGTTTTCTTTTGCATTGCATCACAAAATTAGTAAATTATAATAAAACAGTTGCGTTGCGTTAGTTACGTTTTTGCTGTCGATTCCTTTATCGTCAATATCGACTTTTTAGTTAAATGTGAAAACAACGATATGTAGTTACATTGAAAGACAGTACATATACACTCCATCGGTGTTATACTGTCTTCATCAGCTAAAGTGCTTACTTTTACAGTAAATGTTTTAAATTTATATTAAAATTACAACTTTTGTGACAATTTGTTTTGGCCAACACAAAACATTCTACTATGATTTTCTATACAAATTCACTCAGCTCAAACTATCTATTAAAATTGTTATTTATCATAGTTTTTTTTATCGCGGGTGCAGACGATTTTCATCTCAGAGAAGTAAAAGACACAGTAGTTGAGAGAAAGTCAATATTTTGTTCTATAAACAACATTTTAAGAAAAGCCTTTATTATTATTATTATTATTATTATTATTATTATTATTATTATTTTTTTTTTTTTTTTTTTTTTTTTTTTGCGTTGTAAGGGGGGGGGGGGGAGATTGTTTTTTGATAAAAAAGGAAACAATCGTTAACTTAGAATCGAATTATCACAGATGCGGGGTTCAACCATTCGTTTTTAACGTATTGATGTTTTTTTTAGAAAAAAAAAAAAAAAAAAAAAAAAGAAATTTCATACTGAAAATGTACACCTTAGGGGAAGAGTTCCCCTCACAGGGAAAGAGAAAATTTTATCCTGGTTGTCTATGTCTATTACTATTGAAATATATATTTTTTATTCACAAAAATTGTTTTAAAAAATCCTTAATGTGTATATTTCTTTAAATTTTTTTTTCCGATGCTGTGATATTAAAAATTGTAATAAATTGAGACGACAGCACTGTCTGTTGAGTGATATGCACCAAAAGTTTACAGGAACCAATTTATATTAAAGTACAACCAAATATATCTTTTTATGAAATTTTGCGCATTAATTGAGCTAGAGTTGTCAGAAAATGTTTGTTTCACACAGAAGAACGGACTTTTTCCAAAAGTGGTTAAATTGTGTTCAGGATATCTGAAAAAGGACAAACCTATCGAAAGACAATTTTTTTTTAATCCAATATTTTCTTCTATTGAATATAAAAGAAATTAAAAAATTTTCAAATAAAAATAGAATAGAGAACAACTAAATAATAGCTAAAAATTTATAAAATAAATTATTAATAAAATAATTTGTTATCGGTTGGTATCTATAACCGAAACCTTAATTCTCCCTATTTATTGTCATCTCTTCACACAAAAGTTTAGTTCGAAGGAATAAGGAACAAAGGCAAACAAATAAATCCTAATATATTGTTCTGCTGAGAGAAGCCTTACACATTCTTTGCCCTTTTATTTAAAGATGAATACCTACGTAGAATGAATAGGGAATAGTAAAATAACTATATTTCTTGAAAATAATGCTATAACACAGTTATATGCATCCTAAAGGCTTCTCATACCATGAGAAATATTCGACACTGGCGATCGTTTATAAAACCCGATCTTTTATCAGGTGATAAATACAAGGATATGTTATCTCAATTGTAAGTTTCGTGCATGATAATTATTCATAAGAGATTTAATATTTTTTTGGCAGTTCGAAAAGTGAAATTTCTCTATTTCCCCTTTTAAATTATCAAGATTATGAACATATAAGATTGAAATAAGCTAGTTTAACTAATACTTAATGGTAAATATAATAACTGTAACCAATTGTACCAGTATCGGGCATTTTACGGATATTTTTCGGTTAATTTTTGTATTCTGCAAACTTGTCAACATACTAATTAATATTCCGTAGTATTGTTATCCCTACCACTTTTCTATACCAGTATCTTTTTAGAGTATTTTTTTTTTCTTTATTTAATCGTAATTCCATTTGAAGAATATTACTCTAAATAAAATTATAGTTTTAAAAAATTAAAGAACACACTTTTATTAAAATATGAACTAAAAAGCACAAAATATCTATCTTTATAGTATTAAAATGCAGGGTAAGAGAAATTAGTGTGAATGACACACCATAATATTTACATACTTTTAAATCTTTAATTAAAATAATAATTTAGTATTAAACAAAAACCATTTAAAAAAAAAAAATTTCCCCTGACTGGGCTCGAAGGTTAGATCTTTAGGTTCGTAGCCCGGAGCTTTACAGTCGGTAGCAAAAGTGTCCGAACACTAGCAAAAATTCCTATGTAAAAAAAGTACACTTCATACGGTTTTGTTAAATAAATCCTTGTCGAATCCTGTTCTTACACTGACTAAGAACAGGATTCGACAAGGATTTATTTAACAAAACCGTATGAAGTGTACTTTTTTACATAGGAATTTTTGCTAGTGTTCGGACACTTTTGTTACTGACTGTACCTCACAGCCACAGCATTCACGTATTGAAAATCTTTTTTTACCATATAGATTTTTTTGTTTGCTCCTAGAGCGGTTACAAACATACATACAGGTAAAGCTAATAAAAGCGTGTTAAAATTGAATGGTGTGTATAAAAAGACGGGATTAACAACACTACGGAATATTAATTAAGATGTTATTAGTATGATCCGGTTCTTAATTTTAGAAAGTGTGTCAGAAATCAATTTTTCGATACCTTGGTTAACGCTTTCTTTACATGACTGTGTCGAGAAAGTTTCTAATGGAAGCATTTACATCTTTGTTGTGGCAATCAGAAAAATAACCATTCTAATGTGTTGTTAACCCTCCGCGTACGGTGCCAGTGATTTCGAAGTCAAAAGAATTTTTTACATTAAATTTCATTTTCAGCACTATTTCTAAAATACTATTTTTAACAGATAAATTATTGAAAATTATTATCCCATTAAATTACATTTCCACCACTAATTGTAAAATGCAATGTTTGATATTTATAAATCCTGAAAACTAATTAAATATGTTTTTATTCAAAAATAGTGGTATTAAAAAAAAAAAAAAAAAACTATTTCCAACCTGTGTATGTAAACATAGTAAATAAAAAATAATCTCCCAGTACGCAGAAGGTTAATTAGCCGGATAACTAACTACCTTAATCCAGCAAAGTGGTATAGAGAAGTCATTCATTTCTGAATAATTTAGAAGAAAATATCCTTGATCATTTGAAGAATCAGTTGAGAAAAAAAAAAAAAAAACCTGGTATGAAAAATTGTTATGATAATTAACTATGGATAATGAAATACTGCAATATTATATCGCACCCCAGGAAGAAAAGTGACACATGTCAAAAAGTTGCGATTATGAGTTTAAATCATTGAAAAATGTATATGAAATGCCCCAAGGGGCATGAAAATTGTAACATCTCTGTCTCGTAATTAATCCACTTTAAAGGCACCTTTGTCAGTTTTATTGTAGCTTAATCAATGTTCCATCATTATTTTTAAGTTTCTTCTTTCTTCTTCTTTTTTTTTTTCTTTTTTCTTTTTGTCTCAAATAGTGCAAGTTTGAGTAGTGTCACTTTTCTTAGTGGAGTGGAATATAATGACATAGTGCCAACTTTTATGACTTTTTAATGCTAATTTTTTTAAGTAGAATTTTCTTTATTTTTTAAAGACATTTAAACCTGCTACATAAATTTATAAAATATTTCTGTTAAAGATTACTATTAGCTAAATGGGTAAATGTTGGTAAGTATGTAACTGTATTCCATTAATATATAAAAAATTATTTCGTTTTTTCTTTAACACTTTTTTACATTTTTCTATTTGTTGCAATTATAATAAACAATCTAATTAATATGAATTTTTATTTATTTTATAATCTAAGAAACACCAAAATTTAATTTTATGAACATTTTTATACATACTGAGATGTAAAATGGTTAAATAAATTTTACCGCTATATATTTACAGTATTTTTGTAATAAGTATCTACTGGTTCCATAAGCAGGATGCAATATATTTTATTAACTTCTCCAGCGGGAAAAAATTCTCATGCACGAAGTCTAGCGGTCTAATAAGAAAGCTGATCGATTTTTCATCTTCAGAGTACTTTACTGTTTTCAACGAATGGAAGAACAAAGAATGGTACATGAAGTACTTTACGTGTCTAGAATGTCTTTCCCTATTTTTGAGAAACTGAAAGACAAGTGACTAAGTTTTCTATTTTCGTGGGAATATAGCTTAGGCAATAACATGTGTAAAGTTGCAAAGTTTTTTAAACTTTCAAGACGTGTGAAAACAGAATTTTAAAAATGCATTAACTTTTCCTCCCCACTTTTTAAATTGAAAAATCAATGAAATTCTTTTTTCATATTGATGCATCATTCTTGTTTTTCAGAAGTAAATTAGAAAAAAAAAAGCTAAAGTAGAGCAAGGTTAATTAAATGAAGAAGAAATTAATAATACATATAAAATAATTGAAGCTTTTAGCTTCCGAATAATTGGTTAAAGCTGTCCATATACAATATATTATTTTATTCTAGATTGGAATATTAGTTGATATATAAAATAAATAAAGAATTTTTATTTACTTTTCTTTCATAACATATTGCAAAATTTAAATATTTTTAATTCTCATATAAAATACTCATATAAAATAAACTATACCGCTTCGGAAAAAAAAAAAAAAAAAAATAGAATTTTATCAAATCAATTAAATATTTCGTGCACTTAAACTTGACTAAATAAAATATTAAATTTTATATGGATTCCATTGCTAAAAAAATATTAATGCTTTAAATATGCCCTATACACTAATAAAGTTGCGAATAAAATTTCAATGTTATGCTACAAAATACGTCAAAGATATGTTTAAATAATTTTTTTCATTGATTAACCATGAATTAAAATGTAAATTTTTATAGCAGGAATTAGATACAATTCGTCTGATTTTTATCTTTCGTTTCATAATTTTAATAACAATTTTTCAAAAATATGCTTCCTGAAAATTGTCATAAAACTTTACATAATTTATTACAAAATATAACTTTTAAATACCGTAAGCAAAAGTGCACATTTTAAATGTTCACATTGTATTACAATTGACAAATTAAGCTTAGTAGACTTGCCAATTATGTAAATTTGTAGAGTAATATTCAGCATCATGTACTCACGATTAAATAAGAAGGCTATTACTGTACAAATATATTGGTGTGAAAAAAAGGAGGGGCCTAACACTATTACGGATAAATTAGCATAATTAGTAGC
Source organism: Salticus scenicus (assembly GCA_963930645.1). Taxonomy (NCBI): domain Eukaryota; kingdom Metazoa; phylum Arthropoda; class Arachnida; order Araneae; family Salticidae; genus Salticus; species Salticus scenicus. The sequence continues at coordinate 45,214,615 of OZ005649.1, forward strand.
TCCAGCAGTTTCGTAACAGTCACCGAAGTAAAATTGTATGTTGTGGCCACCCCAAGTTTTTCATCTATATTTTTCTATGCAAATTCATACATTGTAAATTATTTATTAAAATTATTTTTCATGATGAGAGTAAACAATTTTCATCTCCGAGAAATATAACACGAAATGTCAAAATAATACTTGGCAGGTCTAACTTGGAAATGTACACACATGCAATTTTCTCTTTAATGTCAGTTGATTGACGAAAATAAACCACCCGGTGTGAGTGTTGCATACTTGTCGACATATTAATTAATACAAAACTTGCTAATATTTTAACTTATTCCGGAGTACTTTTAGCCCCGCCTTTATTTCGCAACACTTTATTTATAGAAAAAATTTTTTCAATACATAACTTCGATAAAATAAGAAAAGAAAAAAAAAAATACGTTTAAAAAATAAGTGGTACGAAATAGAGGCTGGGCTAAAATTACTCCGGAATAAATTTAAATATTGGCAGCTATGATTAAAATTTTATAGAATTCTTAGCCCCGACTTCTTTTTCACACCAGTATTTTTTTAGAATATTTTTATTATTATTTAATCATAATTGAATTTGGAGAATATTATTCAAAAAATTTACTGGTTCACACACTGGTTCACTGGTTCATAAAAAGAGCGAGACTAACAACAGTATGGAATATTAATTAGGATATTGGCATTGTGTTGCGTGTCACTAGATCGTAATAGACGCAACATCACGTGAGCAAATAGCTTTGGGCAAACATTATTCAGTTACTTCACGTGTGCAAACCTATATGCTGCCTTGCAATAAGAGCGATTCTTTAGCTTTTTACTTTTCTTATACATTTTAAGAGTGTTGATAATCTGAAAAGACATTATGTTACAATACATAGTTGCCAACTTTAGCATTTTTTTGGCCACCAGAAACTTTTAATAAAAAACCTTTGAACATTTGTGTAACAGTTCTCACAAATTATGTATATATATACTTCTGTAATGGTTTCCACGGATTAAATAAAATATATCTCATATTAAAATTTTTCTGTAACCAAAAATCTCTAAAGTTGACATCTATGAATACAGAATACAGGAATGTAGAAAATTTTGAAATAAATAAAAATACAAAATGATATCAGTACAGCATACCTCCAACAGTTTAATTAGTATTTAGTAAACTTGTTCAAACCTTTATTTTATTTATTTTATTTTTCACATCAGTCTATTTTAAAATACTTTTCTTCTTATTTAATCGCAATCACATTTGTAGAAATTTACTTTAAAAATAAAGTGGTGTGGAAAAAGGGGCAGGTACTAAAGATTTTGCGGAGTACTAATTAGAATGTTGGCAGTTATGATGCAGTAAATTATTTCAAAAGATAGGGGCTGTATTGTAAGAGGAAAGAACCGACTCAACTAAATATGCAAATACACTACACCTGTTTTAGGTACACAATTTTGCATCGGAAGGGGGAAATGTTCTTTTTTATACTTTCCATAGTGTTAACTTATAAATATTTGTTTATACAAAACTTATTTTCTTTAACAATGTCATTTTACAAAACAATAAATATAAAGTCATCGATAGATGTACGTTATATATTTTTGAGATAATATAGTATACTGTATGCATACCAGTATACAGAAAATCCATGCATATGCATAAAGTATATGGATATTCAGAAGAGCAAACATTATTCGACATATACAAGAATTTATAAAATACCTAGATTTATTCATCTGTTCTTTAAAAATGGAACTCGACCAGGGTAATTTTTTTTACGTATGTATTTTACTTTATAATCTGCATTTCAAGAGTATAGTCCACTGAGATTTTGTACTAAATAAACAAGGAAATGATATTACATAAGGAAACAAAAAAAAAAAAAAAAAAAAAAAAAAAAAGATAGAAAGAAATCCGTATTTATACCATATACATTAAATATAACAATATCTGGAAAATATAAATAGACAGGACATATGAATATGATATTATAGAATACAATTTATCTTTTTACTGATACCTGGAGAAAGAGCTATATATATTTCAGATTTTTCATAATTCATACTGCAGTAAAATATAACGTTTCAGAGATCCAGATGTTTCATACAAATATTAACCCTTTGCCGGCTCTAAAGCGGTCTAAAAAGTGCTGCCAAATTTAGGGACATTTTTATTAACACTTTCAAGACCGCATGCTTTTTTTTTTTTTTTTTTTTTTGACGGTAAGGTCCGCCTATACGTTTTAATATTGTATTATCATTAATATTATATTAACCATTGATTGTTAACACAATATTTGTAAGCGATGTAAATATATATATATAAAGAAAAAGAGCCTCAACCTGAGCTTGTTACATTTCTCAATTATACCTCAGTATTGTTAATAAAAGAACTTTTATTTATTTATTTATTTTTTTTAACATTTTTCACCAATATGTAACTTTGATCACATATTAATAAAAGTACTCTGTAAAAGAGTGGTATTAAAGATGGCGGATATCAGCAATGCTAATAGTATAATTTTTTAAACGCTACTAATTTTTTAAAGTGTCAGTCTATTGCATTAATCATAATATTTATTTAAATATATATATATGTAATCAATAACAAAAAAATTGACGCGCCAAGAAGGAGGAAATACAAACTGGACACGAATTGACATACGTACAGGTTTTGATGGAATCAAGCAACAATTCATCATTATCGTCGATCCTACATGCAACTGGTACTTCAATGACTTCAAATACCCTTAATAGGCGGCTCAGTGGGGTTGAGCTCAGTCCCCGGATCTCTCTTCCACTGAGGACGTTTGGAGCATCATAAAAAGGGTCCTACAACTAGCTCGGGATTTTACCAATCTAACGCAACAATTGGACAGAAACTGGCACGATATTTCACAGGAGCACATCTGCCATCTCTATCAATTAATACCAAGCCGAATAACTGCGTACCTAAGGGCCAGAAGTGGACCAACGCGTTATTGACTTGTTTACTTTGTGAGGCCCTTTCTCCTGATTAAATCATTCAAATTTTCTGAAACTGTAATCAATAGTTTTTCTTCGCATGCACATTACATCTACCAATTTTTGTCCCCACTTCTTCTTGGTGCGTCTTTATATATATATATATATATATATATATATATATATATATATATAATGTATATATATATATACATATATATATATATATATATATACACACAGAGAGAGAGACCTGCCAATTATGCTAATTTATCCGTAATAGTGTTAAGTCCCGCCTTTTTTTCACACCAGTATATTTCCAGAGTAATAGTCCTCTTATTTAAACGTGAGTATATATTGCTGAATATTAAACTACAAATTTATTGGTGTTAAAAGGAAAGGCGGGGCCTAAGCTATTACGGATAAATTAGCATAATTGGCTGGTCTATATTGTAATATATAAATATATATATATATATATATATATTTATTTATTTATTTATTTATTTATTTATATAAAGTGTTTTAGCATAAAAATAGTGATGCACAAAAATAAAAATGTAGTATTCTTCTGATAATCTTCACAGATACTCTCGCACACACACATATCTACTTGAGGAAGAAACATACAAACAACGAACCAATTGATATTTTATAAAATCGTTTTAATAACAATATTACAAAAATGAATTATTCCATTTTCTGAAATACAGAATTAATATTAAAGAAAAAAGAATCTTCTCTTAAATCGAAAACAATATGGATTTCCAATAAAATATGTGAACATTAAACAAGCATTTGACAAGTTTAAACTTTCTTTGCATATTGATTTTAATGTCAACAGATATAAAGACTTCAGAAAACATACTGGTGGAAGGAAATGGATTTGTGATCTTTAATTTTTGGGTGCAGCCAGAAGGGAGACTCAAATATCGAAATTATCTATTGTTGTTTCATAAGTCTGGCAACACACCAAATGTCGCGACAATTTTAGTCCGAGAAAAAGAATGATATGATAAATTATACTTAATATTCTGAAGAAATATGATACGAAAGTTTTAAAAGCAGATAATGTATTTACATTTGAGAATTTAGTGCTAGACATTAATTTTGTTAAAACTTATTTAGTTAGTTTATTATGTTCTTAGAGATGAAAGGAATAACTAAAATTCTTTAGGCTTGTTGAACCTTGCACAAGCTGACAACTTCTATAATTCATTCTAGATAATTTTTAGCCCCGCCCTTATTTTACACTACTCTCGGGGATGGGATAGATATTTGGCGCGGAACTCATACCGGCATTTGTTTAAAATTTTTATTTATTTATAAAATCGTTTGTGTAAAAAGAAGGAAATTTTGTTTCATAAATACTGGTATGGGTTCTACACCAAGTTCCCATCCTTGCACTCTATTTCTAGAATATTTTTCTCCAATATATAATAATAATAAGAAAAATATTACATAAAAAAAAAAAAAAAAAAAAAAAAAAAAAAAAGTGGTATGAAAAAAGACCAAACTAATATTGTTTCTGAATAAATTTTAACCCTTTGCGGCGCAAGACAATTCGTATCATTTAAATTACACTGCCACCGGAATTCATGATCTAAGTTAAACTAAAATAAATTTTTAATTTTAAGGTTAGAAAAATCGGCCTTTTCTGATATGTTATAAACGTAAATTTTTGCTAAAAAATTTCCGGGATGAATTTTTGCAGCTGGATCTTAAATTTTGTGTCCTCGCAGCGAGGACAGCGCGCGTTAAGGGGTTAAAAGTGTGCAAACTCTGCCAAGAGAATTATTTTTTTAATAGCAAATGACAGAAGAAAGATCAATGTTTTAAAATGGATAACATAATATGTAAAATACAATCACAATATTGCCTCTTAGTGTCCCTTCTTTTTTTTCGAGGGATTTTTTAAGATTAATATTTTATTTGAGTTCTTGTTATAGAATATACCCAAAAATTTATATTAACATTTTCGCGACCGCTAACGTAGATTCACGTCATTTAAAATCTATAACTCCGCCAGTGGGCGTTTCTTTTCCAATTTGTATGGTATTTATTTCTTAAAAATATACAGAGAGTATTCATATTCGTACAACCAATATACTATTGGAATAAATACTTTGATCAGAAAGAAAATAATTATATTGAATATCCATTTGTAATGTGAATCTGAATATAGAATATTTTGTTCTGAAAAATTATAACTTAGGAGAATAACGCACACAGACGGTTCTTACTGTCAAAAAGACAAAAACATGCGGTCGCGAATGTGTTAAAAAATTGTATTGTAAAAGATTAAAGGAAGAAAATGTTCTTAAGAGGCCTAGGGAATTTTAACAAAGTTTTGAAAAAACTATTTATTAAAATATGAACAATTCTGAATATTTTGATGCTAAATTTATGATTTTGCGTACAAATGTTATGGACACATATTCTTATATGTCAGAAATATTTCAATTACGATTAAACTGAATTCCAACATTTTTTATGTTTTATATTAAAAGAGAATAAAAAGAATCTAAAGTAAAAACTTCATCACAGAAAAAAATCCGAAATATTTTTGTAAGTATTTTTCGACATTGGAAAAATAGAAAAAATTATCTTCTTAAAAGAATATGAATGTTTTTTGTAGTACATCTTTCAAAAAGAATAATTATATATACTTTAGAAAAAATAATCAAATACATAGTAAAAATTAATCAATTCCGAAGAGTCATTAATAATTCTTTATTAAAAGTCATAATGTTCTACAAGTCGTAAAACATTATTTTTTTCAATTTTTTTTAAGCAAAATTTTTTGTCATCTTAAGGATGTCAAGAAAATTAATGATAGCAACGCAAGAAATGGTACACCGTAGATAATTTATTTTCGGCTCAGATGAAAAAGGAATTCTTTTCTAGAAATTAGATTTTATTTTTTTTTTCTTTTCTTTTTTTTCTTTTAAGAGTTAGTAAAATTTCCACGAATTCCTATATGACTAATTTATTAAATCCGATTAATTGAAGATTTTTATCATGATGTATGAAATACTTTGTGTAATAGGTTTCTACTGCATTTTTTAAAAAATATGCTAGCGTATTTATAGATCAGGAGTCTCAGCATTTCGCATCTATTATTACGCATTAACAGGTAACTTTTATTTTTATGTATTATTTACATACGCTTTGCTTTCGTATCGGAATTATGTCTCTTGTATCATATCTTGAAAATACAATCAAAATATAAGTGAGAGGAGAGAATGTATTTTCACTATTTTTAAGTTGCGTTCTTTAGCTCCAGTGTAGGCTTAGCGGTCAACCCTTTTTTTAGTAGATCATCCACGTTCTTTTTACGACTCGTATCCATAAAAAGACAGTATATATACACTGTATGCTTAAAAGTATTTAGATACTTTCTGACCAAAAGTTTTTGTCGAATATCTAAAGAAATGTTTGAGGGATTCTTTTGGAATCTTAGGGGGTTTTACTCTCAGGAATTAAATCCAGGGATTAGTGTAAAACGGGGGGTTGACCTGCAGGGTGGAGGCGTAGAGGCGGCGCCACCACCCTTAGACCTCTACGCCTCCACCGTGCAGGTCAACGCCCCCTTTTAACACTACTTAGTCATCATCTTGGACGAAGGGGTGTTGCCACCGGAAGACTAGAAACTTTACGTTGCCACCGAAAGAATAGAAACTTTGAGTATTATCTTGGATGAGAAGTTTGGTGGTGCCATCTATCGGGGAGAATGGGAGTTTTTAATGAATTTAGGGACTTAGTATTTTTTTCACAATTTCGCGGACTTCAAAATTTTTTCGAGTTGGAATTTTTGCAGGGGGTTAGATTCGAACCGAAGATAAAATAGTTTACTACTTGATAAGTGGATAAGGGTTTTATTTATCAAGCCATGAAGCTATGCTTGTGAGTGCACTTATTAGGTATATAAAGAGAGGCGTCGCGCTAGTGAGTCATTGTAAAACGTATCTTCGTACGAGGAAGATATGATGCGCTTTCGTGTGAATGTGAGTCATAATAAAATTTTGTGTTGTAACGATGGAGGTGTATCAGAACCCAAGTCACGCAGGAAGTTTTGGTGGTGTAAATACCTTATTTCGTGCTGCCAAAGGCAAAATCTCGAAGAAGAAGATTCAGGACTGGCTGAGTGGAGTTGATTCATACACGTTGCACAAACCTGTTCGAAGAAAGTTCCCGACCAATCGAGTGATAGTCTATTCCATCGATCAACAGTGGCAGACCGACTTAGTGGATCTCGGCAGTTTGCAAAAGTTCAATCAAGGGTACCGCTACGTACTGATTTGTATAGACATTCTGTCTAAATTTGCGTGGGCGGTCCCTTTGAAGCAAAAACGGGGTGAAGATATTGTAAAGGCGTTCCGCACTATTTTCGCGACGAGGAAACCCAAGTCCAGGGATGGAACACGGGCGCAGAATTCATACCGGGATCTGTTTAAGAAATTTTATTACCTATAATATCGTTGATTTAAGAAGTAGAAAATTTTCTTACATTGATAGTGGTATGAATACTGCGCCCGTGTTCCATCACTGCAAGTCCCTGCAATCGGTGACGGAAAAGAGTATCAAAACAGACTTTTTCAAAAATTTTTGAAAGAAGAAGGCGTGCGGATTTTTACGACGAATAACAATACGAAAGCATCTGTCGTGGAGCGATTTAATCGATTTTTGAAAACGAAATTGTGGAAATATTTTACCCATAATCATACCTACCGCTATTTGGACGTGTTGGATCAGTTGTTACACAGTTATAATCATACTTACCATTCAAGTATCAAGAGAGCTCCAGTCGAAGTAACCGCTGAAAATGAAAGCGATGTATGGGATACTTTATACGGTGACATGCAAAATGCGAAAAGAAAACCCTGCGTGTTTCAACCGGGAGATGTTGTACGAGTTTTCAAGCAGAAATTAACCTTCGAAAAAGGATATGAAACGAACTGGACTGAAGAAGTGTTTGTGGTGACTGAATGTGTGAGAAGAGACCCTCCTGTCTACCGAATCAAAGACCTGTTAGAAGAACCCATTAAAGGAACCTTTTACCCTCAAGAACTTCAGAAAGTGAAACCAAAAGAGAATTATACGATTGAAAAGATTTTAGATAAGCGGATACGGAAAAAGCGTGTGGAACACAAAGTGAAATTTAAAGGTTATCCCAGCAAATTTGACCAATGGATTCCATCCTCTGATTTATTTGCCTTATAAAACAAGTGTTTGGATTGTTGAAAGATCATTTGAAAGCATGTCGTTCCACGTGACGTTACCTTCAGACAGTTCCAGGAATTATTTTCCTGAGAATAAAATTTCTCATTTTATTACGCGATTGCCCGCCCCCGTTGAATTGAAAGGGGAATGGGAAGTAGGCCTCGTCGAATTTATTTACCCCCACACCTGGTATAATGTGAACCAAAATAATAATTTATTTGGTTTCGATTTGAATGACCGGAAATCCCCGTTTGGTAGACGAATTCCCCCTGGCTTTTACGAATCGATCGATGACATTTTAAAAGCGATGTCTATTGAAGAGATTAAAAATAAAATTTCTTTCACTTATGACCCCCACACGAAAAAGGTGTGTATTAACGTGAAAGATAAAACAAAGCTGATATTGCATGAGGAGATAGCGCAGATGTTGGGATTCGAACCAGGTGAAATCGCATCGCCTGATATAAATATCGAGCAAACTGTTTTTAGTACCTATGTCGCAGATCCCTGTGCGCATTATAGAGTGTTGATGGTTTATTCGGATATTGTGGGGAGATGTGTTAGCACCCCTTTTACGAATTGTCAATGTGAGGGGAAAAGATGGAGAAATGGTTTGTGAGACATTCGAACGACCGCACTATTTACCGGTCAGCCGAAAATCGTTCGACTCTTTGGAAATCGTTATAAGGAACCACCTTGGCGAACTCACGCCATTTGAACTTGGGCGCTCGTACGTGAAGCTTCACTTTCGTCAAAAATACCTCTCCTGATGTTTGTTCCTTACCAGTGTTGTGCGAAATCTTTTGAAGAATACTATTCCCATCAGTCGGGTAGTGGTCTAAATTATTATCAAGGCACTACTTTACAAAAGGGATATTGATTCGGGGGACTGTTTCGATCCCTTTTTCGTGCAGCGGTACCCCTCTTCAAATCGGGAGCGAAAGGGGTCGGCAAGCAGTTGTTTCATTCAGGCGTGAACGTGTTGAGTGACCTTTCTCGCGGAGAAGACATTAAAGTGGCCGCCAAGCAAAGATTAAAAGAAGCTGGACAGACCTTAACCTACAAAGCCGCTACTAAAGTGAAGACGATGATTGGATCGGGCTGCCGGTATAAAAAGAGGAAGCGTTCTACCAAAGCAGTCATTCGACGTAAAGCCAAGAAAGTGAAGTTACAAGATATTTTCGCTTAAAGATGTCTGGACTCATCCATAAAGATTCTGCTGCCTGTGTGAAATCCGAATTGGATTTATTTTTATCCCACCCATGCAAACGGTTATTGAAAAAGGATACTTTGATGAATACCACCCTCTTGCAAATATTCGAGACGGAGGACCTGTGGAATTTAATATTTCCGGAAATGGTGAAGACTGTATTGATTTATCGGCTTCCTATCTGTATGTGAAAGTGAAAATTACTAAGTTTCGCGACCGCTGACGTAGATTCACGTCATTTGAAAATCTGTAACTCCGCCAGTGGGCGTTTCTTTTCCGTTTTGTATGGTATTTATTTTTTAAAAATATACACAGTATTCATATTCGTACAATCAATATACTATTGAAATAAATACTTTGATTAGAAAGAGTATAATTATAATGTATATCCATTTGTAATGTGAATCTGAATATAGAATATTTTGTTCTGAAATATTATAACTTAGGAGAATAACGCCCACAGACGGTCCTTACCGTCAAAAAGACAAAAACATGCGGTCGCGAATTTGTTAAGAAATTGTATTGTAAAAGATTAAAGAAAGAAAATGTTCTTAAGAGGCTTACGGAATTTTAACAAAGTTTTGAAAAAACTATTTATTAAAATATGAACAGTTCTGAATGTTTTGATGCTAAATTTATGATTTTACGTACAAAAGTTATTGATCAATATTCGTATATGTCAGAAATATTTCAATTACGATTAAACTGAATTCCAACATTTTTTGTGTTTTATATTAAAAGAGAATAAAATGAATCTAAAATAAAAACTTCATCACAGAAAAAAATCCGAAATATTTTTGTAAGTTTTTTTCGACCGTGGAAAAATAGAAAAAATTATCTTCTTAAAAGAATATGAATGTTTGCTGTAGTACATCTTTCAAAAAGAATAATTGTATATACTTTAGAAAAAATAATCAAATTCATAGTAAAAATTAATCAATTCCGAAGAGTCATTAATAATTCTTTATTAAAAGTCATAATGTTCTACAAGTCGTAAAACATTATTTTTTTCCATTTTTTTTAAGCAAAATTTTTTGTCATCTTAAGGATGTCAAGAAAATTAATGATAGCAACGCAAGATATGGTATAATTTATTTTCGGCTCAGATGAAAAAGGAATTTTTTTCTAGAAATTAGATTTTTTTTTTTCTTTTTTTTTTTCTTTAAGAGTTAGTAAAATTTCCACGAATTCCTATATGACTAATTTATTAAATCCGATTAATTGAAGATTTTTATCATGATGTATGAAATACTTTGTGTAATAGGTTTCTACTGCATTTATTAAAAAATATGCTAGCGTATTTATAGATCAGGAGTCTCAGCATTTCGCATCTAATATTACGCATTAACAGGTAACTTTTATTTTTATGTATTATTTACATACGCTTTGCTTTCGTATCGGAATTATGTCTCTTGTATCATATCTTCAAAATACAATCAAAATAAAGGAGAGAATGTATTTTCACGATTTTTAAGTTGCGTTCTTTAGCTCCAGTGTAGCCTCAGCGATCAACCCCTTTTTTAGTAGATCATCCACGTTTTTTTTTACGACTCGTATCCATAAAAAGACAGTATATATACACTGTATGCTTAAAAGTATTTAGATACTTTCTGACCAATAATTTTTGTCGAACATCTAAAGAAATATTTGAGGGATTCTTTTGGAATTTTAGGGGTTTTACTCTCAGGAATTAAATCCAGGGTTTTTTTCTTTTTTTTTTTTTATAGTTATTTTTAAAATGTGTAGCTACCAATTTTTACGTTTTCTTTCCTTTTCCTTTTTTATTTTTTTTTCTGTTTCTTTTTTAATGATTTACTAACATAGCTTCTGAAAAAAAAAAAAAAAAAAAAAAAAATTATTATTTGTTTTATTTTATTTTATTTCATTTATTTATTTATATTTTATTTTATATATATATATATATATATATATATATATATATATATATATATTCTTCGATAAAATAAAGAAACCTGTCTGGGAATATTAATGTCAAACTCTCTCTCTCTCTCTCTCTCAAAAAAAAAAAAAGTGAAAGTTAACAACTATGAAATTGTCAAGAAAATGATTGATATCAAAAAAGTAAATGAGACTACAAATAATTCATTTTTGGACTCAGGAGTAAAAATAACTTTTTCAGGTTTCTCTTTCTTTTCTTTTTGTTTTCTTTTATTCTATTTTTCTTTATTTTTTCTTTTATTTATTATTATTATTATTATTTATGAAACATAGAGCTACCTTAAATATTTCTATGCTTTGTCGATTGAAAAAAAAAAAAAAAAAAAACGCAATACGTTAATAAATTATTCAAGAAAAAGTAGATGTCTAATAATAATAACTAGTATCGCCCTGTGGTCGAATCTCGACCACTTTTTTGCAAAGCAAAGTAATTGCCTACTCGTAAACGGAATTAAATTGCAACATAGGTACGCCGATTGTTTGTCGATATGCATTCAAAGTGAATCAGCAAGGTTTTACTTAATATTGGCAATTTTTTTTTTTTTTTTTTTGTTGTTCCTGCACATAAACTAGTTGTACAGGACATATTAATGCCATTTTAAATAGGAAACATTCCATAGTGAACTTGACTAATATGTAACATTTTTTTTTTTTTATTCTGAAAATATTTACGGACTCTGGGGCGGGAGACAGACAGATAGAAAGGTAAACAATCGGACAGACAAATACACAAATTGAAAGCATTTTCACACTTAAAAATTGTTTGAAAGTGCTAAAAACGCCTAATCTAAACGAAAGTGCAATTCCAGCAATAATATCTCTTAACGAAACTAAATATTTTTGTGTGTTCCTGTAAATATAATACTCATCATACAATATTCTATAGCAAGTATTCTTTTGTGCATATGAATAACATATTTCAATTTCATTAAGCTTTGAGAAAAGTAAAGTTATTAAAATTTGGCTTATGGAACTACGTCTCATAGAACGCAATGATTTGGAATATTTTCGAGTGTCCTTGTACACAAACAGTACTGGTATTTTACATAAGAAACATTCAATATTGAACTGAAATAACATATTTCAATTTTATTAAGATTTGTCTACAGTAAAGGTATTGTTTATAGAAATACCTTTCTCAGAACACAATGCTCTGGAAAACTTTCGGGTGTCCCTGTACACAAACTGGCAGAGGTATTCACTCCATTTTCAATAGGGAACATCCGGTAGTGAACTTGAATAAGATATATCAGTTTCAAAAAGTTCTATAAGTATTTAAGGGAGTTAGACCGTGGACAGACAGACAGACACAAATTGAAATCATATTCACACTTAAAAATTGCTAGAAAGTGTTAAAAATACTTAATATAAACGAAAGTGCAATTCCAGCAAACTTTTATTAATATTTCTTAAAGTAACTGAATATTTTTGTGTGGTCCTGTAAATTTATTGCTAATCATATTATATTCTATAAAAAGCATTTTTTTTGCATATGAATAACATATTTCAATTTCATTAAGCTTTGTGCAAAGTAAAGTTATTAAAATTTGGTTTATAGGAATACCTCTCATTGAATGCATTGCTTTGGAATACTTTTTGATGTCCCTGTACACAAACCAGTCTGGTATTTACTACATTTTACACAATAGACATCCGATAATGAACTTGAATAACATATTTCAATTTCATTAAGATTTGTGTACAGTAAAAGTATTAATATGTGCTTTATAGAAACGCCTCCCATAGAACACAATGCTTTGGAATACTTTCGGGTGTCCCTGTACATAAACGAGAAGAGGTACGCACTCATTTTCAATATGGAACATCCGATAATGAACTTGAATAACATATATCAGTTTCAGGGAATTCCATAAATATTTACGTGAGTTAGAGCGCGGACGGACAGACAGACAGACAAACCGAAGTCATTAATACTTTTCAACCTTGTTGGAAAGTGTTAAAAAGGTGTAAATTCATCGAAAACAGGAAATCAAATTTTTTTCTGTCACTCCTACTTTCCTATACATGCAGAAGCTAGTAATTGCCGAAACGTCAGTGGAGGCCCTCTGTTGAGATTCAAAACGGTTTCGGGCTGTGTCTGTGTGTCTTTCTGTCTGTCTGTCGCGCGATAGCGGCCGCAAAAATAGCGCTATTGACTTGAAATTTGGTACACATGTTCATGAGCTCCACAAAATTAGCTATATAGTTTTTGGTATGTATTCCATTTGTGGTTCGTGTACAGGGACACGCCAAAGTTTTTCTTATCATTACGGCCTATGGGAGAAATTTTTATGTATCGCGATAGCGGTCACAAAAATCACGCTATTGACTTGCAATTTGGTACGCGTGTTCATGCGCACCACGAAATCAGCTGTATAGATTTTGGTATGTATTCCATTTGTAGTTCGTGTACAGGGACACGCCAAAATTTTTCTTTTCATTACGGCCTATGGGAGGAATTTGTATGTACCGCGATAGCGGTCACAAAAATCACGCTATTGACTTGCAACTTGGTACACATGTTCATGAGCCCAACGGAATCAGCTGTATAGTTTTAGGTGTGCATTCCATCTGTAGTTCGTGTACAGGGACACGCCAAAGATTTTCTATCATTACGGCATATGGGAAGAATCAGTATGTACCGCCATAGCCACGGCAAAAATCAAGCTATTGACTTCCAATTTTTGCCGAAACGTTAGTAGAGGCCCTCTGTTGAGACTCAAAATGATTTTGGGTTCCGTCTGTCCGTCTGTCTGTCTGTCTGTGTGTCGTGCGATAGCGGCTGCAAAAATCACGCTATTGACTTGAAATTTTGTACACATGTTCATGATCCCCACGAAATTAGCTGCATAGTTTTGGGTGTACATTCCATTTGTTGTTCGTGTACAGGGACACGCGAAAGTTTTTTTTATCATTACGGTCTATGGGAAGAATTTGTATGTATCGCAACAGCGGCCGCAAAAATCCTTCGATTGACTTGCAAATTGGCGCACACGTTCCAGCTTTGCATATAAGTAGCTGTATAATTTTTATTGTTATATTTTTTATAAACTGTGCACAGGGACACGCCAAAATTCTTAACATTAAGGCGTATGGGGTGAATTTCGTTTCAACGCATTTTAATATCATTACTTTGCAATGAAGAAAATGAAACTAGCATACGTGAGTAAGATGCTTAAACTTATGTTGTTTGAAGAAAGCATGTGCTCTTAAGCTTTTTAATTAATGTACAGGACCTTGCAAGAGTGTTCTGACAATGTCACGTAGTCATCCAAACGATGTTAAATTTGGAACAATTATTAATTTTAAACGCAAAATAAGCTGAATAGTTTTTACTGGTGTATACAATGTTTATGGTTCGTTTACAAAGACACACGAAAGAACCTATGGACAAATTTTTAATTTAAGTGCGCTCTTTAATGCATTTATGCTGAATTGAACTTAATAAAGTTAACATACATTATAAAGATGCTTAAAATCATGTTTACTCTTAAACAAAGGTTATGTATAGACTAAATAAATTATGGGACCACACAAAATAATTCCGAGTATGTACTGTAATCATCCAAATCATGTCAAATTAGTTTGAAAAATTAATGAGTTATAATTAATTAGGTTTATTCTTATTATTGGCGTTTATAATGACTGTGGCTACTTTTCCGGGATACATAAAGGAATTTCGATCTATTACGGTCTATAGTCGGTATTTCTTAAAAGTGTATTTTAACATGGTTACACCCCATCAAATATAATGAAATTTTATTAGAATTTTAAAAGCATGTTTTCCTGTTGAAAAATGTGGTCATAGAATTGATAATTAGTTTAAAGGTTACGCAAAATATCTGCGATATACTATGTAATTTTTTTTTGTATGAAATTTGATAGTTATGAAATTTGGTATTTATGAATTTCAGGGAAATAATACAAGACCGTCGTTTATTAAGAACACATATTGTTGCGTAATTGGGGGTTCGTAAGTTGTCCGTGAATGAAAGGCGAAACTTGCAAAAATTCAGTGATTTATTCACAGAAAGTTAAAAAAAAATACAGGTCTATAAACCAAGTATCAGCTTCAATTCAACCAGTAAACATAGCTTAAACAACAACCGTTAACAGCAAAACAAGAGTACAAACTGTTTATCAATAACACATAAAGCAAGTCTCATTCAAAGAGGCTCAAAGCAAAGCAAGCATTTGACGAACTGACACAGATCTGAGATTGGCTAAAAAAATGCTCCTTTTATACTATTCTATCGAACACAGACTGTTCTGGAAAATTCTCGTATCTCATCAGCCAATGAGATTAGAGCTTCCATATTTAGTATATCCCTAATAATGATTTTCTCGCCAAGGTCGCCAAAAAATCGCCCAGGAGAGAAACAGTCGCCAAATTTTGCGCCAAATCCATTTCTTTCCTTATTGGAGCTTTTTAATGCGTTTTTAAAGGAAAATTAGACTATTTTAACGCTAAAACGACTAGAAATGCACAAAATTAGCATTTTATCGACTTACTAAGCCTCTTTGAAAGAATTGATACAAAAATTAATGTAATTATTTACAATTCCGTAACACTTTATATGATATACAAATAGGTATACAAAGAGAGACACAGCAGGGGGTTGAGGGGAGCATGGTAATAAGTCGTATGATTATGGTAATAAGTCGATCGAATCAATATGTACTATTATATAATAAGGAATAAATAAAAATGACCTATTGAATAATGTCTGATGCAAATAGGACGTTGAGGCTCCTGATCTGCAGATCCACTAGTAAATCCACTTTTTAAAAAATAAGTAGTCAATTTCAGTTAATTGAAATGCAGGGAAATCTCAAAATGTGTAAATTCACAGAAAGTCGGAAATCAAAAGTTTTTCCAAATCTTATACTTTCTTCTTCTATATGCAGAAGGTTTACGCAAGTGAAGTCTGATGTCGCCGAGCGTCATTGGGGTCAAGTAAAGTATTGTTAATCGTCCATTGGAATTTTTGTAAGAAATCTATTAAAAGTTGAGGAAAATTACTTCTCGATTTTGATTCCCATATTTGGGTATAATTACAAATTAGTCATCGTATACAAATGTGTTAGATTCAGTTATTTTGCTGTCAAATTGACAAAATTTTAATTCTAAATTTCAAAACTCTAGAATCAAAATGGGCATAGATTTCATATCTGTTCGACCTTTGCGTTTTGTGTATCTGGCGATCAAAAACGTAATATGAAAACATACATGCCAGATGTATATTTTAGTAATACATACATATTGTACGAAATACTGTTTAATATCATTGATGCTCTTTTAATACACATTATTAAAATAACCATGATTTTTTAAAGGAATTAAACATGTTCGCCATATAATTTGGCGATCTTTCATTATTATTATTATTATTATTATTAGTTTCGCAAAGGGCGATAGATTTCAAATCTGTTCCTTTCAAATGAATCTCATTCCTTTCAAAGGAAATGTTTGTGTTTATATTCGAAAATGGAAGTCTGCCATTTTATTTTTTCTAAAGTTTCCAAATTTAAAATAAAAATTTTATGAATTTTACAGAAAAAAGTAACTCAAGCTAACACACGCCGATAGTAACTTATATATAACTATACGCAAATATGGGGATTAAAATTGGGATATAATTTCTCTTAAGGTTAAAAAAAAAAAAAAGAAAAAGAAAAAAAGAAAAGAAAAGAAAAGAAATCTAATGGACGATTAACATAGGAAATCCTTTGCCTGGCTCCGTAGACGGTCAGTGACGTCATCACTTCGCTAGCGTATAGTACATTCGGCAGCAAAAGTATCCGAGGACTAGCAAAAATTCCTATATAAATAAAGTACACTTAATACAGTTATGCAGAGCTGCCAACCTAATCTGGCAAATTATCAGTACCGCCCCCTTTTTCTACACCACTTAATTTTTAGAGTATTTGTTTTCTTCCTTCATTGTAAATATATTTGAAGAGAATTACTCTAAAAATTAAGTGGTGTAGGAAAAGGGGAGGTACTCACAATTTGCCGGATTTGGTTGGCAGCTCTGGTTATGTTAAATAAATCCTTGTCAAACCATGTTCTTAGTCAGTCTAAGAACATGATTCGACAAGGATTTATTTAACAGTGTACTTTTTTTCATAGGAATTTTTGCTAGTGCTCGGATACGTGTATAAAATGGAAATATGCATGAAAAATAAAAGTATTTTTACATACCTTCTTGACATGATAAGAATTTTTTTTTTCTATTCTGCAAATCTGGCTAATCATATCTTTCGAATGATGCCACTTTCAACTCTCTACTGCCATAATTAATATGTTAAAAGTGTACTTCAAATTTCATGCTTGTCTATTGATACATAGATAATAATAATAATAATCTATATAAACAAAGAGAAATATATGTGTGTCTGTGTGTCTGTCTGCGCTCTGGTGCTCACACTAGCAGAGCTACAAATCTTAGCAGGCGGATACCTGGGACCCTACAGGTGTGCATCACATCGCGATTTTTTCGAATTTCAAATTTGAATTTTTAAAATTGTTTTTTCGATTTTAAATATTGGCTTCTGTGTTTCATTTTTCATAAATTTATTCTATCATTGTAATCGCTTGCGTATCGAAGCAACGGCTATTACGCTATTTATTTTTTATTTAATACATTCATTTGAAGGCAAAATCTTTTTACTCTTTTTAATTTATTATATTTATTGAAAATAAAATGATATCTCTTTTTCTCTTTTTAATGTATTATATTTATTAAAAATAAAATGGTAATGCATTTGAAAAAAAGAAGTACATTAAATTTTAAATTTAAAACATATTTATGCATATTTTTTATAGCATAACAACTTTTTATTATTATTATTATTATTATTTTTTCCTTTAAAAGAAAAATCTTTTTTTTTTTTTTTTTTACATCTTTATACAACGTATAAGGAAGTATAGTAATCCCGATTTGGGAAATGGATTTTTTTTATTTCGCATAGCTCAAAATCGAATGATCGTCGAATTTATACGTGTGACTGTCATGATGTCTAGTTGTAAACCTGCAACTTTGCTTTTACTACGAGCTCCTGCTTCAGAGATATCAACGACTTTACACGAATTTTCGTGACGTCTGTATGTAAGTGTGTGTGTGTGTATCTCGCATAACTCAAAAACGGCGGGACTTAGAACATTGTAAATTGGCGCATAGGTTTATTATAGCATCTAGTTGTGCACCTCTATTTTTGTACTTTTTGCGATTTTCCGTTTTGGAGATATTTATGAAAATTATATTCACAATAACTAAAAATACAAAGGTTTTGGCCATTATATATGACCTACCATCATTGAGATTACAAAAGAGGCTAATGATATAGCCAGTAGTGATATTGTTATGAAAGTTGAAGACATTTTTGCGTGTAGAAAGTTATGCTTAAAGACATAAATAGGTTCTAGTCAACGAAT
Organism: Salticus scenicus; assembly: GCA_963930645.1. Lineage (NCBI taxonomy): Eukaryota > Metazoa > Arthropoda > Arachnida > Araneae > Salticidae > Salticus > Salticus scenicus. Next base: position 45,233,412 of record OZ005649.1, read on the forward strand.
GCATTTTATTTAGTGAATATTCAGACCGTAGATAGAGCCCGTGATGATAGTGTTATGAAAGTTGTCGACATTTTTACGGATGGAAAGTAATTTCTTAAAGACATAAGTGGTTCTTGTCGACGAATGCATTTATTTAATGAATATTCAGCCCGTGGATAGAGTCCGTAATGTTATTGTTGTGAAAGTTGTCGACATTTTAGCGTATAGAAATTCATTCTTTAAGACAGAAGTAGGTTCTAGTCGGCGAATGCACTTCATTAAATGAATACTCAGCTCGTAGATAGAACTTGTAATGATATTGGTTAAAAAAAAAAAAAAAATGTTGTTGACATGTTAGCGTGTAGAAAGTAATTCTTAAAGACACAAGTAGGTTTTAATTGACGAATGCACTTTTCTTAATGAATATTCAGCGCTTAGATAGAGCCCGTAATGATACTTCACTGTAAATAGAAGCGTCTTAAATTCAGACAGAAATGTGTCTGAATTGTCAATTCAGACACATAAATGTCTGAAATGTCAATTCAGACACATAAATGTCTGAAACACTTACGCATGCAAAATTTCAGATGCATGTGCTGTCTTAAATTAAGACACGTAAGTGTCTTTTTTATAAATGAGCTGAGATAAGTGTCTGAATAAGGTTGATATGTCTGAAATTAAGGCATGTAACATTTTAGACACATAAAATTTCAGACATTTTACAATTTAGGCACTTAAAAATTTAGACATTACAAATTTCGGACACTTAGAAATTCAGACATTTGTATAACTTAACAAATTTTCCATATGAAGTCTACTTTAAGCGGCATGCATATCCTGCTTTAATATTTTTTTAACAAATAAATTTGATGTTATTTTATGTAATATAAGTAGTTAACTTATTTAAAATACTTAGACGCGAATTTTATTCGGTTAAAAGTTAAAAAACAAAGTTAATTTTTATTTAAAGTTCTCACATGTAATAAAAAAAAAAAAAAAAAAAAAAAATTAAGATAAACGAAGCATGTATCTTGTAGCTAAGAAGCAAATTCGTAACTAAACATTCTTAAACAATTTGTGCATAATTGATTTTTTTTTTTTTCGCATTTTAATTATTTTATGTTCCCTACACTTCAAAATGTAAAAGAACAATTTTTTTGGTTTCATGTACATAGTTTGTTTTTTTGCAAATACCACTTTTAAAAAAATCGTTTAAAATCCATAGTCTACTATTTTTTCATATTTATTACGCATTTTACCAAAAAAAAAAAAAAAAAAACTCTAAACCTCTACACATGAAGTTTAAGATTATAATATGTATTAATCTTTAGCTCTTATGGACAATTTTATTGCAGAGACGTAAAACTTCGATTTGTTTTACGGATACTAAAATATATTTCCTTATACAAACAACGTCCAGTGCGAATACCGATGGCTTGATTGGGAAGACGCTCGTCTGTGAATCCATTGATTGTCGGTTCGACTCCCGGCGAGGGCAACGGTAATTGTTTTTGTAAAAATTGTTAATGCTTTTTTTTATGCTCTAGGTTATTCTAAAATCTTTTTCACAGGTAAACAGTATAACACTCTTTTTTTCATTTATTTATTTATGAAAAATATTCACTGTAGACAGGATCAAAGATGGCGGAATTTTCAGGTGGCAGACACTTCATGTATGAAACGATATGCCTTTTAAGACACTTTTTAGCATCTTAAAATTGAACACCCATTTTAGACACAATTGTGTGTGAATTTCAGACACTGTTAGTGACATTTTTGAGTGCAGAAAATAATTATTAAAGACATAAGCAGGTTCTAGTCGACAAATGCACTTCGTTTAATGAATAATCAGTCCATAGACATAGCCTCTAAAGGTATCGATAAAAAACTTTGTCGACACTTTAGCGTGTAGAAAGTAATTTTTAAAGAAATAAGCAGGTCTTAGTAGACGAATGCACTTTATTTAATTAATATTCAGTAAACAGTTGAATAAATGTCTTTTTTGTGCTACAAAAATTAATATTCTTCAAACAATCCAATGAAATGGTCATTTTTACTACAAAAATCCAATAAACATTTTTAACACACATAAATTTCACAGCATAAATTTCACTGAATCAGGAACAACCGAATATTTCGAAGTCTGAATGGAATGTGAATTCACCAAGAGTATTGTCAGTGGTTTATAGAATTTTCAAGGTAGTTCTGTACGCGAAACTAATGCATCATTACAAAATTTCCGGAATTAGACTCCTCTTGAGGTTATAATTTCCAAATTTTCTGAATCCCTAACTACCAGTTTATGCCACATTTGAATGCCTAATTTGACGCTAAGTCAGAGCCCACCTCCATGGAAATGAAAAAACTTTCATCTGTTTATATTTTTACTGTAATACAGTACAGAAAGTAACACGTAAAGTTATAAGCAACTTCTAATCTGCAATCATCAACTGTCACTTTTTTTTTTAAATATATATAGTCTTGTGTATCATTTATAGAACTTTCGAAGAATTCAGTTCTGCGTTATAAACCAATGAATTTTCAGGAACATTTCAGAACTCTGTTCTTATTGAAGTTAGAGCTTCCAAACTTTAGCAACCCTAATCTACAAATTTTCTCCAAATTCAGTCGCCGTGTCTCCAAACTCGACGCTGAATAGCCAAATTCGTTGACAAGACCAAAAATCTACGCTGGCTATTAATTTGCGGCTTGGTAAGATTAGTGATAAAATTTTGAGGTAAATATAGTTTCAAGATAGCCTTTCTCAATTTTAATTAATTATTTTGGTAAAATTTATCGTTTCTCGCCACTATTTTTTGTCAAAGAGAATAAAACTGGGCCATCTTATACGCCAATTATTTTAGATTCTGTAATAAGCCGTGGAGTGCTGTTCCTGAAAAAACTACTGTATTTGTCTCGGCAGTATATATAATCGTATTATTGTTACTTTTTTGGTTGGAGTAGAAGTTCTTTTTTTTTTTTTGCTATGTTTTTGTTTTAAGGAATGTTCGTGGACTGGAACCTGCTTACTTATTTACGAATCGGTTACCTCACACAAAACTGTCAATGTTTTCATAACAATATGTATATTCCTATGGTTGTATAAGGAAGTTATGCGGTGTCCACATTATTTTATTTTATTTTTTATTTATAGTATTTATTAGAAAAAATAGTAGTATATAGTAGAAAGGATTAAACTCGTTAAAATTTATTTCTTTTTTATGTATTTGATTTTTTTTTTTTTTTTAAAAGAAAATCCACTTTTTATTTTATTTTATTGTATTGGTCAGAATCAAATCGTAATATAGTGTAAATAGCCGGAGCTATAAAATACATGGTACAAAAACTAAAATAGTTAATAGATGCTGAGATACAGTCATCTCATAATCGTAGTTCTTAGATAATAGCAGATCCTGTCGTCGATAAATACTCAAAATGAAGTTCCCAGGAAAGACTTTTCTGCAGGCAATTGGAACCTGGACCCGATACAGTGTGGGCTGAAAAGCGTTGTCGCAGGCAGCGGGTACGCGAAGCGAGGTTTAGAGGGATTTCAAGGCATTTTTTAAGTTTTTATTTATAATGTGATGTAAAAATAAAATACTGATTCAATTCTTTTGAAAATTCATTTAAATATAGTAACTATCAAAGCGGACGTAGCCTGCTAGTAATAATAATAATAGTAAAACTTATTGAATTAAAAAGGTTATTGAAACTTTTTTAAACGTTTGTTACACGCAATTAAAATAATAATAATAATAATAATAATAATAATAATAATAATTTTTAATGTTTAATAGCCAGCAATGCCCGCTTCGCCGGCACTGTTTACATGAGTTGTCAGAATCCCATATCATTATTAATAATCTGAGTTATAATTCTCGCTGTGTTAGGTAGAGGTTTTCCTGCTCGCAACGTGAGGAGTCCGGGTCACCACTGGCTTCGGCAGCAACTTACCCGCTTCTTACTTCCCCTTCCCCAGCGGGTAAGTTCGAAGCTTTTGCGAAATACTGCAGCTCCCATAGTTTTCCCAAGACAAATTTAGCGTTAAAAGGGAAGGGGGGTCTCGAATTTGATCCTTTGTAACGTCCCCCACCCCAAAATAAATAAATAAATAAAATAAAACTTTTTTTAGAAATATCGCAAAGTAGACACATGACTGTTTTCAATACCTTTGTACCATTTTTAGTAGCGTTCTATTCAAAAGACCAGAATTTCTGAAATTTCTCCCCAAAAAGCGATTTTCACCCTCCCTCCTGTAAGAATCAAGAATTCCAAAATTGTACATATTGTTTTCCTTATAATCAAGTCTAATCTCCTCAAGTGCAATTTCTTCACAGTGAAGTAATTTTGGACCAAGTTATACTTACAAACGTTTTTTTTTTTTTTTCTTCCTGCCCCCCAGGGGGAAAGGGGAGCTATAAATCTCCGTTAATTTAGGGTTCGAATACATATAAACAATCAAAGCACCAAACTTTGTGAGCGCAGCTCTCATAAATTTCCCTTGCAAATTTAGCGCTAAAAGGGGGTGCCTCGAATTTTCCCTTCATAACACATATCCCCTCCCCCCTAAGAAAAAAAAAAAATTGCAGATGGCAAAAAATTAAAAACGTGTTTTGGAAATATCTTAAGAAGACGCATGGCTGTTTTCAACATCTTTGTTACATTTTTGGTAGAGTTTTACTCAAAAATCCGGAATTTACAAAATTCTCCGCCAAAAACCGATTTTCCCCCTCCCTCCCCTTAAAAATCAAAATTTCCTAAATCGCAGATAATGCTTTATTTGTACTCATGTGTAGTCTCCTCATGTGCAATTTCTTCACTCTGAAGTAATTTGGAGCCGAATTATACAAAGGCGTTTTTACCTTCTGCCCCCCCCCCCCCCACAAAGGAGGAACGGGTGTAATTTCGATAAATTCCGTTACTTTAGGCATCGTTTACATATAAAATATCCATGGACCAAAATTCGTGACCGCAGCTCCCATAGATTTCTTAAGACAAATTGAGCGTTAAAAGGGATGTCCAGATTTTGCCCCCTCGTAATCCCCCCCCCCACCAAAAAAAAATCACAAATCACCAAAAAAAAAAAAAAAATGTCTCTGGAAATATCCTAAGGAAGTCGGATAGCTTTTTTCAACATCTTTGTTCCATGTTTGGAAGAGTTCTACTCAAAAATCCGGAATTAGCGAAATTTCCCGCTAAAAGTCGTTTTCCCCTAACCTACCTCTTAAAAATCAAAAGTTCTTAAATCTCAGATAGCGTTTTATTTGTACTTATGTCTAGTCTCCCCAAAAGCAATTTCTTTACTGTAAAGTAATTTGGAACCGAGTTATGATTACAAACGTAATTTTGATTTTTGCCCCCCAGAGAGGGGAGAACGGAGAGAAATTTCGAAAAAGTTGACGAATACAATTTTAAGCTGGGTAAAGATCTAAATTCCTGCCAAGCGCTTTTAAATTTTGCCCAGTCGTTCTCACGTGATACCCGGAAAAAATAGCGTTACGGACATACAGACACAATAACACACACACACAGGCAATATTTTCTGAAATCATTTTCAGCTTTCACGGTGTGTGAAACGTGAAGATATCGCAAAAGTTTTTGATTCTGACAAATTTGCAGACAAAAGTTTGATTTTATTAATATAGATTATTAAATATCTAAGATAAGACGTAACATGAAACAAAAATGAACAAAATATAAGACGTGCTTAAAACGAAATTCCTGTTTCCTGCATTTTCCTGACTATTTAATGCACTAAAATGATTTGTGTAATAACGTAAGCATGTAAATGATAAAAGCTTGTCTTTTCAGTTAGTACATGTAATTATATGCTTTGAAAATATTTATTTTGCATATCTCAGACAGAAAACCAGGCATGAAAATGAATAGGGACTAGATATTGTGTTATGTATAAATGTGTAAGGTGCATTTATTCGTGTACATATTTTTACACAAATTAATACGTGGATGATAATAAACCTATAAACTTAGCTCATTTTCTAAAACTTATTTTAATTCCTCTTTTTGGGGGCTGCATAATGGTCTTGATATGAGTAAATCCACTTTTAATGCTACGGAAAATATTTTTAATGTGACTAGGAATTGTTTCAATGCTAGTAGATGCATTTTAAGTACACATAGCATATTTTTAATGCATACATAAATTACATAGAATATTTTTTATTTACTTGTTTGTCATGAGTAATTTACAGTTCTAGCAAAATGGAAAATTTTCTTGAACTTTATTTTAATTTTAGTGAATGGTTTTTTACCATTTTTAAGTTATAGTAAACATTACAAATTGAATTACTATATTATTTTACAATTACTTTCAATGACTTATTGTCTACAATCAAATGAATTAACTTGAAAAAATACTTAAAATTTTACCAATAGTTTAAACAACATTAAGTAACAAATTATTAAAAATCATAGTCATATCTCCACTGTTTACAAATAGTAATCTTCTTTTTATTTAATCGCAAATAATTATTCCAAAAAGTATACTGCTATAAAAAGTAGTATGAGGATTACAGAAAATCCATAATAACTTGCACTTAAGTAATAACTAAATACCCTAGTGCACGTTTGAAAAATATCTATTATTCAATAACTTTGCTAAAAAACGAAATTGTAAATTTAATAGAAGTAAAAAATTTGTTTAGCTTCAGGGCTATTGAAAAAACGAAAATGATATCTAAAGTAAAAATTAGCTTTAGCTTTCTTTTTACAAGCTTTAGTTGTAGAAGATTGTAATGCAATAAATGTTGCAGAATAAATAAACTTTTATTGCTGAAAACTAGTATATTGTTGCCATCAGAAAACTTTCTTCTACATCTTCTTACACAGATTTACTCCATACAAGTAATTTATTAAAATTATTATGTATTAAAATTAATTTTCATTGTGAATGGAGACGATTTTCTTTCTTATGGAATTATAACACTAAATGTCTAAAGAAAGTCGATTTTATGTTCTACTAAAGTGAATCCAAAGTAAAATTTAGCTTTAGTTTTTTTTTTTTTTTTTAACCAGCTTTACAGTTACTAACTGCTTAATAGTTACACTATAAAGTTTTATAGTTACAACTATAATTGCCGAGAATTGTAATGCATAAATGTTGCGGAATGTAAAGGTATTTCCTGTTTCTTCTTCTTCTTCTTCTTTTTTTTTTTTTTTTTTTTTTTTTTTTTTTTAAGAGTTAAAAGAAAAAATTGTATAAATACAAAACATTACAATTATTGATTGATATAATTTTATAAATGAATATTTACGTTTAATATTCTTTTTATCACTTGTTTATAGCTTAGTGATATTTGTTTCTTGTTTCAGAATAAATAAGTTTTTGTACGGAGTTTTTACTCGATAGGAGACTTCCTATGGTCTTCTCCCTACTGTAGTCATTCATTCTAGGTGATAATTATATACATAAATGTATATTTTATTTGTACAATATATCATAATTTTAAACTTATTTGTATCACAATCCTACTTTATGCATTCATTTATATCGTAATTATAATACACATATGGGGTTACAAGTTATTGTAATTTAAAACATGTGAAACCACAGCCTCTAAACTAGATGCCTGTCGCGTGGCTCGGAAACATGGCAACAGTTGAAGCGGTAGACAGCGCCACCTGGTACAGATTTCGCGGCTTTTTTATTCAACAGCCACCGAAAATTTTTAAAAGTGGGATATGATATACATAAAAGGCGAATCGAATCGAAGAAACGTCGATTGTATATATCATATATCACTTCTTAAATTATTGCTGACAGTTGAATAAAAAAGTCGCGTAATCTGTACCAGGTGGCGCTGTCTGCCGCTTTTGTTGCCAAGTTTCCCAGTCACGCGACAGGCATCTAGTTTAGGAGGCTATCGTGAAACTTTACATCGAAATCGTGGGAACATGTACACGCAATGTGTTAATGTAAATGTACTTAAATAAAAAGTTTATTCCTGTGTGAATACTGGATATCGTTATTGTTAAGAAAAAACGGAACTTCGTTGTTTGAGAAAAATTGAGCTCTTTTGAACCAAAGGGTGTAAATACAAACAGGAACGGCAAAGAATTAATAATACAAGTCGTTCGATGTTTTTCAATGATCATGATTTAGAGAGAATCTGCTAATCATTCAACAGACTGTTATTTCTATATAATATCACCTAGTCGGCAAAACAATTCTTAAATATAACTTATCTGAAAGTACTCTCAGTCTGTCTCAATGAATTAAATTGTAATAAAAGTAGTTATTAAATCACTTCTAACACACTTCGTTCGTATAATGTTAGTTTGCCATCAAAATCCAAATAAAAATGTTGATGGTGTTTGAAAATTTCACTTTGTAAACATGGTTGTGTATTTCATTAATTTCATTACAACCCATTTCTTATTTCACATACTAGAGTTAATTATTTAGTCATCTGGTAATATTCAGTTCTTTTATAACAATAGAAATGTAAAAAGCCTCATTTGAATTGTTTTATAAAACTGTCATCAAAACTTGTTGAACAGTATAACATCTGGATTTCATAGTGGCCAACTTTTACGCTTTTTCAATACCGGTAAATTTTTATAGAAATTTTATTTTATTTAAATAGTGAAAAAACAGTTACAGAAATATACAAAAATTTTCTATTAAAATTTCCAGGTGTTGAAAAAGCGTAAAAGTTGACATCTATATAATTCCATGGTAAAATAGTGTCAGAGGCGCACAGAAATATTTCCTCTTCCCCCACTATTTTCCAACAATAATCACTATCTTATTTAACTGTTTCAAAGGCAAAGAAATATTCTCCATTTAAAATAAATTATAACAAAAATTTCTGAATAAGTCTAAAACAAAAGAAATAAATGAAATTCCCTCTCAATATTATTCAAATAAAGAAAAAATTATAAATTCTTTGGATAAATTTTTGTAGTTGGGAAATAAAACCCGGCCCCTGGAAGTGTTAATTACAAAAAAAAAAAAAAAAATCTGGTAAAATACGATAAAGATTTATGTATAGTAATAGTGGTAGAACAAAAAGCGAAACTTTCTCAAATTTATGCATGACTAACACAACCACAGGGGTCGTACTCTCCGCCCTTTTATCAGGGCACTCTCAGGGATGAGAAATTTTTAAATAATTGTGAACTCTATTTTTTATACTCTAATCTCTCACCTAATCATGACATAATCATGGCACTTTACTAGAAATATACCAAAAGAATTTCTGCAGTAAATTAGTGGTTGCAATGAAGACGGAAATTTCTTATTTCTGAGAATGTCCTGAAAAAAAGGCGGAGAGTACGACCCCTGCAACCATATGCATTAGAAACACGTACTTACATATTCGTTAATGAAAGCCATTCACATAAAAAAAAAATAAAATCAAGTCATTAAAATGCGTGAAAGTGTCTATTTCGGGGATTTCACAGAACTTTCTGTTTCATTTCAATACATTTAAGCAACATGTACTTTTCACTCTCAACCTTGCCGATATTATCAAAAAAATTTAATTACTTCTATCATATAGAAACTAAACACATTTTTAATCTTTAATACAAAAACACACTATAGCAATGATTTCTGTTGATTAATATGTATCAAAATAATTCAAAAAGCTTTTCCTGGCGTATTGCAAGAGGGAAACTGCGATCAGAATAATAATAAAAGAAAACATATATATATAAATTAAATAATAAAAAAAAAAAAAAAAGAAAAAGAAAAATCTGGTGTGTCACTCACACGACTTTCTCTTACCCTGAAATTTAATACTATAAATACAGGTTGGAGATTAAGAGATAAGATAACGAGTACTGTTATGTAAACCTATGTTAAACAATTCAAATTTGGCTTCGGAAGAGTTATATCATAATTAGTTCTGTGTGAGGGGGCTACCGCCCGCCTCAACCACCCCGTTTCATTAATGCACCTACATTTATGTAGATTTTAATTCGGTTATTAAAAAAGAATTCTGGTTTTTTTAAATAATTTATTTAAATTATTGTTTAAACAAATTATCTTTTATCATAACGCAGACTATTTCCATATTAGAGAAGTAGTATAACACTAAATATCCAAAACAAAAGTTGAATTTATTCTCAATATTACCTTTTTTGTTTTTGTTAAAAATGAAAAAAATCGATAAAATTATTTTAAATTATCGCATATCGATGGTTCAACCATTCGTTTTAAAGGTATTGGCAGTTTTGGGCATAATTGATTAAAAAGTGTTTAACACTTCATAAGTCACCAACGTGTATATAAAGCTGCCAACCTAATCCGGCAAATTGCTAGTACCGCCCATTTTTCTACACCACTTAATTTTTAGAGTATTTGTTTTCTTAATTTATCGTAAATATATTTGAAGAGAATTACTCAAATTAAGTGGTGTAGAAAATTAAGTGGTGTAGAAAAATGGGCGGTACTAACAAGTTGCCGGATTAGGTTGGCAGCTCTGTGTATATATACGCCTGTAGCATTTATGGACTGTTCAGAATAAAATTTACATGATATAAATTGTAAAATCCTTTCGTTAAATAAAATAACATTTCAGAGGAACGAAAAAGGCGCGGCATACTGTTTAAAAAAGGAAATTATAACAACGAAGAAACGTAGTATAAAATTGCTCTTTAGTCATCGATTCTTTCAAAATCATTACAATAAGAAATATATTGAGCGCCATTTATTGAGGAGTATTCGTGAAAGTTGAATCAGAATGTAATTTTATTTTAAAGGGTTTTCTATGAGGGAATTTGTGTGTTCCATTGATCAGAACAGAACCTAATGAATCTCGAGAGGGGTACCATCAGGGTAGTCAAAAAGTGAAATTGGATACCACTATTTCTATATAATAATTTTAGACTTCACAAATCGCTCATATTCGTTGATATCTATTTTAAAAAAAATTACTGTATAAAAATTCTGGTATCCAAATTTAACATCTTGATTATCATCACTGTTGTTTCACAATAGCTTTTCAATTATGCGTTTTTTTAATTAGAAAATGAATATAATTAGGAAAGAGAGTGGTTTAAAAAACTAATTATCACAGAGCTAATCAGATATTGCAATTTGCAAAACAATATTTGATTTCTTATTTTGATGATGAATTTCTTTCCCTTATAAGACGAAAATAATCATTAAAAACAGTCGAGATATTCTGGTTTGGCCTTTTTATTGCTCTGGCATCCAAGATATTACAATTTTGCAAAGTGCGTAAAAGTATTATCTGCTGAGTGATAGACAAGGAAATGTAATCAGAACTAGTTTGTATCATTACCAACAATATCTAAAGACTAGTTGTTGTTGTCAATTTTTAGGTTCTTTTTTTTTTTTTTTTTTTTCTTAACGAACAACCACAATAATTTTCTGATAGTATGTAACAATATAATTAACCATAGATAATTACTGGAGGAATTTCATTAAAAAGTCTATTAAAAATTAGTGGTATTACACCTTCCGAGAAAACCGAAAAACTTGGCTATTGTGATAAAGTTTCGGAAAATTGCTTTCAGTAGTTATTGTATTTGCTATAGAATTATTAGTAGTTATTGTACTCTTAAATATTATTGTACTAAAAATTTAGTTTATAACACAGAGGCCAACATTCTAATTAATAATTTTTCACACCTTTTTTTTCTCACGCCAGTCTTATTTCAGAGTAATATTCTTCTTATTTCATTATAAATACATATAAAGATAATTATTTTAAAAATTAAGATGTGTGGAAAAGGAGGCGGGTACTAGCAATACTCCTGATTAGATTGGCAGCTATGCACATACAGAGATTGTTTTAAAGGTACCATTCAAATCTGTTTAGCAAAAGAAAATGTGAATTTATTAAAACATATATGAGAAGATAAATAAATAGATTCTTTTCGAATTCAATTTTTCCTGCTAAAAAACTAATAAATCTCTGATTCCTTTGTGGCTCAGTGTCCTCGCTGCGAAGACGCAATTATTAAGGTGCAGCTGCAGAAACGCATCCTGGAAACTTTTTAGCAAAACTTTGTTTTATAACGTCGCAAAATTCGTTTTAGTATCAATCTTGAATTTTTAAATTTCTTTTAAACTAATTCTCTTTGTGAATTCCGGTGGCTGTTTAATTAAACGAACCTTGTGCCGTAAAGGATTAAAAAAAGCATTAATTTTTCTCCCGAACATTTATGTATTTGTAATTTTTTTATATTTCTTGAAGTATAATCAGATTTTGTTACCACCTATTACAGTCATTACGATTTATTATTCTTACTATTTATTTTAAATTCTGTAATGAGACAATTTATGATTCTTATGAAAGACAACACAAAAAAAAGAAAGAAAGAAAGAAAAAGGAAGTAAAAAGAGGTAACACGTAACACATGTCATGTAAGCGTTATTTTTTTATTGCATAAGAAAATTATTTATAAGAAAGTATATATTTTTTTTCTTTTAAGCTTCAGACAATTTTCCATATAACAAGAACAGATTGTATAGAGATATATTTTGTAATAATAATGTGTTAATTTCTATATATAAGATGCTTTCTTCAAAAGCATTTTAGACAGTGTACGTTGAATTATTTTTCCAGTGGTATGTGCATGGTCAGTAATACATGCAACAGTTTTGTCATAAAATAAAGAAGAATACTAGCGAGCTTCACCCGCTAGCGGGTCAGCATTTTCAAATGAATCACTTACAGTAACTTTTAGTCTTAAGAAAAGAAAAAAAAAAAAAATCATTTATGAATGGGTAAAAAGTCGGCCCTTGTCCCCACTGCCTTCGGCAGAGCAGTCCCGTGCGCGCTACGCGCGCACAACTTAAGGGATACACACGCTGCGCGCGCGTATTCCTTCCCTGACCCTTCGTGCCTCCAAAAAAAAAAAAAAAAAATCTGACCGGTAAAAAATTCCCACCGTGTCCCCACTGCCTCCGGCAGCGCAGACCCATGCGCGCTGCGCGCGCACGTGTGAAGGTATACGTGCGCTGCGCGCACATATTCCTTCTCAAATCAAAATTTTATTCTTAAGAAAATTAAAAAAATCATTTCTCTTCGGGTAAAAATTCGTACCGGGTCCCCACTGCTTTTGGCAGCGGAGACCCGTGTGCGCTGCGCGCGCATAACTTAAGGGGTACGGATACACGCGCTCCGCGCGCGTATTTTTTCCCTGACCCTTCGTGCCTGAAAAAAAAATTCTGATCGGGTAAAAAATCCCAACGGGTCCCCACTGCCTTCGGCAGCGCAGACCCATGCGCGCTGCGTGCACACGTGTTAAAGTATACGCGCCCTGCGCGCATATATTCCTTCACAAATAAAATTTTGATTCTTAAGAAAAGAAAAGAAAAAAAAATCATTTGTCATCTGTTAAAAAGTTGGACCGGGTCCCCACTGCCTTCGGCAGCGCAGTCCCGTGCGCGCTGCGCGCGCGGTGAACGCCTATTTCTTCTCCACACTTTCAGGCTCTCTTAATTAACCTACGTATACCAATTTTGAACGATCTAACTCATTTGGCTGAGATGAAAAAGAAAACGTAATCAGGACACCTCAAAACGTGTAAATATTGTGAAAACTTTCGATAATTTAAAAGAACTTTAAAATATCTTTCGAATGATGTATTAAAAATAATTTCATCATAATTAGAAATTGAAATATCGAAATTTGAAAATATTACAGCGCCATCTGGCGGTAGAAATTTCTGCATTCCTTTGTTCTATTCCAATTCAAAAAAGCTTTCTAATGATGTATTACTTATGAAATTATTTTAATTAGTAGCTGAGATACAAAAGAAAACTAATTCAGGCGACCTCAAAACGTGTAAATCTGGTGAAAACTTTCGATAATATAAAAGAACTTTAAAATATCTTTCGAATGATGTATTAAAAAAAAATAATCATAATTAGAAATTGAAATATTGAAATTTGAAAATATTACAGCCCCATAAAAGAAAACTGATTCAGGACACCTCAAAACGTGTAAATCTGATGAAAACTTTCGATAATTTAAAAGAACTTTAAAATATATTTCGAATGATGTATTAAAAATAATTTAATTCTAATTAGAAATTGAAATATTGAAATTTGAAAATATAACAGCGCCACCTGGCGGTACGAATTTCTGTATTCCACTGTTCGATTCCAAATGAAAAACGCGTTCTAATGATGTATTATTTATGAAATTATTTTAATTAGTAGCTGAGATACAAAAGAAAACCTAATCAGGAACCCTTAAAACGTGTAAATCGAGTGAAATCTCGCGCGCATCGCACGCGGTATACACCTATTTCTTCCACACCCTTTCAGCTCCTCCTAATTAACCTATGTATACGAATTTTGAATGGTCTAACTCAATTAGCTGGGATGCAAAAGAAAACCTAATCAGGAGACCTCAAAACGTGTAAATCAGGTGAAAACTTTCGATAATAAAAAAAAAAAAAAAAAAAAAAAAAAAAAACATTAAAATATCTTTCAAATGATGTATTAAAAATAATTTAATTATAATTAGAAATTGAAATTTTAAAATATTAAAGCGCCATAGTTCGAACCGGCAGCGCAGTCCCGTGCGCTCTGCACGCGCACAAGTTAAGGGATACGCGTGGTGCACGCCTATTTCTTCTCCACCCTTTCAGGCCTTCTTAATTAATTTACGTATACCAATTTTGAACGATCTAACTCATTTGGCTGAGATGCAAAAGAAAACGAAATCAGGAAACCTCAAAACGTGTAAATCTGGTGGAAACTTTCGATAATTTAAAAGAACTTTAAAATATCTTTCGAATGATGTATTAAAAATAATTTAATCATAATTAGAAATTGAAATATTGAAATTTGAAAATATTACAGCGCCATAAAAGAAAATTGATTCAGGAGACCTCAAAACGTATAAATCTGGTGAAAATTTTCGATAATTTAAAAGAACTTTAAAATATCTTTCGAATGATGTATTAAAAATAATTTAATTCTAATTAGAAATTGAAATATTGAAATTTGAAAATATTACAGCGCCATCTGGCGGTACGAATTTCTGTATTCCACTGTTCAATTCCAAATGAAAAAAGCGTTCTAATAATGTATTACTTATGAAATTATTTTAATTAGTAGCTGAGATACTTTAAAATGTGTATCGAATGACGTATTTAAAAAAAAATTTAAACATAATTATAATCTGAAATATTGAAATTTTAAATTATTACAGCGCCATGAGACCTCAAAACGTGTAAGTCAGGTGAAATTTCGAATTCCATTATCTACGGTAGTCGGTTAATGGAAGTAAATAGAAAATATTTTTACCTTAAGTGTATTTGGGTCGTTTTGAAACTGGCATCCTCTTTCGACAGATAAAATGTGAGGCGTGTAAAGATAAAATTTAATTTGCAATTAAAATGTAAATCTTTTGTTTATTGACCAAAATCGATGAAATTTGAACTGCAAGTTTGTTTTGTGGTGTTAAGATTGTATACTAAGTAAAATGTGTAAAATTTGAAAAATTGAAGAAAATAGAAAATTGCAATTTTGAATTGCAGTACGAAACACGTGACCTCATTAAATACCAGATGTGTTTCCGTTGAAGACTACTGTAGACTATCGTCTGCAAAGCTAAGATTCTTGTGATTAATTGCCAATATTTTTTATAGTTTAGTTAAATTTAAAAATTCTAATTGTCCGATCGATAAGCCGTTTAAACCATCGGATTAAGAAAAAAAAGCCCTTTCCAATAGTATCTTGTTTGTAACAATACGACTGATGTTTCTAATTTATTTTCCACTTTTTCCGTAAAAATGTCGCTTTTTAAGCATTTAATCATGAATTCTGGGTCATTTTTCGTTAGACAATGGTCGATATTTTAATTAATATCTCCGCTAATTAGGGTCGCATCGTTTAGCAAATTAGATAACCCAGATCTGCGATAAATTCTCTGTCCGACGGTACCTGTTCGAAGTCCGTGCGACCGTTAGCGGCGGAGTTTTTGCTGTTTCAAGCCGTTTCTCACAGACACACACACACACACACGCGCGCGCGCGCGCGCGTACAGATTTTAATAATATAAGGAGATAATTAAGGTAATATACGTTCTCAATATAAAGTTCAATTTTAAATATTTAAAAAAAAAAAAAAATGACGAACTTTGCAAATAAATCATGAATTTTAGGCAAACGATGATAGACGTTCAAACAAATAAATTACTTCAGCTAATTAAACTTTTCAGAGTAAAATCAGACTTATCGTTAAGAACTTTAGGAAGTTTGTTAAACTCAGAAAATTAATTATTGTCAGGGGAATTTTGAAATCTTTTATAGGGTTCACAGTTCTTTCAACAACTAAAACACAAATATATATATATATATATATATTTTTTTTTTTTTTTTTTTTTGAACGCAAATTATTAGTTTTATACAAAATGACAAGAAAATTAACCATAATGAAACGAGAGATAGACTACCAACCGCTGTACTTTATCAGCTTAGAAAAATCTTTTTTCAGAAATGAGTTATTTTAAGCTTGATAAAAATTGTAACGAAGTTTCATGGGGATAGTGATGATCGATTAGCAATGATGTGCATAGAGGGGAAATCATTTTTTCTAATCGGAAGTTTTGGTCAAAAATTATATTAAGTAAGTTATTTATTTATTTATTTATTTCTGTATATTTTGAACTGAATAGGTAAACATCGATTTTTATGTCTTTAAAATATTTCGTATTTATAAACAATTAGTAAATAAAAAGGGAATTAAATTGTCTATGAATTTTCTTTTCTCTATTTATGAGGTTGAATTTCGTATATTTTAACAAATTAATCAATATTAAAGTACACGAAGTAACTTTTTCACACAAGTATAGGGAGGAAAAAGGGCTTGTTTAAATTGTAATTCAATATTGCTTCAATGATGCCAGATTTTGCGTCTCTTTTTATTCAACAATCACCAATAATTTTGAAAAGCGATATTTGATATATGTAATAGACGATTAATTCTTGCCTTCCTAAACCCTTACCAACGCCCTTTAATTTTTTTAAAACATTTTACTTATTTATTTATTTATTTATTAACACGATGAGCCTTCTACCATCTGTTTTTATCGTCTGTCATCTGAAGATGCGGTGCATTGGCCCCAGGTTCTTCGGAACTACGACTTCTTACGGCTCCACGACTTCTTTGAAGTGTTTAGAAAACCATTACATTCAAAATTTAGTAGTGAATTTTAAATAAAAAAGTCGCAAAATCTGGCAACACTATATTGGTTTGATGTTATTATTCCTAGTAGGCCAGATTAGGCTATTTTTTTTATTCAATTGTCACCAATAATTTTTATTTGTAACGTTTATCTAATCACTTCGTAGATTGATAGTCTATTATATATATCAAATGTCACTTCTCGAAATTATTGGTGACTGTTGAATAAAAAAAGGGCCAAATCTGGCAACGCTGATTCTTAGCTACGCCATAGTTACCAATATATATTGTATATAAATTTTTAATACAGCTAATTACATATTTAAATTTAAAAAAAATCTTCGATTAAAAAAGACAATATAAATCCAATTGAATTGAGCAAACATTGGCAACTATGCTACATTTATAAGAATGCCAACATTTTTATTTATTCCTGAGCATTGTTAGTACTTGCCCTTTTTTCGCACCATTTTATTTTGAGAGAATTTTTCTCCAATATGTAATTACATAACTGCCAAATTTTAGGCTTTTAGGGTAGTGGAAAATTTTAATAGAATTTTGTTTATATATTTAAGCAACAATTTTCTCTGATTAAGTAAAATAAATATTTCTGTTAAAATGTTTGGTAGCCCAAAAGCGTGAGAGTTGGAAAGAATGTAATTACGATTTAAAAAGAAGAAGAAAAGCCTTCAAGAAAAATGGTGTAAAAAATATGGTGCGTACTAACAATATTCCGGAATAAATTAAAATGTTTGCACCTCTGCATTGTGATATGGCTAACTGCGTAGTTTTATCAGACAGAACTTGTTTAACACATTTGCCAACATCCTCCTTTGTATCCCGTAGTGTTGATAGACTCGCCCCTTTTTTTCACACCAGTAAATTTTTAGAGTAATATTCTCTAAATGCAATTACGATTAAATACGAAGAAATATACTCTAAAAAGATACTGGTGTGAAAAAGAAGGAGGGGCTAACAATACAACAAATTTTAATTAGTATGTTGGCAAGTATGTGTTTAATATGGCATCATATTTTCTATCTTTAAGGAGAGCGTTAAAAGATTTAATATACAAAAATATTTCAGAAAATAAAGAGTAGTTTAATTAAAACTGCATATTTTCTTAAAAGAAAAGTTCAATTTAATGAAATTTCTTATTTAGGAAATTTCTTATGAATTAACAATAAGGATTTTTCAAAATAAATCATATACTATACACGCACAAATAAATAAATAAATAAAGCAAATAAAATGTTTCCGTTAATTAATTTTTTCAGAGTAAAATAACATTTAAAACTAAAGATTATGAGCAATTTCTAAACGTCAGGGTATAAATTATCTACCAGCGCTTTTTTTACTTTTTACTTTTTTTTTTTTTTTTTTTAAATATGATTTACAGGTTTTTTACAACGTAAAACATATTTTTTTTTTCTTTTGGAACAAAAATTATTAATTTCACACACAATAACAAGAAAATTAATCATGGCGAACAAAAGATTGTACTGCACTAAACACAATTATTTATCAGTTCTGAAAATTTTATGGAGAAATGAGTTAGCTTAACCCTTTGCGGCGCAAGACAATTTGAGACATTTAAATTATACTGCCACCGGAATTCATGAACTAAATTAAACTAGAAGAAATTTTAAATTTTAAGGCTTAAAAAAAAACGTCCTTTTCTGATATGTTATAAACGCGAATTTTTGATAAAAAATTTCCGGGATGAATTTTTGCAGCTGGATCTTAAATTTTGCGTCCTCGCAGCAAGGACACCGCGCGTTAAGGGGTTAAAAAAATCGTAAAAAATTTCGTCGTGGCTAGTACTGATTGACTAGCGGTAATATACATAAAAACGAAACTTTTGTTTCTAGTCTAAACTTGTGATTAAAAAGTATATAAGATATAGCAAATTTTAAGTATTGTGAATATAAGGGGTCGTGTTCTCCATCCCTATTTAGGGCACATACAGGGATGAAAAATTTCCGACTTCCCTCCACCACTATTTGCATGCAGAAATTTATATGACATATTCATAGTAACGTGTCGAGATTAAAGTGGTTAGATGTTTCTGTATAAAAATAGTGGTAGAAAAATAAAGCGGAAATTTCTGCCCCCCGAAAATGCCCTAAAACAAAAAACGGAAAGTGCGACCCCTGTGAATATCATCATTTAAAAAAAATTATTTGTTTTATTTAATTGAAATATTTCATTTTTTAAATAAAGAAACTTTTTTTTTTCTTTTTTTTAATAGAAATAGTGATATTTTAACTTCATAAAAATTGGCAGATATGGAAAAAAAAAGGAATTTTACTTAACATCTATGGAGTTATATCGAGCTATTTTGATTATCTACTGTGTTATATTGATTAATAATGAGTTTGACATCTTAAAAATTTATTCATATTCATAAGAAGCAATAATTATAAAGCGAATAAAATAGTGAATCTAAAAGTCTATCTAAAAAAATTGACAATCATGGAGAGGAAAAGGTATTTTATACACTAGTCATTGAGTTAATGGATTAGCATTGAGTTTCATATCTTAAATATCTATTCATATTTATAAATAAGCTATAATTATAAAGCGAATACACACACCACATTTTTTCAAAAGTAATTTTCTTCTTATTTAATCTTATAGTGTAACAACGTTTTCTTAGACTAGCTGTGAGGATGAGTCCAAAGACTTCGAGGTGTGCCAAATTGACTGACAGTTTGGGATTTTGGGATTTGGAAAACATCCAGTCATTCAGCGCTCTCTTATCACCTATTTTCTCTCAATCAGGTCACTATCACTCGTATTGTATCACTGGACTCGTTGACTCAGCAATTGAGCAGAAGATTCTATGGTTTCAAGAAATGTGGTTGAAAAATAATTAGATATTGGCGTCCGAAAATTCTGACAGTTCTATCTCATCGAATGTGCAACGTAAGTTCAATATTAACATCTGGACAGGAATTCTCGGAGATCAAATGGTAGAACCACTCATTCTGTCTTAACGCCTTATTTGCGAAAACTACCTTGTTTCATCTCATACATGTCCTCTGGATTTTCTATAAGGAATACTGACCACTGTCATAATTGCCAATTTTGACGGTGTAAGGGGCTTATTTTTCGACTGCGGTGCATAACCACTTCAATATCACATTTCTCAGGAGGTAAATTGGACGCGTCGGACCTATTGTTTGAGTTTCATGGTCCCTGAATTTCTTCTTCTGGTTCCACGTGAAATCACTTATTTTTAGACGCTTGTGGATGGAGGATCTCACTTCTTGGATTTTAGTCACTTCAGCAGGCATCGCCAGCACATTAGGTAGTTTGAGCGTGTCCGGCGGTCTCAATTGCGCAATGACAATCGCCGCCGCAACTTCCAACAATTCCTATAAAAATGTCTTGACCTCTCCATTCTGACGTTGAAATGTGATGTAATGTAATCCTGATTTATATCACATAAATATTTCTCCATTTATTATTAGTCCTTTCAGTTCCATTCGACATCACGCCCTTAATAATTTACTTTTGCAATTATCACCCCTTATTTCAACTTTGCGAACCTGTGTGCTACGGTAATTTTCGTTCGACTTGATGCTTTCTATCATCCCTTTAAATCTGTGGGTCGAATTTAGCATTCCCCTATATATCGCAAGCGTGTCTGACGCTTTAAGTCTGAACAAATATTCTAACTATAAGGAATTTTTAGAATATCTGAACAGATATTCTAAGAATAATAACTTTTTTAAACAATGAAAATTGATTAATTTCAAAAATTTATTGGATTTATACTGATATATTTTATGATCCTGTATAATTATATATAGTACAAATTTCATATATATGCTAAAGATTCCTATTTAAATTTGTGGTGGAGAGAATTACAGGCTTTTGAAACCCTATTATATGTAATACATTCAAATAGAATATACATATATTGAATATACATATATATATAATATGTATATAATTGAATATACATATGTTCAAATAGGGACAGGTGGAGATAATTATGACTATGGGGTAATTGTACCAATGCCATTTTCAAGAAAACTGAAAATGACTTTTTTTTTTTCAAAACTATAGATGTGAAGCTTGAAATGTATTTTATATAACAGATGTCCTTCATCATTAATCTGAAGCACACCAAAGCAGTTACAAGTGTTAATGTAAAAACCTATCGTAATTTTTGGGAAACAAATTTCACAACACAGTGTTCAAAGTTATTTAGTCCAAAAGGAAAATATTTCAGGTCAGGAAATTCATATTTAAAAGCACGCAAGAAAATGCATTTATGTATCTCTGTATGATGTGTTTGTAATCTTTCTAACATAGTTCACTGTTTTAAAATATATGATTATAATTACTCCTACTGTTTTTTAAAAGTGAGATAATTATGACTACACTTTAAGAAAATAGTAAAAGCAGAAATATAAAAGATTTTATCATAATTACTCTGCTTCAGAATGCTTAGATCACATTAGAGATGAGCGTTCCTGCCATAGTTGCCAATTTAGCACCTTTTTGGCTACACTGTCAAAAACGTCCTGTTTGCTGCCAGAAATTTTCTGTAATTCATTCAAATACGTTCTATCAACGTAATTTTCCATTTGGTAGAACGTATTTTTCTGAATTATAGAAAATTTCTGGCAGCAAACAGGACATTTTTTTTTTTTTTTTTTTTTTTTTTGAGAATGTACCGAAAAATTTTAATAGAAATATTTATTTTATTTAATTAGCGAACTGTAACAATTTTCACTAATGAAAGTAAAATAAAAAATTTAAATTTTTCGATAGCCAAACGAGGCTAAGTTAGCAACTATAGTTCCTTTTCCTTTTGGAAAAGTAGAGTGAACAGTTCTTTGAAAACTGAGAACGATTCGGTGGAACCGCTCAAGTGCAAATCCAAACCGGAAACGCGAATGAACAGTTTCGGAATTCTCCTTGAGCAGTGCCATCTGGCAAAATGGACAATTCAGTCTTTTAGTGGAAGAGTAAGAGAACGTCGCGTCGTTTCGAAATGAAATGTTCTTTCCATGTTCAGTTCTGCTGTGATAAAGTGCAGAAATCCATACTGAAAATAAAGGTGTAAAGCACCGAGATTTTTTTTTTTTCTTTATAATTGCAATGGTAAAACACGTTGTTCAAATTTAACTGGGAATATGTAGATTTTATTCAATTTTGTAGAACTAAAATTCATTTTAAACATCTGATGTCCAGAATTCAATCGTATAAGAAAGAAATTGATTTTTCTGTGTATACTATTATTCAATTTACTATTTAATTTTCTACATTTACTTATTAATTTAAAATTTTGGAAAATCGATTTTTAATTCCTGGAAGAAATTAGAAAATGCATGTAACTTTTGTTTGAAAAGATAATTAAGCATGCGTATTAAGATATATAAAGTATTATAAACTTCACTAAAAACATAATATATGTAAATAAAGCATAGCTTATGAGTATAGAAATGATCTGTTATGAGAACACCGTGTGTACAATTTTCACCCTAAAATTCAATCGGTCTATCTATTTATCTATCTACCTATCTATTTTATCCATTGCTTCTACTGTAGCAATGCTACAGCGGCAGTCACCTTGAGCAGACAGCACAGAGTTTCAATAGATCTGTTTTTTTTTTTTTTTTTTTTTTAAAGGTTTTTTTGAGGAGTATTTTTTAAGAAAATGTTACTTTTTTAACCCGTTAGTAGTCGCTAGTTGGTCGATTTGCCGCCCATTCTTCAGTTTTCCAGATTCTTTTATTCAATAGCCACCAAAAATTTTTAGAAGTGGCATTTGATATACATAAAACGCGAATAAAATCGATTTAACGTCGATCACATCACTTCTTAAAATTATTGGTGACAGTTAAATAAAAAGTTCGCAATCTGTAATAGGTGGCGCTGTTGATAGCGACTACTAACGGGTTAAATTAATAGGCTAGTAAATTTAATGGTAGAGAAAGCCAAGGACATTCGAAGACCGTGTAATACCTGCAACTAATCATTCCTCCAAGGAGCGAAGTTTCCAAAAATATTAGTACACAAAAACAATGACTCCACGAAAACATTAGTTAATTCTGTGTTACTTAAGGGCCCGCTTCACTCACCGCCGCCGTAAGCCGAAGCTAATGTTATTCTATGGGAAATTTTTCTTTACAAATAACCTATTAACTAATACATATTTTTAAATTCTGTTTTCACATTCTGAAAATTCCCAGCTGTTAACTTGACGGACCTTTTTTAAAAAAATATTTTTTTAATTTTTTATATTTTATTTTGAAGCTGCAAAATACGAATTTTCGATATGCGAAATTTTTTCATTTTGCAATTTCATAATAAAGTATTAAAAATTAAAAAAATACGTTTTTAAAAAAAGTCCGTCAATTTAACAGTTGGGAATTTTCTGAGTGCGAAAACAGAATTTAAAAATACGCATTAGTTAATAAGTTATTTGTAAAGAAAATGTCCCCATAGAATAACATTGGCTCGGGCTTCCGGCGACGGTAAGTGAAGAGGGCCGTTAATAGTATCTTTGGTTACAATTTTGATTTAATTTTTTCTCGTGCATGTTGACTTACTCCCGTGCGACGTTAATCCAAGTAAACCCTAATCTACACCTGTCAATTTCTCTCAAATCATGTGTTGAACGTCCAGAATAATAATTTATTAATAAACATAACAAAATTTAAAACATTATTTTGTATGTTGCAACTTTCATGCTTTATTTATAGCTGTTCTTACAATTACTCACGTGATCAAGGGTCGCACTCAATTGTTTGATTGCACTATTGTTACATGATTTTAAAAAAAAATTTATTTGTTTACAAAGGACGAATTTTTCAAATCAATATAGCATTATAAGAAAATATGTATCTGAAAATAAATCTTTACAGTTTTAATCACAAACTTCATTCCTTTTAACACTTTCGCGACCGCTGGCGTAGATTCACGTCATTTGAAAATCTGTAACTCCGCCAGTGGGCATTTCCTTTGCAATTTGTATGTCATTTATTTCTTAAGAATATAGACAATATTCATATTTTTACAACCAATATGCTATGGATACAAATACTTTGATTTGAAAGAGTATAATTACAATTTCTGTCCACTTGTAAGATGAATCTGAATACAGAAAATTTTGTTCTGAAATAATGTAACTGGATAGAATAACGCCCACAGGCGGTCCTAACTGTCAAAAACACAAAAACATGCGGTCGCGAAAGTGTTAACACTTTGTCATTGAGGTGTTTCCTATTTTTAACAGTCATTGCCGCTCTATGGCATTTCTCTGAAATTGACATGAATTGAAAAAAAAAAAAAAAAATTTATGGATTTGAGATTGCATCAATTAAATGTAATCCTCAGCAATCGGTGCTATAAACGGCACTAGTATATAAATACAAGCATAAATGCCAACATTTTAATTTATTCTGGAGTATTTTTAGCACCGCCGTTAATTCGCACAACATTATTTAAAGAAAATTTCACTTCAATATATATCTTCGATAAAATAAGAAAATATTTCTTTCAAAAAATAAGTTGTATGAAATAAAGATGGGGCTAAGAATACTCCAGAATAAGTTAAAATGTTGGCATCTATGATACAAGTCGGCGGTCGAAATTCTGTCACCATTTTATTCATACAACAATTTACCATTTAATTAATCGAGAAACATATTACAGGCGATTACTATTCCAATACATACCCGATAGTATTTATAATTTATTCCGGAGTATTGTTAGTACCTGCCTTCTTTTCCCACCACTTCCCTTGTAGAGAAATTTTCTGCAATATATAATTACGATGATATACGAAGAAAAGTGTTCTCTAAAATAGTTGTGTGAAAAGGCGGTACTAACAAAACTCCGGAATAAATTAAAAATGTTTGGATGTCTGATAATGCAGTTAAGATGTGTTATTTCTTCTTTACTATTGATATTCCCGGTTGGTCATTTAATTAGCGATTAATGGATCTAAATACCAAAGTTTCATGTACTTGATATATATAGGATGGGCATTATAATTTTTTTTTTATATTTTACTTGTTCAGATCAAGGTGTGGTTTCATACGCATTGCATTAACATTTTTTCCCCTAAACTAGATACCTCCCGCGTCGCTCGGAAACTTGGCAACAGTTCAAGCGGTAGACAGCGCAACCTGGTAAAGATAGCGTGACTATTTTATTCGAAAGCCACCAAAAATTTTTAAAAGTGAGATTTGATATATATAAAAGACAAATAGAATCGAAGAAACGTCGATTGCATATATAATATATCACTTCTTGAAATTAACGGTAACAGTTGAATAAAAAAGTCGCGCAATCTGTACCAGGTGACGCTGTATACCGCTTGAACTGTTGCCAAGTTTAGAGCCACACGGAAAGCATCTAGTTTAGGAAGCTATGGTAGTACAATTTAGAAGAACGGACTTCTATATGTTATGTTTATTATTAGACATAGACACATTTTCATCAGAAATAGAATCTCCTTGTCATGAATTACTTTAGGAAATAATCTAAACTAGTTAATACCCGTCAAAATTTGACGGATCATGTGCATCTTAAATCTTTTCACGGCATAAAGTTTTAAACATCCCTGTTTTAATAATCCGCATTGCTCTTAACCAGTTTAAAATCCACTGCTGTAATCCATTATTTTTTGGTTGGAGGGGAAGGGAGAATAAATTTCATGAAATTTCAATATACAAAATTTAAGCATAATCCATATAATAAAAAAAATTAAAATGTGAAGATTTTTTCTAATTTTACTTTAAATATGACCAAAAGAATGTTTGGAGTAATTAAAGGAGAGACAGAATTTATAAATTATGGTAAGAATAGAGAAAGGACGCACACATCAATATTTAATGTTTTTGATACATATTATTTTAATTTGCTCGCATCTATAATATTCCATTTCAGTTACAATATGACAGTGGCGTCATCTATAATCTATATATATATATATATATATATATATATGATAAAAAAACTTTTAAAATCACATAAATTTATAAGGCAAAATAATTTAATTTAAAATAAATTTTAATAGTGTTTTATGTTTTCTTTACATTATATAATTGCAATTTATTTTCCCTTAGAAAGAGAATATACTACTCAGGGCCCAAATTAGTAAGAATGCATTTAATACTTTAGCAAGTTAATTTGCTCATTAAATTTTTAATAATAAATTATTCTATGCATATTCTAACTCGTATAAAATATCAATATTTTTAAGGTTATTCTTTTTAAATTATTATTTTCCGTAGTATAGTACAGAAATGAAATATAAGAGATCAATTTAAAATTAGATTAAAAAAATAAATAAAATAAAATAAAATTTCCTTTTATTTTAAACATCTACCTTCATTTTTTCTAAACAAAGTTTTTAATTGATAACAGTTAACTTTTAAAGAACAATAAACACCGAAAATTTATTAATTTTAAAAGATTTTTTTTTTCTTTTAAGAAACTGAAAAAAATAATATTAGGAATATGGTATGGTATGTTTATACGATAAAAGATGGAGCCACAAAAACTCTTAAAATATTATCCTGTGTAGGAAAATTTTCGGTGAAATGAAAATACATACGGCGATAACCGATAAGTATTCGCGAATTGCTTTATTTTTAAGATACTTCCCTGAAAAATATGAATCAATGAATTAATCGTGTGAGTTGTTTTTATTATTGAGCTTTAATCAGGCGCCTGCCATAGACATACGAAATATCATTGTCGTCTGCTCGAGTGTTCTATCATCGATGTTCATATTGCACTGCATCAAGGGGAAGGAATATTCCCGTTCTGAATTGGTTCATAATCTTCTCGTGCATGCCCAGATCGGGCGATTTTGGTCTTAAAGAAATATTCTTGTGTTTTAATATTATATATTATATCTTAACATCTAATCAAAATTCTACTACAATAGTTATAAATGAATAAATAGTTTAAAGAAGGAAACAAGACCAAAATTCAGAATTTTCGGAAAAACATGCAAAACATAATTTAGTAAAGTCAGAAGAGTGAATTTGCTGCACATAGAATCCAGATTTTTTTGAAGACTTATTGAGTTTAATGTATCGTCGCCGTTTGCTGCATCATGAACTGCATGCAAAGGTTCCTCTACGTAGAATCCCCCTCTTGCTAAATCACAGACGCCTCCGGTTTCAATGGGCTCAGCAACACAGCACGTGGCGTGCCCATTGAACAAATTATTTTCTTCGATGAATCTCGCTGCAATCTGGAGTACAATGATGGAAGAGTAAGCCTCAGACGTTACAGAGAGGGGGGGGGGGGGCGTTTGCTCCCCCAGTGTGTTATCCAGCGTCGTACTGCAGAAACGCCTAGCATCGTGGTGTGTGAAGCTATTGGGTATAATTGTCGATCGCATATAATGCGCATTGAAGGCCACCTCAACAGTGGGGCGCACAGTAAGATTGAACTCTGGCGTCAAGTCGAAGCCATCAGAAATGCAATTCCCCAGGATTACATTCATAACCTGTACGATTCAATGCCACGATGTGCGCACAG
This sequence comes from Salticus scenicus, assembly GCA_963930645.1. Lineage (NCBI taxonomy): Eukaryota > Metazoa > Arthropoda > Arachnida > Araneae > Salticidae > Salticus > Salticus scenicus. The sequence goes on from OZ005649.1 coordinate 45,261,055, forward strand.
GGTTGCCAAATTTAGCCTTTTTTAAATTCAATAGTCCACCAATAATTTTTATTTGTAACGTTTGACTAATCACTTCGAAGATTGATAGTGTGTTATGTATATCAAATGTCACTTCTCAAAATTATTGGTGACTATTTAATAAAAAAACGAGTTCAAATTTGGCAACCCTGCGTGCGCAGACTCTCATCGCTCAGCGTGATGGACACACAAAGTACTGATTTCAGATGTTCTTTTATTTATTTATTTATTTATTTTATTTTATTTTATTTATTTATTTATTTTTTTTTTTTTTTTGTACATTTGATCATTTATTTGTACCACTATCAGTAATATGTGGAATAAATTTCATTAATGTTTGACAATTATGTCATTGTGTTACAAGTTTCACAAATAGGAGTGTATATATATAATAATTAGAGTTTAATTTTAAAATGTTATTTGCTGGAAAACTTCTGAGAATAAATATTTGACTTTGGAAATTTTTTTTAAATTTTATTTTCCTTTTATCCTTAAAATAAATGTGTCTGAAAAAAAAAATCTGAAAAGATTTTTCAAAGACTGGAGTAAAGAAGAATAAATAAATAAATATAAAAATTCCACCCACAAGCATGATTCTCAAACGCTGATCTTTTTCAAATCCCCTTTTTTTAAAACATCTAAGAAAACACATTTTTTCTTTTTAACTCCTTTTCTTGTTTTATGTTATTTGAAACGGAATCGCATTGAAATAATAATAAAAAAAAAAAGCAATTCATATTTTTTAGAGAGGAGGCATATAAAAAATTGAGTATGCATTTAAAGATATTTATTTTGAATGAGGGGAAATTTCATTAATTTTCATTTCATACAACATTAAGTTAGTTGAGAAAATTCTATTTGGGCAATGAATCTCCAGCTTACAAGATTAATCTAAAAATTTCAAAACTTTGATTTTCGTTTATGCATTTTCGCTCACAAGTTGAAAGTAAACTAATTGCAGTATTTTGCAGAAATTTAAAATTATAATAATGAAAAAAAAAAAAAAAGAAGAAGAAGAAGAAGAAGAAGAAGAAAGATAATTAGAAAAGATAAAGCCATTCGAATTTTGATTATGGTTTAATTTACAGACAGGCAGTAACTGTTTATTTTTTCATACACAGCATTTTTTCTTCTTTCTTTCTTCTTTTTTTTTCCCTAACTTGAAAGAAAAAATAAGTCTTATGCGAAACCAAAAACTTGTACGAAATAGAATGAACTGCTATTCTGTTACTATATTAAAAAAAAAAAAAAAAAAAAAAAAAAACTGAATTATAAGGGATTTTATTTACTTTTTTATTTTGATTCAGCCACTGGTAACACAATGTTCGTTGACTGTGAAAAAATATTGAGTGAAATATTGACCCTTACCAGTTTCCTTATTTTTGAGAACTAAAATTCAGTTCATTCTATCGCGTACAACTTTTTGAATATAAATGATATTTCTTTAGGGTTTTCATAAAAGTAGCTTAATATTATTTTTATTATATCATGCAAATAAAATTTCGTTAAAACTTCCGCCTCCGTAGTTAAAAATTATTTAGTAAAAATGCTCATATTTCATGGAATATTTAGTACTCTTGTATCCTGATTGCAGCATGCTATATCTATAAAAATGTCTTTGCACTGGGTTTAATACCTTGCGTATGATAGAAAAAAAAATTACTTTGTTTTTGGCAATTTTTTAAAGAAACCATTATATCCCCATGAACATATGTTGTAGTCTCATAAAAATTCATACAGATAATAAGAAGAAACCACATAATCACATGCTACATTCAGATAGCTTTTCAAGCATTACTTTATACAGAGTGATCTCAAACATTTTTATACTTAGTTAAATTTTTACTGGTCTTCTCTTTGCAGATATAGCATACTGCAACCGTGCCGCTAACAGTAAATTACATATCTTAATTGCAGGAAACAGTAATTTATCTTTTGAAAACCGATTGCTCTTTTGCACTTCCTATGTCAGACCCAGCGTTCCCAACTTTTATAATTTATTCACGAGCATTTTTAGCCACGCCTTCTTTTCGCACCAGAATTTTTTTAGATTATTTCTCTTTAATATGTGACAACGATTAAATAAGAAGAAAATCATTTTTCAAAATTTCCGGTATCTAAAAGAGGCGGGGCTAAAAATGCTCGGGAATAAATTATAAAATTTGGGATCTGTGGTCAGACCCATACTTGCGAGCATCCTAATTAATATTCTATAATGTTATTAGTCACGCCTTTTTTTTTTTTTTTTCACCAGTAAATTTTTAGAGTAATATTCTTCAAATGCAATTACGATTCAATAAGAAGAAAAATACTATAACAAGATTCTGGTGTGTAAAAGAAGGCGGAGCTAGCAGTACCACGAAATATCAATTTGCATGTTGGCAAGTATGCAGACCCTTCCTAGTGCAAATTATTCAAAAGATAAAGTGGTGTGGAAAAAGGGCAGTATTAACAATTCTGCAGAATATTAATTAGCATGCTGGAAAGTAGGCTTACTTGTTCCGTTAGTCACATTTTAACAGTGAATTGTTTCGTTAATTTTTGATTAATTATGTTTGATGTTTCAAATAGTTATTCATTTTTTTTATTTTTTTATCTTTCAAGGATTTGGTCTTTTATACACATTTGAGTCTCAGATTTTCTTTTTTTTTTTTTTTTTTTTTTGTAAAAAAAAAGTTTTAAAACGTAAAAAATAAATAAATTAATAAAATAAAATAATTAATTTTTAAAAAAATTAAGTCTCTAAAAATGTTTGTTTAAATTAATGTTAACAGAGGGAGACACAAGCTGCCAGTCATTTTCTTAAATCTTTATGCCCCATCCATTTGAAAACTTTGTGGAATTCTGATTGAAACAAAAGATTGTTTTCTTTCCTTTCCCCTACTTTTTTATTCCGCATATGGCTTCTTTAATATTGCAGGTATTGTACACGGGCGAAAAATTCATACCACTATGAATGTAAGAAAATTTCCTATTTCTTATACAAATCAACGATATTATAGGTAGAAATCTTTTCAAACGAATACCGGTAAAGTATCTGCTTTAATTTTACGTGAGGTTTTTTTTTTTTTTTTTTTTTTTTTTGTTCCAAATGCAGGGTTTAATAAATTGAAAATAAGGCAAGTATATACTAAATACTTTTCGTATTTACTTTAGTTTAATAAAATAAAATAATAACACAGAATATCTTAAATTAGTGTATTAAAATAAGTGTGATAAAAGAAATGTGATAAGAATGTTACTTGATGAAATGATGTTATGTAATATTTAAATACTAAATTTAAAAGAAATGCGATAAAATTATATTCAAGAATTCATTGTTAAAATCAATCTTTAAATTGGTTAGATATTTTGTATTTTGAAGCAATTGGTTTTATCATTTAGAAAATGATGCAGTAATTTATTTTAAACTACCATATTATTTTAAATCTTTTGTATAAATTGTCTAAAGAAAATGTAACAGATATTTAGTATTACAATCAGCCCATATTCTGGATACGAATAGTCGCTTTTATATATAGTTAAATATTAATTCTTATTAAAAGTTTTGACTTTCGAGGGCATTTTCTCTTCTGTAACTCTTAACTTTACCACGTTTAATAAATTATTGTTTAATAAACATATGCAAGGGGTCGTACTCTCTGCCCGTTTTTCGGGACACTCTCAGGGATGAGAAATTTTCAAATTTATTGCTACCACTATTTTTATACAATAATCTCTATCCTCTATAATCTCTACCCTCTTACTATCTGCATAAAAAAAGTAGACGGATACTTCTTTACAATTTTTTGAAACCCCGTCTTTGTTTAATAGAAAATGTCAATTAAAATTCTTTAACATGTTTATACTTATCAATCTTCATATTTTTGAGTCACAAATAAAAATATTCAATTATTTATAATTTTAATGTAGGGAAAAGAGAAAAGATATACATTTGCACAATATATTAAAAAAAAAAAAAAAAAAAATAGACGGACACTGGTCAAAAATTGCAAATATCTAAGAGGGTGTTTCTTGTGCAATACCAGTTTTGCATGGACATGTACATTTGGCATTTTGCCAATTGCTAACGTGCTTGACAAGATGGTTTTACGTATTTTAATTTCTTGGAGATGAATGCGCCATGCCACGAGGAATTATTCTAACTCATTACCAGAAAGGACAGATCATAGCGCTGAAAAATGTCAATAAAGTAGTCAGAGAAATTAGTAGGTTACTTCTAATAAGCAAAAGTAGCATCAGCGATTTTCTACGTGCTCCTGAAGCCCATGGCGTAAAGAAAAAGAGTGGCTGGCCAAAGAAACTTTCGCTTAGAGACCAAAGAAAAATTTTTACTGAGCTGAAAAAACAGGAGCATTAATTCCCAGAGTTCGAATAAGCACAGAAATTACTAACGTAACTTCTCAGAGAATTTATAACTACATTAAGCACTCAGAGCTCTTTCAATATAAGAAAAGAAAACATCATCCATGCTGGAAGGATCACCACGTGACAGAACGCCTACAGTAGAGTGGGCTCAACTGTATATGTCTTGGACTACAGAATGGATATCTGTAGTTTTTTTCAGGTGAGAAAAAATTATGATTTAGACGGCCCAGATGGATATAAATATTACTGGCGCGGTTTGGAGAAAGAAGACGAAGTGTACTCTACTCGGCAAGTTGTTGTTGGTGGCGTGATGGTGTGGCTAGCTGTTGGCTATGGTGGAAGAACAAATTTAGTGCTCCTAAGTAAGAAGTCGACTCACATAGATTATATTGAAACACTAAGCAGTGAACTTTTGCCATTTGCGTGTGATCTTGGAGGAGAAAACTGGATTTTCCAACAAGATGAAGCGCCAATACACACCGCTAACAACGTTAAAAAATGGTTTCATGAGAACAACTTCATTGTTTTACCCTGGCCTGCCAAGAGTCCGGATATGAATCCTGTAGAAAACATTTGTGCTACACTTGTTCATAAAATTTATGAGGGTGGACGCCAGTATGAATCAATTCACCAGCTCAAAGAAGCTCTTACAAACATTTGGGAAATTTTCTGTCAAAAAAAGATTCAAAATCTCATTGATTCGATGCCTAACAGAGTATACGAACTTATTAAAGCAAATGGGAGACGAAATCCTTACTAAAAACGTTTTATTTTTGAGATATAAGATGTGTCCGTCTACTTTTTTTAAGAGAAATTACAGTGCAAATATGCACAATTTTTGTTTCCTGAATTTTTCCACTACATAATATAAAAGGATTGAATCTATATCCAAAAAATAATAATATATGATGTCTCAAGAATATAATTATATTAGAGAAATGAACCTCATATCTGTAATTAAAGAAATAAACGGCATTACAAGTATTACAAGTAAGTGTCCGTCTACTTTTTTTATGCAGTGAACGAGAAGTATTTCTGCATTAAAATAGTGGTTGTTAAAAAGAAGAAAATTTATTACCCATGGGAGCCTGAATGAAGGTGAAAAATACAACCCCTGTGTATATATATATCACACCTGGTAATATTTATAATTTATTCTGGAGTACTGTTAGCACCGTCCTTTTTACTCACGGCTACTAGTATATTTTAAAAGCTAGGGATGTATTCCTAGCATGTATACCTAGGATGTATTCCTGGTAATTTCCTTCTTACTTCCTCATAATTGCATAATGTAAAATTACTTAAAAATCCTATTGGTGTGAAAAAGGGGCGGGCTAACAGTACTCCGGAATAAATTATAAATATTACCAGGTAATATATATATATATATATATATACAGTACCTGGCCAAATTATTAGATCATACGCAAATTATACGTTTTTTCATGTTTACAACCTTATTAATGAAGAATTTTATTAAAAAAGATACTTTTTTCATTCATATTTCAAAAACATATACATTAAAGAATACAACGACAAAAAAAAAAGTTACAATACAATACTTATTGAAGAAAGAAAAAACGGATAAATTAATTTTAACAGAAAAATCAATATTTTGTATGGCCACCTTTGGCAACTAAAAGGGCTTTAACACGACGAGGCATACTTTCTATGCATGCTTGGATGATTTCTTGAAGATGTTTATTATGATTCTACTGGTATGTTAAAGATTCCAGCAACTCTACCTTATTGGTTATATTTTTCTTGTACATTTCTTTTCTCAGCAACTCCCAACCATTTTCAATAGGGTTCGTATCAGGCGAGTTGCCAGGCCAATCAAGAACCTTGATTTTTTTTTTTTTTTGCTCTAAATACTTCGATACACTTTTAGCTTTATGGCAGGGAACACCATCATGCAGAGCCTGATTAAGGGGGAAGCACACATTATCTCCGCTCTCACCGGAATATTTTTACAATTATTTTTTACTTCATGTCATAGAAATTCCACGCTTTGACGAGGAAATATTTTTTATAAAACATGAACGGTGTAAAACAATCCAATTTACTCACCGTTAAAAGACACCAGAATTCTTTTAAAATAATTTTTAATGAAAATTTTCTGTTTATTATAGGAGGAAAGCATTTGTTAAAAAATAACGGTGTAAGTATAAGTAATGTGTGCTGCCCCTTTAATCAGGTTCTGCCATCATGCATGAAGACTTGTTCCTCGTCTCCAGGAAACCATTTTTGCATTTGTGGCATGAGCCTGGTTTGTAAAACTTCCAGGTACTGATCTTGTTTCATTGTATTTTTAACCACATAGAGAGGACCAGAACCTTTTCCTGATATGACAGACCACACCATGACTGATGGAGGATGTTTGATGGTGGGAACAATACAATCTGACTTGTATTTCTCGTTTGGACGCCGCCGAACAAATTTGGTTTTTTCGGTTAAAACATGAAAATCCGATTCATCAGAGAAGCTAACCTGAAAATTAAACAAAATTGCTTTTTATTTAAAATCTTTATATTCATTATAAATGCCAATATATTGTTGATCAAAATAAATAGCTATATACCGTTTTCCAGTCTTCTATTGTCCAATTTTTGTACTTTATTGCCCACTCCAAGCGTTTTTTCATCATTTCTTATGTAAGCCTTGGCTTGCGAGTCGGTTTCATGGCAATGAGTTTATTTTCTGCCATGCGACGTCTCAAAGTTCTTTTTGATATAGTAATGCCTTCATTTTGAACTTCTTTCATTAACATGCGTAGCGGTTTCTTTCTGTTATTTATACAAATGTCTCGTATTTTTCGATCCGTCCTCAGCGTCGTAATGCGAGCTCGTCCACTATTATTCTTCCGTGTTGGATCTAAACTTATATTTAAGATCATTTTCTTTTTAATATTTTTTACTGAGCTTCTGGATACTCCTACCTCTGCTGCAATTTGATTTTGGGTCAGTTTAGTGGCCTTCAGTAGACCATAAACCTGCCCTACTCTCTTTGGTGAAAGGTCAGCCTTTCTTCCCTTCTAAAATAAAGGAACAAAAACTTTTTATGACAATAAATGAATAAAAATGTTAAGTATCCCACACAATATTAATAACAATGCAAAACTTACTTTTTGCAGCAAAATATTCATTTCAATCCAAAATAAACAAGCAGAACAAATTTTACGTTATAATGTAAGTTCACACCTATGCCACTGTATCACAGAATAATAACGAACTGTCTTGTGTTGTCCAGCTTGAAAATGTTTCTGTAATAAAGGTACTGAAATAAGCTTAAGGTAACATTAATTAAATAATAATAATTTTGAGCAGGTCATGTATAATAAACTTCTAATTCCAAAAAACATTAAATATTTTCTTTGGTCTAATTATTTGGCCAGGTACTGTATATATATATATATATATATATAATGTATATTTTCTGCTGTTTTAGGGAATGCTATTGAAACTACTTTCAGCTTGTTTATTACCCTGTACATTTTTAAAATAGTGTGATTGCGATATTTTATTTTAGGCTCGGTATCTAAGAATTACGAACAGAAGATTGTTTGTAAGATATTTTTTTAGGATAGATAAAACATCTCTGACAGGCATATGGCTGGAAAGAAGTGGATAATCTTTAATAAGAAGGATAAATAAAAGAAAACAAAAGAAATATTTTACTGCAAATAATTTCTTTTCTTTTAAATACTCAGCTAAAAATGTTGTACTTAAATACTAGTCTCTCTCTTTCTCTTTTTTTATAATTGGAATTAAAATTATATTATATATATATATAAATATAAAGAAAATCCAAAAAGAGATGTAGTGTTTTTTTTTTTTTTTTGTTTTTTTTTTTTTTTACTTTCTCTTACCCATAAGGTAGAGAAAGTATTGTTTTTGGGTCAGATTTTCGAACGCGAGATTTTGTTATATTTACACGTTTTGAGGTCCCCTGAATACGAAAATCATGTTTTTAGCAAATGGTCTGTGTGTATGTCTCTCTGTGTGTGTCTGTGTGTGTGTCTGTTATCAGCATATATCAAAAACAAATTATGGCAGAAAGTTCAAACTTGGTATTCTAAATGTGTATCATATAAGGATGCTACAGTAAACTTTTCGTTAAGATCAAGCAAATGGTTCGTGTACAAGGACAATCAAGATAATTCTAATACATTACGTCTATGGGGGAAATTGCAGGTAAGTAGATTTTGACGTCTATAGACTGCACTAAACCAAATGAAATATATTTTTTGTAATAGAGATAGTCAACAGGAAAAAAAAAAATGTGTATGTAGGAGTCTCGCCTACACCGCCTGGGGGGGAGGGGAACTCCCCTCTCGAGGGGAGTAAATTTTCATGATTGGTATCGTTCAAAAGTGCTCGCCAATACCTTTAAAACGAATGGTTGAACCATCGATCTGCGATAATTTCAAACAAAGTTACCGATTTTTTTTTTTTTTTTTTTTTTTACTTTTAACGAAAAAAAACTTTTTTTTTTTTTTTTTTTTTTTTTTTTAATATTGAGAATAAAATGGACTTTTTTTGGATATTTAGTGTTATACACTACTTCTCTAATATGGAAATCGTCTGCATTATCATGAAAGATAATTTTTTAAATAATAATTTTAATAAATTATATTTTAAAAGCAGAATTATTTTTAATAGCCGAATTAAATTCTATATAAATGTAGGTGCATTAATGAAACGGGGGGTTAAGGGGGGCGGTAGCCCCCCCTCACACAGAACTAATTATCATATAAAACTCTTCCGAAGCCTAATTTGAATTGTTTAACACAGGTTTGCATAACAGTACTCGCAGGGATGGAACACGGGCGCAGAATTCATACCGGAATCAGTTTAAGAAATTTTCATACCTATAATATCAATGATTTAAGAGGTAGAAAATTTTCTTACTTTCATAGTGGTATGAATTCTGCGCCCGTGTTCCATCCCTGTACTCGTTATCTTACTTATTAATCTGCAACCTGAATTTATAGTATTAAATTTCAGACACACCAGATTATTTTTTACTGTGATCATTTTTTACTTTGCCAGTTATTTTTATTCAATAATTAGAAAAATGACTTATGATTTGCCTTTTTCCGTAATAAGGTAGGTACAGACCCGCCTTTTCCCCCTGATTCTTCCACCGAAATATTTATATAACTTTTACTTAATTAATGGTGAAAACATACTACTAAATATCTAAAAAAGGAAAAATCAAGGGGAAAATGTAGTCTGTGACCAGTTTGGGTAGAATTTTGAGAAAAAGTTTATAATGATGCATTTTGAATTGTTATAACGTAAGCAAATAATAATAATAATAATAATCGAAAAATTTATCTAACAGTTATTTTAATAAAAATAGTATATATGTATATATATATTAAAAGTTATTATTTTTTAAATAAAATAAAGTTTTAGCAAAAAAAGGAAAAAAAAAAAAAAAAAACATTCCTTTTTAAAAGAGCAAGGAATATTTTATTTATTATTTAAAATCTTTTGAAAGTTAAAACAAATTGTTATTATTACTTATATCTTCTATGATTCTTTTTATAATTAACATAATTTGTATTTAAAAATATTTTTAATAAATGGCAGCTCAGATTTACTTAATAAAATCAAATCAAGGTATCATTAACACTGCTATTTCACGTTAATTATATCAGTAAAAATGCTGGTTTTCTAAATAACATTTCGCAGGAAAAGGTTTCATAGGTATAAAATCGAATACATTTTGATAGGTATAAAATAGAAATAATTTTAAATAGCTTTACACATTTACACATTGCTCCTACCCCCCCCCCCTTTAAACAACAATGAAGTTACGTCCCTAAATCCATCAATTAACGGTCGACTAGGACATGCCTATCGCACCCGCAAAACCAAAAAATGGCTGCTTTCTATACTTTTGTAAACCGTGCACTTAATATTTGTTCTAATCCTATTTTATTAAAATCTGAAATTAAATACATGAAAGCCATTGCAATTGACAGAGGTTATCACCCTTCCATTATAGACAAAGCTATCCAAAAATTCCCTCGTATTTCGTCTACTAAATCAGTCTCTTCTAATAACAGTATTGTCTTACCCTATTTTCCTAAATCCAGTCAAACCATAGCTAAAATTCTCAAACAATATGATTTTAAAATAATATTTTCGCCTTCCAATAAACTCACCTTTTCTCAGTTAAAAGATCCCATTGATATGCATAATTCTTGGGGAATTTATAGTATTTCCTGTCAGTGTGGTTTATCATATATTGGCCAAACTAAACGCAGTCTTAAATTTCGTCTAAAAGAACATATGAATTACGTCCGCAAACAAGAAACCAATAAATCGGCTATTTCTAAACATTGCTGGGAGGAAAATCATAATTTTAAATTTAATTCAGCTAAAATAATTTGCAGACCTAAATCCATTCATGAACTCGATTTCTTTAAAGCTTTTCATATTTATAAAAATTTTAAAAACCTTGTAAATTGTGATTTCGCTATTCCCTATTTGTCTGACTGTTGGAAATTTTATATTCAGCCCACATTTTCTTAATTTTTCTACTGTTTACACAGCTAACTTCCCTAAATTCTTATTGGCCACTCTCCCCACCTTTCCCGTAATCCTATTGGTTGAACTAAATCCGGCCCCTCTCCTATATATGCGAGCACTTCTCCTGATTCAGAATCCTTTTTGCACTGAAGACGGTACGCTATAGGCTACCGAAACAGCTGTATGCATTTCCAATATTTTTCTTTGGCGTTTCTGACGTAGTAGTTTATTCAGGTTTTAATATTCCAACGCCAAGTCTCCTGTAATTATTAAATTAAGTTGATGCTAATTTTAATATGTATATAACCCCTGAGCAAAATTTACATATATCGGTACAAACTAGACGTTATTACCAATTGATTGGTACGAGCTGCATGTTTCTATGATAATTTACGGCAAAATTTGTCCGGGAGGGAGGCATTTTTTTTTTTTTCTTCTGCTCATTGTAGTTTTATAAGTCCAAAAAATATACTTATTCATTTTATTTTATGGCTTTTGTAGTAATATTCACGAATACCACAATTAAACAAATAAATAAATAAAAGTAAAAAAAATTGGAAAGCATTATTTTATTTCTAACAAGAAAACTACCCCATAAAGTAATAATTAATAAAATTCAAACAAGCATCAATCGAAAGTTTTTATACATAAATCAATTACCCTTGTCAGTTCGTTTTAAAGTTACAAATCCTAATGGCTCACTAACGATTAAAAAAAAAAAAAAAAAAAAAAAAAAAAACACGCTTGAAATAATGAATGAAATAAAACCGCTTTACTGAAATAATGAATGAAATTCAGATGAGCAGTTATCGAAAGAGAATAGATAAACATGTTTGATGCATAAATCTATTTCTTATTTCAGCTTCGTGTTATATTCTGTCCAGATATAACCACTGAAAATTTGCTACTGTAGTTTTAAAAAACTGATAAAAGTCATGGTCAGACAGATTTTATTGTCATTTCTCCCACTCTTTTGTCGTTGCTACGTTTTCACTCAAACTTTTCCTTTTATTACATTCTTCGGATGATTTCCTGTTAAATTTAATAATGTAATTAATTATTCGACAATTTTAAAGAGGGAAATATATATATATATATATATTTAAATGTAACATAAAGTATATATATGTAGAATCTTGGCTGGGTGTCTAGGGGTGGGGCAATGATGAGTTGCGACTTAGAAGAGTAAACATTTATTACGTAACACACATACAACACAGGATACACAAAGAAAAAATGATAATAGCAGAATTTGAATAATTAACCAACAGCTGGTTTCGAGGCTTAGCACATAACAAACTCTCTTGATCAGTATAACCGTAACAAAACAACATTTAAGCACCTACTCGTACTTATATACACAAAAACACCTACGCGTGCTATCAAATAGTGAAAATGAAGTAATGAGCCCTCCATGGCTCTACACACTTATTAAGAGCACAACAAGCTCTAATTAGGAGAAATGAGCATGTCAGCCTTCGCGCTGACGGTCTCAACCGATCTCCACTGCAGCCAGATCTCAACTGACTCCTGTTCGTCATCTCGTTCAAAGATAAGCATCAGAGACAGCGCCATCTGTTGGCTGTGCAAGGAACTTCCCACAACGCTCTGCCATTCTGATGTGCGGTGACCTCACCGTAAACCAGCCTGGGATACTAAAGGATATCTGCAAAATACAATTAAAAGAAAAAAAAAACAAAAAAGAGAAACAGACATTAAAAAAAAATATGTACATAAAAATTCACAGTTAACTTTTTCTTTAAAGTTCATCAGTCCATATTGATTTTAGTTTAGTTTGTGGACCATAATTTCATATGGTCTGCAGAAGTACTAGTATGTATAGGTCCTTCGTGATCACCTATCTTCTCGACTTCATATCTGTCTTTGGTCTTTACTCGCACAACTTTATAAGGACCTAAGAATTTTGGTCTTAGATTCATGCCGGTTCCAAACTGAGTTCGCTGGACGGCAACTAGATCATTAATTTTATATACATGGGCTTTCTTTCTCTTCTTGTTGTAACATCGGCGATTTTCTTCTTGAATCTTAAGAATGTTTTTTCTTGCTTCTTCACGAATGGTGTTAAGATTATCAAGCATGGAATTTATCCTTTCCTCTTCGAGAAGTTCAAGTATTCTCTTATCTTCTTTCTTTCTCATTGTTACTCCAGTGAGTAATTCAAAAGGAGTTCTTTTGGTACTTCTCGATACGGTGGAATTAATAGTTCTCTGAACAGCCTCAACAAACTTGTACCACTTGTTAGGGTCATTTATACATAACTTGGATAATACAGGAATGATTGTTCGATGAAGTCTCTCAATTTGACCATTCCCTCTTGGGATTCCGGTTGTGATGGTGTCATGTTCGATTCCCTCGGATACACAGTAATCTGCAAACTCCTTAGATATGAACGCAGGTCCACGATCAGATATTATTCTTGCGGGGTTACCAAAAATAGCAGCTTGCTGTTTTAATTTTTGCAAGGCGTCTGCTGAAGAAGTTGACTTCACCGGATATAGCCACGAAAATTTACTAAATCCATCGATGACAGTGAAAATGTGATTGTAGTTTTTGTTAGTGGTTGGTAATGGACCCACAAAATCGATGTGATACGTGGATAATGGTATATCTCCTTTAGGGATAGGTTTCAAAAAACCTTCTCCTTTTCCCTGTTTCTTATTTACGAGAATACATTCTACACAACTTTTTACAACATTATCTATGCATTTTTTCATATTAGGAAAGTAATATTCTCGTTTAACTAACTCTTCAGTTTTATTAACCGAAAAATGTCCTAAGGCATGACATTTCTTTACGACCTCAATTTGCATGATCTCTGGGACAATTAGTACATCCCTATCATTTAACACTTTATATAAAACATTATTTTTTAACACATATTCGTCATTTTGGTTCTGTTGTAAAAGAGATTTCATAGTGTTGATAAACTCATCATTTTCTTGAGCAGTAGCAATACGATGAGTAAGAGTATCAGTTGTTACAGTCATTACAGGGTGTCTGCTAAGCGCGTCAACATGCTGCATTTGTTTACCAGGTCGATGTTCTACTTCGTAGTCGAATTCCTGTAGCAGGAAAGACCACCTGGCTACCTTAGGTGTCAATTCACCTTCATCTAAAGTTTTAGTGAACGCTTGACAGTCAGTATAAATTTTAAATTTACTACCTAATAAATAGTTCCTAAATTTTTTAAGGGCTTCTACTATCGCTAACACTTCTAACTCATAACTACAGTATTTTTCTTCTTGTACAGAGGTCTTTTTACTCATATAATGGATTGGATAGTACTGTCCATCGTCATCTTGTTGTAATAGGATTGCACCGAATCCTAATTTAGATGCATCTGTATGAACTTCTAACTTATAGCCTTGTTTAAAAAGGTGTAAGACAGGCGTATTAGATAAAATGTCTTTCAGCTTTTGAAAAGCTAATTTCTGCTCTTGCTCGAATTTAAATGGAGTGGAAGCACGTAATAAGTCACTGAGTGGTCTTGCTATGTTGGCATATGAACGAATAAATTTTCTAAAGTAACCCGTTAAACCTAAGAAACTCTGCACTTCCCTAGCATTACGACGTTCTGGGAAATTTTGGACTGCAAGAGTTTTTTCTACTGAGGGTTTAATCGTGCCATTCTCAATTATGTGACCTAAGAAATCGATCTTTCGTTTCAAAAACTGACATTTCTTTAAATTTAACTCTAGACCAAATTTTGATGCCGTTTCTAACACACGTTTTAATTTATCTAACCCTTCATTCTCATCTTTAGATGGAATAATTATATCATCTAAATAAATAATTACAGTACCATCTTTTAATAGGTCTTTAAACACATAATTTACATATCTTTGAAATACTAAGGGACTATTACATAATCCATAGGGAACTTTTAGAAACTCATACTGGGCATTATCGGTCACAAAAGCTGTATATTTCCTACTTTTTTCCTCTACATCAACTTGTAAAAACGCATTCTTTAAATCTAGTGTCGAAAAAACTTTACCCTCCCCTAATCTATCAAATAAATCCTCAATATTTGGCAACGGGTATTTATCTTTAATAATTTTCTTATTTAAAGCATGATAATCACAGCATAACCTTATTCCTCCATCTTTTTTCCTACACACCACTATTGGCGAAGCATAATTTGACGTACTTTCTCTAATTATACCATCTTTTAACCACTGGTCAATCTGTCTATCCACCTCTGATTTCTCTACAAATGATAATCTGCGAGAGCGTAAACACACTGGTGTATCATCAGATAAAATAATGGACATTTTTAAATCAGTACTTTTTGTTTTAACTGGCTTATAATTTTTTATTAACTCGCTTAATCTCTCTTTTAACGACTTATCTAAAATATAACTGACATCGAATTTTTCTTCTTCTGAAAAATTGCACATATTTGAAAAAAAAGAATCTATTTCATTTTCCTTTCGATCGAATACAGGAAAAGAACACTCACTTGCTTCATCGAAATCGCTTTCCCCCGAACTCAGAAAAATTTCCCCCCTATGTCGGTAGAATTCGAAACATGTGTTTCCTCTTTATTTTGTTGTTTCAAAATATGAAAGATATTACCAGGCAGAATTACGTCGCATGTCAAATTGTTGCATAAAGCACCGATTATGTTTATTGAATCATGATTAGGTAAAGATATTTTAAATTCAGTCAGATTTGCATCTTTCTTTTCATTAAAGCAGCTAACTAGAGTGGTCGAAGAAATAACATTTTTAGTCTGTGGAATGCTATTTTTATTTACAATTAGAATCGAAGAACCCGAATCTTTTAACCCTTAAGTGGAATATCATCCACTAAAATATCAACATATTCGAGCTCATTAACAATTAGGTTAATCGGACTTGTTTCGGATTGAACTACTGAATTCGTAGGAAGATTTTCACGGAATTCTTTTTTCTCTGAAATACGTTTAGGGCACACTCTAGCGAAATGAAATGTTTTCCCTTTTGCACCACAAATGTAACACATTCTGTCATGCTTTTCGTGAGCTTGATTAGATACCGAATTACGTACTATGGGATCTTTATTATTATAATGTGTCTTTCTAAAAGAAGTTTTGTTTACAAACCGCTTATTCTCTGAACTTTCGTTTCGCGTATTATTATTAGTTTCAATTAACGATTTCCCTCTAGAAGAGTAGAATAAATCACACTCCCGACCTAATTCGTTGGGTTTAAACCAATTTTGACCTTCTCGAACACTAATATGTTCCTTAGTTCTAGAATCCAACGTTTCATATAATTTATCAGAAACTATAAGATCACACAATTGCTTAACGTCGTTAACCCCTCTCAATCTACAATAGTAATCAAAAGAAGCGCTTAGACGGGACGCGAATTGGACATGAGATTCTGACGGATTACGCAGCGCATTTTTAAAATTACTTAAACATTCACGCGGCGTTGGTTGAAATTGTCTTAAAATTAATTCCTTAACTTTTTCATAATCGTTAATTTCTTCGGTGGTTACGTACGCAAGAACCTGATTACATTTATCTCCCAATAAATTAATCAATATTTCCGATTTAAATTTAGACGATACATTTTTAGAAACGAATGCTTTTTCAAGGGATTGAAAAAATAAGTGCAAAGCTTCCGGTTTATCAGGTACTCAAATGGTTAAAGTTCGAATACTTCTAATTAAATTTTCTAATGATTGTGAAGTAGTTTCTGAATTTGATTGCTCAACATTATTACTAGAATTATTTGCTGCAGCCTGTAACTTTAAATTCTGTAACTCTATTTCTTTTTCTAACTGGGATAATTTAATTCTTTCTATCTCAATTTTGGTTTGTTCTTCTACAGATTTCAACTTTTGTTCTTCTACTAACATTTTAATAACACCTCTAACAAATTCTAAATCATTTTTATAAATATCAGAACTCTCAATTAAAGTTTTGATTTCAAGTACCTTAGTTTCCGCCGGAACAGTTAGGCCTAATTCTTCAGCAATTGTTCTTAAATCGGCTTTTCTAATACCTTGTAACACGTTTTGGGCCATTATAACCCTAAATAATTACTTATACCAAAAGATATTTCAATATTTCTACCAAATTAATATCATACTTAAATAGAAACAAAACAATATGAGAACATTTTTCTTAAAAATGATTCTATGCTTTTTGTTCTCAAATCAAAATTATCATGATTTTTAAATAACCACATGCAGAACAATTTGTATTATACAACAGAATATTTAGAACATCTTATATATTTCTTAATTATTACTATATACATATATTTCATATAATATCACCATTATCATTATTCTTTCTTTAATAACTGTTATCACGTTCGTTTTAAAATAATATTGTTATAATATTGTTAAAATATTATTGCAAACAGTAATAAGCAAAATACTAAATGATTATTCAGAATATTTTTTCAATCATAATTCTTATTTCTATTCATTCTTCTCAAGTAATGTATTTATTTAATTTCATCACACAGTGAAACCAAAACAGTTCTCAAAAAATATTTCACCATTAATTTCTAATTCAAAACTGTATTAAATTCCTTTTTCTCAATTTATGCATTAATCATTATTATTTATTATCAAATAGAATGATAAATATATAACAGTTACCTTTTATAACTTGTTGGTGTATCCATAATATCGCGGCAGAGTCCCCACTTGTAGAATCTTGGCTGGGTGGTTAGGGGTGGGTGGGGCAATGATGAGTTGCGACTTAGAAGACTAAACATTTATTACGTAACACACATACAACGCAGGATACACAAAAAAAAAGGATAATAGCAGAATTTGAATAATTAACCAACAGCTGGTTTCGAGGCTTAGCACATAACAAACTCTCTTGATCAGTATAACCGTAACAAAACAACATTTAAGCACCTACTCGTACTTATATACACAAAAACACCTACGCGTGCTATCAAATAGTGAAAATGAAGTAATGAGCCCTCCATGGCTCTACACACTTATTAAGAGCACAACAAGCTCTAATTAGGAGAAATGAGCATGTCAGCCTTCGCGCTGACGGTCTCAACCGATCTCCACTGCAGCCAGATCTCAACTGACTCCCGTTCGTCATCTCGTTCAAAGATAAGCATCAGAGACAGCGCCATCTGTTGGCTGTGCAAGGAACTTCCCATCTATGTATATATATATATATATATATATATATATATTACCTATAAATGTAGTATTATTTTTGTATATGTGTGTTATTTTAACACTTTCGCGACCGCGAAAGTTGGTGCGCGTTTTAATATGTAGACGACCCCCAATTCAAAATTTCCGTTCATTTTCTGAATCTACTCTCAATTCCCCGTCGAATGATACCTATTACATTTTTGTGCATTGAAAAGCAACGGAGTTACATCGAGTGCTGCGTTTTTTTTTCCCCGACTGTACATTTGTTTTTATTTTCGATATGAATACAGAAAATATTGATTTGAAATAATGTAATATAAAAGAATAACGCACTGAGCTTACTGTCAAAAGGAGAAAAACATGCGGTCGCGAAAGTGTTAAGAATATATCCAACATTATTACTTCTACAGTCAAATGTATATGGATACAAATACTTTTATTAGAAAGATTACAATTGTAACGTATATCTATTTGTAATATAAATGTGAATACAGAAAATTTTGTTCTGAAATATTACAACTGTGAGAATAACGCCCACAGTGAAAACGCCCACTGTGAGAATAACGTCTTACTGTCAAAAAGACAAAACATGCAAAAGCATGCGGTCGCGAACATGTTAAGCAAACATCCAAAGATGAGTATAAAGCGATGGGTGGAGCCTCTAATTTAAGAAACATAGAATGCAATGACCTATTTTAAACAAAAATTAAATTTCTTTTGAACTAGATAGCCGATATACACTATCTTTGCGTAAATGAGCTGGAACTTTCGATTTTAAACGTATTTTAAATATCTGAAAAGTACTAAACAAATCATTTTGAATGTTCAAAAGTTTGAAAAACAAGTTATTCCATATATATTTCAGTTAAAGTTTCGCGCCGAAAGTGATGGGCGGACCAGTAAAAAATGAAACTGTGTGGTATTAACCTGTAAAAAGTAATGCTTCAAATGCAATCTGGCTGTAGCATGTGTTTATGAGACTCTTTCTCATTGTCTGTTTAAATTTTTATGTTTTTACCGCTTGTTATCAGGAATATATAAAGGTTTCATTAAAAAAATTCCTAGAAACATTTTCACTGTTTTAGCTATAATACGCAAGGTATTTAACCCAGTGCAAAGCTGTTTTTAGTAAACTCTTCATACAATATTAGACACAGCATACTGCAATCAGAATTAAAAAATATTAAATATCAAATGAAATAACAGTTTCATATCTAGTTTGTATAATGAAAATCGAAATTTTTATTATAAAGCTATAAGAATAACATAAAAATAAATTAAAATAATTTTCCATCAGGTTATATACATATATTTAATTATAGACGACAAAAACTAAACATGTGATGGTCCCTTAATAGCAATAGAAAAGGAAATATTAATGTAACATGAAAAATAATATTGGAAATGAGCTATTATATATATATATATATATATAAATAATGCCTGTTCTGTTTGTGCAAAAGTTAACTTAAGCCGTTATTCATATTTTTTTTCGAGAATGGATTTTTTAATACTTCTCATAAATCAGAAAATATTTTTTAATGAAAAATATGTATATTTGGGTCACTGAATTCTATCGCATGAAAAAAATAAAAAATAATAAAAAAATCTTTTTTGGGGAAGATATGAATTAACGTTTCCTACATTTATTTGACATTAGCATCCCCATATTTTGACAGCTCTATGAAAATTTGAGTGAAATATGCAGAATAAACCATTTTCTAAGGAGCATTTAATCGAAATAATTCAAAACAATTTTCAAAAATGGGGTTACTATTGAAACAAATTAAGTTGATGCGAATTTTAATATGTAGAAGCAAATTTTATGTATATTGGTACAAACTAAACGTTATTACCAATTGATTGGTGCGAGCTGCATGTTTCTATGATAATTTACGGAAAATAAGCCGGGCAGGGTGGCTTTTTTATTATTTATTTATTTATTTATTTTTTTTTTATTATTATTATTATTTTCCTTGGTAACTGTACTTTTATACGTAAAAAAAAAAAAAAATTATATTTTATAGCTTTTGTAGTAATATTCATGAAACCCACAATTAAATAAATAAATGTATAAATGAAAGTAAAATAAATTAGAAGGCAATATTTTACTTCTAACAAGAAAACTATCCCTTAGAAGAATATTTAATAAAATACAAACAAGCATCAATAAAAAGAGTATATATAAACATGTTTTTATACCTAAATCAATTGCCCCTGTGAGCTCGTTTTTGAGTTTCAAATTCTAAAGGCTCATTAGCGATGAAAACAACCGTGTCCGAAATAATGAAAGAAATAAAACCGCTTTACTAAAATAATGAATGAAATCCAGATAACCAGTAATCGAAAGAGAATAGACAACCATCTTGATTAATGTATACATCAATTTCTTATTTCATCTTCGAGATATATTCTATCCAGATATAACAACTGAAAATTTGCGACTGTATTATATGAAATTTGATAAAAGTCATGGTTCAGACAGGTTTTATTTAGACTCCTCCCACGCTTTTGTCGTTACTACGGTTTCACTCAAACTTTTTCTGTTAATACACATTTCGGATGATTTCCTGGTGAGCATGGGTGTGCACAGATACCATGTCTTCCGATTTTGGGCGGAGACTTCAGAGCAGAAATTTACTGCTAAAATTTTCACTTTATTCAATCAATATAATACAACAGATTTCTTTTGAAAGATAAATGCATACTTGCTAATCTAACACGGAAGATTGTTAGTTCACACCCATTTTTGTATATCATAAAATATTTAGACTAATTCCCTCCAAATAAAGCTGCCATTAAACAGGGAAAACAGTTCTCCCAAAAAGACTGGTGTGAAAAAATAGGAGGAGAAGAGCGGCACAAAGAATCTTCTGGGTTAGGTTGGCAAGTATGTAAATGTTATATATTTGACTAAAAAATGATGTTGTTATGTATACGTTTGATATATTCTAATTATTAGAGTGTTTATAAACAATTCCGTAAACTTCCAAAAATGTATTTAAGACTTCTTAAAATTATGAGAATTTTATGTAAGTAAACATTTCAATAATGTAATTTATTACTCGACAATTTTAAAGAGGGATATAATTTTTTTTTTTTAACTATTAAGTAAAGTTCATACACACACACACACACACACATATATATATATATATATATGTGTGTGTGTGTATAGTATTAGTATTATTTTAATGAAACACAATGTTGAAAAAAAAGAGAAAAACAATCAATATTCAAAATATAGTTATGTATTTTAATCAGCATGAAGCAGAATAATAATAATAAAAAAAAAGATGTTTGACATATTTCACCAATTATTTATATTGTATTTTCAATGTAAAACCGCCTACATAGTTAATAAGTGTAATCTGCTTTGCTTGCTACTGCTGTTTCGAAAACGTTTTAAACGTTTATTATTTCGATATACTAAAATTCTAAGTATTCGTATATTATTATTTACAAAGAACACTGAAATTCTTTGTTCCAGACATAAACTGAAATAATTAGAATAAATAAAATAGAAGAAAAGGAATGCTTTCTTTTTATTTTACTTTTATTTATTTGTTTATTTAACAGTGGGAGGCATGACTACGACTGGAAAAGCCTTAAAATAAAATGAAATAAGTTGTTTTTATGACTACGTAGGTGCAATATTTACATTGAATATTTATGTAAAATTAAATTTCCATACAGCTGGCAACTTCTAAAATAAAATTTAACACTTTCGCGATCGCTGACATAGATTCACTTCATTTGAAAATCTGTAACTCTGCCTGTGTCATTTCTTTGGAAATTTGTATGCTTTTTATTTCTTAAGAATAAAAATACCCAATACACATATTTGTTCGATGAATATGCAATGGATACAAGTATTTTAATTAGAAAGGATGTAATTATAATCTGTATTCATTTGTAACATATATGTGAATACATAAACTTTCGTTCTGAAATATTATAATTTGGGCGAATAACGACCAAAGGCGGGCCTTACTGACAAAAAGACGAAAACATGCGGTTTCGAAAATGTTAACACTTTCTTTCGCACGTTTCAGTCTTTTTGACAGTAAGGTCCGCCTATGGGCGTTGTTCTCTCAGGTTGCAAAATTTCGGAACAAAATTTTTTGTATTCAAATTAATATAAATGAATATACGTTATAATTATACTCTTACTAATCAAAATATCTGTATCCATACTACATTGATTGCACAAATATAAATATACAAATGAATAACATACAAATTGCGGAGGTAACGCCCGCTGGCGAGTGACAGATTTTTAAATGACTTGAATCTACGTGAGCGGTCGCGAAAGTGTTAAGAATAAAATAATAGATATTGAAGGGAGGAATGCAAGAAGCTAAGCAGTTTAATTGGTTCTCTTCAAGTTTGTGCGTGAT
This sequence comes from Salticus scenicus, assembly GCA_963930645.1. Lineage (NCBI taxonomy): Eukaryota > Metazoa > Arthropoda > Arachnida > Araneae > Salticidae > Salticus > Salticus scenicus. Next base: position 45,283,535 of record OZ005649.1, read on the forward strand.
ACACAATAACTCTCCTTCGGTCAGTTTTTAAGATGTCTACTTTTAAGAACATTTTAATATCCAAGAAATTTTTTATTTGATATTCAGGGTTCCCACGGTCCGTTTTTTTTTTCAAGAACTAAACCATTTTCCAGGATTATTTAATCCAAATAATTAAAAAAAAATTATCAAAAAAGGGGGGTTACTATTGATACAAATTAAGTTGATGCTAATTTCAATATGCAGAAGTCCCCTAAGTAAAATTTATATATATCGACACAAATTAAACTTTATTAACAATTAATGGGTACAAGCTGCATGTTTCTATGATAATTTACGGAAAAATTAGCCGGGAAGAGTGGACTTCTTCTTCTTCTTCTTCCTTTTTCTGCACACTGTTTTTTTTTTTTTTTTTTTTTTTTTTAAAGTCAAAAAATTATTTATTTTATTTTATAGCTTTTGTAGTAATATTGATGATTCCCACAATTAAATAAATAAATAAATAAAAGTAAAATAAATTAAGAAACATTACTTTACTTCTAACAAGGAAACTCTCTTTTAAAGTAATTAAAGTAATTAATAAAATCCAATCATGCACCAGTCGTAAGAATATAAATAAACATGCTTTTATACATAAATCAATTGCCCTTTTCAGCTCGTTTTTGAGTCACAAATTCTAAAGGCTCATTAGTGATGAAAACAACTGCGCCTGAAATAATGAAAGAAATAAAACCGCTTTACTGAAAAAATTAATGAAATCCAGATAACCGGTAATCGAAAGAGAATAAATAAACATGTTGTTTGGTACATAAATCAATTTCTTATTTCAGTTTCAAGATATATTGTATCCAGATATAATGATTGAAGATTTGTTACTGGATTATTTAAAATTGATAAAAAGCATGGTTCAGACATGTTTTAATGAAACTCCTCCCACTTTTTTGTCCTTACTACTTTTTCGCTCAAACTTTCCCTATTATTACATTCTTCGGGTGATTTGCTGATAAGCTTCGGTGTTCACAGTTATCACGTCTTCTGATTTTGGGCGGAGACTTAATATCAAAAATTTAATATGAAAATTTTTATCTTATTCAATCAATATATATAATAAGACAAATTTCTTTTGAAAGATAAATGAATACTTGCCAACCTAACCCGGAAGATCGTTAGTTCACACCCTTTTTTCTACACAATAAAATTTTTAGAGTAGGTCTCTTTAAATAAGGCTGTGATTAAATTAGTATAAAAGTACTCCAAAAAAGACGGGTGTGAAAAAATAGGCGGAAAACAGCAGCACTAAGAACCTTCCAAATTAGGTTGGCATGTATGTAAATTTTATATATTTGCCTAAAAAATGAAGATGTTGGCTCCTATAGGTTTGATATATTCTAATTAGTATAGTGTTTATAGAAAACTCCGTAACACTTAAAAAAAAAAAAAAAAAAAAAAAAAAAAAAAAAAACCTTCTTAAAATTATGAAAATATTATATAAGTAAACATTTTTACTAATGTAATTTATTATTCGACAATTTTAAAGAGGGAAATATATATATTTTTTTTTTAACTATTACATAAACTACATATATATATATATATATATATAGAATTATTTTTGTATATGTGTATTATTTTAATTTTAATAAAATGAAATGTGATAATTGAAAAAAAAAAAAAATCAATATTTAAAATATATTTATGTACTTTAATCAGTATTAAGCGAATAATAATAATAAAAAAAAGTTTTTTGACATATTTCATCGATTTCAGTTGTATTTTCATTGTAAAACACCTACATAGTTAATAAGTATAATGCGCTGTGCTTACTACTGCTGTTTTGAATACATTTCGAAAGTTTATTATTTCGATATACTATTACTTCTAAGTATTCGGTATAATGTTACTTAGAAAGAATAATGAAATTCTTTGTTACAGCCATAAAGTGAAGTAATTAGAATAAATAAAACAGAAAAAAAATTAATGCTTTACTTTTATTTATTTGTTTATTTAACAGTGGGAGTCATGACTACGCCTGGAAAAGCTTTAACTCTTTCAGGGGCGGTAGTATATATTTTAACCACCTAATTTCAGTTCTCAACTGCAAAAATTCATCCCAGAAATTTTTTATAAAATTTTACTTTTTTACCTTACCTGAAAACATTCATTTATTACTTTTCTTCTAATCTTGGTCTCAGCCTCTGGTGGCAATTGATTTTAAATGAACTTAAATTCATTGCCCCTGAAGGGGTTAAAATAAAATGAAATAAGTTGTTTCTATGACTAAGTAGGTGCAATATTTACATTGAATATTGACGTGAAATTAAATTTCCATACAGCTGGCAACTTCTAAAATAAATGTTAACACTTTCGCGACCGCTGACATAGATTCACTTCATTTGAAAATCTGTAAGTCCGCCTGTGGTTTTTTTTTTTTTTTTTTTTTTGAAATTTATAGGCTTTTTATTTCTTAAGAATATACCCAATACTCATATTTGTACAATGAATATACTATGGATACAAGTATTTTTTGATTAGAAAGCATGTAATTATAATGTATATTCATTTGTAATAGAAATGTGAAAACATAAACTTTTGTTCTGAAACAGTATAACTTGGGCGAATAACGACCAAAGGCGGCCCTTTGTAAACAGTAAGGTCCGCCTATGGGCGTTGTTCTCTCAGGTTACAAAATTTCAGAAAAAAAAAAAAAAAAAATGTAATCACATGTATATTATAAATGGATATACATTATAATTATACTCTTTCTAATCAAACTATCTGTTTCCATACTAGATTTACTGCAAAAATATGAATATTGGGTATATTTTTAAGAAATGAATAACATACAAATAGCGAAGATAAGACCCACTGGCGGAGTCACAGATTTTCAAATGACGTGAAACTACGTCAGCGGTCACGAAAGTGCTAAGAATAAAATTTTAGATATTGTAGGGAGGAATCCAAGAAGCTAAGCAGTTTAATTGCTCTCTTCAAGTTTGTGCGTGATAAACAATAACTCTCCTTCGGTCAGTTTTTAATGTGTCTACCTTTAAGAAAATTTTTGAATCCAATAAAATTCTTATTTGATATTGAACTGAACATCACAAACAGATATATTTGTATGTTTTTTTTTTTTTTTTTTTTGTGTGTGTGTGTGTTTTATACGTAATATATACGTATAGTGGAAAAAATAGAATTTAAATTAATCCAAATTTACTTTTTTAAAAATTTACTCATAGTAATATAACGTAATTTAAAACTGAAATATTTTGTTTTTCTTATTAATAAAAATTTGGGAAAAGTAATAAGCAGTATTATATAAAGGACAGTAAAGTGTATATGTTTTATAATAATTTTTCTACTTATTTTTATATTTGTTTGTGTTTGAAGTTTTCATACAAAGTATTTCATGTGAAAAATGAATTTAAAGGAAATCCTAAAACACCTCATACAGACCTATTATTTTACTAAGTTGTTTTGAACATTACTAAATAAAATTCCTGCAAAATATTTTTCGATTATCCATCAGTATTTTATTAATGAAGAGCATTCTATGATTTAAAATATTTATTTGAATAAGTTTTTAAATCACAATTTATTTTTAATCGATGTAAAATGGCTTTAAAATAAAATAAAAACACTCATCGTGTGAGATTTTTTAATTTTAAAAAAGTTTTTGAAGAAAAACAAACAAGAACAAAAAAAAAAAAAGTAAATTTCTGAAAATTTTTGTCAAAATGAATGTTAATAGGGAGAGACTGATTTTTAAAACCTTCCTGGTCAATTGGTTTTTGCAACTGAGGTAAATATCTAAACACACAGTCATCAAAACGTCCATGTTACAGCATTTGCGAGTTATGCACACGATTTGCTGCACCTGTCTCTTCCAATTTCAGTCATCGCTTGCGGTCCCAATAGACGCATGCGATGTTACAAGAAATTTCTTGCCAAATTTGATTTAATCTACTTGCAATATATGCTTTAAATGTATTTTAATTTTTAAAAATGTTTAACGGTGTCACATATAATACTAGAATAAATATTTCTTATATGTGATGAATGGTTGATTCCAGAAGTTAGTTAAATTTTTAATAACAGGGTTCGTATTCCTTGCCTTTTTTTGAAGTCATTTTCAAATATAAGATATTTCGTCTTTACCGATACCATAGATTTCATAAAAAATGTCTTTTTATTTTATAACGACACATGAATGTAATAATACCATATAGAATACTGCATAAAAACAGTGGTGACTAAAAATGGCGAAAATTTCTCATCGCTAAAAGTGTACTGGTGAATGGGCGGAAAGTATGAACTTCGAAGAAGCACTATGAAACGTAATGAAAATAATATACAAAGGTTTAAGAAATATAAGTTAAAATATGTAGAAGAGGTCATTAGAACACATATTAATATTACAACATTGTTCAATCACCAATCGTACTCAATTTATTACGTATATAATGAAAGTGTTGAGTTCTTCAAAAAATTTTAGAAGTTTCTAAAACTTTGCATAAAAAGTAGCAGGAAGAAGAAAGGGAAAAAAGAAAAAAAAAAAAAAATTGCAAGAGGATATCAGTCTCATAAAAATAACTAGATTTATCGGTGATGTATAAATGCTGAAAAGTGTCAAAAATGCAAAATCACACTGTCACGAAAATTTGAAATATGCAATATCGCAAACACCGATCTAAATGAGTCGTTTCGACCAAGGGTGTGCTTACTTTACAGCTTTCGAAAAAGCTTACATTAAACCACATCGATTGCATAATGCAGAAGAAATTTAAATTTTTGCTTGCAAGAGATCATGCAGACCTGCTAACTATGCTAGTTTATCCGTAATGGTATTAATCCCCGCCCTTTTTTCACACCAGAATAGTTGTAGAGCAATATTCTTCTTATGCAGTTCGAGAGTTGGATGAGTGCTGAGTTCCCGGGGTCCATTGCTGACCCCACACATCAGCTAACCAGAAGATGGACTGGAATGAGTTAGGATCGTGATGGCCTACAACACACATACACACACACACACACACACACACAAAAAAAAAGGACGAAAGAAACTAAAGAACAAATTCTGAGCTCAAAAAGACAATAGCATACTTGCCAACCATCTCATTAATATCCGTAAAATTGTTAACGCCCCCTGAAAAAACGCCCCTTTTCTCACACCAGTATATTTTTAGAGTGATTCTTTCCAAATGTTGTTAGGATTAAATAAGACTAGAATTACTCTAAAAAATTATTGGTGTGAAAAAGAAGGCGGGTACTAAAAATTTTACGGATCATAATGAGATAGTTGGCAAGTATGCAATAGAAAGAGAAACATAAAATAAAATAGCACGTGAGAGGAGAGAGATTAAGTATAGCATTACGAACATAGAATAAATAATTTTTGGAGATTTTTTAGATTTAATTTTTTTTTTTTTTTTTTTTTTAACAAGAAAACAACGAAAAACTAGTGGCGGGAAGTTAAGACAATACCGCTCTTAGGACGGCGATTGTAAGATGGATTCGTGTGGTCATACACATCAAGAGTGTTTAAAGCACGATTATTAATAGATTCTAATTGTTCATGGAAGTTAATATTAAGGTGTTGTATAAAATTTTCAAGGCGTGGGAATTTAATTTCTCGGTACATTTGAGAATTATGGATATAGTAAGGTAAGTTGTAAATTTGCCTAATGGTAGCATTTTGCCTTTTAAGAAGCAGATTAATATTAGATTTGGATGCGAATGACCACACAGGAGATCCATAAGTTAAGAGAGGACGAAGGTGGGAAGAATAAAGGAGCATTTTATTACTAATAGATAAATCACTGTTTCGAGCAATTAGGGGATATAAAAGACTTTTAGCACGTCGGAACTTAGTATGCGAGTTTAAGATGTGTTGATGGAATGTAAGTCTTTGGTCAATAATAATACCTAAATACCTACAGTGGTTGGACCATGGAATTAGGTGGTTATTGAATTCGATTTGATATTTATCTCTATTGTATTGGCTCATAGCCGAAAAAAGAATGGCCTCCGTTTTTGAATAATTAATGGCAATTCGCCATTTCTGAAACCAATGGGTTAAAATATTAAGATGCTTGGAGATTGCCGTAATAGCATATCTTCTATTCCTGTTTGCCGCAAAAATGCATGTGTCATCTGCATAAATACCCAATTGAGTATGAGGGTAATGGGGCATATCGTTAATAAAAATATTAAAGAGTTTAGGAGAAATTTTGGAACCCTGAGGGAGGCCATATGGGGCAAAATAGTTATCAGAAAGTTTGTCAAAGACTCTAACATGAAAATTACGGTCCTGTAAATAAGAGAAAATAAGTTTAATGAGTGGGGGAGGGAAGTTGCAGTTAATTAATTTAAAAATAATACCGGGTACCCAGACCTTGTCAAACGCTTTTCCGATGTCAAGGAAGACTGCGGCTGTAATTTTCTTCTGAATTTTACTGGTGGTAATATGCTCGACAAGGCGATAAACTTGGTGAGTGGCCGAAAGATTATTCATAAAGCCGAATTGCTCTGGCACGATAGTATTATTTTCCTCAAGAAAATCATCAATTATTCTTCTTATTTAATCATGAGAACATATTGCTGAATATTACTCTACAAGTATTCTGGTGTGAAAAAAAGGCGGGGCCTAATACCATTACGGATAAACTAGCATAGTTAGCAGGTCTAGATCATGGAATTTCTGTTTTCTCTGGTAACAGGCTCCGCCTATTCTTCCCCCACTATTATATTTTGACCAATTTTATACAAAATATTTTTTGCTTTATTTAATTGAAGAGCGTTAATTAAATGCATGTTTGGGCAGTAAAATCATCAAAGTCTTCCCTTTTATATTCTAGTAAAAAATGGAATTAATAGCAGAATTATAGCAGTTAAAAAGAAAAGGAAGATCTCTTTCAAACGGAAAAATTTATTACGAACCAGTTTTTGAAAATCTGTAAATTTCATAAAACTTGTGTACTTTAATCATATGCGTGAAGCATGTACTGCAACTGTTTCTATCTAGAAAATCAAATAAAACAAATAAGAAATAGTTCATAAGTTTATTAATTTATTTATAAATTTTAGTTTACTTAACACTTTCGCAACCGCTGACGTAGATTCACGTCATTTGAAAATTCGTAACTTCGCCAGTGGGCGTTTCTACCGTAATTTGCGTTTTGTTTATATCTTAAGTATATACTCAATATCCATATTTTTACTCTTAAATATACCGTGGATGCAAATACTAATAATAGAAAGAATATAATATATAAAATATAATATATAGAATAATATAATAAAAATATAATATATAGAATATAATATATATATATAATAGAAAGAATATAATTATAATATATACCCATTTACAATATGAATGTGAATACAGAAATTTTGTTCTGAAATATTGTAACTTGATAGAATAACGCTTACAGACGGACCTTACAGTCAAAAGACAAAGACATGCGGTCGTGAAAGTGTTAATTTTATTTCTTTATGCTGCAGGTGTTGTAATCCCCGCCCTTTTTTGGGGATACTTTCAGATATGAGAAATTTTCGCCTTTTGTTGGTACCATTAAATTCATAAAAAAATATTTATAGTATGTTTATAAAAAGTTTTGCTATTAAATGTGATAGAGATTATTATGTAAAAAGAGTAGTAGCAATAGTAATGGAAATGTCTCATCGCTGAAAGGGTCCTGATAAGTGCGGGGACTAGTGCTTCAGATAAACAGACCGCGGAAAAAAAAAAAAAAAACTCGTACAAATCGATCATATTTTTTAACAATAAACTATTTAATTCAACTTTTTATTATTCTGAACACTATTTTTAATCTAATAAATACACCATAAAGACACAGACGATTTATATGCACGTACTAGCTCACAAAGTGGTAGAACTTGTTTCCGGAAATTACACTGTTCGTCATGATAATTGCTTCTGACACAATTTCAGCATATTCTTATGTAAAATGACCTCCTGAATACGAATATAACCACCATTTTCCCCAATCAACCACTGTTTTCTAGATACACCCCCTCTCTCATTTTGATCATTGCTTGGTAATTTTATACACGTCAGTTTGATTTGGAGAGGAAGGAGGATAATTTTAACCATTAAATGTCTTCTGACCTGTGGAGCTACAGAGGTAGTAAGTTCTAAAACACGAACATTTGTAGTAAGGAGGAAATTTGAGGGGGAACTTATAACATAATTTGAAATACTCTTGTTATAAACCCTAGTAAATCGGAATTCTTTTGTGTGGCGTCTCATAAATGACTGGTGAAAACATTTCATACCATATTATATGGGACATGTGCTTATAGGCCTATAAAAAATATATCTTTATTTTATTTTGTTTAGCGTAGTTAAAAGATGTTAAAATATACTAACAAAAAATATCTCCCGTAATCATAATGTATTTCAGTTCTTCTGGATGTCCTTGTGCATAAAATATTTGTCCGATATCAATTGAAAGTATCACATAAATTCTCCATATGACATAAAATTAGAACACCGAATTTGGATTTCCATCTAATATGTTTTAAAAGTATGCTGATTAAGAATAAACACAGAGACCAGTCGCAAAAAACTTGATTTTCTGATTAAGACAAGCTGAATATACGTGTGAAATATACCAAAAATTTAGTTTCGAAAATCTGATCCCAAAGCATTTTTCCTTTCTAATACGTATTTTTAAGAGAATATGGTAAAAAAAAAAAAAAAAAAAAAAAAAAAAAAAGAGGGGAGGGGGCGCTTTTCTCTTTTCTCCCCAATATTTCCCCAAGAATTTATTTTTTCCCCAAAATTTCCCCACAAGCAAACGTTTTCCCCAAAATCGCGAAATTTTTTCCCAATCTGTCAATACTGCTGAAGAGAAAACTTAAATGATTTAATTGCAAATATGTGAAATCATTTTGTTTTACAATGTAAAATTTTAGAAAAATGTGTAAAGGCGTGGCTTACGTTACAAGATAGGAACATTTTCTATCCTGATATGTTAAGTTTTTCTTTTTAAATATTAAATATTTTTTTTCTAGTTTTTCACTGCTAAAATTTCGTTTTAACCCTGCTGTCGTCTTTTTTTTTTTTTTTTTTTTGAGTATTGTAGGGTTCGTACACCTCAAGTTAAATGTTATGTTACAGAAAATACGGTAAAGCGAAGATTACTGTTTGAAACAAAAATATACATTCGATAATCGTTTTATTATTATTATTAAAATTTAATAATTTTTATAAGATTTTTTATCACGAATTTTCTGTTTTAATCTTGTTGTAACATTTTTGGATTTGCTTACTGTACCGTTTGTGAGCTTTATGTTATTTAAATTTTATCGCATGATGAAATTGCAAAATATTGAAATTTTATAACATGTTATTTTTAATACAAAATCAAATAGTAGAAAATAGCTTTTTTTTTTTTGTTAAAATCTATTGATGAAACAAAGCTCAATATTATTTATTTTCAATTAATTGTAATAAAAAAATTCGCATTTATTATGGAAAAGAATTTAAAACAAAGTAATATGTCTTATTACTTTGAAAGATATAGATACTGATCTTACACTTTTAAAAATTAAGAATTCAAGTAGACTCCTGTATAACGCGGGATATTCGTTCTGGGCAATAGGAAATCGTGCAGTGATGCCAGATTGGGGATTTTGTCCCCATTTTGGGGTTTTATGAGGCTTTTGGGGACAATTTTGGGGATCAAATGTTTGTGGGGACTTTTTTGTGGAATTCTAAAATTTTTGGGGACAAATTTGGGGAGTACAACTTTTTGTCAATGTTGGCAGCGTAAGGACTTATCCCTACGACTAGAGACTTTCAATAGCTTTATTGTTATTTGGGGATTTTTTTCAAATATTGCCTTCATTCGGGAAAAAAAAAAAAAAAAAACTGAGCTTAAATCATAGAAAAATCTGCTTGATATTTTTTTTTTTTTTTTTGAAAAAATTTTTATTTTCCCTTTTTAGTAGAAATCAAGTTGGGAATTTTTTTGAAAAAAAAAAAAAAAAAACCGTGACTTGAGGAAATTTGAAGACCTGTTTGGGGAAATAATTTTCAACCATCTGGCATCACTGAAATCGTGCTATGTGTTATATGCATTGTCAGACCACTTTATTCAAGTTCAATCCAATACTGAAAATTTTTATTTCATTTTAAATTTTGTTTTTTATTGTTTCTAAGTAAAGTTTCGATATTTACGATACAAATTAACCTATTTTTGTAAAATTAACGCATTGCAGGCGAGAAATTTTGATGGCATTCCAAATGAATAATACTCCACATTCCGACTTTCTTTCTGAAACAATACTTTACATTAAAAAATGTTTATTTTTTCTCTAACTTAATTTTATTTGACTCTTTATGGAACTCTAACCACCTATAAACGAATGAAATTTGCCTTTACGATTGTTGATGATAAAATTTTAGTTATTTAATCATGAATTTGTTAAATAATTTGTTTTGTTTTTGACAAAGGCGGGACTAATTACTCAAAATAGGAATGCTTTTGAACATTATCTTCTTTCTATTGAATATTAAATATCCTTTCTCAGATTTTTCTTTAAATCTTGTTATCGATATTTTTGTACATTGTGTATTGTAGGTTTGTACGCTTCAGATTAAATGTAACACTTTATAGAAACACATTTATGCGGGGCTTACTGTATTAAAAAATATATATGTATATATACCCAACAGAAGTAAATAAATTATTTTTTCTTAAATATTAAACATTTATTTTTTATTTTTACCTCTATTATTATTATTATTATCATTATTACAAATTTTATCTTGCTATCTACATTTTTGTAATTGAATATTGCGGGGTTCATATGACTCAAGGTATTTAAATTTTAATGTATGAAGTGACGCAATAAACAGTTTCATTTCTATTAAAAATGAAGTATTAAAAAAATATATTAATTCAAAAACTGTATTTAAGATGAAAAAAATATAAATCATTTACGCCTTAGAGGAATCAAAAATTTGACTAACCCTTTCGCTACCAACATTTTAAAAATAAAATAAAAATTATGAAAATTTCACACATTGTTAATTATACTCCCAATAAGCTAAAAGCACCTGAAAATAATTTTTAACGATATTTTCTTTTTGTTAGAGAATGTCCTTGATCAAGGACATTTGTACTCAAAGGGTGTGGGGTAGACTACAATGAAAATGCACTGAAAGTGAAAAAACAAATTTATTATACCGATACAAAGCTTTTAAAGATTGCAAAAAACAACTGCAGGGATGGAACACGGGCGCAGAATTCATACCACTACCAATGTAAGAAAAATTTCTACTCCTTAAATCAACGATATTATAGGTAAAGAAATTACTTAAACGGATTCCGGTATGAATTCTGCGCCCGTGTTCCATCCCTGCAACTGTATTTCATGCGTTTATATGAAAATCTTTAAAACAGTTTCTTTCTTTACTGAGGCATAAGTGTACTCGGCATTTTTCACACCGGACATGTGATTTTCCTTTGCATTGACTATTTTTGCAGCGTCCTGCTTCCTTGCAGCCGCTATGAATGGGTAAATGATCAACTGTATCGAGTTGTATTGCTTTATCAATACAAAAAACCCTTAACGGGTTAAAAGTTTGTGACGCAGCACTGTACTTTATAGCTATAAGAATTAGAAATACGGGTCTTAAAAATAATGATATAAAATTTTCAGTGGTGCTTTGATATTAATTAAATTATACATAGATTTCCTTATTTGAATTTGCTTTTTCCTTTTATTTATATTTACAGTGTAAACGTTATTTTCAACATAAAATAATATATAGCATTTACTCATTGATACCTTTCCATTCACATGTCTTATACTATGAAAGCATGTGTTTTAAAAGAAATTATATGAAATTCCAGTAACGCAGTGGTGTTACATTAAATGATTTGTTTTTAAATTTCACTGCAATTATTTTGTTTTGCATATTAAAGTATATGTGCACATTGAAATAATGCTTTTAATTTTCAAATACGCTGTCAAATATATCACTTTCATTAAGCTTATATTATGTACTGAAATATATTTATTTCAATGAAATATTCTACCTTTTGCATCACGCCATCCAAAACTGAAAATATTTTCACAATTTTTTTCTTTGCAGCACAATATCTATTTGCATGCATTTTCAATTTATTTGGATGAAATGACACAAAGTAAACATTTCCATATATTTTACTTACAGTTTTGGATGGCGTGACGCAAAAGATAGAATAATTCATTGATATTAAATAATTAAATAATATCAATATAGCTGATATTAAATAATATCAAAATAATATGATTGAAAAAAGGTTTACCTGAACGTAAGCACGTGGTGTCATGCAAGATTAAATATTCCATCTATATAACGGTCTGGTGCTACCATTTATTAGTGTTACTTTAAAATATCAGTGCTTTTGGTAAAAAAAAAAAAAAAAAAAAAAAAACTAAAAATGCAGACAAAATTTTGAAATTAGTTTTAAAAGTCTTAATTTCTTTTTCAAATGCATGTCCTTGATCATGGACATCAGTCGTGAAAGGGTTAACTGTGTAAAAATGTTAAATTTGCCTCACGCTTTATACAGTACAGTTATTAGCGCTGGATAAATACTTATCTATATTTTTTGCTCGTGTTTTGTTAGGCAAGTTTAGAAGCAAACGTAACACTTTCTATGGACTGACTTCGTTTTATTTCATAATTAATATTTTTGTACGTTTTTCAGGTATGACTTAATAAATAATGTCCATTCTATAGTAGGTCATAATTTATTTTTTCTAAATGTATAGACGAACCCCTAACACATTTGCGCTTATGTCTCCCTCAGGAATTGATTTAAAGTTTATAAATAGGACTTTTTTTCGAACCGCCTTGATCTCAGAAATTTGAATATGAGGTGAAAAATAGGGATTTCCATTGAAAAAAATGAAGTTGATGCCTGTTTTAATATGTAGATTACCCCTTAAGCAAAATCTATTTATACCATAAGAAACTAGACGTTATTACTAATCTATTGACACTAGCCGCATATTTATAGGACGATTTGCGACAAAAGTAGTCTGGCGGGGGACTTTTTTATTTTTTGCTGACTGATTTAAGATTTTATTAATAATATTATATTGGTGAAATAAATTTCCTGCAAAAGTATTTTTGATAACTCATGAATATTTTATTAATGAAGATCCACCCACACTTTTAATTATTAATTTAAATAAGTTTCTTATCCCCAATTACTTTTTAATTTATCGAAGTTAGCTTTAAAATAAAATAACTGTGAGTCTGATAGTAATTATTTTAACAAAGCTTTTGAAAAGAGAGAGAGAGCTGAAAATGTTTGTTGAAATTAATGTTAATAGACATAGAGAGAGATATGCGCTGTGACTTCTTGCCTATAACAACTGAGTTATACAGTCCATACAAGCGTAGAGATTCTCGATAACTTTAAAACTATCATGTCAAATTACTTACAATAATAGCCATCGCTTGCTGCCCCGAAGCCCCGAAGGACGCAAGCGAGGTGAATATACTTTTCGATTTAAAAGACTTATCTTCATGCGTTCGAAAAATATTGAAAATGTATCTCATTTTCCAACAATATTTGACGGTGTAAGTAAAATAATACATTAAACATAAATTAAAATATAATGAATTCTGTATTCTAATATTAGTTACAATTTTAACAACAGTGTTCGCACTCCCCGTCCTTTTTTTCAGGTCATTTTCAGGAAAGATAAATTATTTTTGACGCTATTCTCATAAAGTAACCTTCTATTTATTCACGATATATCAATAATTAATATCTTGGAGATATCTGCATAAAATCAGTGGATTCGAAAAAGGCGTCAGTTTCTCTCCCCTGATAGAAACTGGTAAGAGGGTGGAAGTACAAATCCTGAACATAGATCAAATGCATCGAAAAAGAAATAACATACAAAGTATTTAATGACCATTATAATGTACGTTAAAACATGATAGAAGAGCTTATGTGGAGTACAAATTAACAGGACAACGGTGTTCAATCTCCAACCATTCTCAAGTTATCGTTATTTCGCACGTATGGAATGCAAAATGTTCTGCTCTAAAAAAAATCACAGTTTTTAATGTTTCTACAAATGCTGAAAAAAAAAAAAAAAAAAAAAAAAAGCACTTACTCAAGTGAGCAAAAACAATTTTTAACCGACTTCAAAAAAAGAAGGAAGGTTCTCAATTCAAACCGTATGTTTTTTTTATGTTTGTTAGCTCATAACTTCTGAACGGATGCTCCGATTTTGATACTTTTTGTTTTGTTGAAAAGGTCTTGGTCTACAATAGGTCCCATTGTAATATCTTTACGATCTAAAGAAAATACAGGTTGCCCCAAAAAATCAGTCCCAACTCTTTTAACTGCTGAACGGCTGCAGCTATAGTGATAAAAAATGGTATGTAAGTATAGCAAAGTGGCCATGCAGTACAAGGTTAAACCGCTTGCAGCGCCATCTGGTGGAAAATAGCGGAGTTAGTGTTCCTATCTCGAAAACGGTTCTAAAGAAAAAGTGAATTACAAAGCAGAAGAGTATTACCGATTTAGTACAAAAAGATAGTTTAGACATTCATGTTAACGTTTCTATCTCGGAAACGGTTCAAGACAGGGGGATAAAGTGAATTATAAAATTGCAGAGCATCATCGATTTAGTACGAAAAGATAGTTTTGACACTGATGCTAAAAATACAAGGCTAAAAACGTGCATTTTTTTGTTCGCATTTTCTTACACTATATACATTTGAGCTACATTGCTCACGTTGTAGCGTAGCTGGTGAGACATACGCTATATAGTTCAAAATACAGTTACTTGATACATTTTGTTTTGTTGTGGAGATCTTGGTCTGAAGTAGGCCCCCATTATAACATCTTTACAATCTAAAGAAAACAAAGCGCCATCTGGTGAAAAACAGCGGAATTAGCGCTCCTATAGCAAAAACGGTTCAAGATGGGAGAAAAGTTAATTACTACGAAGTTGTAGAGCATCATCGATTTACTACGAAAAGACAGTTTTTAGACATTATTGCAAAAAATAGAACGCTTAAAACGTGCAGTTGTTTGTTCGCAATTTCCTGCACTGTACACACTTGAACTACGTTGCACACTTTGCAGCGTAGCGGATGACACGTATACTCTGTGGATCAAAGTACTGTTACTGTAAGCGGTCACATCGATTAGCGCAAAGTCGTTTTTAACCAACTTCAGAAAGGAGGGCGTTCTTAATTCGAGCTATGTGTTGTTTTTGGTGTTTGTAAGCTTATAACTTCGTAAGAGATGCTCTAATTAACCGACTTCAAAAAGGAGGAGGTTCTCAATTCAAAGCGTATGTTTTTTTTGTTTTTGTTTGTTAGCTCATAACTTCTGAACGGATGATCCGATTTTGATACTCTTTATTTTATTGCAAAGGTCTTGGTCTGAAATAGGTCCAATTGTAAGATCTTTACGATCAAAAGAAAATGCAGGGTGCCCAAAAAAAGTCAGTCCCGACTCTTTTAACTGCTGAACAGCTGCAGCTACAATCATAAAAGTGGTATGTAGGTATAGTAAAGTGGACATGTGCTATGCGATTCAACCGCCTAAAGCGCCACCTGGTGGAAAAGAGAGGAGTTAGCGATCCTGTCTCGGAAACGTTTCAAGACAGGGGAAAAAAGTGAATTATAAAATTGCAGAGCATCATCGATGTAGTACGCAAAGATAGTTTAGACATTAATGCTAAAAACAGAACGCTTTAAACGTGCATTTGTTTGTTCACAATTTCCTATTTTTTTCACACTTGAACGACATTGCATATGTTGTAGCGTAGCGGATGACATTTATGCTATGTAAAATTCAAAGCATGGTTATTGTAAGCGGCCACATCGATTAGATGTTTTAAACCGACTTCGTAAAGGAAGAGGCTCTCTCGTTGTTGTTGTTGTTGAAATTTGTTAGCTTATAACTTCGTAAGAGATGATTTAATTTTAATACTTTTTTTGTTGTCGTAATGAACTTGACCTGAAATAGGTTTCATTAGGATTTCATTAACATATAAACAAATTACAGGATACTCACAAAAGTCTGTTCTCACTCTAACTGCTGAACGCATGCAGCTACACTGGTAAAAGCAGTATGTAATTATCGATGTTGAAACTTCTGTCCGTCAGCTGCAATGCATATTTTGCTCTTTGTTTGAAATTTACGCTGCGCAATTTCCAGCGCAGCGGGTGACACGTATTCACTGTAAAGTTCAATATATATGCCTAACAGAATTTTCGGTTACGAATACAGCGTATCCGTTCTTTACATTTCTAAAGACTTTTTTATTTAACGTATGTTCATTCAATAGATAGTCTTTTGCTCATATCCGATAAAGGCAAGAAAAGTGACACAACTTAAAAATGCAGCATTTGAGAAAAATCAACTTAAATATAACTTGACTAGAATAAAACTGGCACAACTGTCTCTCGAGTGGATAACTTTCTAGATGGAGATGTAACTTTTTTCTTCACATTGGGTGCATTTCATGTATTTTTCAGTGACATAAACCATGTTTTGAGTATTGTCACTTTTCTTGGAAGTTGTGGTTTGTGGAACGTCCGTCGAAAGTCTTCTGATGCTCTGCTATATAAATAAGTTTTCACTGAAAAGAGAAAAATAAAATCTTTTTGTAAAAAAAATAGAACCGACTCCAAAGAGGAACTATTCAAACAACTAAAAATGAAAGAAAATTGGCAGAAAATGGAACTGTAAATTGCGCCTAAAAGTATAAAATAATTTCCTTCGCCAAACAACCTATAACACTACAATTAATCATAACTTTTGAAGTCGGCGCAAAATTAAATAAAAATTGATACCTTTATTCAATACAAAAAGCAAATCCTATTCAAAATACACATCTCACATCGTTACCTGCAAAACGCAGACGAAAACTACTTTGATTCAAGAAAACAAATAAGATTTCGTAAGCAGCAAAAGTTATCGTAGATGCTGGTATCTGACGTCCTTGGTGAAAGAAAAATCGCAAAATTATCTGGCAAACATATTTAATTTCTTTGGGATATCATGATTATTTTGATAAGGTATATCAAGAGAGTAATCAAGAATATGAAACAACACATCGTACAATATATATTATGAAAATATACATCTTGCGTGTATATTTTTTCCTTACGTTTTGATCTCCAAATCTAAAAGCCATCAAGGATGATAGTTATCAAAGTTATACCAAATTTGCAAAGGAAACTCAAACTTCGTAGAAACATAAATACCGCATTGTGAAGAATGTTCACTGTTCTATGAAGATGCTACTAATGGACCAATTGTATATAGTGATAAAATAATAAAGGAAACATGAAAATGGATCATTCGAGACAACAGCATTTATTGCTACCGATCTAAAGGCAAAACTTTAAAAAGTAATTAAATTTTATTTAATTTTGCGCCGACTTTAAAAGTTATGATTAATTGTAGTGTTATAGGTTGTTTGGCGAAGGAAATTATTTTATACTTTTAGGCGCAATTTACAGTTCCATTTTCTGCCAATTTTCTTTCATTTTTAGTTGTTTGAATAGTAGTTCCTCTTTAAAGTCGGTTCTATTTTTTTTACAAAAAGATTTTATATAAGATGATATCAGTCTCCTTAAATTATCTAGATTTATCGGTGATTTATAAGAGTGAAACCTGTGAAAAATGCAAAATCAAGCTGTCATCGAAATTTGATATCAGCAATACAGCAAACAACATTTTAATTACAGTCATTTTTATAAAAAAAAAAAAAAAAAAAAAAAAAAAAAAACGTGCCTATTGTGACAGCTTTCGAAGAATCTTATGTTGAACATCACTGATTGCTTATTTCAGAAAATTTTTAAATCTTTGCAAAAGATCATTGAATTTCTAGTCTTTTTGAAAATAGGCTCCGCCTATTTCACCTACATGGTTTGTTTTGACAATAAAACCACCAAATGCTTTCCTTTATATTCTGATTAAAAAAAAAAAAAAAAAAAAAAAAAAAAAAAATGAAAAATAATTACAATTCAAAAAAGGAAGTTCTCGTTCAAATAGCAAAAGTTATCACAAATCAGTTTCTGGAGAATCTGTATATTTTCCCATACTTCTAAACTTTAATCTTAAACATGAAGTATGTACTGTATATCTACAGCATATATTTCTATCGAAACAATAAAATAAAACAGACGTCAAATATTCCTCACGTTTAGTAATTTATCTAAATTTTTGTGTAATTAATTTATTTTTTATGCTGCAGGTATTATAGTCGCCCCCTTTTTGGGAGACACTTATAAGGACAAGAAATTTTCGCCTTTTTTCTCTCCACTAAATTCATAGAAAAATATTCCTCATGTCATATTTTTTATAGTAGTGTTCTGCTATTCAGTACAGTGGAGATTATTGTATAAAAAGTGTAGTAGCAACAAAACGAAAAGGTCTTATCCCTGAAAGTGTCCTGAAAAAAGGCGGTGACTGCTACTTCTTTTAAACTGACCGTGAAATTTAAAAACCTGTACAAATTTATCACTTTCTAAAAATAAATTTCTCTTAATATTGTTTTGAATCTAATAAAAACACCTGATGATTTACAAGAACGTACTGGCTTACTAAGCTGTGACCTCTGTTGTCTGAAATTTTATTTCTTATACTATGGGGAATAGATTTAACCCACACTAAAAGTGGGGTAAGGGGAGTGCTTAGAGAATACGATATTAAACAAAGGTGTGAAAAACAACTCACGTAATTTCTCCCATTAAAAAAATGTTGAATTTTTTCATTGGCATAATCCTTGAAAATGAAATTACTGCAAACATTTAATAATCTTTCCATCAGATTGCAATTCCATCCCGTAATTTTGGAAATAAATTTATTATTTTTGCGTAAAGTTTCTTCTTTATTTCTTTACTTTTTTTTTTTTTTTTTTTTTTTTTTTTTTTAATAAATAACAATACAATTGCGAAATTTTGTGCGTTCTGTAGGGTATATTAAAGAGTAATAAAATTCTTTTTTTATAATTGAATAGATTTTTATACATTTTGTTATTGCTTTATAATCATTTAAATACTAATGGTTATAGTTATAATAGCTATTGTTTCTTATGACGATTACACTGTGTGACACGATATCGGTTCACATAAAACTGATGGCTATTATTGATAGTTATGAGTTACAGTATATCGGCATTATATTTTTTTTGTTTTTATCACGTCTCGTTTTTATCACTTCTCGTTCTCCATTATTCAAACAGCAAATCTGCATTTTAATAATAAAAAAAAGGGCGGGATTATGTCTTAACGAGGCGGAGTTTTCCCACTGCAACAAGAGAAGAGCTACCTTGCAATAAACGTACCCAAAAAATTTGACATGTTAGAAAAATATGCGTATATGTTCCTATTCATCGATAAGTATGGAGGAATGAATACGCAAATATGGAATGGGTAATTATTATTTTTTTTTTCTAACACAGTTTAATGTTATGAGAGTAGTAGTTTTAATTTTTTGTTTGTATACTGTGAAAAATAAGAAACTGAATATATCTGAACCAAATTTACTACAGAAAATGTTGATTAGACATGAGTTTAATAAAATGGAGAATTACTATTGGAAAAACCCTAAAGACGTAAAAGAAATCTACAGTCCTTTAAAACTGTAGCTCCAGATTGGGCCGAATTACAAATGTAAATGTCTGTAGTGGGCGTGTACTATAGATAAAGCAAACGAAAGCAACAGAAAAAAATAAGTTATAAATTTTGCATATTTTGTGCACAATATATATTTTCAACGACTTATATAGTGTTAAAAAATATAATAATAAGAGTGTTTGTTACTGTATTTTGTTTAATAACTTTAATAAAATTAAAATATGTACATACTGCGAATTCAATATTTCACTTTTTTAACTGTACATAAAATATGTTACGTGTTAGAGAAAAATACTTATATGTACAGTCACCCCAAAAAAAAAACGCCACCCCCCCACCTAATTTTGCCGTAAATTATCGTAGAAACATGCGACTGGTACCAATCAGTTTGTAATAACGTCTAGTTTATAATGTTATAGTTAGATTTTACTTAGGGGGTCGTCTACATATTAAAACTGACATCAACTTCATTTTTTTCAATGGTAACCCCCATTTTTTATAATTTATTTGAATTCTTTGGATCAAATCATCACGGAAAATGGTATAGTTTATATATTTCGCTCAATTTTTCATAGAGTTATAAGCTGTCAAAGTTTGGGGGTGCTAATGTTAAATGAATGTGACAAACATTAAATCATATCTTCCGAAATAATTATGATATTTAAATTCTGTTTTTTTTATTCGTTAGAATGAAGTAACCCAAACATATTCCATGCAAATTTTTGCTAAAAATACATTTTTTGAATTATGAAAATTATTAATAAATTCATATTTGAAAAAATTATGAATTATGACCTATGTTAATTTTTGCACGAATAGAACGGGCAGAGCCTCCTTAAGTAGATGCCTTCCACGCGCGGCGAATCTCAATGTTAAATTAGGCAACATTTAAAAAACAAAACTAACGCTAGGTGACAGCACCTACGCAGAGCAACAATTTTCTGCTGTTTCATAGACAAGTTATATTTTTCATGTAAAAATCTAGCTATTAATTTCAATTTAAAGTCTAAAATTGTATTTCTTTTTTTCTTTTAATTTGAAAAAATGATGTGAAAGTGCTTTATCGTAAATATTTTCAATAAAATATTCAAATATTTATATTTTAAAAAGTATAGGGTTTAAATTTCTTCGAAAGTTGGCAAGACCTATTTTAGCTTTTCAACTAATTGAATTACAACGTATCAAATAAATAACACCTTTTTTTTTTCAATATACTATTAATTAAAAAACGGAATTTAAAATTAAATAAGCAAAAACATGGCATATCTATCACGCGATTAAATTATTTTTTATATATTTATTCAATAAAAATTTCAAATTTTTTTTTAATTTAGATATCAGATGAAAGTTTCGTTTATATAAATTAAAATCTCTGAACTTTAAATGAGTTTCAGTTCAGAATGAATAATTTATAATGATAAATTATTAAAATCATGTCTTTTTTTTTTTTTTTTTTTGTCATGTCCTTTACGTTATTTTTACCTTATTAGATGTGAATTATTTTTCTTAAATCGAAAATTTTATATTATTTATAAGAAAAATAGACCAGCACGTTAACGAGATAAGTTAACATTCAGTAATAAAAATTGGAGAAGAAAACAATCTGTTGTCTAGTCCGTCGCAAAAAATAAATAAATAACCATTAAGATTTAAATTTTTAAAATTAAGGATTTCTTGAGTATAAGTTTTCTCTCGCACCAAGTTTTTGTGTTAGGTGTTTTTCATATAAGACTAAATTTAAATGCACAATCTGATGTGCACATAGTTTATTGAAAACATACAGGGCTATCCAAAATTAAGCTAAACGTTCTTTTCTGTAGAATGTGTGCTTTGCTACACTTTTTTTATTTCGACGAATACTGTTAAAGAACGAAAATTAATTTTTCGAACCTATAATGTAAACAAAGTATTTTTTTTTTTTTTTTTTTTTTTGAAGTTCTATTTTCAACTCAGGTTTTTGAATAAAGTCACGTTTTGAGGTTCCCTGAATACAAAAAACTTTTTTTTTTTTTTTAGTTTTTAGCGATTGATTTATATGCATATTTATTATCAGAATAACTTAAAAAAAACAAATGCAGGAAATTCACAATTGTATTTTAAAACTCGCATTAGGTTTCAATTTGAAAAATTTGATAAAGATTGGCAAATTTAAGGACAAATTAATAACATCCTTGAAATATTTTTACTTCCATTACCCTACTACCGTAGGTAATGAAAGTATTGTGTTCGGTCCAAAAATTCGATATCGAGTTTTCCCCTGATTTATATTTAGCCAGTATATGTGTGTGTGTGTATACATGTGAGTGTATGGATGTGGGGATATTTTTCATTTTTCTGATAATTTTTCAAATCAGTACTCATGATATTTAATTTTTACATGAATTTTTAATTCCATATTCCATTTCTGTGGTAAAAGGTTAATAAAAGTAATGTTTTGAATCTTAAAACTTAATATTTTTAAAAAGAACAAAAGTAGAAATAAAAATTTTCTATTTTTTCTTTTCAAGATTCCCAACACTTTTGTTTCGATTTAACTGAAATAATCAAATTTTTATACGCATTTACACAAGTCTTTAAAAAACAGTGGTATTAAAAAAATATAAATCAATCTTGTTCCTATATTGGAGTATTTTATAGTTTTATTCATTTTATGAATAAAACTACAAAATACTCCAATATAGAGTGACTTCAAAGTAACTAAGAACAAGTTATTTTTCTGTATTCCTACATCAATAAATAAAAATTTTATTTCATTTTGTAATAAGCATAACTATTTTATTTGTTAAATCTAACTTACTAACAGAGAGGTGTCAACCCTTCGAATTTTTATATCATAATTTCTTTTAAATTTATCTTCGTCTTAATCACACAATTTACGATAATAAAGAAAAATAATGTTTTTTGTGAAAAATATTATTGATATTCAAAAATCCGGAGGTAATTTTGCATTAATTATTTATGGAGTTTACATACCTTGTCTGGAAATATTTGGAAGCAATTTTTTACGCTGAATTGCATTGCTTGGTATTTCGTGGAAACATATATTTTCACGGCTACTGTCTGATTTACAAAATGGAACGACGCAATACACCATATTATAAAAAAAAAAAACCTCTCACATTTGTTAAATTAATAAAACACAAACCAGAACTCAATTGAAACTCAATTGCATCGCGCTCGCGGGAAATAAACATAACTTTACGTACGGTATCAAGCGCCATCTACTGGCTATGTTCTTCTTGTACTGTTGCCAAGTTTTCGAGCGACTCGCTAGGCATCTACTTAAGGAGGCTCTGGAACGGGCATCATCAAAAACATGGGTTTCCAAATTTACAGCTCGTTCCTAACATTATTTTTTGAGTTACAGTGATATTTCACTTTTTATTTCTGTTAGGGGGCCGTCACTTGTTATAATCTGTATCCTCTATAAGTAAATGCTTGTATATAATTTGACGAAAAACTATTTTAATTTACCTTTATGTTATTTTTATTGTTTCCTAAGCAATATTTCAATGTTTATTATACAAATTGGCATATTTTTGTAAAGTTATCACAATGTAGGCGAGGGATTGTGAAAGAATTTCAAAAGAAAAGAAGCCCCGCCTCTGATTCGCTGAAACACTATTTAAAAAAAAAAAGACAAATTTGCATATTCCTATTTGACTCTATATGTGACGCTGGTATGCATAAATCACAATGGTATTTACTACATCGATTATTGAAGACAAAACTTAAATGATTTAATTACAAATATGCAAAATTATTTTGCTTTATATTATAAAGTTTTAGAAAATTTGTGAAAAGGCGTGGCTATTTACATTAAGCCTTGATATGGAAGCTATGTTGCTGTTTTTCGATGCTGCGAAATTTACAAAATATATTTGTGTTAATATACTATACAGATAGAAGAATAATTATATAATATCAACAAATCTTCTTTAATCAATATGTTTATATACATTACTGTATGGAAATGTTTATATATGAATATTGTATTTATTTTTAATGAGAGATATAAACACAAAATACTAAAAAAAAAGAAGAAAATGTGTTATAAATTTTTATAAATCAAGCAAAATATATATGCATACTTGCGAACCTAACCCGTAACATTGTTAGTTCCCGCCTCTGTGTGTACACAATTTAATTTTTAGAGTAATTAACTTCAAATACATTTACGATTAACTCATTGATCGCCACGCGAATAAATCCCATTCAGGCCACACGTGCTGCTTAGAAGCGTGTTATGTTTATCGAGTTTCAATAAACCCCATTAGGCCTTAACGATATAATCCTATAAAAATCCTATTAAAAAAAAAAAAAAAAAAAAAAAAACATGAAGTAAATTTTAAATAAATTGTCAGTAATTACTTAAAACTATGTAAGTTCTGTAGTTTTATATCATATTTTACACTGCCGGCTGACTTAGCCTAAATGGAAAGCTACAGCTCCCAAATGACACACAATACAAAACCCCGCCTTTTTCCAGTGTTTAAAGGGTATTAACGTTTAATATGCTTTATATTCGTTTTGATCTTTCCTTCTCCTCCTTATCTTCTTCTTTTTTCCTTAAAAAAAAAAAAAAGAGTTATGTAACATTTTGACCTTTTCAAGTGAAGATTTAGATTAAGGGTAGTCAGCCTTTCTACACCCACCGTCCACTTCGGCATCTGTGTTAAAGTGTAGAATTTTAGAACACCCCATTAAGTAGTAGGATTTATTATTTTACATATTAATTTGTTACACATTATAAAATATAAAAGCAAAAGAATATCGTGGAGATTTATGTAAAAGTTTTTAATAATGTCATGAAAAAAAAATAATAATTAATTAATTAAAAAAATAAATAAATAAAAATAAAAAAAATCTGTTTTAATATTTTAAAAAAGTCAATTAAAGAAAATGAAAGTACTGCAGTATGAGAACAAACTCCCATTGTCACTGTGAAACGGCCGTGGGAACCAGGTTGAGTGTCGCCGTTTCAGACAATTATACGGCAGCTTGAGTTAAAATAATTTTGAATTTTCAAACAAATTTAAAACCATTCATCTTTTTTTTTTTTTTTTTTCCTTTTGATAGATATTTTAATATCTATTCAAGCTATTTAATTTTCTTCGTATGAAGTGAACTATCTGATGTTTAATCAATAGAAACCAATAAAAAACTTTTAATTCATAAACTAACTCAGAAAGTTCTGTGATTTAGTCATTTTTTTTTTATTTTATAATTAATATTTCTGAAATTTGTTTCCGGTGTGAAACTTAATAAATAATGTATACTGGGTGGTAGATCGTGATTTATATTTTCTAAATGTATAGACGGACCCCTAATACATTTTCACGTGTAACTCTATTTAAAATTGATTTAAGGTATATAAATAGATATGTTTTTCGAACCGCCTTGATCTCAGAAATCTGAATATGAAGTCAAAAATAGGGGTTGCCATTGAAGAAAATGAAGTTAATGCCAGTTTTAATATGTAGACGACCCCTTAGGCAAAATTTAACTATACCGTTATAAACTAGACGTTATTACAAATCGATCGGTACCAGTCAAATGTTTCTACGATAATTTACGGCGAAATTAGGTTGGGGGGTGGCGTTTTTTTTTTGGGTGACTGTACTTATTCAGCGATGCGTGTAAGTGAATAAACAGGCAAAAATGAAAAGTGTACCTATAATTTGTTTATTTATTTATTTATTTTTTTGTAATGCAGTGTTATTTAAGAATTTCATAAACAGCGGTTTCATAACGAGAAATATTATCGTTTAATATTCAATCGATTTTAACGCATAACATAATTAAAACAGCATATTTTTGTAATTATTTGTTGCATGTAATACGGAAATTACATTGATAACTCAGCTGAAGTGTTCCTAATTTTCTCTGTGTCTGTATACTAAGTTAAAATAGTAGCCAGAAGAAATAAAAAAATTTAAACTTATTTTTGAATATCAGAATATTTAATAATAATAATAATAATAATAATAAAGTTAAAAAGCATTTGCTGTTAACTTAGCTTGAAAAACTGATATTTGTGAAATGTGTTTAAAAATCGGTTATATGCTTTTTTTTAAACTTTTTCTTATATTGCTGAAATTTTATGAAATTTCTAAAATTATCTAGAAAAGAGAAGCTCCTTATCCCCCTACTCTAAAAACAAAGTCTCCCTTGAAAAACGGGAGACTTGGCACCTATGTATAATATAATCAAGTTATATAGCTCTTTAGGAAAATGAATTTGCCATTAAAGTTTGCGAAAATGGCTCTAAAAGACATTCCATTGCATTCCTTTGATAATAAATAAAGGTTCTTTTGCACATTAACTGGAAGAAAATGAGTTTACTTTCACTGAAAAATAAAGTCATTAGCGTTCATTTTATCTATTTTTATTACAGAGCTGCATTTTCAGAGTTCACCGTGTTTACTGAAATTGTTTATGTTTCACAAAAGGGACATATTTAATATTATTGGTGTATGAAATATTGTTAATTTTCAATTTATAGGCGGAGAATTAACAAAGTACTTGATATTTAAAGAAAAAAAGCTGACAAAACATTTGATGTAGAATAATTATAAAAAATTAAAACTCAGGTAGTAGTTTGAAACTGTTTATTGGAAATAAATTCTAAAGTTTAATGATTTAAACAATATATATATATATATATATATATATATATATATACATTGTGATGCAGAAGTCGCTGAAAAATAATCGATATATTATTCAAAAAGCACTATGCGGAGCAAATTAGTTTAAATTTTCTTTATCAGGTGGTGCTTAAATTGTAAAATCACTTTTTTGGCACAATACATTCAACAATGTAACTAGGACTATAAACACTCAGTGTGATGGCCATCATTTATTTGACTGATCATCAGACGTTGTGCATTGGAAATTCCCCCCCCCCCCCCCCCCAAAAAAAAAAAAAAAAAAAAAAAAAAAGCTTCAGTATTTGAAATATAGCGTCTTTCAATCAGGCGAATCTATTTAAAATGCGAAAGGATACTGCAAATACAGCGTGATATGTTGGTGAAAAGTGTAACATTTTTTTTTTTTTTATACACAAAAAAATTCTATGCGATTCCGTACATTTCAATGAAAAACGAATAGAACAGTCAGTACTTCTAAAATAATAATTTAAAAAAAAAATTTCTGTGACTTTTGGTTTACCTGGTATATTATTCTTACCACATATTTTTGAGACATTCACACACATACAAATATTTTAATTTTACTTCGGAGCATATTTAGTCCACACCCGTCCTTTTTTACCACCATTTTATTTCATTCTTGCCAACCATCCCATTATGAACCATACAATCTTTAGTACCCGCCTTTTTATTCACACCAGTCAGATTTTAGAGTAATTTTATTTTTATGTAATCGTAACAACATTTGGAGAGAATTACTCTAAAAATAAAGTGGTGTGAGAAAAGCGGCGTTTTTTCAAGGGGCGTTAACAATTGTATGGTTATTCATAGTATATTTTTCTACAATATCTTCGGATGGAATGGTTGGGAGGCACCTGTGACAGCGTCACGCATCCTCCATTACCTAGATGTGGAAACTAATGGAGTGAGAGTCCCGAACAACAATTCACTGCAATGGAGATAGGGGGGGGGACATAAAAAGGACAAAAAACAATAACAAATAATTTTATAGCTTATGGAAAGAGGAAACACAATAATAATAATCTGGTGTGTCACTCACACGACTTTCTCTTACCCTGAAATTTAATACTATAAATATAGGTTGGAGATTAAGAGGTAAGATAACCATGTTATGTAAACCTATGTTAAACAAATCAAATTAGGCTTCGGAAGAGTTTCATATGATAATTAATTCTGTGTGAGGGGGGCTACCGCCACCCTCAACCCCCTGTTTCATTAATGCACCTAGATTTATATAAAATTTAATTCCCGTTATTAAAAAATAATTCTCTTTTTAAAAAATAATTTATTAAAATTATTATTTGAAAAAATTATCTTTTATGATAATGCAGACGATTTCCATATTAGAGAAGTAGTGTAACACTAAACATCCAAAAAAAAAGTCCATTTTATACTCAATATTTAAAAAAAAAAAAACAAAAAAAAAAAACGATTTTTTTTTCTAAGGTTTTTTTTTCGTTAAAAGTGAAAAAAATCGATAACTTTGTTTTAAATTATCGCAGATCGATGGTTCAACCATTCGTTTTAAAGTTATTGGCGAGCTCTTTTGAAAGATACCCATCATGAAAATTTACTCCCCTCGAGGAGGGTCTTCCCCCCCAGGGGGGAGGCGAGGCTCCTACATACACAAAATTTTTTTCCCAGTTAAGTATGGTTTAGTTCAGTCTATAGACGTTAAACTCTACTTTCCTGCAATTTCCCCCATAGACGTAATGTATTAGAATTCTCTTGATTGTCCCTGTACACGAACCATTTGCTTGATCTTAACGAAAAGCTTACTGTAGCATCCCTATATGATACACATTTAGAATACCAAGTTTGAACTTTCTGCCATAATTTGTTTTTGAGATATGCTGATAACAGACAGACACACAGACAGACACACAGACATACAGACAGACACACAGAGAGACACACAGACATACAGACATACACACAGACCATTTGCTAAAAACATGATTTTCGTATTCAGGGGACCTCAAAACGTGTAAATATAACAAAATCTCGCGTTCGAAAATTTGACCCAAAAACAATACTTTCTCTACCTAATGGGTAAGAGAAAGTAAAAATGAGTAGGAAGGTTAAGTACAGCATTACACAACTAGGAGAAAGTTTAGGGATAGTAAGAATTTCTACAATATATAATTATTTTTAAATAAGAGAAAAAATACCCTTCATGAAAAGTGGTATAAAAAAAAGTGAGTACAGTAAAGCTTCGATAATCCGGTATAGATAGGAAATAAATTTTGCCGGATTACCGAATTTTTTGGATTTTTGTGTTCCGAAAACGCATCAAAATCTTCCTCATTCACAATATACAAAGAATTATTTCTTTAAAAATAGCTTTCAAAACATATTTTTCATGTGTATATCCTATTACAAGTGCAAATAATTGAATGACGTTTGAAATAAGCATGGGAAACACTTTCACTCCTTCAAAAATCACATGGCTTTTTATTTTGCCGACCACAAGTAAATGGTGCGTGTGCGTCTTTGCCCCATTTGAACACACTAACTACGTAATAACAGGACTGTAAAAATTTTAATTTATTCTGGAGCATATTTAGCCCTGCCTTTATTTCACACCAATTTTATTTTAAACGTAATTTTTTCTTACTTCATCGTAGTTATATATTGGAGAAAAAATTTCTATAAATAAAGTGCGGAATAAAGGCGGGGCTAAAAATGCCCCGGAATAAATTAAAATGTTGGCAACCCTATAATTAGATTATTATACTCTTTCATTCCTGAATAAGATGGTTCATTTTTACATGCTAAAGTCTTTTTCGGAAAGCATATTAGAAAATTCATTTCAATCAGTAAATCAGTTAAATGAAATGAAAATCCGTAAACTTTTATGACGATCAGTAAAAGTTGGCAAATATGCTGTTTCGAGGTCGTCTGTTAGTAACCCATTGTATAACTATGATTTACGGGCGGGAGGAAAAAAGGGAAAGGAAGTGGAAAAATCCTTGTATTATAATGTTCCTCAATAAATTAAATTGTTGATATATCTGTACTCAGTTTTTAAGTGTCTTTACTTATTTCAATTTTTAGATGATATAAAAAAGAGTACTTTTAAAAGTATTTTTATTTTTTATAAAAATACTTTTTAAAGTGCTTTCTTTTTCCTTAATTATTGCCGGCTGATTTTGATAGTTTTATGCAGAAATAATTAAAAAATAAAAGCCAAAGCAAAGAAAAGGCAACTCAAAATATAATTTGGCTTTCACTCTTAACTTAACGCATAAGGATTGAAAATTACTACTGTTATCAAATATTGACATGTTCGATTTGCTACTATTATTACATCAAATTTTCCTTTAAATACGCCTCTGATTCTTGTTTTCTATTGTATACAGGATGATTATAATTCGAATAATTTTATATATGTCCGTTTAACGCATTTAATTAATTTTATATATTAATGTATTTAGTTAATTTTATATATATCCGTTTAATGTAATTTGAAATTTATTCCTAATTGATAACGATGGGAAGTTGTTATTCGGTTTAAATCTTGATACTATTGATTCGCTACTTTTATGTCATCTAACTTTTCATTAACATGAACCTCTGTTTCTTGTCTTTTATATACAACAGAGATGACAATTTTTATAATTTATTCCAGAGCATTTTAAACCCTGCCTTCTTTTCGCACCAGAATTTTTGTAACATGTTTCTCTATAATATGTGACAACGAATAACACTTTCGTGACCACATGTTTTTGTCTTTTTAACAGTAAGCGCCACCCGTGGGCGTTATTCTTTTATATTACATTATTTTAAATCAATGTTTTCTGTATTCATATTGAAAATATAAGTTAATATGCAGTACGATTATACTATTTCTAATGAAAGTGTTTGTATCTATAATGCATCGATTGCACAAATGTGAATATTGGGTGTAATATTAAGAAATAATGTAACATATGTAATCTAAAGAAACGCCCACTGGTGGAGTTACAGACTTTCAAATGACGTGAATTCACGTCAGCGGTCAAAAGAGAGAGAGAGAGAGATAATGATCGAAAGTTATTAATGCTATTAAATTTTGATAGATTCGATTTCGCTTTTATTAAATCACTATACCTTTTTTAATATGCACCTTTGATTCATGTTATCTATATACAAAATGGTTATATTTCAAGTAATTTTATTTGTTTTCATCTAGAGCAGAGGTACCAGGTTACCAATTAGATATTATTAAGCGTTGTCCGTAACTCTGGTACCGAAATTCAGGGATGGAACACGGGCACAGAATTGATACCAGTATCAATGTAAGAAAATTTTCTACTTCTTAAATCAACGATATTATAGGTAGAGAAAGTTCTCAAACGAATAGCGGTATAAATTCTGCGCCCGTGTTCCATCCCTGGAAATTTCTTATTTTTATTATTTTGCAATAATTATCTGCGATTAAATATAACGAAGATTACTCTTTCCTTAACGGAAGTGTGAACTTCATATTTAGTTTTGTTTTTAGTAACTCGGTGCACCTGCTCTAGAGCCTGGTGGAATTTGGAATTTCTTCTAATGAATAAATTGTTGAAAGGTATTATTTTTATTAGATTTTGATATATTTGATTTCGTTTCTACTAATGTATCATACTTTTTATCAATATATACCTCAGTTTCTTCTGTATTGAATAGAAGAAAATATTAGATTTGTAAAAAATTTTGAGTTCAGCTATTTGATGGTTTTTACGTTTTATGAGTCCTGGATGCATTTTGATTATTTTTGGAGTAATATCTGACTGTAAAAAAAAAAAAAAAAAAAAAAAAAGATTCTAGCAGCTGTAGATCATCAACTAATGAGCATATTTTCATAAAAATTTATGTTTTGTTGAACCTTGAAATAATTTGTTGAAGATTAAAATTTTTTTATATATTTTATATATATATATATATATATTTATTTATTTATTTATTTATTTTGTCGCCAACAGGCGACATTGATATGCTGCAGTTTCTTCCATGTAAGAGGAAGCTATATTTCTCACCCACTGTAGTGTATAAATTCACTGAACTTAATATATAAGAGGGACATGATAAATTATTTGTTAATTCAATTTAGTGCATATTGATTGGCAGGTGGCGCTGTTATACTGCGATTTTCCCTGATCACGAGATGGCTTAATCTCAATTTTTATAAATCCGCCAAACATAATATATGATAACACTCTTGTAAAAAATATTGTTGATGTAATTTGGTTATGTATCAGTCGACAGACGGTGCAGCTGTTACTCTTCTTTAGCGATTACTTATATAACTATATCTCAGCATTGGTTTGCTAAAACTGCGCCAAACAATATATTTAGAATATTTATTATGAGAAGTTATCATTAATTCACGTTAGATATAGGTGCAATGTAATTATTACATATTGTTGTAATATAATTTTATGTATAATCTATCACACTGCTTTACTATATAATTTACATAAATATAAATTCTTTACTATTTAAAATTTTCACATCATTTCATATCTTACAATTGCAACTTTTTTATATGCAACTCATTATTAAATAAATTATTCTAATCTACAATCTCTCTCTTATATTATTATTTTTAGAATTTAAAACGTTGAATTTCTCGTGTGCTGCACAATTTTAATGAACTTCTTTTCGTCTCTTTTTAGATCCTTTATCCCAAGAATCTTTTCTTCAGAGATTTATGCTATTGTCGTCGCTATACATAAGACATTATAAGAAGTGGACTCCTTATAAATAGAGTCTTTAAAATGTGTTTAAAAATTATATGGATTACTGAAAAATATTTTGTACCAGTAAAAATAAGTAAATGAATGAAAACGTATATATGACCAGAAAAATTCTGGATAATTAAAAGCATTTACTTTTTATTATTAAGTATTATTATTTATCTTTATTTTATCTTATTTAAAGATTATAGTCCTCCGGATTGATTCGTACCGTTTTTTCTATTCTTTCTTTTTATTCAGTTATAGAATTTTGGATGAGAGATAAAGATAAAAAAAAAGAAAGAAAGAATTTTTTTTAAGAATAGGTGCCAAATCTCTGTCATTTTCAACAAAAACTTCATCCCGGAAATTTTTATAGATGTATGCAATTTGTTAAATTTTATTTATTCGTCAAAAATACATGTGACACATTCTTTTCTAGAAATACGGGTGTATAAATTTAATTCATAAATTTACAATGTTGGCAGCTATGCGGTATGAAATAATCCAGGGAATTTGAAGTTCTGCTCGTGCTGTCTTAAAATATTTACTTGTATCAGGTGTAAGAAAACTTAAACTAGGATAAAATTGTCTCAATGTTCTTTGCATACCCCACAGAAAATTAATTTACGAAAGTAGAGAAATATTGAGTAAAAATTTAAACATAGACGAAATTGCGCAGTGCCTTCACCTGCCAACAACTATTCTAATTCCTTTCATAATAGTGGTAGGTTCCGCCTTTTTATCACGCCAGTATGTTTATAGAGTAATTTTCTTTTTATTTAATCGTGATTACATATTGTCGAATATTACTCTAAAATTATAGTGTGTGGAAAATAAGCCTAATGCTATTACGAAATAGATTACAATAATTATAATAGCAGGAGACTTGGCGTTGGAATATTAAACCAGGAATAAACTACTACGTCAGAAACGCCAAAGAAAAATTATTGAGGTGCATACAGCTGTTTCGGTAGCCTAAAGCGTACCGTCATCAGTGCAAAAAGAATTCAGAATCTGGAGAAGTGCTCATATATATAGGAGAGGGACCGGATTTAGTTCAACCAATAGGATTACGGAAGAGGTGGGGAGTGTGGCCAATAGGAATTAAGGAATGTGTAGCTGTGTAAACTGTAGAAAAATTAAGGAAATGTGGACTGAATGTAAAATTTCCAACAATCAGACAAATAGGGAACAGCGAAATCACAATTTACAAGGTTTTTAAAATTTTTATAAATATGAAAAGCTTCAAAGAAATCGAGTTCATGAATGGATTTAGGTCTGCAAATTATTTTAGCTGAATTAAATTTGAAATTATGATTTTCCTCCCAGCAATGTTTAGAAATAGCCGATTTATTGGTTTCTTGTTTGCGGACGTAATTCATATGTTCTTTTAGACGAAATTTAAGACTGCGTTTAGTTTGGCCAATATATGATAAACCACACTGACAGGAAATACTATAAATGCCCCAAGAATTATGCATATCAATAGGATCTTTTAACTGAGAAAAGGTGAGTTTATTGGAAGGCGAAAATATTATTTTAAAATCATATTGTTTGAGAATTTTAGCTATGGTTTGACTGGTTTTAGAAAAATAGGGTAAAACAATACTGATATTAGATGTGACTGATTTAGTAGACGAAATACGAGGGAGTTGTAATTTTTGGATAGCTTTGTCTATAATGGAAGGGTCATAACCTCTGTCAATTGCGATGGCTTTCAGGTATTTAATTTCAGATTTCAATAAAATAGGATTTGAACAAATATTAAGGGCACGGTTTACAAAAGTATATACTTTTGTAAACCGTGCCCTTAATATTTGTTCAAATCCTATTTTATTGAAATCTGAAATTAAATACCTGAAAGCCATCGCAATTGACAGAGGTTATGACCCTTCCATTATAGACAAAGCTATCCAAAAATTACAACTCCCTCGTATTTCGTCTACTAAATCAGTCACATCTAATATCAGTATTGTTTTACCCTATTTTTCTAAAACCAGTCAAACCATAGCTAAAATTCTCAAACAATATGATTTTAAAATAATATTTTCGCCTTCCAATAAACTCACCTTTTCTCAGTTAAAAGATCCTATTGATATGCATAATTCTTGGGGCATTTATAGTATTTCCTGTCAGTGTGGTTTATCATATATTGGCCAAACTAAACGCAGTCTTAAATTTCGTCTAAAAGAACATATGAATTACGTCCGCAAACAAGAAACCAATAAATCGGCTATTTCTAAACATTGCTGGGAGGAAAATCATAATTTCAAATTTAATTCAGCTAAAATAATTTGCAGACCTAAATCCATTCATGAACTCGATTTCTTTGAAGCTTTTCATATTTATAAAAATTTTAAAAACCTTGTAAATTGTGATTTCGCTGTTCCCTATTTGTCTGATTGTTGGAAATTTTACATTCAGTCCACATTTCCTTAATTTTTCTACAGTTTACACAGCTACACATTCCTTAATTCCTATTGGCCACACTCCCCACCTCTTCCGTAATCCTATTGGTTGAACTAAATCCGGTCCCTCTCCTATATATATGAGCACTTCTCCAGATTCTGAATTCTTTTTGCACTGATGACGGTACGCTTTAGGCTACCGAAACAGCTGTATGCACCTCAATAATTTTTCTTTGGCGTTTCTGACGTAGTAGTTTATTCCTGGTTTAAGATTACAATAATTGTTTGGTCTACAGAAAGACTATGTAGAGTTGCCTATGTAGGCCTACTTAATGTAATTTATTATCGCGAAACAAATTGAGCTTGTACAAAATAAATTTTGTCTGGAAACTTCATTTCTTGTTCCACTACTTAACCTTCATTAGCCGTGCTCTAAAACCAGCAATACAACTGAATTCGCGAATAGTGTTGACAGATTTTGCGATTTTTTTATTCAATTTCCACCATTAAATTTTAATACATTTTCCACCATTAAATTCGGCAAATTACTTCGAAGATTAATCATCTAGTATGTACATCAAATATCGCTTGTCAAAATTATTACAAACTGCTACATAAAAAAGTTGCAAAATATGGCAACGCTCTTTACGACACTTAGATCCTTTTTGCAAATATAATCGCTTATTAAGAAATGATTTTTGAAATAGTGATACAATGATGCAAACACACTTATCCACGGTTCATCCTAAAAATATCTCTTTGATCCACATTACATCCTAAAGATGTCTATTTCATCCTCAAGTTGTCCTAAAAATGTCCTTTAAAGAAGATGTGTTTCTATGGCAACAAATGGATTACCAAAATGGGTATCTATAAAATACGAGCTTGTTTAATAAGTAGACTGGAGACATAGTAATAAGATAATGAAGATATTTTATAAGACGGCATTTCAAAATTACAATACATTTCTTCAGTGCAATGCTTGATTGGCAAATTTCCAAATTCTGCATGCATCATTGAAAGGTAACATCCAGAGCTCGAAAACCTTCCCCTTTCTTTCAGGACACTTTCAGAAATGAGAAATTTCCACATTTTTTTTCTATCACTATATTTATGCTGTAATATTTACCATATTTTATTGTAATGTGTTGTGATTAAGTAGGATAGAGATTATTGTATAAAAACAGTGGTACCAATAACGGCTGAAATTTCTTATCTCTTGAAAGTGTTCTAAAAAAAAAAAAAAAAAAAAAAGGCGGAGACTTCGAACTCTGATAGCATCACACATTTCGGTTATAATAAGTTTCTAAACTTAGCCATTATGAAAGTCATGCGTTTTCTATTAGGGGTTTATTTTGCAATATATTAACAAGTTTATCTTTTCTACTACTCTGTAATAATAATAACAATAATAAAGTTTACATAATAAATATATATATATATATATATATATATATAAACTCGAAACTATGTCGACCCGTAGTTTAGAATTTCTGTCATAGTTAAAACAAAATTTTAACTACAGTGCTGAAAAATTTTTTGAGATCACCATCGATTTTCTTTCTTCTATTAAACATTCTAATGTTTTTTTTTTTACAAATTGATTTTATTTACTTCTTTTAACATAAAATGTACGATTAAAAAAGAAAAAAAATGGTTTAGAATTTAAATTTATTAAAAATAAATAGATAAATAAATAAAGAAAAGATATAAAGGAAAATGTTCAATGGAATGAAATGGGAAAAACTTTGAGACCAATTTAAAATGCGACTGATTGCATAATGAAATAACCACAGGAAAAATAATACTGCAAGAAATGTTTTGTATAAATATTACCTAGTGATTAGTTTGACTGCTGAAACTATTGGGGTATGGGGAGAGGTGAAGTGTGTTGATTGACAATAAAAAAGGGAAAACATTGGTATTTCACGAAAACGGAAAGAAGGAGAAACACATTTTTGGCTTTATTAACAAACCAAAAATTGTCATTCGCATTTTTTTTTTCAAATAAGAAAGATATGTTGCAGAATAAAGGTAGACAGTCATCAAAATTGTCAGCCCGAATGAAAAGAAACATTATAAAGATAGCCATTAAAGAATGTGCACATTCTACACAGGATTCGTACTGTCCTTATTTTTTCCCTAAGTCTCACACCAGTTTTCTGAAGCAATAAAATTCACTTTAATGGTATAGACAAATTTTATAACGAAAATCGTTCAACGAAACTACAGGTATAACACTGAGGGAAAAAGTAAGGCCCGTACGAACACTGCTACAGTCAGAGCCTGATTAAGGGGGAAGCACACATTATCTCCGCTCTCACCGGAATATTTTTACAATTATTTTTTACTTCATGTCATAGAAATTCCACGCCTTGACGAGAAAATATTTTTTATAAAAAATGAACGGTGTAAAACAATCCAATTTACTCACCGTTATTAGACACCAGAATTCTTTTAAAATAATTTTTAATGAGGATTTTCTGTTTATTATAGGAAGAAAGTATTTGTTAAAAAATAACGGTGTAAGTATAAATAATGTGTGCTTCCCCCTTAATCAGGCTCTGGCTACAGTAATAAAATTCAACGTTAATCTTCAATTTTCTTCTAAAACTGTTCGAAGTAAGTCGGGCGAAAAACATCAGGTATGCAAAATTCGAAAGAACTGACTGAATGTAACCGTTTGCACTCGAACGTCGCCTCTCAGGCGACATCCGATTCATTACTTCAACTCGAACGGCGCTCGAGAGGCGCCATGACCAATTCAGTTACTAAATATCTTACATACACCAATAATATTCTTCAACTAAAAGTGCTACAAAAGGTGCATACTTCGTTAAGAAAGAGACTCCATCCACACATTTATTAAGTGCCTTTGGGCATTGCTTGCCTTGGTCATTGGTAAATGGCCAAGAATGCTTTGCAAAATATCACATGATGGAAAATTATAAATCACAATATTCATATATAATGCTTCTAATATGTAAATTACATCAAATATAGAAATAAAATGTTTATATTTAAAATTCTTATGTTTCATATTTTGCATTTTTTATTAAAACTGTTGTCGGGTAGCTCATTACGCTTACAAAAAGAAGATTCGAATGCAAAAGGTTAATTTTCCATCTCACTTCAGGCCCGCACATTTGGAAAATACAAAGTGGTCGACATAAAAGAGGCCACTGCCAAAAAAAAAAAAAGGGCGCAGCCTTCGTAAAAGGTGCATTATGCTAGCCTTTTATTACGCGGTCAGCATAACATAAGGACATTAGCTAGACTAGCTAAAAAGCCGAAACTACGAACCTTGCTGTACTTCTATATTTTTGAATAGATCTCTTACACAATTCTAATTCTGTTCTCAAGCCACGCCCTTTTAAGAAGCATTTTCTAGTTTGAAAAAATATGAAGGTTTATATGCGGTTCACCAAATATCTGGAAAAGGCTTCGAGTGCAAACGGTTATAACAGTATCTAGTGTATTTATCAAAACTAGAGTAAGATGACGGATTAGTTAGAATTTAGCCAGTATTCATTGCTTGAGGGAAGAATAATAATGTATTTACTGAAGGTATTAAGATAATTTTTGATTAACAAGACATACTTGGAAGCAATTTTATCCCATTAAGAGGTGAACTGAAGAAATAAAATTTACTTTTGCTGCAAGATGATGCGCCAGGACACAAAACAACTTCTACTATATCTTGGCTGTCATAAAATAATACTAGTTTTATGGAGTTTTCGGCTAAATGTCCGGACTTGAATTTCATAGAAACCGAGTGGGGTATCGTTGTACGCAAAGTTTATGGAAATGGAAGACAACATCTAATTGTTTTACAGTTTAGATCTTTCAAGAACGTAAAATGAACTATCACTTCTCATATGCAGGACATTATCAATATAGTTTTTGAAACTTCTTTTAGAAATAATTCGTATGAAAATACAACACAAATTATTAAATAAGGCAGAACAACATTGCAAGTTAGTATGCAACTTTGTAATCACAAACAATTTCCCCGCTGTTTCGTTATTAAAAAAAGAACATTCAATTATTACTTATATTTACAAATGTTCAGTCATGAAACTGTATCAAAAGTATAATGTTTTATTAAGTTATTATTAATGTACGTTTATTTATTTTTAGTACAATTAAAGTTATACACTCCTTCTCATAATTATAAGGACACCCCTTTTCTTATATTAACTGAACACTATTATTTAAACAAATATATTTTTTATTAATTTGAATTTCATTAATAGACTATTTTTAAAAAGTTTTATCGTTTTTCTATCTTAAAAAACTTTAAATATGGTAAAAAGATGATTTTTCAGGTGTTCACAATTATAAGGACAGCTGGAATTTCAGTAATTTTTTTCAGTTATTCTTTAAAATAATATTTTATGGGGTCTCTTTTTAAGGTTAAACAGTCAGACATTCTCTCTGGTATGTATATACATTTTTTTTTTTTTTTTTAATATTCAGTTTCAATACCATTTCATATAGCATATATGATACTCTTAGTACATTTAAACTATTTAAAATTGCTTTCCACTTGCATGCACTTTTCTAATATTATAAGTTAAGGTTTTTTCAACTTTAAGGCCATGGGAAAGGCAATAATACAGAAGTTTCTTTCTTCAAACTATTTCCTATTGCTCTAAAAGTAAAGCAAAAATGTAAGTCTTGTTGAAAAAAATATTATTACCCCCAAATCTAACAAAAATCTGATAATTCAGCGTATCAAATTTGCGGATATTCTCTTGATGTTCATAATAATAGAAAAAATTACTAAATTCTTTCTGCCTTCAGTAGAAGCAGCTCCTCAGAGCACCATAGATCCACCTATAAAATGCCCGATTCATACCTGCCTTTAAAAAAAATCTGCTCTGACTTTTGCTATCTTCAGATCGTGCCAGTAACTGTTAAAACCATTTGGTTAATCAAGAATAAAATGTTTTTTCTCCGAAAATGCAACATTTTACCATTTAATATTGTCTTTATTGAACTTTAACACAGACGTTCTTTCCCCCATTAAATGCTGATTGATTATTACAGGTTTTTTATAAATTTTAACAAATTATTAATTATTTTAAACATGCATAAATGTGGACCCTAACCTTTCGTTAAAAATTACGAGCAAATTCGGCAGCAGTCATTATGAGTAGGACAGTAAGAGGAATTATGAGTCTTCGATCTCTGTAAAACAACTCTGATTTTGCATCAAATCTCTCTCCTATCGAACCAGCAGTTCCACGTTTGATCACATTTCCTTCAGTAATTTTAGACCTTCAAATTTTCTTAGAAATTCGGCGGATTGAAATTATCCTTCCACTTAAAAAACATATTTATCATACTTCATTAATTGAACTTTCTTTTTTTCATGGAATTATCAGTAATGTCCGTCCAAGAAAAATTGAAGGCTTATATATCAATTAATCTAGCCCAGTAGTTAACAAATTCGCATGTCAACTGTAATTTATCCGCTAGTAAGTTAAATAAAACGAAAAAATCTGGATTGTCCTTATAATTATGAACATCTAAAAACGTGGAGAAAAACACATTTTGCATTATTTTATATTCATTTTGTTTTATATTAAAAAAATTATAACAGTTTTGGTTTTTAGAATACTAGATATATTAAGCGCACTTAGTTTAATCTTTTACAATTATTTTTACATTAGTTATTTCAAAATATAAAGTGTCCTTATAAATATGAGAAGGAGTGTATTAGTTTTACATGTGATTTAAAAGTTTTACCCCGATTTCAGTATACAGATATTATTGTACGAAATTTACTTATTAAAGTGAAGTTGCCGACAGTTACATTTTTAAAATAAGATTTATCAACAATTTTTATTTTTTCAATTATTTTTTATAGAAACCGCTGACATTAATTTTTAGATATTTAAAATTTTGAGATTCTCTATTACAGAACATATAGTGGTCCGTCAATTGAATACCCCTTTTTTTTACTTATAGAAAAAATCTGGAGTGACTCCACTCGACTTTCCGAACATTGAGTAATTAACAGTTTTGTAGATAAAGTAAAGAAAGAGGAGTTGTTAAACAAACAAAAGAGAGAAAACCATAATAGAGTGTTTGAGTATTTTTCTCCATCTATTACACGATGTTTTATTTAACGCTACTGAACTTTGAGCCCATAGATCATAATGATAAAGAATTTTCGTTGTGTCCCTGTAAAAACCTATAAATGCTAGATTCACCAAAATGCTTATAGTTAGTGCAACAGTGATTTATAATACTCATATAAATTTTCAGCTCAATTCAATAAGGCGTTTAGATGCTATCGTACTTTTAAAAATTTAGTCCCATAGGCCATAATGATAAAGAATTTTTCTTTGTGTCCCTGTAAAAAAACTGTAAGTGCTAGATTCACCAAAATCTATGCAGTTAGTTCAACTGTGATCTATAACATGTGTACAAATTTTTTGCTCAGATTAATAAGGCGTTTAGACGCTATCACACTTTTAAAAATTTGGCCCCATAGGCATAATGATAAAGAATTTTTCTTTGTGTCCCTGTAAAAAAACTATAAGTGCTAGATTCTCCAAAATCTATACAGATTGAGTATTTGTGACCTATAATATGTGTATAATTTTTTTGCTCAATTGAATAAGGCGTTTAGATGCTATCGCACTTTTAAGATTTTGCTCCCATAGGCCATAATGATAAAGAATTTTTCTTTGTGTCCCTGTAAAAAAACTATAAGTGCTAGATTCACCAAAATCTATAGGGTTCGTACTATGGTGACTTACAATATGCGTACCAACTTTCAGGTTAATCGAACAAAGTGTTTAGACGCTAGCGTGTTCACTCACAGACATACACACATACATACACACATACACACATACACACACATACATACATCATCGTAAAAATAGTGAAAACGGACTCAGGGGACCTCAAAACGTATAGAAACATCAAAATCTCGAATTCGGATTTTTGACATGATTACAATACTTTCCTCACTATAGTGTTCGGAAAGTAAAAATTAGTAAGGATTATCAGTAATTTTAGAAGAAAATTACCGTAAACAATTACCAAAATTTTATTTAAAAAAAAATAAAAAATAAAATAAAATAAAGTGGTATTCAATTATGGAATCGCCAAATAGCCTGCTATAATAAAACTCCACCATGAAGTCTTCTCTGGAATGACTATTGTGCTACATTCTTGACATTTGTGCTACAGTATAAAACTTATAAATAATTATTTAAGAGAGTAACAAAAAATAGAAAGAAAGAAAACATGATAGCGAAAATTTCGATAAGAAAATTTCAAGAAAACGTACAAAAAATTTAAAAACATTCGTGTTTTCTTTATTTGAATAACAGATTTAATTGTGTGCTTCATTCAATAATTAATTTAGGATTATGTCATGTGTTAGCATCGAATGTTTTTTAAATATATGTGATCGGATTTTTTCTATCAAT
This sequence comes from Salticus scenicus, assembly GCA_963930645.1. Taxonomy (NCBI): domain Eukaryota; kingdom Metazoa; phylum Arthropoda; class Arachnida; order Araneae; family Salticidae; genus Salticus; species Salticus scenicus. The sequence continues at coordinate 45,325,406 of OZ005649.1, forward strand.
TTTTAATAAAGTCACCATAATTTTTATTTTGAGTTTTATATATCAGTGCCACTATTCGATTAACCTGCTAAATAATTCAAGCAGCATAATCTCATGATAATGAACATAAAATCACGATCAGCATAATCTCTTGCCAATCTCACGATAAAGAATTTACGTATGTAGCTTGTTGTCATTTGAGTCAAAGATGCTGAAATATAAGCATCTGTAAGATTGCTAAATACTTTTCGTTCAATCTATAGACAAATTAAATCAACATTATTTTTCGTAATTTTCATGTCGAATATAACGTTTGGCGCTTTGAAATACTATAGAAGCTGAGATATACCCTTTCCATTATTGTGGAAAATTACAATTTGCAGTGGCACCTTTCTACTAATATGCATTGAAATTAAATCAGCATAGTTTTTCAGAATGTCCCTCTTACATACGAAATTTCGTGCGCTTATTACAGTAGAAAGTGAGTTATAACCTTGCTATAAATATGGATAAACGTGCAGCATAACAACCATTGTTGCCAACATTTTAATTGAATCCGGTGCATTTTTAGCCCCGCCTTTATTTAATCATCACTTTATTTTTAGAATACTTTTCTTCAATATATAACTACGATAAAATGAGAAAAATTTCCTTTTTTTTTTAAAAGAAGGAGGTATGGAATAAAAGCGGTGCTAAAAATGCTGCAGAATAAATTAAAATGTTGACAATTCTGATAACAACGCCAATTAGGTAAGTTGAATAAACATTGTTTTACATAATGCCTCCTTCATACAGCAAAATTTCTGCAATTATGCCCAAAAGAAGCGGGGATACAGCACTTCATAAACAAGGCATATTGAAGCAGAGCAGCATTGACTGTTGGGCGATATAGTCAAAATCTAATCAGCACCAATTTATGAGACGATCCAATCAAATATAATCGATTGATGTATTCCAGACGATTATTGCTGAGACAGAGGTGATAGAAAATTTCGACTGCTGATTTAAACTTCTAATTGCTGATTAAATTAAAATGCTTTTGAAAGTTTAACGAAAATTTCAAAAGCATTTGAAACAATTTGATTAACAGAATTAAAACATATTTAAATACACGTGTACCGGCGAATGAAAATTTTGATAAATATTTGTATCTGTTCACCTCGAGTGCTTTTGATCATTATTATTATTGTTATTATTTTAATCATCCATTTTTTAAATCATCACAATTTGTAAATTTGGGTTAGCTTCCTCAGCCTCCTGTGCAGTTTTTTAACTGCAATTTATTTTAATATCAGTTATGATAAATTAACATAATTTTAACAGAAAGCAGCAAATAAATAAATAAATAAGTGTGTTGAACGTTACAGAATAAGAATTTTGTAAGCAAATACTATAAAATTTAAAACAAAATTTAGTGTGTCTCTATTTTCACAATGAATCTTTGTGCCAGTTTTTATTTTTATTCAGTCGGATTGTGCTCAATTATTTCAACTGGAAAATTGAAAAAAGTAATTTTAATTTTTTTAATTTTTATACATGGTAATTTTTTTTTTTTTTTTTTTTTTTTTGTCTGCTCTATCCCAAAGCAATTGAATCAAGCGATGATTACAATTTGTAAGTAGCGATAAGAAAGTTTATTACAGTTCGTAATACCCAGAAAAAAATGTTACACCTTGTTAGCCCAGATGTTACACTCGTCAAAAGCAAAAAAAAAAAAAATCGTTCGTTCGAATTTAACTGATGCCTGTGATTTTGTATTTTCTGTAGGAATTTCATTTTGTAATATAAAAGTAAATAAATAAATAAATAAAAACACATAAGCTGATAGATTGCCTTTATTTTCGCTCTAAAATGCTAGAAAACAATATATTAAATTATCGGAAAAGCAAACTCTTCAGCAAAAAATTTAAAAACGTGGGCTAAACAACTTTGAATATACACTGGTGAATAAAAAAATGTATACATGGTAATTTTTGTACGCTTCTATTGCAAAAATACATAAAAATTTGGAATTTTTGATAAAAGCTTTGTTTTAACCCATTTTATCCCATTGTCCTATTTAAAAGACAGTTGAAAAATAGCATATAGAAATCAAAATTTGCTTGGTGCGAATATTTTGTCAGCTGGAATATATAATGGTTTATATAAGCTTTTGCTAGTGTATTATGTGTCTCACCTCCTCCTTCATCTGGAATCTTTGTTTAAACATTACATTAGGGGGCGTGGTTTATCTTCTCTTTGCGGTTGAAAATTCTTTCTGCAGAACTATCATGTAAATAAGAAAGTATTATACAGATAAAGCAAAACTTTATACTCGGAAAGCGCTTTTCACTATTGAAGAGAACACTAAAACATATAAGTGCAAATTTCATCCTCTTTATTTCAATGTCCTGCGTACAAGGTGGAAAAGATTTCTTATACAGAATATATATATATGAATATTTTCAAATTTTGTTGTATTTGGTATATTTAGGTTTAATTAACCTTAAAAAATATAATTTTCCTCAAATTTGAGCAAAATAAATAAATTGGGATAAAATGGGTTAAGAGGCTTCCTATAGTGTTTTTCTATATTGCACAGGAATGTTTGTGACCCCAGAATTTGCTACCAGATGTTTTTTTAACAGTGCAGGGATGGAACACTGGCACAGAATTCATACCACTATGAATGTAAGAAAATTTTCTACTTTTTAAATCAACGATATTATAGGTAGAGAAATTTCTTAAACAGATTGCAGTATGAATTCTGCGCCCGTGTTCCATCTCTGACAGTGATATTATTGATAGTTTTCTGACAAAGTTTAGCAATTGACAATAACTAAAATTACAAATTGTAATTTCTGACGGAAAATAAAATAAAAACCCAGAACGCAAATACCCATGATTACGGAACGTGAATAAAATTAATATCTCAGTTTACAAAAGATTTTTTTTAGTTATAATTTATTCCTTTTGCAGTTATTCTACTTTGCTTTATGCGAAATATTTTTCTAATTTATGAAATATATATCTTTTTTTATGCTTCACATTTATTTAAAGAAATTTTCTCTATAATTTTATTACGCACTGCTTCGCATTTTTGTAAATTTTGTATTTCATAAAATCTCTAGGGATAGAATTTTTTGCTTGAAATTATAAATTAAAATACTACATACTCTCAAATACATTTTTCAATATTACTACTAATTATTATCCAGATATCACCAGGGCCTGATTAAGGGGGAAGCTCGCTCTTCACAGATAATTAAAACTTACACCGTTATTTTTTAACAAATACTTTCCTCCTATAATAAACAGAAAATTTTCATTAAAAATTATTTTAAAAGAATTCTGGTGTCTAATAATGGTGAGTAAATTGGATTGTTTTACACCGTTCATTTTTTATAAAAAATATTTCCTCGTCAAAGCGTGGAATTTCTATGACATGAAGTAAAAAATAATTGTAAAAGTATTCCGGTATGAGCGAGCTTCCCCCTTAATCAGGCCCTGGATATCACCTGTAATAATATCATTTTTTTTTTAATTTTCAACTTTTCATCTTTCTAAAATAATTCATCTTTCTGAATGTTTCTAAATCAGTTATCTTTTATCTAAAAGACTTGCTTCAAAGCTTTAAGCTTTATTGTAAAATACTTTTTTTTATCAAACGGCTTTGTAAAAATTCCTTGCATCGGAAGAAATGAAGCCTGTCAGTTAGCGTTACGTTCATGAAGAGTTTCTGCAGGCCCTATTTCAGTTTTACTTTTGCTGTTTATTTAAAGAAAACATTTTTAAAAATAATATAATAGCTTCTTTAAATTTTAATAGAATGCTTCGTTATAATATCAATTTTGATAGGTATTGATTTTGCTTGACTTTTAAAATAATATTATTTTGAAGTTCAAATTAGTATAATGTTGCCTTGAAAAAACTTTTTTTTTTTTTTTTTTTCATGAAATCCAGGGATCGCATGTTCCTTGAATTTGTATATCACTCATTTTTAATAGCAAATTTTATCGTTAATTAAGCTTATAAATTTAAAAATAGTTTTATAGTTAGAGAATAAGTCTTGAAAATAGCAAGTACTGGTTAATATTTTATCTACCGCATACCTGGTAATATTTATGATTTATTCCAGAGTACTGTTTGCCCCGCCTTTTTTTCACTCTAGAATATTTTAACACTTTAACGACAGCATTATTTTGTTTTTTTGACGGTAAGGTCCGCCTGTGGGCGCTATTCTCATAAGTTACAATTTTTCAGAACAAAATTTTCTGTATTCACATTTATATTACAAATGGTTATGAATTATAATCATATTCTCTCTAATCAAATTATTTGTGTTCATAGTATATTGATTGTACGAATATACATTTTGTGTATACTTTTAACACTTTCGCGACCGCTGACGTGAATTCACGTCATTTGAAAATCTGTAACTCCACCAGTAGGCATTTCTTGAGGTTACATTATTTCTTAACTATGTACCCAATTTTCATTTGTGTGCAATCATTGCACTATGGATACAAATACTTTGATCAGAAAGAGTATGATTGTAAAGAATATTCAGATATATCATAAATTTGAATGCAGAAATCATTCATTTAAACTAATGTAATGTAAAAGGATAACGCCCACAGGGGAGCTTACTCTCAAAAAGTCAAAAACATGCGGTCGCGAAAATGTTAAAAAACAAATAACATACAAATTACAAAAGAAATGCCCACTGATGGAGTTTCAGATTTTAAAATGGCATGAATTTGCGTTAGCGATCGCGAAAGTGCTGAAAGCATTTTCCTTCTTATTTCACCATAATTAGACATTGGAGAAAATTTCTTTAAAATCATACTGGTGTGAAAATAAAGCGGGGCTGTCACTACTCCGAAATAAATTATAAATGTTATCAGATAAGCTATCGCATTATGAAACAGACAAAAATGTTTTTGAAACTTATTTTTTTAGTTACTTAAGAGTTAATAATACTTAAATTTATATATGTGCATACTTGCCAACTCTCTCATTATGAACCGTAAAATTTTTAATACCCGCCTTTTTTTCCACACCAATAATTTTTTAGAGTAATTTTAATCTTATTTAATCGTAACAACATTTGGAGAGAATTACTCTAAAAATATAGTGGTATGAGAAAAAGGGCGTTAATAATTGTACGGCTATTAATGAGATGGTTGGCAAGGATGTATGTGCGATTAGATCAATTGTACTTTATCCTCAACATTGAATACGGTAAATGCTACTAGCGTGTATATAAGTCGGTAGCACATTAACATTTTCGTGACTGCTGACGTAGATTCACGTCATTTGAAAATCTGTAACAAGGCCAGTGAGCGTTTCTTTCGCAATTTGTAGGTTATTTATTATTTATGTATAAACCTTGTATTCATATTTTTTTAACCAAATATACTATCAGAGCTGCCAACCGAATCCGCCAAATTGTTAGTACCGCCCCTTTTTCTACACCACTTAATTTTTAGAGTATTTTTCTACTTAATTCATCATAAATACATTTGAAGAGAATTGCTCTAAAAAATAAGTGGTGTAGAAAAAGGGGCGTTTTTCAATAGGCGTTAACAATTTGCCGGATTAGGTTGGCAGCTCTGTACTATGAACACAAATACTTTGATCAGAAAGCACACAATTAAAATGTATATCCATTTGCAACATAAATGTGAACACAGAAAATTTTATTCTGAAATATTGGAACTTGGGAGAATAACGACCAGAGGTTGACCTTAATGTCAAAAATACAAAAGTATGCGGTCGCGAAAGTGTTAAGTGTTTAACAGAATATACAAAATCCTTTTTTTTTTTAAGAAAAAAGGCTTAGTTTAGAGAAACGTCTCAATTTTTTTAAACGAAAAAGTAGTTTATGTGATCAGCAAGCAATGTGTTGTCATGCACAACTATTCACTCAACATAGCTTCTCACATTATAGATTTAGGTATGTAGTTTGCTGTCATATGAATCAGTAGAGGCTGTGTAACAATCATCTGGAAAATTGTAAAAATATATTTGCAAACATTTGTATTTTTTAAATCTTATTTGTCACCAGTATTTTTAAAAAGAATGTGCCATATATTTTTTCGACGAACAAACAAAATTTAAGAAGTTCTAATATAGCCTCCTAAACTAATTGTCTGTCGCGTTGTTCGGAAACTTGGCAACAGTTCAAGCGATAGACAACGCTACCTGGCACAAATTGCGCCACTTTTTTTATTCAACAGCCACCAAAAATTTTTTTAAGTGGAATTTGATGCATATAAAAAGTGTATAGAATCGAAGAAATGTCGATTATATATGTCATATATTACTTCTTAAAATTACTGGTGGGAGTTGAATGAAAAAGCAGCACAATTTGTACCAGGTGGCGTTGTCTATCGTTTGAATTGTTGCAAAGTTTCCGAGGGCTATGATTGTAAGCATTAACCCGTTAGTAGTCGCTATCGACAGCGCCACCTATTACAGATTGCGAACTTTTTATTTAACTGTCACCAATAATTTTAAGAAGTGATGTGATCGACGTCAAATCGATTTTATTCGCGTTTTATGTGTATCAAATGCCACTTCCAAAAATTTTTGGTGGCTATTGAATAAAAAAATCTGGAAAAACTGAAGGATGGGCGGCAAATCGACCAACTAGCGACTACTAACGGGTTAATAAAAATTTTACAGCATAGTTGCCAACGTTTTAATCTGTGTTTTTTTTTTTTTTTTTCCTGTCCTGTTTTTAAAGAAAGTATTTTACTATACACTTTTTATTAATCTTTTCTAAGTTATGAACATAATACAAATCGGTTTTTTTTTTAACTTCTGCTTTTTAACAAACAGTCGGTAACAAAAGTGTCCGAACACTAGCAAAAATTCCTATATAAAAAAGTAGAATTAATACTGTTTTGTTAAATAAATCCTTGTCGAATCATGTTCTTACACTGACTAAGAACAGGATTCGACAAGGATTTACTTAACAAAACCGTATGAAGTGCACTCTTTTTACACAGGAATTTTTGCTAGTGTTGTTACCGACTGTACAGTCATCTCCCTTCGATAAGCAACATGGCCACCTAAAGCCAAATTTCCAGTTTAAACAACCAAAAAATTTTATATCTTGCTAAAAACCCTTTTACCAACATTTCATTAATATTTAATTAATTTGCCATCTCACGTATTCAAAATATTTTTTGGTTTTCATTCTAAAATTAATACTTTTTGTGGCATCATTAATTATCTTATCCTTGCCATTTTTGAAATACTTTTTTAAATTACAATTTTCCCTTACCATATTGTATTTTGATTTTAACACTGGGCTCAATCCTAAAGTGTACGTGGAGGAGGACGTAATAAAATCTGTTTGGAAATTTGCTTTTTAAACGATAAAATTGGCGGTTGCAGAAAGAGAAAAGGAAAATATCCAAGCGCGCTTTTTTTTTCCCCTTAGTGTAGTATTTAAAAAAAAAAAAAAAAAAAAAAAAAAAAAACAGATATCAACGATTATTCAAATTCCCATTGGGGAGATTTCTAGAACTTAATTATGTTTATCTCACTTTATAACGTGAATGTTTAAAATGCGAATTTGTATTCCAATTTATCCCTGGGGCTTGCTTATTAATCAGATAAAGTTAAATTACCTACACATGTACAGCCTTATTCACCAAATTTTAACACTGATGTTAACCCGAGAATATGCTAGGTTATCTCAAAATCGGTATTCACCTTACAAAATCAGCGATTTAACACTTGAGGTAACCCTCTTTTTTTAATCTTCCTAAATTGGTGGGTTAACTCTGGGGTTAAATGAGCATGTTACAGTTACAGCGAAAACAGTTTTGTTTACTTTTTTAATGCATTGCGTTTTTATTGACCAATCAGCGAGACTCTTACAGATAACTCTAGGATCAACTAATCCACGGATGGTGAATACGAACACTTTCTAACCCAGGGTTAAGGTAGTGTTAACTCTAACACAAGTGTTACGTGAACCATGGGTTAACACTGATTTGGTGAATAAGGCCGTTAATCTTTCACCGGCGCACGTCTGTGAAAGATGCACAAGAGGTGAATTTCGTTTTATGTCTTAAAATCAAAGAGTATTTGAAACACCTACGCTTGGCTATTCTCTCAGAACATATTGATTTATTTTCAGTTATCTTTTGAACTTCGAGATTTTAATATGAAGCTATATCATTGCTATTTGTATTTGAGAAATATATGCGAGTATTCAAGTGACTTTTTGTTATTAATCATTATTTTAAAAATTTGATAAATTATTATTTTAAATAGGACTTTGTCTAATTAACATTTAACATTACACTTTTTATTAAAAGTGACAAAATATCAACTATATTCTTTATTTTATTTTCAGATAACTCCTATATTCTTTTAATTATTTTAAGTAAATTTTGAGCTGTAAATTTCATTGTTTCAGAATTTTTTTTTTTTTTTAATGAATAAAGATTTAAATTAAATATTCTTATTAATGTTCAAATGATTATTAATAGTATAAGTAAAATATTAAAATACTTGAAAATATATATTTTACAATAATGTGTGTGAAAAATATACGCGACCTTTCAGGTTCGTTTAAAAAACGTTCCCTCTAGAAATATAATATGCAGTGACCTTCAAAATCCTTCTTTCTTTTTAGATATATTTTTTAATATTTCTGTATCATTGACCATCTATTCAAAAGTGAACAATTTTTAAATAACACTGGTTTTTTTTAGTACTGATATCTACTGAACAATAAAGCTTTGGTTAATGAAATTTTAGCTCCGGATATTCAGAAGATATCTGATAAAGAAGGACAGCATGATCTTAAAATTGTCAAGTTAGAAACGTGAACTTATATTTTCATATATATGTATTGATTTAGTTCATGCGTAATACGACCCCATAAAATAACTTATTATTTTATGCCGAGGGGCAGGTGTAACATTTACGCTAATGACACAGGTTTACAGATTTACGCTAAACGCACTGACGCTAAAGGTAAGGCCGAAGTACTTGAGGGTGGAGTTTTTTTTTTTTTTTTTTTTTTTTTTTTTAAGTACGACAGGACTATTTCTTTAAATCTACCATCTTGCGTTGTTACCATTTTGTAGTATTCAACTTCCAACATGCAGAGTGCCTGCCAATATACAGTTTACCATTTAATTTCTTAAACTATCTTAAACTATGTAGAAATTTTATAAACTTTTCAGCCGTGAAAATTCATTTTAAGTAGTTGGAAGAATAAGGGTGATTTTTTTTTACACGAACAACGTAAAAAATACCAGAGCCGGAAATTGAACCCGGGCCCTTCGCGTAGCGTGCGGATGCTCTTCCACTGAGCCACTCTGGCTGATAGCCAGCTCGACATTTCTCACAATTAACCGTCACATCTGCGTTTGCAGATAAGGTGACCTTGCCAACGGTTATTATGAGAGAAATGTCATGCTGGTGATCAGCACTGGTTTCTGGATATTGCTGGCGATATCTTCTGCAGATATATTGATAATGACTTTTACAAACTTTTTGGCAATATCTTCCGAATATATATTGATAATGGCTTCTGAATAGTTGTTGGCGATATCTTCAGAGTATATATTTATGATGGCTTCTTACTAAGCGTTGACGATATTTTTCTGAATATGTATTGATTATAGTTTTGAATATTTGTTGGTGTTAACTTGAGGATATGTATAGATTATGGTTTCCGAATATTTGTTATCGATGCCTCTAGGATATGCATGAATTATGGTTTCTTGTTGACTGTTTCTTCTGGATGTGTTTTGATAATGGCTTCTGGATAAATGGCCACATCTTGTTAATGGTGATGGCCTCTGAATAGTTCGCAAAGGTGTATACATCTATAATATATATATATATATATATATACATACATATTTAAGTTAAAAGGTTGTAATTTACAAATTAGCCCTGTCATACTAAATTAAATTCTGCCAAAGATAGATTTTTTTTTTTCTTTATATTATTATTATTATCTGAATGTACATTAAGGAGGATGAATCCCATATTCATTTTCTTGCACACACCATAGAGTAGAGGCAATATATACTTGAAGATTTTAAAATGAATTAAAATAATTTTTTCGGAGTTTCGTTAGAATTTTATCGAAAAAAACTGGAGAAAAGTTTATTGTTTCAACACAAACATTTACGGAAATTCCGTGCAATATTCTGGTTATTAAGGGTTCGAGATAACTTTTCTGTACTTTTAGACGCATTAAAGATAAAGACAAATAAGATACGAGAAAAGTCAATAAGTTTCATGGTTGAAAGAACGTTTTAAAAATAGAAAATGTCATTTTCTGTCAAAAAATATATCTTAGTTTTGCAAACATATTCTTTTGGTAATTTTTTTTTTTTTTTGCTTTTATGTGTGTAAGCGAAGGACAAGGGGGGTGGGGTGGGATGCAGCTCATTCGTTGAAGGCTTTGAAAGAATAAGAAAACAGTCATTGACACGCCGAAAAGTAATCACATTTTGTTTGATTTTTCACATGGTTTTTCTGGAGCCGAAATTTTTTATTTAAATTTCATTGTTTCTCATGTAACAAGACAAGATTCCACTTTTTGGTTTACCATTGTTAGATTTTCCCCATTTGAGAATGTTTAATTAGCAAACTTCTTAAAATTATCTGAAAATTTTAAAAATGTATTTTTAATTTGGAATCTTTTAGGGGAAAAAAAGTAAATAAATATTTCCAGTGACATTGTTGTTGAAGAGCTTAAGAATGACACAAACGAAAAATTTCTGAAAATATGTTTTCCATTTAACTGAAAATATACATTCATTATTCATATACATATGCATATTTCATTTGACATATACACATTTGTCATATACATTACAACTGGTAATGTATATGACAAAATATTCAAATAAAATTATGCATATTTGGATAGCAGATCTGTCATGCCTCCGAATTTTTTCATACCATTATTTCTAGAAAATTATTTTCGTATTATTTAATTATGGTATTTTCGATAATAAATAAAGAGAATGATTCTGTTAAAAATTATTGGTATTTAAAAATCTGGAGGGTTGGCAACTATGGAACAGTGACGAGAAAGAAGTTGTTTGCGAAATAATCTTGAAATTAATCCATAATTGACGTAATTTTTACTATCACATTTGTCTTAAAATAGTCTTAATACCCAAAACAAAAACGGTAAAACAACCGTAAGATGGTTGAATGGTAGAAAACTACCAAGCACGTCTATAGTCCCTGACCGTTTTTCTCAAGTCAGGAATTTATCGTAATTTCTTGCATACACTCCGCTGTTTGATAAATGAGTTCTACACCAGTAATTTTAATTAATAGAAAAGTCTACATTTTTAAGTAGATAATCCTTATACTGTTTTTATTTTATTTTATTTTATTTATTTATCTATAATAATAAAAGAAGATGTCTGTCTGTCTGTCTGTCTGTCTGTCTGTCTGAGCATCTATACGTTCAGCCCCTACTGAACGCAGAACTACAAAATTTGACATACGGGTGCTCAGAAGCCTGCCCGAGGGGATAGTCAAAACAGAATTTAAAAATTTTAATTAGTTGCGGAAATATTAATTAAAATGTAGACCTATGTCTTAATCAAAAAGCGATCTCAATGACTCAGAATTCACCGAGATTGCATAAAAGTAGATATTTTAACGGAGTTAAAAGCAGAAAAAAATGGAAAATAAATTAGAAATATTAGTCCGATCATTACGAATTTGGTACCAAATGAAAGGGGAATTTTTTCCGAATCTAAGAGTGCAAGCGGCTTATCGATACGTCAATTAGATTTTTTAAAATTAACTAAACTATGAAATTTAGTTGGCAACCGGCAGACGATTTTCTAAGAGGTCTCGATCGGAAACAAAACACATACGAGACAACTGTCTGTGATGCCTGTGATGAAACCGGAAATGGCTGTAATCAATTAAGATATCGTGTGTTTTATACTGGGGGGGAAAATTGCAATTTTCAATTTTTTTCAAATTTTCATTCACGTTACATTTGAATTAATATTCGGCCTAGACAGCATATTATAAAGCTACTGTTCAATTTTCATGAAAATATATGAATAATTAAAAAAATGACATATTTATTGGTAAAAGACTGTCTTCTTTTATTTTTTTGCAGTATTTGCAGTAGTCGAAATTTCGTAGTATGTAGTTTTAATGCCCGATAATTCGATTGTGAATATTTTTGAAAGAGTACGATTATTAGGGAGGGCTTGAGGAACAGGGAAAAAAGGCAAAAAAAAAAAAAAAGAGTTGCAGCGTTTGAAATTGGTTGGCATATTAAGATTTTAAGGCAAGGTATTTGGTTTTCTTTTTTATCCCAGCTTATCAGCGCCGAAGGCGCTACCGCACGGGAGTTTACTGCGATTTAGATAAGCTATTTTCACGATATATCAATAAGCTGTTATTAGACCTGATACGGGAAAAAGGCGCCGCAGGCGCCACCGAGCGGGAATTTCGTAAAGTCGGATTTTTCAGGGATCGCGAACCAGCTGGTCGCCGAAGGCGGCTAGTCTATAATAATAAAAGAAGATGTCTGTCTGAGCATCTATACGTTCAGCCCCTATTGAACGCAGAACTACAATATTTGACATACGGGTGCTCAGAAGCCTGCCCGAGTGCATAGTGAAAAAATAATTTAAAAATTTTAATTAGTTCCGGAGATATTAATTAAAATGTAAACCTATGTCTAATCAAAAAGCGATCTCAATGACTGAGAATTCACCGCGATTGCATAAAAATAGATATTTTAACGAAGTTAAAAACAGAAAAAGTGGAAAATAAATTAGAAATATTAGTCCGATTGTTACGAATTTGGTGCCAAATGAAAGGAGATTTTTTTCCGAATCTAAGAGTGCAAGCGGCTTATCGATACATCAATTAGATTTTTTTAATTAACTAAAGTATAAAATTTAGATGGCAACATCATTTCAATTGTCTGCGATGACAACAGATCGCAGACAACTGTCTGGATGAAAAAGGAAATGATTGTAATCAATTGAGATGACACGTGTTTTGTAGTGGAGAAAAAAATTGCAACTTTCAAACTTTTTCAAATTTTTCTTTACCTTACATTTAAATTGATATTCGGCCTAGACAGCATATTATAAAGTTACAGTTCAATTTTCCTGAAAATATATGAATAAATAAAAAAAAATACATTTTTATCGGGAATTATATATATCGCGACTCATGCGACCAAAAGACAATATAAGATTAAGTTGTCTTTTATCCGTTGAAATGATTCGATTGTGAATATTTTTCAAAGTGTGGAATTATTAGGAAAGGCTTAAGGGGGAGAGGGAAGGAAAAAAAAAAGTTTTACAGCGTTTGAAAATTTCATAAGTAATAAATCATTTTAAAAGTTATTTGAATTGGAATCGAAGAGTGTATGTTGCAAATCTTTGTCACCAGAGGGCGGTTTGATATTTTAGTAATTCAATATCTAGAATTTTGTGATTAAATTAGTTATAACACATCATTTGAAATATTGCGAACTTTTAAACCGACAGAAGCCGTTAAATTCCGTACGGGAGTTTCAGAGAAAACCAGAGAAAAGCCAGAACACCTTGAAAGCTTTATTGATTTGGAATTGAACAGTAGATTACAGAAATTTCTACCGCCAGATGGCGCTGTAATATTTTAAAGTTTCAATATTTCAAATTCTAATGAGCGACGAAGATGTTGTAAGTTCCAAAGCGGGGATAAGGCGCCGCAGGCGCCACCGAGCGGGGCTTTGCTAAAGTCAGAAATTTTAAAGAGCATAAAATGGTGAGCGAACAGGCTGTTTCAGATATTGAAGCGGGAACAGGGCGCCGTAGGCGAAACCGAGCGGGAATTTACTGCGATTAAATTTTTCAATAAAGCTATTTTCACTATATGTCAATAAGCTGTTGTAAGACCTGAAATGGAAAAAAGGCGCCGCAGGCGCCACCGAGCAGGAGTTTTGTAAAGTCGGATTTTTCAAGGATCGCGAACCAACTGGTCGCCGAAGGCGACTAGTTTATAATAAGAATAATATTTTTTTATTATTATTGAACCTGCAGATTATATGCAGGAAATTACAATAAATAATAGTTTTATATTATTATTATATATTTTAGCCATTGGGCGTACTCTAGAATAAACTAAAATGTCTGCAACTCTGTAAATGAAGCAAAATTATCTCAGATTAGGAATAAAATCAGGGTCCTTTTTTGAATACTTTTATTATTATAGGTAACAATAATCAGTGGATTCGACACTAGCACTGATGCTAGAACAGAAGTTTGATTTTCTCCGTCGTAACTTTTCACTGTTGATGGATTAGTTATAGTCTTATTTTCCTAAAATCACGTTTCATAGAAAATTTGCTAATTCTTTGTTTTCCGTGGTTCAGTTAGTTAATTATAAAATAATCCTATATATATATATATATATATATATATATATATAATCTTAATTTTTTAATATACATACCTGCCAACCATATCATTAATTCTTTGTACCCGCCTTTTTTTTTTTTTTTTTTTTTTTTTTTTTTTTTCAGACCAGTCTTTTTCTAGAGTAATTTTATACTTATTTAATCGCAACTACATTTCGTGATAATTACTCTAAAAATAAAGTGGTGTATAAAAAAGGGCGCTTTCTAAAAATCTTCTGATTTATAATTAGGTCGGTTGGTTGGGTTTTACGTCGCACTAATGCTGCGCAGATGGGCAATTGGCGATGATCTGGGACACACACATAGAAGTGGTCCCCCGCTTCGGTGACCCCCAGAGGTATAATTTTTTATGGGGACATGGATGACATTGCGGCCACGACAGATTTTATGTGCACTAGCCACCATTAGTGTGCACGACGGTCTTTGGCCGGCTCGAGTACCGAACCCGCAATCTTCCTATTACGAGGCCGGCGCTCTAACAACTGGGCTACCGCGGCCCTCTTCACAATTAGGATGTCGGCAGATATAAATATATATAATAAAGAAATAAATAAATGATAATAATTCCTTTAAAATAGTTGTAAACATTTCAAATTTTTAAATACCAATAATTTCCAATATAAATTTTACCTGCATTTTACAACAGTAATTCGTTTTATTAACCCTTTGCGGCGCAAGACAATTCGTAACATTTAAATTATACTGCCACCGGAATTCATGAACTAAATTCAACTAAAAGAAATTTTAAATTTTAAGATTTAAAAAACCCGCCATTTCTGCTATGTTATAAACGTAAATTTTTACTGAAAAATTTCCGGGATGAATTTTTGCAGCTGCATCTTAAATTTTGCGTCCTCGCAGCGAGGACACCGCGCGTTAAGGGGTTAAGCCAAAGATAATTTCGAAAATGGTGAGATATATATATATATATAGATAGATAAGTATAAATGTTTCTATCGAGTAAGCAACTTTGGCATTAGGAATGTTGGTAAGTCCACCTTCTACTACAAGCTTTATCATTTTTCTACTACTTTTCTATTACTTCTTGCTTATCTTTCATGAAAATGTTTGCTAAATTTTGTCGTATTCTGCAGCTGTACTTTTTATTGCCACTTTTCCAACTGACTTCTATGCTGTATCTATAACAAGTAAAAATAAAAATAACTAGAACTTTCTCTTTTGCGTAGATGAAAACAAATTTAATGCTGTCAAAACAAGTTAGCAATTTTCTGTTGTTTTGGTGCTTTTAAACTTCAGAAAACACTGCTGAATTTGAGCCAAGTATGTTATTTCTGTTAGAAAAATAATCATTCAGTAATTGTTGTTTTTTATCCTAACTATTTTTTCTTTGAAATGGTTATTTTTTCGTTTAATTTTTGACCAGCGTAATTGTTATTCATGACAGATAAAACTGTTTTACTCTTTTCTTCCAAGGAAAAATATTAGACTGTTATTTTAAACTCTTAACTTTTAAATTCTATCAGAAGTAATATCTTTCCTTCATATACTTTTCGCAAAACTCGAAAACAACAGTATCTACAAACTCTCCTGTTTTTCTCCAGAGATTTCATGCCAAAAGTCTTCTATAACAAATTTAAATTTATTTAATCGTAGAGAGTAAAAAAAAGACGCATTTCTTTTAGAAAATGGGAGTGGTAAGTCTGATTTAAGAATTCGAAATGCTCGAGCTACGAAATTGTACTTCATAATACCTATATTTTATTCCGAAATAGGGTAATTACCTGCTCTTTTTCCAACCTACTATTTTCAAAGAGCATTTTTCTTCTTATTTCGTCGATTTATATATCGGAAAAAAATTTCTCCATAAGCAAAAAGGTGTGAAAAAAAGGCAATTACAAACAGTAATCTGCAATAAATTACATATGTTACCATAATGTGAAATACCCTTCGTAAATCATAATACATTATCAAATCAATATGCATTATAAGCAAATATATATATATATATATATACATATATATGTATTGCAAATCATAGCTGCCAACATTTTGATTTATTCCGGAACATTTTTGACTCCGCCTTTATTTTGTACAACTGTTTTTTTACAGAGAATTATTATTATTATTATTATTATTAATTTTTTTAAATCATACTTATATATTCGAGAGAATTTTTTTCTAAATAAAGTGGTGCGAAGTAAAGGCTGGGTTAAAATTACTCAGGAATAAATTCAAATGTTGGCAACTTAAAACTGAAGATAATTAATGTAACTTATGCTTGTTGTTCTTTTGTACTTTTATATTACTACTAACCAAGAAACTATCCCAATAATGTAATAATAGAAATCAATTAAATTATATTCATTCGAGAGGACAAAATCTAACATGATTTTCGACGCGAAAATTGTTTGCCCTCGAGAAATCTATATTTAAGGTTGAATAAAACCATAGCCTCCTAAACTAGATACCTGTCGCGTGGTTCGGAAACATGGATAGTTCAAGTGGTAGACAGCGCCACCTGGTACAGATTGCGAGACATTTTTATTCAACTGTCACCAATAATTTTAAAAAGTGATATACATAATCGACGTTTCTTCTACTCCATTCGCGTTTTATGTATATCAAATCCCGCTTTTAAAATTTTGTGGTGGCTGTTGAATAAATAGTTTCGTAATGTATACTAGGTGGCGCTGTCTACCGATATAACTGTTGCCAATTTTCCGAGTCACGCGACAGGCATCTAGTTTAGGAGGCTATGCTAAAACTGTAGTAACGAAAAAGGAGTGGGGGAGTCTCGATAAAATATGTCTAAATCTGTCTGGGAATTTTCTGCACGTGAAAATAGAATTTAAAAATATGCATCAGTTAATGAGTTACAAGTAACAAAATTTCCCAATGAATAACATTGGCTAGGGTTACCGGCGACGATAAGTGAAGCCGGCCGTTACTCAGGCTCTACTAACAATGTTCCAGAATAAATTAGAATTATTGGTTATCTGTTTATAGATACCATCTATAATTATAGTTATCCTACATCTTAAATGCATACCTGCGAATATTCTAATTAATGTTCCACAGTGCTGATAGCGCCCGCCTACTTTTAACACCAGTTTTTTTTTTTTTTTTTTTTTTTAAGAGTATTTTCTTTCTTATTTAATCATAATTACATCTTGAGAAAATTACTCAAAAAATAAAGTGGTGTTGAAAAAGGAGAAGGAATAACAATTATACGGAATATTAATTAGTATGTTGGCAGGTAAGACTGAAAGTAACATAAAAATATTATAAATTGTTTATCAAACAGCGCCATTTTTCACACATGTTCAAAAAAAAATCCTTTGCATACCTGACAACCTGCAAAATAATACCTCGAAAATTTTTAGAACCCGCCCTTTTTTCCACACCACTTCATTTTTTGAGAAATGTCCTTTAAATGTAATTACAATTAAATAAGAAAAATACTCTAAAAACAGACTGGTGTGAAAAAAAAAAAAAAAAAAAAAGGTTGAGCACTGACAATTTTCCGCAGTTATTGATAGGTTGGCATATGCGTAGGTTGGCATATCGATAGGTTGCATATGCGTAAAATATTGATTTATGTTAATTAAAAGCGTACTCAAAAATACCTATTTCAAAGATAGCGGCTATTTTGATTTAAAAAAAAATATTTTATGAACCTTTCAATCCTTTGTTTGATTTGTTAGCATGGTTGATTAGCTTAAGGTTTTGAATATTTATTGCATTTCTATATAACTGACCTTTGATGCAATCATTATTTTCACACAATAAATTATGAAGAGCAAATTACGTTTCTGAAAGACTAAATTATACAATCCTTAAAGCTTTCATGTTCCTGAAAGTTCTTGAAATGTTTATCAGATAATTAAATTCAGTAAGCCACTATTTAGATAATACATTAAAAGCAAAACATGACTGAATTATCTTTTAAAGGAGTTTAATGAGATACACTAGCTTTTTCAGACGGTGGTAAGGTGGATAATAGATTTTAATAAATAATAATGTTTCGCTTGTAACAAGTAAATCAAACTATTTTTTTATTTGTCAAAGAATATTGAGTAAAAAAAAGACGCATTTCTTTTAGAAAATGGGAGTGGTAAGTCTGATTTAAGAATTCGAAATGCTAGAGCTACGAAATTGTACTTCATAATACCTATATTTTATTCCGAAATAGGGTAATTACCTGCTCTTTTTCCAACCTACTATTTTCAAAGAGCATTTTTCTTCTTATTTCGTCGATTTATATATCGGAAAAAAATTTCTCCATAAGCAAAAAGGTGTGAAAAAAAGGCAATTACAAACAGTAATCTGCAATAAATTACATATGTTACCATAATGTGAAATACCCTTCGTAAATCATAATACATTATCAAATCAATATGCATTATAAGCAAATATATATATATATATATACATATATATGTATTGCAAATCATAGCTGCCAACATTTTGATTTATTCCGGAACATTTTTGACTCCGCCTTTATTTTGTACAACTGTTTTTTTACAGAGAATTATTATTATTATTATTATTATTAATTTTTTTAAATCATACTTATATATTCGAGAGAATTTTTTTCTAAATAAAGTGGTGCGAAGTAAAGGCTGGGTTAAAATTACTCAGGAATAAATTCAAATGTTGGCAACTTAAAACTGAAGATAATTAATGTAACTTATGCTTGTTGTTCTTTTGTACTTTTATATTACTACTAACCAAGAAACTATCCCAATAATGTAATAATAGAAATCAATTAAATTATATTCATTCGAGAGGACAAAATCTAACATGATTTTCGACGCGAAAATTGTTTGCCCTCGAGAAATCTATATTTAAGGTTGAATAAAACCATAGCCTCCTAAACTAGATACCTGTCGCGTGGTTCGGAAACATGGATAGTTCAAGTGGTAGACAGCGCCACCTGGTACAGATTGCGAGACATTTTTATTCAACTGTCACCAATAATTTTAAAAAGTGATATACATAATCGACGTTTCTTCTACTCCATTCGCGTTTTATGTATATCAAATCCCGCTTTTAAAATTTTGTGGTGGCTGTTGAATAAATAGTTTCGTAATGTATACTAGGTGGCGCTGTCTACCGATATAACTGTTGCCAATTTTCCGAGTCACGCGACAGGCATCTAGTTTAGGAGGCTATGCTAAAACTGTAGTAACGAAAAAGGAGTGGGGGAGTCTCGATAAAATATGTCTAAATCTGTCTGGGAATTTTCTGCACGTGAAAATAGAATTTAAAAATATGCATCAGTTAATGAGTTACAAGTAACAAAATTTCCCAATGAATAACATTGGCTAGGGTTACCGGCGACGATAAGTGAAGCCGGCCGTTACTCAGGCTCTACTAACAATGTTCCAGAATAAATTAGAATTATTGGTTATCTGTTTATAGATACCATCTATAATTATAGTTATCCTACATCTTAAATGCATACCTGCGAATATTCTAATTAATGTTCCACAGTGCTGATAGCGCCCGCCTACTTTTAACACCAGTTTTTTTTTTTTTTTTTTTTTTTAAGAGTATTTTCTTTCTTATTTAATCATAATTACATCTTGAGAAAATTACTCAAAAAATAAAGTGGTGTTGAAAAAGGAGAAGGAATAACAATTATACGGAATATTAATTAGTATGTTGGCAGGTAAGACTGAAAGTAACATAAAAATATTATAAATTGTTTATCAAACAGCGCCATTTTTCACACATGTTCAAAAAAAAATCCTTTGCATACCTGACAACCTGCAAAATAATACCTCGAAAATTTTTAGAACCCGCCCTTTTTTCCACACCACTTCATTTTTTGAGAAATGTCCTTTAAATGTAATTACAATTAAATAAGAAAAATACTCTAAAAACAGACTGGTGTGAAAAAAAAAAAAAAAAAAAAGGTTGAGCACTGACAATTTTCCGCAGTTATTGATAGGTTGGCATATGCGTAGGTTGGCATATCGATAGGTTGCATATGCGTAAAATATTGATTTATGTTAATTAAAAGCGTACTCAAAAATACCTATTTCAAAGATAGCGGCTATTTTGATTTAAAAAAAAATATTTTATGAACCTTTCAATCCTTTGTTTGATTTGTTAGCATGGTTGATTAGCTTAAGGTTTTGAATATTTATTGCATTTCTATATAACTGACCTTTGATGCAATCATTATTTTCACACAATAAATTATGAAGAGCAAATTACGTTTCTGAAAGACTAAATTATACAATCCTTAAAGCTTTCATGTTCCTGAAAGTTCTTGAAATGTTTATCAGATAATTAAATTCAGTAAGCCACTATTTAGATAATACATTAAAAGCAAAACATGACTGAATTATCTTTTAAAGGAGTTTAATGAGATACACTAGCTTTTTCAGACGGTGGTAAGGTGGATAATAGATTTTAATAAATAATAATGTTTCGCTTGTAACAAGTAAATCAAACTATTTTTTTATTTGTCAAAGAATATTGTAATCTTATATATATTATAAATGTGAATGTCCGTTTATTTGAGTCAGTTTCACGCTAAAACTGCTCGATGGATTTCGATAAAATTTGTTATGGAGATAGCTTATACCCTAACTTAAAAAGTTGGCTACCTTTTATTCCGAAAAAAAATTTGTTTTTGCGATTTTTATGCATAAAATAGCAATTTTGTAAGCTAATAATAGCAAAAAATTAGCCATTTAAATTTATCCATAATTTAATTGTTGCCAAAAAAAAAAAAACGTATTTATTTATTTTTTTCAACAGGAAAATAAATACATGTATCTAAACGTGAACGATAAAAAATTATAAAAAAAAATTATGCATCTCACAAAAATTGACTTCATTTTTAATTAAAAATTTCTTTCACACATTGATAAAGTGCTAATACGCAAGCGAAGCGATGACGCCACTGGCCGTTCGTGGATGAAAGAAAAATATTTCCTATGTTAAACGTCCATTGGATTTTTTGTAAAAAATTATTAAAAATCAAGGAAAATTATTTCCCGATTTTAATCCCCATATTTAAGTATAGGTATGTATTAATTATCATGTCCATGCGTTAGATTAAGTTATTTTTGTTGTAAAATTGACAAAATTTGAATTTTTAATTTCAAAACTCTAGGAAAAAAAAAAAATGGCAAATTTCCATATTCGATTGAAAACACAAACATTTCATTTCAAAAGATGATATTTACACAATAGATATCCAACTAATATACTAATTAAAAGGAAAATGATAAATATTCTATCATAATTTGAAGTCAAATTTGTTTTCAAATGTCTAAATAAAGTATCTGATATAAGATACTAATATGTTGCAGCGGAATAGATTTGATATCGTCATCCTTAGCAGAAAAAAAAAAAAAATATATCGACAAATTATTTGGCGAACATAATTTAATTCCTTTCAAAAATCATGGTTATTTTAACAACTTATATTAAGAGAGTAATGAATAATATGAAACAATATTTCGTACAATGCATATTACGAAAATATACATCTGGCATGCATATTTTCGTATTACGTTTTTGATCACCAAATACAATAAGCGCCAAGAACGACAGAGTTTTGAAATTTAAAATTAAAATTTTGTCAATTTGACAGCAAAATAACTCAATCTAACGCATGCACATGATAACTAATCTATACTAATATTATAAATGCGAAAGTTTGGATGGATGTTTGTTACTCAATCACGCCACAACGGCTAAACGGATCTGGATGAAATTTTGTACAGAGATAGATAATAGTCTGGAATAAGACATAGGCTACTATTTATACCGGAAAAAATTTAAATTTTTAATTAATCTTCTATATAATATAAATATTTCTTCTAAAATAAAACTTTAAAATAATTTATTTTAGTTTTTAAGCCTAAGCCAAAGTGTTAAGCCAAGTAGTCCATAAAATATATAAACAAATCTGTACATATAAAAGAGTAAACTCAATGATTCACTGACTCAACACTGCCATGACGATTCTGTGGGAAAGAGGGTCACAAATTTTAGTGACCAGGTTGGTTTTCGGAGCCTGACCCCCCAACTAAGACGAAATTTTGCAAAATACCCCCCTGTCCCCCTGGGGGGGGGCAGAAGGCTTAACTCGGCTCCAAATTACTTAACGGTGAAGAAATTGCAGATGGAAAGACCAGACTTGAGTACAAAAAAATTATTTTCTGCGATTTTGGAATTTTGGATTTTTAAGGGGGGGGGGGAGGGAAGGGAAAAGGCTTTAGAAGAAGGGTACTCAACACACGAGGAAATCGAACTGAACACACACTACAAAGGAATTTTATGAAATTCCACCCTACCGCCCTTTGGAGAATGGGGGGCAAAAACATCATGCATTCATGCGTAACGCTGCACTAAATTACCTAAGGTTGGAAATTTTTTATGTAAGGGACGATTATATGTATCTAACTCATAGTATGAAGAGATTTTGCGAAATTCCCTCCTCCTTCCCTCCTTTAAGAACGGGGGGAGAGATTAAAAAAAAAAAAAAGTTTTAAAGCATAGCTCAGCTTTAAATAATTTCAGGATCTCAATTTTTTGATGTGTCGGTTAGGTATGTGTATGCAACATGCAATATAGAGTAATTTTGGAAATTTACTTCCCCCCACTTCCTCTTGGGGCGGGCGGGGCAAAAACCACGTTTTGAAGCTTAAATCCGTCCAAATTACCTAAGAATGGCGATTTTTGGTGTGTGGGTGTTAATTAAGTGTGCGAAATATGCACTTTGATGAGATTTTGTAAAAATTTCAACTGTAACCTCGAGGGTGGGGGAGTAAAAAGCAGGTAAGGGACTGCCGAAGGCATTGGGAAACTTAAAATTAGATTTTGACGGATTTCAATGATTTTTTTTTTTTTTTTTTTTTTAAGATATTTTATTATTATTAATGATATGCTGTTTTGGGGATTCATTTCAATACAATGACCAGCGAAGCGGGCAAAGCCTGCTAGTATAATAATAATAATAATAACAACAATAATAATAATAATAAAATATTTTGAAATGTCGCATTTTATTTAAATGCACTTTACAGAGAATAGGTTAATTTCATATGGGAGGGGCTAGACAACAGAGTGCTTTCTTTTTAGATACTACACATGAATTAATTTTAATGAATTTTGGCCCGCCCATATATATGAATGTATTGCTTATAAATAATACAAAACTTATATTTAAGAAAAATAATTTACATTTAATAAAATGAAAATTTAGTGTAACACGCAGGAAAATTAACTGACATGATTTCTGTTACTCTATTTATCACTCATTTGTTCTAAATTGAGACACATTTGAAGTTCAGAAATTTTAATTTGCACAAATAGGATTTTAATCTAATATGTAATTTAAAAACGTTCTAAAATCTAACTAATATATGAAATAAACATGTAAACATTTATTCAACAGCGTGACAGACATGATAAGTGAAAAAATTTTAAATTACTTTTTAAGTGTAAAACTTTAAAATTACTTATTTTTTAATTTAAATATTCCTTTTGAATTATAATGATGTAAGAAAATTATATATGTAATCTGTTACATTATATCATATTTTTGATAAATTTTCTATGAAGGAAAATTAAAAATAATTAAAAATAGAAATTACCCTTTTGTCCACTTTTGCGGGAAATTAACTAATAACATTAATTCACATTTGTAATTTTTTAAAATAGGTTACTACATATTTATAATAAAAGAAATGAAATACTTTATATGCATAAAAAGAACAAATGCCATGAAAATCATTCTAAAAAGCTGTAAAATCAGGGTTCGTACGGGCCATATTTTTTCCCTGAGTCTCACACCAGTATTCTGAAAAAATAAAATTCATCTTAACCAGAAAGACTTATTTCATAGCGAAAATCGTTCTAAGAAATTACTGGTATAAGACTCAGGGAAAAAATAGAGCCAGTGTGAACCCTGTAAAATGTTATAAATGTTGTGTTTCATTGATATGAATTTAGATTTATTTTAACACAGATTTTACCAAAGAAAAAAGTTTCATTTTCAACCTCATACTAGTTTAAACTTACATTAGTTTGACATAGCATTCAACACTATTACTTTTTAAGTCAGATTCATACACCAGTATTTTTTAAAAAGGAATCTATCACATACATTTTCGATGAATACATAAAATTAATTAAACTGAAAAAATTTGTATAAACTTTCTGGTATGAAATATCCTTTAAACTGACGGAGACTTGGCCTCTATGGCTTGATCTGGGCTGGGTTGCTGATTTACGGTAAACCGTAAATAGTCTTTTGCATATTAAGTCTTTGAAGGGCAATGTAATTTCGCTCATTTAAGATCAAAAGCCAGGAGAATTTACGAACAATATTAGGAAAAAAAAAAAAAAATGCTTTCTTCTTGCTAAGTTACAAAAATGGAATACTGTAGACAATTTCCAGTGCGAATGTTTGCATTTTTTAATTACAATTAAGTGGTACAAAATTTTTCCTACCGCCTCTCAAAGCAGTGTTGCTAAATTTTGGAACTTTTTATTCAATATCAACCACTAAACTTCAATTATGACGGTTGCCTAATCACTTCGAAGATTAATCATTTATTATATATATCAAATATCACTACTAAAAATAATTGGTGATTACAGAATAAAAAAAGTTCTTAAATTTGGCAATACTGCTTCAACAAGTTAAGGCTCATTTAAACCTTTCAGGGGCAAGCAAATTTTCTTATTTAAAATCATCAGTCACCAAAATTCACCAACAATATTAGAAGAGAAGAAATAAATAAAGTTATTCTCCAAACTTATAAAAGCAAAAATTACTAAAACATTTCCGGGTTGGAAAGTAAAATTTGCGTTTGCAGCATACTCGTTTGCAAACGATGACCCTGGAAGCATTAATAGTGACGTAAGGCTAAAAGTAGATCCCGAACCTCTACAAAGAGCCATACCTGAACCAAATTCGAACCCAGCACCTGGTAACTGAAAAAAGAACAGAGTTGCAACCATTCGACTGCCAAATAGGCAATATTAGTCTTAGCAAGGACAAGAAAACAAAACCCTAGCATCTTCTATTATCGTTGAGCTTTTAGATATTTAAATACAAAGAAGTTCCAAAAGATCTGGGAACTTTGTATCTGCTTGTGTACTCGAAATTCTATTCATATTCTACATTAATTTTAATATGATATTATTGAAAACTTTTTAAAATGTAAACAGCATAAAATCTGCCGTGAGAATTGTATGAATATGTTGAAGTTTCTTTGTACCAAAGTAATATTTTCCCTATAAATTATTCCCTTTAATTGATATGATGTTATTGAAAATTTGTTAAAATGTAAACAGAAGGAAAATTGTCATGAAAACTTTATAAGAATATATCAAAGTTTCTTTGCATAAAAGTTATATTTTCCTTGAAATTTAAAAAATGTATTTAACGAAAACTTTCCGAGTATTATTATTATTATTATTTTAATTCACAGATGGAAGGAAAGCAATCAGCAATCAATCATTTTTTTTTTATTTACTCACTAATGCAGGACACAGATATTGTTTTTAATATATTTCTTTGTTCTAATAATGTGAAATCGAAAGAGAATATAAAAATTTAGTTAGCTAGAAGCATTTTAAATTTCTCCAAGAAATAAGCAAATAAATAAAAATTTGAATTTTATTTTAATAAATTTAATTAATTTTCCATAAATTTAATATACTTATTGTTACTATATTTCAATGCACATGTATTCAAATTTCATATTTCTAAGTAATTTACAAAAAAATGTATAACATCCATTACCTTTTTAAACAAGCAAAAAAAATGTTATTGAATTTTTTTAGAGAATAACATTTCATTGGTATTCAAATTATGCAATTAAAAGAATAATTATGCAACTACATTAACATTTTGATTTCATTCTGTACTTAATGCACACACAAAAACATTTAAAAGTTGAATAAAATGGGATATGAAACAATGCGATGCACTGATGAAATCTGGCTCATAATCATTTAAGCATCTGAAAAATAAATATAATAAAATATGCGTTTATTTGAAATGCGGATCGAATAAAAGAAATGGTTCTTTGAGGGAGATTCGCAAAGTGTTAAGATGAGTGGCATATGGAATTTTTATGTAAAACAAAAGAAAAAGATGTGTAATCGATAGATGCTTTTCCAATACAGTTGGTTTAAATGCAGAGAAAATGCTTCGGTGATTTAAATTCTTAAAGTTTTTATCTTCTAAAAATGCATTTTTTTTTTTTTTTTTTTTTTAAGTCATTTTAAGAAAAATGCAAACTTTAAAATTTTATTCTACTTAATCTCTTTAAAATGTGCAGAATAGAAAAGCAGCTATATTTTTAAACAAATCTGATAAAATATAGTTTTTTAATTTTATACTATCCCTTGGTAAATATTCAAAATATATTTCTGAATCTTTTATTATACGACAGTTTCGAAGTCTTTCCAGAACATTTAACATTTTTTGTTGGCACTTTCTACCAAAGCTGAAAAATGTGCACTAAGGAACAAAAAAAAAAAAAGAAAGGCACTTGGTTGTTTTTTTCCCTTTCAGAAACCTTCAAATTTATCATTTAAAAATAGAGATGAAACGAATAGGGATTTTTTGTATTATTAAAAATACTACAGTATAAATTAAAAATTTAGCAGCTCACTTTTAAATTTAAACTCATAAAATATGTTTTTTAATTTTTAAATAGGTTCGAGCAACCTTCAGGGTCTGTGTTAGAATCTTCTACTATTAATGTCTTGAACTACAAATATTTCTAGGCATCAATTACAGAAGGACACGTGATTAATTTTAAAAAATTGCCCTTTCTCTCTTTTTGTGGTTCTTGCTTACAGTTATGAATATGGTGAAATCATACTTGCCAACATACTAATTAATTTTCCGTCGTATTGTTAGCTCCGCCTTCTTTTGTACACCAGTAATTTTTTAGAGTATTTTTCTTCTTATTTAATCGTAATCGAATTTGAAGAATGTTACTCTAAAAATTTACTGGTGTGAAAGAAAGGGCGGGACTAACAACACTACGGAATATTAATTAGGATCATACTTGCCAATTATCTCATTAATAACCGTACGATTGTTAACGTCACTTTAAAAAAACGTCCCTTTTCTAACACCACTTTATTTTTAGAGCAATTCTCTGCAAATGTTATTACGATTAAATAAGAATAAAATTTCGCTAAAAGATGACTGGTATGAAAAAAAAAAAAGGCGGGTACTAAAAATTGTACAGTTCATAATGAGATGGTTGACAAGTATGTAGGATGTTGGTCAGTAAGTAAAATAATTTTGTTTGCTTTGTGTCTGCAAATCCTTTCATGTAACTCTTTACTTTCATGTGACTAAAATGAAACCAAAATTCATTCATTGTTCCAATATTTAAAATTTTTAATAAAACATATTTTTTTAAGTGTACGTAGTTGCAACATTTATTACACAATTGGTACTACAAAACAACACTATGATCAATAATAAGGGAAAAGAGCCTAAAATGACCTAACGGGAAACACGATCCACATATGTTTTCTTGGAAGCAGTTAGCGGGTAGCATAGAAACTAGTTGTACCAAGTCAAGAAGAAGCATTGGCGGTATTCAAGTGATTGTTGTGTTACGCGTCTGAATAGAATTCTTTGAAAAAGTAGGTTTTATAAAATCTGTTATAATTTAAGCAATAACTTTTCTATTTATTTAGATACAAAGCCTTTCATGTACAGAAGTATGACTTGGTTTACTTAATAAAATATTTTTTAGATGTATATGATACTTTCTAGTTTTGTTATGTTTCTCGGCGTCATCCAGTAATATGATCTAAAGTAGATGGCCATATTGTCAGGTAAAACGATCTATTATGTGAATAGTTTTGGATGCATTATGTAGATCGTTAGGAATCCATTATTTGGATCGGATGTGGCAGAAATACGCATTATTTAATTTATTTCTTACTTTGTTGGGGTGTTTTAATATATCTATTATTTTTGAATTAGGATTTTCAAATATACCATTTTCTTGCTTTCTTTCTTTTTAAACGAAGGATTATTTTGTCCTTTAGTGAGAGTAAAACGATCCTTCGGACCCTTTTTTCAAAAATCTATTTTTCTCATTGTAATGCCGGCGAGTCCCACACCCATATGGTAGTCCCTATGGAGGGGGAATATATGTCATGGCAACCCTTAAAGGGGTTGCGAAAAGGATGCAGAGAAAGTACTGTGAGCTGGTTTGAAGAGACGGAGGAAGAGTGTCCTAGTCCTGCCGTTCTCTAGCTCAAATGTATTATTATTATTGTATGCACTATGAGAGTGCGGGAAAGTTACCTAAATGTTCAAAGAGATATTTTGTATATATATATGCTTGTAAATAGGTATTATTAAAAGTGCCATGTTTCTTGCGAAAAGAAACTACTGATTGTCATTTATCAGAAACAGTCTCATTTTTCCCCATTTACCTCATCGACCCACCCGTCAAGCTCCTACACTGTCGCAGATTTCAGGTATTTGATGGTAAGAAGACACTTATCTTGTTTATATTTTGGGGGAGAAGAAATATGCAAAGTGCCTGTTTAAGAAGCCATTGAAAGATATATGGAAAATGATTGTTTAAAATCCGAAATTTAAAAGTCACGATAAGCTAATTCGTCAGCATGGCGGAAATATTTAATGTGAAAGGTCTTAAAAAAGAAGATCTAATAACGGTAGCAGAAGAAATAGGTGTCAGCACCACTTTAGAACTAAAAATAAAAGATCTTAAAGAAAAGATCATAAAATCTGACGAATTTAAAACGTCACCTGATTTTGTAGCAGAATTCATCATTACTACCGTAGAAGATCGCAAGCAAAGAGACGAGCACGCTAGAGCATTGGAGCTTGCTAGAGCTCAAGGCTCAAGCCCTAGGCCGGAACCTGTCCAGCGTAGTTATACTGATAATTTAGATAGGATAATTAAAACGATAAGGACGTTAACGATTCCTTGTCCGTCAAAACCAGAGTTGTGGTATTTGTTCTTCACAACTCTGGAACGCGCATTTAAGACGAAAAATGTAGACGAGGGTATTCAAGCCGAAATTTTGTTGAATTTATTAAGCGAAAAAGCTGCCAATATTTTGGTTTACATTAACGATGAGGAGATTACAGATTATGAAAAAATAAAAACACTCGTGTTGCGAGAATTCGAAACCAACAGCGCAAAATTGTTTGGAGCATTTTCATACAGCTAAAAGGCAGGTGGGCGAGACGCACATGAAAGTTTGCATCTCGTCTTAAATCAACATTCGATTATTATCTCCGATTAAGAAAATGTGATGATTTTGACACCTTGCGTGATCTGATAGTAGCAGATAAGTTATTCTCTACTTTAGATCAGGAAACGCAAACACATATAGGTATACGGCAGGGTGACAATTGGTTTAGACCTATAGAAATGAGCAAGGATTGCGATAACTTTGATACGTCTCGAGGCAAGTCAATACACAAACAAAAATTTTCAGAGAATGCAAAACAACGCGATACGGTAGAATCGTTAGATATGGGAAAAGAGCAAAGATACATACCTCCTCATTTGCGTACACCCAAAAACCAGTCGAGTTATGCTTATAAACCTAGGACCAAATCTTGTTATTCTTGCAGATCTAATTCCCATTTACAGCGAGACTGTGATAAACGAAAACAAAGCTTTAATAGTGAAAATATTAAATCGGAGCAAAATAATAGCGAAATATTTACCGCGATGGTAAAAAATTTAAATTCCCAACTCGCGATTGAACCTTTAGAGCACATTGAAATAATGGTTGAGGGACGGAAAGTGAAAGCAATAAAAGATTCTGGCACAAATTTTGCGATTTTTAACCCTTTGGCTCTACCAGATATAGAACTTAAAGAGCAAGGAAAGATAATTCTCACATCAGCTTTTGGCGAACAGACCGAAGCTAAATTATGTAAACTTCCCGTTTCTCTCAGAACGAGCGCAACATCCGTTGACGGACCTCAAGAAATTATCGCTGCTGTGACTAGAAAACTTTGCGTCCCGTGCTTGCTTCCGCCTAGGATATGGAATTCGTTGAGGGAGCAGTCTAAAGAAAGGGGTGAAAAAGAGAGAGAGAGCAGAGATAGCGTTCAGTTTGTAGAAGGGGGATCTCATGAATCTAGAGAAAGAGAAGTGTCGGATTTCGCGGAGGGGGGAATGGAAGCCGATGGGGAAAGTACGCTTTGTATTGAAGAGAGGGTCAAAGCTGACCATCTGAAATTCCAGATGCAGTGTACGGATTTGGAAGATCGAGAAGAAACTAGCGTTATCGAGGGAGTGAAGGTTCAGAAGGGTAGAAAAGCGCTGGATAAAACGGTGATGTTGCAGCCTAGGCGAGAGGAAGAGGAGAGATCGAACTTAGCTCAAGAAGAGGTCGTATGCAAAAACGAAACTAAAGGAAGAGTTTGGGATAGTTTCTTTTGGCCTGGGATGAGGCATTCTGAAGTGCGTTTGAGAGATGTCGCGTACGCTGAATTACGTTTAGGGGAACAGCATGGGCGGTGGCTGGGAGCTATCGAATTTAAAACGTTAATGACCAAGGCAATTTATAGTGCTTTATCCGATATTTTTATGCGTACTGGGATTCCGAATGTAATTGTTAATGATTGTGGGATGACTAGTGGGGAATTTAATTGGTCGTTTGGTAATTTGAAATCATTACCTTGGGCTGGCGAAATTAGACGTTCGTCCTCTAGGAATTTTAAAGCAGACGATCAGGCGATTCTATACGCTGGTTGGACCGGTTCTGGTGAAACAGCGCGACCATGCTCACAATCTGATGAAATCGAGTTAATTGATAAAAACTTCAACTTGAAACAGGCGAATAAACAAGGAGAAGTCTACCCGAGAATCTCGACAGCCAATCGAGTTTTCGAGAAAGACAACAAATTCGGGAAAAATTATAATTACAACTCACCTATGCAAAAATGTGAAAATGTGGAATTCAGCCTTAATGTCGATCATGTGGATCATACAGAAAGTAACAAATCGATAAATTTGTCGCCCCAACAGGGAAAAGCCCCTGATTTCAAAATCACCAACGGTGAAAGAAACAAAATTGTGAACGCTATGATGACAAGTTATCAGGAACCCGACTTGGCCTACCCCGAGGGTGTCACTGAATATCCCAGTGATCGAAGAAATCACTCGAAACAGTTAATTGTGTCTTCGAAGGAGTTAAAAGCGTTTAATTGTGTGTGTGTTGTCAAGAAATTAATTTCGTTCGAAATAACATTGTGTTTTCACCGAAAAAAAAAAAAAAATGGATTTTCTGCGTTTAGATATCCGAACTTGTGTTACTAAAGGTGTTAATTTAGACTTAGAATAAACTCTAAATAAACTTTGAATGAACAATTCAGTGGACTTTGCTCTAACTCTAGAGAGACAATTTTGAATTAAAACTTTCTGTTTGTGATTTTACAACTATTTTGTTTGTTTCAGAGAATGAACGTCGAAAAGGAATTTATTCAATCCAGTCTGTATAACATTTTTTTTTATAAGGTTCTTACAATTTTATTCTATTATTTTAATTGTTAATTTCATTATTTTATTGTGGTTTTGTTATCCATATTAATTTCTGTACTGCTATTTAGCTGTAGTAGATTTTAAATAATATTGTGGAGTGGGAGTCTCCGGCATACTTTTATTTTCTCAGATAGTGTCACTCAGACGGCCGCTGAGAGACACGATCTTGGGGGGGAGGTGTACTATGCCGGCGAGTCCCAAACCCATATGGTAGCCCCTATGGAGGGGGAATATATGTCATGGCAACCCTTAAAGGGGTTGCGAAAAGGATGCAGAGAAAGTACTGTGAGCTGGTTTGAAGAGACGGAGGAAGAGTGTCCTAGTCCTGCCGTTCTCTAGCTCAAATGTATTATTATTATTGTATGCACTATGAGAGTGCGGGAAAGTTACCTAAATGTTCAAAGAGATATTTTGTATATATATATATATATGCTTGTAAATAGGTATTATTAAAAGTGCCATGCTTCTTGCGAAAAGAAACTACTGATTGTCAATTATCAGAAACAGTCTCATTTTTCTCCATTTACCTCATCGACCCACCCTTCAAGCTCCTACACTCATTACTCAGTTTAAGTTAAAAATATTATTAAAGTACGTTTATAATGCAAAATATAGTGTAAAACACACTAGCAAAGGGCTAAAGTTTTATTTAAACATTTATGTTATTTTACGCAAGTTTTTTCCTTAAGGGGATTATTTTAGACCACTTTCCCTTAAATATTTTACCTAGTATTGTCTCATCTGACTTTTAAACCAGATCCAGTAGTGGAAACAACTTAGTATTCTCCCAAATTCAGAATGAAAGACTAATATCAACACATTTCACTCAAAATTTGGTTGATATGCTTGAATATATTGGTAACAGGTTATCATTATTATTATTTTTTTTCCTCGAAATTTTTAAAAAAGATTTGCAGTTTTTTTTTTTTTTTTTTTTAATAGTAGTAGACACAGTTGCCTACTTTTTTAATTTGCACTTTTATATTTAGAGCACTGTTAATTCCACTTTATTTTCAATATATAACTGCGTTAAAATAAGAAAAGTGTTATTAAAAGACTGCGGTAAAACAATGTTCCCAGGGATCGTACTCTATATCATTTTTTCAGGGCTATCTTAGAGATAAGAAATTTCCACCTGCTTTGCACCACTAATTTTCCTCAGAAATATCTGTGGTTCATTTATAGGAATAGGCCATGATTATACAGGGTAGAAATTATTTTATAAAAATAGTGGTAGCAATAAATTTGAAAATTTTTTATTCATAAGAATGTCATGAATAAAGGCGGAGAGTACGA
The DNA here is from genome assembly GCA_963930645.1 of Salticus scenicus. Taxonomy (NCBI): domain Eukaryota; kingdom Metazoa; phylum Arthropoda; class Arachnida; order Araneae; family Salticidae; genus Salticus; species Salticus scenicus. The sequence goes on from OZ005649.1 coordinate 45,358,625, forward strand.
CCCCTGTGCTTCAGAATAAATTATAAAAACCTGCAATGCTGAGTAGAATTCAAGCAGGTATCTAAAAAGAGACTTACTAGAAAACTAAAATACGAGCCTTGGTATTTTAACACAAGTTTAATTGAAAAAAGATTAACACAAATTTGGGATTAAAGTACTATTTACAAACTAAGGCTAAAGCAGTGTGTTATTTAAGACGTTAAGTTTTTCAAACATATTTTCATATTATGATACAAAATTATGTATCTTTTTTCCCTTTTTTCAACTCATTAATGAAAAAAAAAAAAAATTTGTTTTTTTCGTAGAAAATATCTTTTGTTAACTTAATATACATTTTCGTTTCATAAATGCTTGCATTTTATTTTGCCTTTTTAAAAAATATTCTGTTAGCATTTTTTACAGTACAGACATATACATAAAAGAGCTATTTGAGATATCGAATACTGGTTATAGTTGCAACCACAGTTCCCAACTTTTATAATTTAGTCACGATCACTTTTAGCCCGCCTCTTTTTCATACCGGAAATTTTTAAAAATGATTTTCTTATTTAATCGTTGTCACATATTAAAGAGCAATAATCTATAAAATTTCTGGGGCGAAAAGAAAGCGGGGCTAAAACTGCTCGTGAATAAATTACAAAAGTTGGGAACTCTGGTTGCAATCCTTAAAATTAAGAACATACATATTAGAGCCAGAAAATATTTTTAAAGTGCCCACTGCTGCAAACTTTTTAATTTATTCCGTAATATTGTTAATCCTTTCTGATGCCACTTTTTTAGAAGAGTAATTTCCTTTTTATTTAACTATAATTATATATTGGAGAAAATTATTACATAAATAATGTAGTGTGATTAAAAGATGGGTACTAAGAAGACTACGGAATAAATTAGAAAATTGGTATCGCTGGCACTGGTGCAATTACCCTAATTGTTTTTCGATTATTTATTTATTATTTATTTTTTAATTTTAACAGTGTTATGTTATATTTAAATGTGTATGCAATACTGCCAAATTTTTAATTTATGTCGTAGCATTGTTTATTACTTTTATATGCCACCGCTCTTTTCACATATCATACTTTATGTAGAGTAATTATCCCCAGTGTGTTATCACGGTTAAATAAAAAGAAAATTAATCGTCTAAAATAGTGGTATAAAATAAAAGCGAGTACAAACAATGTTATGTATTAAATTAAAAATTCAGCAGCTGTATATATGTAAGCAAATTTTATAATTCAATGACAGTGGTTCACATAAACGACTTATAATGTCTGCCATCGCCTTAATTATGAACAAAAACTACTGAAATATTTGTCAATCTTTTTGAAATTTCTGTTCATGCTTCATTCTTTGTGTTATTTTATTTTATTTTTGTTTTTAAGTGAATATTTTTTAATTATCAGAAATGTACTTATAATAATAGTATAATTACATAAATCTAATTACAAATGCATAAATCGTTTAAAAGATCAAGTTCTTTGCAAAATAACCAAAATTGTACTTAATTATGAATGTTGTTAATTAATTTCTGAAATCGAAACTTATTTTATAAAGTACGTTTCTTAATCTAGACTGATTGTTACTACGCTTTACAAGCATAAGAGTATTACTGCATTATAATGTAGCATTAATTTAATAGTAGAAACGGCTTAATTACAACCCATTTTCTCAATTACATAAACGTATTATTAGATGAAATTATGTATCGTAAAAGTAATTCAAAGGAGTTTTAGCGTCATATTTTTAAATTTCTTAATGGGGAAAATGATTTCCTTAGATGCATTCTTAAATTTCATTTAATTAAATAGTCAATATTTAAAGAAATGTTTATTTATTTATTTCACGCCCCTTTGGTAATCCATTTGCTTAATAAATATTTTATTGTTTTTTAAGTGTTAACATCTCATACCGTTACATATTCAATTGAATAAATAAATGTACCAAAATACTTATAAAATAGAATTATTGATTGTTTGGGGAAAAAAAATCAGCTCGTCAATTTCAATAAATACATTTTACGAATCTTAACCCTTTAACGTTCATTGGTTTTGCAGCAAAACCAAACATTTGACAGAATTTAAGAATTTTTTTGCAGCAGTTTGTTTAACATCCACCCCCCCCACCCCCTTGTTTTAATCAGGTTTTAAACTTTTGTTCCTTTTCTGTCTGTAGATATCAACAATATTCTAAAATTTATCAAATAATGCTTCAAAGGAAACTAAATGCATAAGTCACTTGAAGTTTCTTTGTGTGCACGAGTGCGAATTGCTGGTTTGATGATGTATTCATGTCTAGTTTTTTTCATTTAATTAAGAGCTGGACTATTATTTTCACCCCAAACAACTTTTACGAGTTTTTGTAGTCGATAATGTTTACTTATAATGTGTTTTATTTATTAAATTAAATATAGTTTGAATTTAATAAGGTTAACTTATAGATGTTTCAAAACAAAAATTTCTCAAAAAGGAAAAATACTAATTTTTTCATTTTTTAAATATTTATGATCAGCTATGTGTCTAAAAGCCATTTTTAAAATTAGTTTAGTAATTTTTTAAATAAATTAAGTAGCGAACGTTAAAGGGTCAAAACACTTCTAGGTATATATAATACTTTTATTTAACTTCATTTGTTTTGAAAATACAGTTCAATTTTTTTATTTTTTATTTTTTATTTATTTTTTTATCTTTTTAATTTTGGAAAATCATTGCTATGTCATTCTATTACATTGTGATATTCTTCTTTAACACTAAACAATTATTTTGTATTATGGTGATTTCATTTGAAATGTCTGAAGATCATTTAGAAAATGATTTACAAAACGTAAGTACTCTTATATTGTTTTCGTAGCATTATCAGCAGAAGGTGAATATAAACAATATACACTTTTATTCTACAGACATGGGAAAAACTTGGAGCATAGGTAGAGAACATCTACCTCCCCTTCTCTACTACAACATATATACAAGGACTGAGAATTACATAGAAACCCATGATCGCAAATATCATTTTAACTTTTGAAAAAGTGGATGTTTTTGGTTATTTTTTAGTAAAAAAAATACAGAAATGTGTGAAGATCTCGAATGATTTATTAAAAGAAAAAAAAATCTTGTAATGCTAATGTTTACCTAAAGGAATATACATAACAATAATTCTGTTTCTAATCGATACATTTATCATTGCTCTAGATATTATCTATCTCAACTTGAAGTTTGCGCCTCTGTTTATAAGAAAAATTATGCGAAAATTTTAAGGGGAGGTAGGGCGGCTTAAAGGGATTGATAATTGCATTAAACCCCTATACCTATAGATGCCAACATTTTAACTCCGGACATAAATATACATTAATACTCTGGAAAAAATATTGGCTACTATGCATACCTGCCAACTATTTATTAATATCCGGAAGATTGTCACTACCCCCAATTTTTTCACACCAGTCGTTTTTTAGAGTATTTTTCTTCATATTTAATTGTAATTACATTTGAAGAAAATTTTTCTAAAAATAAAGCGGTATGGAAAAAGGGGCGGGACCTAACAATCTTCCGGAATATTAATTAGCAAGTTGGCAGGTATGAAGCCCCTTACTGAATAAGCCATATTCACCCTTTAATGTTCCTTCGTTTTATAGTATATTTTAGCCCATACCTCCAACTACAAGCGCTATTGACTGCTAATGAGTACAGTAGTTTCTTCTCAGGGGTCGTACTCTCCGCCCTTTTTTCAGTACACTGTCAGGAATGAAATAGTTTTAAATTTATTGCTACTACTATTTTTATGCAATAATCTCTACCCTGTATAATTATGGCACTTTACTGTAAATATATCCAAAAGTATTTCTGCATAAAATTAGTGGTAGTAAAAAAAGCATAAATTTCTTATATTGAGAGTGTCCTGAAAAAAAGGGCGGAAAGTACGACTCCTGTTCTTCGTTACCCGTAACTCTGCCTACTTTGTAATTTGAAACTAACCCGTTCAGCATAGCTGTCAGCTTTTCAATTTTCTCCTGAAATAGTCATGCCCTTTTTTTACACCGTAGTTTTTGTAGAATAACTTTTTTCAATATATAATGTGATTAAAGATGATTAAAATTACTCTATAAAGAATACGATATGAAAAAAGGACAGGGACTGATAACATTCCGAAATAAATTTTAAAAGTTGGCAGCTATGCTTTCAGAGGCAAATAAATCTGGCTTATTTTAATTCTTTAAGGATTGTCGTTTGCATAAAGCAAACAAAAGTTTTAATTTCCAAATGCGTGACACCGGAAATTTTTTATAAAATTTTGATTTTATAAGTTAGAGGACTAATTACATTTATTACTTTCTTCTATATGTAATATAGAGAAAGTATTGGATTCGCGAAAATTTTCGACATCCGTTTTTTGACGGATCTACACGTTTTGGGATGTCCTGAACACGAATTGATAGTTTTTAAAAAATGTCTGTCTGTGTGTCTGTATCATTTTTTTGTGGACGCTGTATCTCACGAACCAATGAATGAAATTTAACCAAACTTGGTATTTAGTTGCACCCTGACATGAACTGGTGCCCATTAGATTTGGGGATCAATAGCTCAACAGGTGGCGCTGTGATCGCATTTTATAGGACGAAATTCCGTATAAATGGGCATAATGAGAGTTATTTTTAACTTGTGATTGTAAAATTAATATGAATTATTGATAATAGTAGTAGTTAACTAGGAAAAAAAAATTGTGCATGGGGGGGCATCGGTTCCCCCCCTGGGGGGGAAGTACCCCCCCAGGGGGGTTAAATTTTGAAGATGGGTATCATTCGAAAGATCTCGTCAATACCTTTAAAACGAATGGTTGAACCATAAACCTGTGATAATTTAAAACAAAGTTATCGATTTTTTTTACTTTTAACAAAAAAAAAACAAAAAAAAATCGTATTTTTTTTTTTTTTTTTTTTTTAATATTGTTACTGATTGAATATGTATAGGAAAATATAGAAGAAAGTCTTGTGGTGGCCACAACATACTAGTTTTTCTTTAAATATTGTCGGTGAATTCTCACGGCGTTATTTTTAAAGGAGAATTTTTTTTTTTTTTTTTTTTTGCCTCTGAAAGGGTTAAATAAACTATCATCAGAATTTACGAACAAATCCAAAGAAGAAGTAGTAGTTTTTCCTCTACATCATTAAGTAAAACTTTGTAAACAAATTCTGTGAAGAAATTTATAGTTAAGAATTAAAATTATGTGCATTTCTGAAAAGGGTAAAATGCACCAACGAAAAACATCTGCCATGGATATTAATGCATTCGAAATATTTTGTGTGTACACAGAAATTTTGTGTGTACACTCTAATAAAATACACAGAGAAACATCCGTGTACCCACATACAAGACACATGCACTCGCATACACAAATGCATATAAACTAACCATTAAAGGTTTGATTTTTGTTTTCAAGGAACCTCAAAACATGCAATGATTGGAAAAATTCCGTTTCGAAAATTGAACTACAAGACATTATGCTTTCTCTACCATATATGAGTAAGAAAAAATACAAAACTAATTTGTCATGTAGCAGAAACATTTTGTTTTTATTAAACAGGGTATTCAATAGTTTTTGCTAATATTTCATTTTCATTAATGGTCTTAAAAAGGTTTTAAAATATTATTTTTAACAAAATATAAACTTGTAACGAAGGTCACTGAAGTTTATTTAGAGAGAAAATTCACAAAATATCAACAGAGTATATTGCTAAGTAATTACATATAATTAATTTTAACTTGGTTTAGGTAATTGTCCATGTAACTGCGCGTTCGGTAATTAAGTTTACGTTACGCTGCATTAAAAAGCAAGGGAATTGATTCAGGTTTGTATTAGGTTACAATGCTTTTGTGTAAGATTACTCTGAACGAAACAGGTCCGGTTGAATCGAGTTAATTGAGATTATTGTCTATATAGATTACGATATAATACGGTTGCTATACTTTTATTGTTTTATTTATTAAATATGTTTAAAGTGTTACACTTACTGAAATTTAGCCATATAATTTCATTGGACAGAAAATTACACAACAAAAATTTTAAGGATTGAATAATTATTATTTATTTAGTACAAAACAGCAATTGTAAAGAAATTTTGGACATTTAATAATTATGGAATAATTGCGATTGAGAGACAGCTTTTCCTAAAGGTCAAATTGCTGTACCCACTACATCTACGCATATTTTCTATGCTGTTGTAACAAACGTTCATACATTTATGTATTCATGTTTGCAAAATCATAAAAAATTACGTATATGAATTCACTTATTATTAGTAAACATCATAAGAATGTGTATGATTACTAGTATTATATTGCGCATTTTATAATATAAAACACATTAAATGAATGCATGTGTCGAATGGGTGCATTCATAGGCTGATAGAAGTAGCCTTTGTTGCAGCGTTACCACATTGGGGACTATTTTTTATTCAATGTCCACCACTAAATTTTTATTGTAACGATAGCGTAATCACTTCGAAGATGTTAAGTTGCTAGAATGGAATGGTTGGGAGGCGCCTGTGACAGCGGCACGCATCCTCCATCACCTAGATGTGGAAACTAACGGAGTGAGAGTCCCGAACAACAATTCACTGCAATGGAGATGGGGGGGACATAATCTGCACACACACACACACACACACAAAAAAAAAAAATAATAACAAAATAATTTTAGAGCTTATGGAAAGAGTAAACACAATAATAATAATAAAGAAAAATCATGCAGAACGCATTGATTAGTAACACTTTCCAACTGTACGTAATTGTTGTATCGAATAACTTTTAATATTCTATGCCTACGTTACCACACAACAGACAGAAGGACTGAAAAATATACAGATAGACTAATAGATTTTAAAATCACTCTTAGGCATTTTGGAAAGTGTTAAGAAGGCTTAACGCAAATAAAAATGCAGCCATTAGATTTTAATTACAGCTTTTGATCTCTCTGAATATTTTAGTGTAGCCCTGCAAATCGGAAAGTTAATCATATCATATTCTATAGAATATTAACAATACATTTCAATATTTTTATGATTTTTACAGCAGAAAGATTTTTAAATATAACTTTCTAAAAATTCTGTCCTAAAACGTAATGCATTGGCATTTTTTTTGTTGTTGTTGTCCTTGTAAGCAAACTAGTTATACAGAACCAATTAGTGTCATTTTAAATGGGGAACATTCTATAAGGAAAATATTTATAAAAATAACACTCATAGAACACAATGCTTTCGAATGCTTTTGGGTGTCCCTGTACACAAACCAGAAGAGATATTCACTCCATTTTCAATATGGAACATCCGATAGTGAACTTCAATAAAATATATCAGTTTCGAGAAATTCCACAAATATTTACAGGAGTTAGAGCGCGGAGGACAGACAGACAGACAGATGGACAGATACACAAACTGAAATCATATTCACGCTTAAAAATGTTAGAAAGTGTTAAAAACGCTTAACGTAAACGAAAGTACAATTCTAGCAATTTTTTATTAATAGCTCTTAATATAAATGGATATTTTTGTGTCACACTGTAAATCTAATTCTAATCATGCTATATTCTATGCAAAGCATTTTTTGCGCATATAAATAACATATTTCAATTTCCTAAAACTTTGTGGAAAGTAAAGTTATTAAAATTTGATTTATAGAAATATGTGTTATAGAACGCAATGCTTTGGAATACTTCTAAGTATCCCTGTACATAAATCGGTGGTGGTATTTCCTCCATTTTATACAGGAAACATAAAATAGTGAACTTGAATAACATATTTCAATTTCATTCAGATATGTCTACAGTAAAGGTATGAAAACATGGTTCATAGAAATACCTCTCATAGAACACAATGCTTTGAAATACTGTCGGGTGTCCCTGTACACAAACCAGTAGGTGCATAAACTCCATTTTCAATAGGGAACATCCGATAGTGAAATTGAATAACATATATCAGTTTCAAGAAATTCCATGAATATTTACGGGAGTTAGAGATCGGACAGACAGACAGTCAGGCGGACAAGCAGATACACAAAACTGAAATCATATTCACACTTAAAAAATGTTAGAAAGTGTTAAAAACGCTTAACGTAAACGAAAGTACTATTCTAGCAATATTTTATTAATAGCTCTTAATATAACTGGATATTTTTGTGCCACCCTGTAAATTTAATGCTAATCATGCTATATTCTATGCAAAGCATTCTTTTGTGCACATAAATAACATATTTTAATTTTCTAAAACTTTGTGGAAAGTAAAGTTATTAAAATTTGATTTATAGACATATCTGTTATAGAACGCAATGCTTTGGAATACTTCTAAGTGTCCCTGTACATAAACCAATGATGGTATTTCCTCCATTTCATATAGGAAACATCCAATAGTGAACTTGAATAACATATTTTAATTTCATTCAGATATGTCAACAGTAAAAGTATGAAAATATGGTTTATAGAAATACCTCTCATAGAACACAATGCTTTGAAATACTTTCGAGTGTCCCTGTACACAAACCAGTAGAGGTATAAACTCTATTTTCAATAGAGAACGTCCGATAGTGAACTTGAATAACATATATCAGTTTCAAGAAATTCCATAAATATTTATGGGAGTTAGAGCGCAGACAGACAGACGGACAGACAGACAGACAGACAGACAGACAAACCGAAGTCATAAACACTTCTCAACCTTATTGGAAAGTGTTAAATATGTTAGAAAGTGTTAAAAATGCTTAACGCAAACGAAATAACAATTTTAGCAATTTTTTATTAATAGCTCTTAATGTAACTGGATATTTTTGTGCCACCCTGTAAATCTAATGCTAATTATGCTATATTCTGTGCAAAGCACTCTTTTGTGCATATAAATAACAAATTTCAATTTCCAAAAACTTCGTTGAAAGTTAAGTTATTAAAATTTGTTTTATAGAAATATCTCTCCTAGAACGCAATGCTTTAGAATACTTTTGAGTGTCCGTGTATATAAAAAAGTGCTGATATTTAATCCATTTTATATAGGAAACATCCAATAGTGAACTTGAATAACATACTTCAATTTCATTCTGATATGTCTACAGTGATGGTATGAAAATATGGTCTATAGAAATACCTCTCATAGAACACAATGCTTTGAAATACTTTCGGGTGTCCCTGTACACAAACTAGTACAGGTATAAACTCCATTTTCAATAGGGAACGTCCGATAGTGAACTTGAATAACATATTTCAATTTCCTTAAGATATGTTTACACAAAAGGTATGAAAATAAGGTTTATAGAAATACCTCTCATAGAACACAATGCTTTGAAATACTTTCGGGTGTCCCTGTACACAAACCAGTAGAGGTATAAACTCCATTTTCAATAGGGAATATCCGATAGTGAACATGAATATCATATGTCAGTTTCAAGAAATTCCATAAATATTTACGGGAGTTAGAGCGCGGACAGACAGACAGACAAACCGAAGTCATAATCACTTTTCAACCTTGTTGGAAAGTGTTAAAAATGAGTAGGAAGGTTAAGTACATCATTACGCAACTAGGAGAAAGTTTAGGGATTGTAAGAATATTTTTGATTTTTCAGAGAGCAAATTTTTTAATTTTTTTTTTTTTTTTTTTTGGTATTTAAAAAGACAATTTTTTATTTTTATTTTTTTTTTTTTTAACGCAAGGACAAAAATAAAACACAATACAAGACAGCACGAGGACGAGGACAGAATATAATCTCCGAAGAGAAGTCAGTGCCCGAAGGCGATAGAAAAATGAAGAGATAAAGAAGTTAACATAAAAAATGATTAAAGGTGGGAGCTTAGACTGAGGCCCGCTCTGAGTCTGCGTCTATTCAAAGGATCATTATGGTCATATGTTGCGAGTGTGTTCAAAGCAGAGTTATCTAATGATTCAAGAGCCAAATGGAATTGTATATTTAAGTATTGAATGAAGTCATTAAGTCTAGGAGTTTCAATTTCTTTATAAATGTGAAAATTTCTAACGTACCAAGGCATATCAAGAATTTGCCGAATAGTTGAATTTTGAGCCCTAATGAGTAACTTGATATGCGATTTGGCAGCATATGACCATACCGTACATGCATACGTGAGAATGGGTCGTAGGTAGGAAGTGTATGTTATCGCCAATATGGCTTAATTTAAAATATAGCAAAGCATAATATCATGCAGTGGAAACAACTCCATTAGTTAGCTCAAAGACTTAAGTTAATGTGTATAAGGCAGTTCAAAAGATGACAAAGTCATTGTAAAACAAACTAACAATTTCATTGAACAAACTTAACAAGAAAAAAAATTAAAAACTTAACAATTGAAATATTAATAAAAATTGAAACAATCACTTAAATTCATCTCAGGCAAGTGATAAAAATTAGCGTCCAACACTAACTCAATTTTAAACATTATATTCAAAAATAATTAATCTTAAACCTTATATAAATGTAAAAAAAACGATGTCAACTCTTAAAGTTAACAAACAACATTTCAAAGAACATGGCAGGCATACGACGTTAACCCTTAAGGCCAACGAACAACAGACTCAAATACCTGACTCCATGGTTCAAACTTTTATAATGAACGGCAACACCACACGGAAGGGAAAATACCGGTGAAAAAGTAAACAAACGTGCAAAACTAAAGCCACATCGTATTTCAATTACTGATATCTGAATAGTTCATTTTTAAATGAAAAAAAACAATTTAATAAATTAACTTTCATGTTTAAAACTTGTAACACCTTCATTACGAACAGCAAACAGAGCTATAGCAACAAACCACGGCAACAAACTAAAAACTGACCGCCGAATGCAATGAAGTTAGCTCTTATATACTATCCGAAGGATTCCAACGTGCATCCAATGACTAGCGATATCAGATAACGTCACACTTAATTTGCATTTTTCCTTTCGGAAATAATTACGACGCCATCTATTGAACTTTAACTAAACCTATTAGTTTAATTTAGCGATCGCTGAAAGAACGCGTGAACAAAAATGTCGATGATAAACATCGTTTAAATTTCCAGGTGTTATACAAAAAAAAACAAAGTATACCTTTCAGAATAAACAGTAAGTGGCACGATTTACATTTACTTTAATTTCATTTATATCCATAATTACTTCCATGCAAAAATTACATTAACTTTATTCAAGATAAAAATGTTTTTCTATAATGTAAACAAAACTTATTTAAACCTTTTAAACTTATCAGCTATCCAACTGAATCAAATTTTTCCTAAACGATGTAATAAAATCAATTTAATTTAATTCATTTATAGTTTACAGAGAAAACAACATGGAAGCAAGAATAAGTCAAATAAATTTCCCAAATTTTGACAACAATGCCCCCCACCATGTTGGTTTTCCTTAAAAAAAATATCAGGTGCCTGAAATTTTACATATAACAATAAAGAAAAATACACACAGTAAAACTTCTACTGGAAAAAAAATTTTAGAAACATTTTGTTGGTCGGTTTCAGTCCATACATTGCTCCTCCAAATACAAAGCACTTTTTCAAACAGTTCTCCATTAATCAATCTACTAGAATATAAAAAAAAAAAAATAGAAAAACATTAAACACAATTTATATACAAAATTTCCATATCCCCATTGTAAAAAAAACATAAAAAAACATTAAGATGAGATCAAACCATAAATATGAAAAACATGAAAAACATTCACATAACACAAAGATCATTCGCAAGGCGCCGTGTCTCACATATCCCAACTAAGGAATAGAAACTGATTGAACTTATATTATACATTACAATTTCAATGGGAACATGAAAACCCTGAATCATGTACAAAACAGTTTTCAAACAAACTTATGGAAAACGCTTCCATAAAAAAAATTTATATTTAAACTTTATAGGAGACATAGCTCCAAAAAAAACTTTATAGAGAAACATAGTTCCCAAAAATTTATATTTACTTTATGAAAATTTTATTAATAAATTTTGATAAATCAGCTTTAGTTAACGGTTTTGTAAAAGGATCTGCCAAATTTTATTTACTACGAATATATTTAAGACTGAACTGCCCCTCGAAAAGCCATTCCCTAATGAAAAACAATTTAACATTGATATTTTTTGACCTGTTATTTTCAATGGGAGATTTTGTAAAATCTATAGCGGATTGGTTATCAGCAAATAAAACAGGAGAGCAGGGATGGAACACGGGCGCAGAATTCATACCGGAATGTGTTTAAGAAATTTCTCTGCCTATAATATCGTCGATTTAAGAGGTAGAAAATTTTCTTACATTGATAGTGGTATGAATTCTGCGCCCGTGTTCCATCCCTGGGAGAGTTATGTTTACCAGAAATTAAATTAAATTTGTAGCTATCTTCCAGTATATGGTCAAACCACTTTAATTCCTTTACACCTTCACACATGGAGATAAATTCACTCTCCATGTAGTACAGTCAAGTTAGACCAAAAAACACCAAATAAGGAAAAAATTTATAAAGTTTTGAAACTTTGGAAAAACATTCCTGGGGGCTCTAGTAATGCAAAACAAAAAAGTTCCCCCTTCCTGGGGGGGAGCTTCCCACCCCCATCCCCCCCTTTCCTCTCTAGACCATATAGCTCTTTCATATTAGGAAAAACAGATATAATAATTTATAAACGCTTGAAATTTTAGGATAACATTTATGAAAAATCTAGTAATGGATAAGAATTTTTTTTTCCTCCCTGTGGGTATGCTAGCCCCCCCCCCTCCCTTTCTCCCCAAAATTGTTTAGCTCCTTCATTTTTTTTTTTTTTTTTTTTTTTTTTATGAGGGACTATAAAATGATTATATTATAGGAATAAATATTTATAAAGTTATAAAATTTCGAATTAGTACTCTTGAGGGTTCTCCCCCCCCCCCCAAAAAAAAAAAAAAAAAAAAAAAAAAACAACAACAACAAAAAAAACAAAACAATGCAAGCTGTTTTAGATTAAAAAAAAAAAAAAAAACAGGAAATAATTTATAAACATTTGAAGCTTTGAAACATTGAGATAACACTCATGAATACACTATTATTAAAAAAGAAGGCATCCCCCTTCCCTGAATAAGCACCCCCCCCCTTTCTCCCCAAAACATACAGTTCCTTTACATTATGAAAAATAAGAGACTCTAAAGGATTAAAGGAATTTATTACACAGGTATATATTTATAATGTTCTGATATTTTGAAATAGTGCTCTCGAGAGCTCTAGCAATGGAAAAATGAAAATTCCACACCCCTCTTTACCTGTGGGCGGAGGATAACTCTTTTCCTCCTGAATTTGTACAACTTTTTCAGATTAAGAAAAACTGATAAAATAATTTACAATGTTTTAAAATTTTAGGATAGCCCTTATGAATTGACTAGCAATGGAAAATAGAATAGGTCTCCCTACTTGGGTGTGTGTGTGTGTGGGGGGGGGGGGGGGGGGGCTCTCCTCCTTTTCTCAAAATCCCGTTTTCCTCTTTTCGATCTAAGGAAATCCAAACATGACTTTTCAGTTTTTACACAAAATCGTTAAGTTTGCTTTTACAAAAAAAAAAAAAAAAATAAATAAAATAAATAAATAAAATAAATAAATAAATAAATAAATAAAAATCTTTTTTACAGACCTCATATATGATATATATATTATATATATATATACATATATATATATCTATGATCAATCTTTTCAGAGTAATTGGCAACAAAAAAATTGAGTTCATGATTTTGGTATGTTTTATATTAGTTATTACCTGAATTTCATCATTATCATTTCAATTTATTTTATATTTTAGCATTTAGTAGCTTTTAAAAACTTAAAGAAAAAATAATTTTTCGTTTATGCATAATGGAGGGGACAGAATTTTTTGTGCAGAATTTTTCAAGGCATATATATATATATATATATATTTTAATTATTATAATAGTAGGTGTCTTTGAAAACCAAATAATTCTGTGTTAATTAAAAAAAAAAAAAAAAAAAAAAGGAAAACTCACGGAAAATTTTGAAGTAGTTTTTATGGGGGAAAAGGGGAGTTGGAAGCACCTCCCTAAGAGGGGACTTTTCTGTTTCCCATTGAGATACCCCATATGATTAATGTCCCAAAGTTCTAACTATTAGTTCCCCATCATACTATAGGTATGGGGAACTTAGGTAATCGTAAAAATTTTCGACCTCGGTTTTTTGACTTTTTTACACTTTTTCAGGTGTGAGGAATCCGAAAATGACAAAATTTGTATGGTGTCTGTCTGTAGGGTGTCTGTTAGTGTGTCAGTCCGTTAGTGTGTCAGTGTGTTAGTCCGTTAGTTTGTTAGACTGTTAACACGATATCTCACGAACAAATGATCGCAGAGAGGTCAGATCAGTTTTAAAATATTACTTTCGATACTGGAAAGAACCCTATTCTTTTGCAACATTCGAATTAAAAAACTTCGTAAGTTATGAGAAATTTACGATTTTCTTAACATGGGAGAATAGGACAAAAATTCACTTAAACGTGCATTAAATGGACACTTTTTACTGTAAAAATCTCAGACCAGTTTTAAAATATCAGGTTTGATGCCGGAATGAACATTAGTAACTATAAATGTACTACTTTGAAAATTTCGCAAGTTATTGGAAATTTACGAATTTCTTAACATGGCAGTATAGGGCAAAATTTCACATAAACGTCAATCTTGAGGGATATTTTCATCGTAAAGATGTCAAACCACTTTCGAAATGTTATATAGGATACTGGCGTGAATATCATAGACTATGATTTTTCCAATTTAAAAAATTCGTAAGTTATTTGGAATTTACGATTTACTTAACATGTCAGAATAAGGCAAAATTGAGCATAAATTTCCATTTTGAGGATCATAAATACATTAGACAACTTCAAAATTACATTTATGATATTTGTTTGAACATGATTGAAAACAAATATTCTAATAGGAAAATTTCGTAAATTATTCGTAATTTACGATTTTATCAACATAGCGAAATTGTAAATTTTTCATATAAATATGAATTTTGAGGATTATTGCATTGGAAGTAGTAGCATGAAAACTAAACAACGGAATTGACCCTGATAAAATAAATTAATAGATTAGAATAAGATATATATATCGAAGTTAACGGTGGATAGCCTATTAGGCGGGGATTTCATTCTGTCACTATATCAAGCTTTGGTCAAATTCATTTCTTTTAACATGATTATAATATGTCTTGCACTAGAAATTTATGAGAACATAAATATGATGGGGAACTGAGCAGAGTCCACCTATGCTAACTAGATTTTTTTTTTAATTGAAAGAACTGCAATATTTTTAAGAGGGGGGGGGGTCATCCTTCCTAGGGAAGGCTTTTTGTTTTCATTGAAACCTTTTCAAGCATACTATCTAAAAAATTTCAAAATTATATAAATAATTTCTATTGTCTTACTTTCAATGGATTATACAATTATGGGGCAAAGGACAGGGGGAGAAGCTCTTGATCCAGAAGAGGGTGAATTATTATTATTATTATTAGACCACTCAACAATTTTGTCCACAAATTATAAAATTCTACAAATTATTTCAACAAATTATACGGACTTTTTTTTCTTTCTTTCTGGGGTGTGGGGGGGAACCCAGAGCTTATCTGTTTTCTATTATTAGACCCTTCAAGAGAACTTTCCCTAAAACTAAAAACTCCTATATAACTTGCTTTTGTATTTTTCTTAAATTCAGAAAAATTGAATTATTTTTTTATTTGGGGGGGGGGGGGGTGAAGGAGGAGAGTTCCCACTGTATGGTGGAATTTTTTTTTAATTTTGTATCCCATTATTAAGCACCTCAAGAATATGTTATACCAAAATTTCAAAATTCTATTTAACCATTTTTCTTATTTTTAATAAGTTAAATAATTTTTTTTTGAGGGGTGGGGAGGGGGAGAAGGAAGCTCTTACCCCAGGATGGGAAATTGTTTTGTTTACAGTTATTAAATTACTCAGGAATGTTGTACCAAAATTTCAATACTCTATAAATTAATTTTATATATATTTTTTCTTTATTTAAACGAATTATTCAGTTTTTTTTGGGGGGGAAGGAGAGGGGGTAAGCTCCCACCCCACGGTAGGGAACTTTTTTAATTTGCATTATCAGACCCCTCAGGAATATTATGCCATAATTCTAATACTTGATAAATAAATTCCCTATTTTTTTCTTCATTTCAACGAATTATACGTTTTTTTTTTGGGGGGGGGGAGGGGGGAAGCTCCACCCTCAGAGTGGGGAACTTTTTTTGTTTTGGATTATTAGACCCTTCATAAGTATAATCCCAAAGTTTCAAAACTTTATAAATTTTTTCCCTTATTTTTCCTAATTTGACTGTACTAATGGTGGATAAACTTACACCCCTCTCCTTAAACGTCCTCCATGAAATAGGACTATCATCCAAAAAAACTATTTGCCCTCCCATTGACACAAAATCATCACGGTTCATTGCAAAATCTGCATCTGAAAAGGCTATTAAATCTGGTTTATTACATTTTAAATTAAGTTTATAATATTTAGTGTAAGAAACATATCCTAATAATCTGACCAAACCATTCCAATGAGTAAGACCAGGACAGCTCTGAAATTGGCTAAAAATATTTGTGGCATAAGCAATATCAGGACGTGTACGACCAGCAACGAAAGATAAGCAACCTAGCAAACTCCTGTATGGGTACCTGGATGCTTCATCAATTTCAAGTTGATTTGTCGGACAGTCCTTTTTTGAATATTTCAAGCCTTTGACAATCGGAAGAGAAGAAACAGGGATATGAAAAGATTTGAATCTTTCGCAAATCTCTTCTATATAGGTACACTGGGACAATTGAACGTCTCCATTATTGTACTCAAATTCCACTCCCAATAGTTTCTTAGTCTTTCCTAAAACTTTCAAATCAAATTTCTGTCCCAATAAACTAATCACATTGTCAATTTGTGATTGAGTTTTACCAAAAACTACAATATCGTCTACATAAACAAGTAGAACGATAAAATCTTTAAACCTGTACGTGCAATTGCACCAATTAAATTTTTCAAAACCCAAATCTAAAAGAACACGATTTAACTCATAAAACCATAAACGTCCACTTTGATGTAACCCATATAAAGCTCGGTCAAGTTTACACACAAGATGTTCCTTGCCCTTGACAACATACCCAGGTGGTTGATACATGTATATCTCTTCATCTAAGGGAGCATACAAATAAGCGCATTTCACATCACACTGGGAATTAAACCAATTTAAATGGGACACCAAGAGAGAAAAGAAAAATCGAACAACTGAAAAATTAACAACTGGAGAAAACGTTTCATCAAACGTGTCACCTTTCACCTGATTAAACCCTTGGGCAACCAATCTTGCTTTGAAACGAGCAATGTTTCCATGCTCATCTCGTTTTACTGCAAAAACCCATCTGTTTCCCAACGGGGTTTTGCCTTTTGGTAACTCAACCAGGTGCCAGACTTTGCGACTACGCATGCTGTCTATTTCTTCATCCATAGCTGTTTTCCAGTTTAGATGTTGTTCAGATTTTAAGGCTTGATTAAAAGTTTTTGGAACAGTTAAATCTAGTCAGATAAGTCTCTTACATTCAGTCTGAGAAAAAAAAGTAACAGGTTCTTGTTTCACCACCCCTTCAAAAAGATTACTACCAGAAAAATCAAAAAGTTCTGGCGCAAAATTTAAATTATGATTTGAACAATATTTTTGGACATCATTCATTGACCTCAACCTTGTACTTGACCCCTCAGGATAATAGTAAATATCCACGCTTCTTCCCGTGGGCCTTGGGACAGGTTTACGAACCCATACAACATCTGGCTCAGGATCAACAGGACTTGCTATTGGGTCATCCTCAACAACTTCTTCAGATCTGTCCTGGAGGATTACATCAACAGGATCGGATCCAGAACGATCTACTGGATTATCCCCGAACAGATCCAAATCAATTGAAGAGGTGCCCAGCACTGCTCCACTGCTTTTGCTGAAGAGGGAATTACCAAACGTAACATTCAAAGTTTCTATAATTCTATTTTCCTCCTCCAACCAGACTCTGTAACCTTTGGTTCGCAACGCATAACCTACAAGAACACCCTTTTGAGCTTTAGAGTCAAGCTTATGAGACCGCTTCTGTTTAGGGACGGTTTGTGTCCTAACTGACGGTTTGTGTCCACTGTACAATTCAAGGGGGGTTTTACTTTGACCTTTGTGTATTACTCTGTTCCATGTATATGCAAAATAAAGTATAGCCTCTGGCCAAAAAGTGAGGGGCAGTCCACTATCTATTAACATGGCCCTGGCACAATTTAAGACAGTTTGATTTACGCGTTCACACAAACCATTCTGCTCAGGAGAGAGGGTATTGGTTAATTCATGTGTGACACCATTCTTTTCACAATAATTTCGAAAACTGTCATTAACAAACTCAGAACCATTGTCTGTTCTCAAAAACTTAAGCTTCTTTCCTAACTGCCTTTCAGCTCTAGCTATGTGTTTTTCAAAAATTGAAAACACTTGCGATTTTTCAGACATAGGATATAAAGCAGTTTTTCTTGAGAACATGTCTATAATAGATAGAAAAAACCTCTCCCCATTGTTACCAGAAATTTTTATCGGTCCCCAGACATCCATAAAAATTCTCTCTAAAGGAGATTTACACTGAGAGTTCTCATTTAATTTAAAAGAAATCCTTTTCTGCTTGCTTAGACGACAAGGTTCACAAAAAAAAATTTCCACGTTTCAACTTTGGTAAACCTTTTACCCCATTACACTTGCTAGTATGAACTATAAGTTCTGGACTAACATGTCCAAAACGGCCATGCCAAAATTCAATACTTTTATTACTGGGTACATTAACAGTTGAAGTAATAGTTGAAACGTGCCCCCCATTATCTTTAAAATCAACATTTTTATAAACTTTAGGGTAAACATTGTAAATACCATTGTCAAGCACAGCAGAAAATATTTTTACGTTATCTCTACCAATAATATCAATTTTTCCTCCCCTACCAGAGAAACTGGCGCCATTAATGTCCATTTTTGAACCAGATATTAAATTTTTCTTTAGTCTGGGGGAATATAAAACATTTTGCAAAATACAAGAATTATCATCAAAAATTAAATGAACAGAACCTTTACCAATAATAGGAAAACTAACTCCGTCAACGGCAACAAATAAACTTTCACCTTCAATAGGATTATATTCAGAAAAATAGTCTAAATTCTTGCAAAAGTGATGAGAGACCGCGGTATCGAAAGCCCAACAGCACTCATCATCAGAATTACTTATGCAAGATTGAGCAATATAAGACATGGGGGAATTTTGTTTAGATTTGTTACGGGTGACAGAGTTAGCTCTTTTAACATTAGATTTACTATTATTAAATTTAAACTTCTCAGAAGTACTATTGTCCTGTTTATTTAAATTAACAAAACAGTTTCTTTTAATGTGTCCCCGACGACCACAGCGATGGCAGGTGATAGATTTAGGAAATGATTTCTTACCATTTTGCTGATGGTGAACATTCTGGACTTCAACTCTGTTGGCTCCTCGATCTGTATCCCTGAGTTTCAGCCTTGTTTCTTCAGCTACTAGTTCCACGACTATTTTCTTGAACTCAAAATTTTCAGACCATCGCAAGATGTACTGGGTGGCAGACTCAAATTTGTCAGGAACATTCCTCAGCAGCTAGAAGCAAAGATATATATCTTCCATCTCATGTCCAGACTCCTTCAACTCGTCAGCAATTTTGGAGATTCTTGATGCATACATATTTATACCCTCACCAGGCTTCATTACACAATGGAACAGCTCATTTACAAGCTGCATGTGTTGCGCTCTTGAATCGCTAATGAAATTTTGCTTTAAAATTTTCCAGGCCGCAACAGGACACTCGCAACTGTCTATCAAACATCTGTACTGTGGAGATACATTTAAATATATAGTTGAAAGTGCTATCCTAGCTCTCTGCTTAAAGTCATTTATGTGACCTTTCCCTGTTACCGCTCCGTCCTTCTCCTCCGGTAGTATTTCACTCCCATTCACTATATTCCAACAATTTTTCTCAATTAACACAAAACAGATATCCTTTTTCCAAGTGTGAAAGTTGTTTGTTCCCAATTTCTCTATACTTGGCAAAATATTGACTGCCATCCTCAAAAAATTAGAACTGCCAAAAAAAAAATTAACTTTCAAAGAAATACCAACCAATGGGCTGTAATACTATACCAAGTAGCCCATAACCTTTGTTATCGCCAATATGGCTTAATTTAAAATATAGCAAAGCATAATATAATGCAGTGGAAACTACTCCATTAGTTAGCTCAAAGACTTAAGTTAATGTGTATAAGGCAGTTCTAAAGATGACAAAGTCATTGTAAAACAAACTAACAATTTTATTGAACAAACTTAACAAGAAAAAAAAATTAAAAACTTAACAATTGAAATATTAATAAAAATTGAAACAATCACTTAAATCCATCTCAGGCAAGTGATAAAAATTACCGTCCAGCACTAACTCAATTTTAAACATTATATTCAAAAATAATTAATCTTAAACCATATATAAATGTAAAAAAAACGATGTCAACTCTTAAAGTTAACAAACAACATTTCAAAGAAGATGGCAGGCATACGACGTTAACCCTTAAGGCCAACGAACAACAGACTCAAATACCTGACTCCATGGTTCAAACTTTTATAATGAACGGCAACACCACACGGAAGGGAAAATACCGGTGAAAAAGTAAACAAACGTGCAAAACTAAAGCCACATCGTATTTCAATTACTGATATCTGAATAGTTCATTTTTAACCCGTTAGTAGTCGCTAGTTGGTCGATTTGCCGCCCATCCTTAAGTGTTGCCAGATTTTTTTATTCGATGGCCACCAAAAATTTTTAGAAGTAGCATTTGAGATACATAAAACGCGAATGAACTCGAAGAAACGTCGATCACATCACTTTTTAAAATTATTGGTGACATTTAAATAAAAAGTGCGCAATCTGTAATAGGTGGCGCTGCCTATAGCGACTACTAACGGGTTAAATGAAAAAAAAACAATTTAATAAATTAACTTTCATGTTTAAAATTTGTAACACCTTCATTACGAACAGCAAACAGAGCTATAGCAACAAACTAAAATCTGACCGCCGAATGCAATGAAGTTAGCTCTTATATACTATCCGAAGGATTCCAACATGCTTCCAATGACTAGCGATATCAGATAACGTCACACTTAATTTGCATTTTTCCTTTCGGAAATAATTACGACGCCATCTATTGAACTTTAACTAAACCTATTAGTTTAATTTAGCGATCGCTGAAAGAACGCGTGAACAAAAATGTCGATGATAAACATCGTTTAAATTTCCAGGTGTTATACAAAAAAAACAAAGTATACCTTTCAGAATAAACAGTAAGTGGCACCATTTACATTTACTTTAATTTAATTTATATCCATAATTACTTCCATGCAAAAATTACATTAACTTTATTCAAGATAAAAATGTTTTTCTATAATGTAAACAAAACTTATTTAAACCTTTTAAACTTATCAGCTATCCAACTGAATCAAATTTTTCCTAAACGATGTAATAAAATCAATTTAATTTAATTCATTTATAGTTTACAAAGAAAACAGCATGGAAGCAAGAATAAATCAAATAAATTTCCCAAATTTTGACAACAGTGTACAAGAGCAATTTGTTTCTAAAGTTTAATTTACTATTCCGAGCTAAGAGGGGAAGTAATTTACTTTTAGCTGCACGGAACTTTTTACGCGTGGTGAGAATGTGTTGTTGAAAAGTGAGAGATTGGTCTAGAATAACAGCAAGGTATTTACAGTGATTTGACCATGGTAGGGGGGTGGCGCCGAGGCTAATTTGGAATTTATCACGTTTATCAATTGTCATAGCATTTCTTCCACGTGAAAAAAGAATAGCTTCAGATTTGGTAGTATTAAATGCTATTCTCCATTTATAAAACCAGTGAACCAAAATTTTGAGGTGACGGGAAATTGCCGAAATAGCATAACGCCTGTTGACGCTTGAAGCGAAAATTCAGGTAACGTCTGCAAAAATAGCCAATGGTATGAGGGTATCGAGGTATATCGTTAATATAAAGATTAAATAATTTAGGACTAGTTTTGGAGCCTTGAGGATTGCCGAAATGGGCAAAAAAGTTCCGTGAAAGAGTGTCTTTCATCTTCACGTGGAAGTTCCTGTCAAGTAGGTAACTATGAATTAACTTAAAAAGGGCGGGTGGAAAGTTATAATTAATAACTTTAAAAATTAAGCCAGAGGTCCAAACTTTGTCAAATGCCTTTTCGATGTCAAGAATAACTGCCGCAGTATATTGCTTTCAAATTTTGCCGGTGGTAATGTGCTCAACTAATCTGTAGACCTGGTGAGGGGCTGAAAGGCCATTGCAGAACCCAAATTGTTCTGGGATCATAATATTATTTTCTGCAAGATGAGAATCAATCTGTTGAGCAATAAAGGCTTCGAATAATTTACTAAGAACATTCAGAAGGGAAATTGGGCGATAACTCGAAGCCCTATCAGGGGGTTTGGCAGGTTTTAGTATCGGAGCAATGACTGCAGTTTTCCAATAAAAGGGAAAATAATTAAATTTAAAAATATTATTGAACAGATGGGTGATTTTTGGAATATAACTGAATGGAATAATCTTGAGGGCATCATTAGTGATTCTGCTGATGCCTGGGGCTTTTTTATTTTTAAGTTTTTTGATTTTGCGGATGACATCAGCGTGGGTTACCAAAAAATCAGATGGAGGAATGGGGTTATTCAAGAATCTGCTAACAGTAGAATTGACTTCTCTCTCAGTTTCATCACTATCAATAGGGTTGCCTTGGAATTGTGTCTCGAGGTTTATAGCAATAGCATTAGCCTTCTCCTCGTTAGTGTACGCATAGTTCTGGGAATTTGGAATAAGGATAGGGGGCATTGGTTTAAAGGAGCTTTTAAATCTCCTGGCCGCTTTCCAGATGGAGTTATCCTCTGGAGACAGGGATTCAAGGAATTCTTTCCAACTGTCATTGCGTTTTTTGTTAAGATAATCTTTAAGATCCTGCTGAGCTCTGTTGAGAATAATTTTATCTTGAATTCTATGCGTACGTTGCCAAGTTTTCCTGGCACTATTTTTATTAGTAGTTAGAATGCGGACGTGCGGGTCTAATTTAAAAAATTCATTAGCAGGTTTGGAAGTAGTAGCATAGTCAATAGCACTTTTAATATCATTAGTGATGGTGTTAACCAGGAGATCTATGTCATTGGTGCTATTGATGGTAGGTAGGGAGGGTGGAATATCGTTAATAAAATTAGTGAATTGAGTCCAATTAGTACGAGAAAAAATTTGGGGGGGGGATCAGGGGGAGACGAATTTGAATATTAATTTTGATTGGATTATGATCAGAACTCAATTCAGCCAAGGAAGTAATATTTTTATCAAAATTAAACCCATTAAAAAGTCCAAAATCAATAATGCTACTACTTAAGCCAGTGTGATGGGTAGGGAAGTCCGAAAAAAGGATGTTGTCATGAATAGCTCTAACATAAGCGTTCAATTCCAAGAGGGATGGTGGGCATTAAAATCACCAAGGAGAATGGTTTTCGCGTCACATCTGAGTAAAGTAATTAAATTTTTATACTTCTGCTCACTATCTGGATAAAGACGAGTAAATTCGCTTCGAAGATTTATCGTCTATTATGTATATCATACATCACTTCTCAAAAATATTGGTAAGAGTTGAATAAAAAAATAAAAAAATCCATAATATAGAAACACTGCTTTGCTGTTAATAATCTGATTAAACAGGGGTCGTACTCTCTGCCCTTTTTGCAGGACACTCTCCTGAAAGACCAATTTAAAAATTAATTGCTACCACAATTTTTATAAAATAACCTCTACTCTGCCTATTACTATAAATCATTGCCTATTACTATAAATATCCCAGAAGTATTTCTGCATGAAGATAGTGGTGGAGAAAATGGCGAAAATTTCTGACCGTGTCCTGAAAAAAGGGCGGAGAGTACGACCCTGGGTAAAATTTATTGAAAGGCAATAAATTCCTTTTTGGACCTAAAAAATATATATAAATATTTACAATATTGTTACCATTTCTATAAATATTACTTGCAGTTTCCCTATTTTTGTGACAAAGAAATTTCGGAAATTTTCAGAAAAAAAAAAAAAAACCTTCCAAAGCTCGAAACATTCCTATGATTTTACGGGCATTTTATTATATTGCCATCATTACTTTTACAGAGACAATTTCCTACAAGATTAACGCTATAATGTTATACAACAAAAGACTATCCTGCAACAGTGGTTACAATATAATAAAACACATTTACAATTTTAGGAACGTTGCTAGTCCTGAGCATGTAAGATTTGGGAGCCCTGTTGTAGATGATGTGTTTAGCACAATGTGATTAATAATACTACGTAGAAAAATTATTACACAATGAAAAAAAGGGGGGGGGGAGTACATATTGAAAGTTAACTTAGAATATCTAAAGCCATTACTAGAAATATATTTTTTCAAACATAATTATAATTTAAAAATTGATTTATACATTTTGTAAAACCCAAATAATTTTATATTTTAATCTCATATATGTATACCCCAATCGTTTTATATCTTAAATGTAAATAATAATAATAATATTATTATTATTATAACAATCAAATATTTTATAATGTTTTCGAACGCATTAATAAACTATACTTGTTAATATTTTTTCTATAAATACACTGTATTAAATCTAAACGGGAAATTACTAGATACCTTTATTTTATTTCATTTATTCATTTTTATTAATTTAATTAATTTAATTAATTAATTAATTAATTAATTAATTTTTTTTAGTCTTTTTGATAAAAAAAAAAAAAAAAAATAGAGTTGATAGAAAAATTATCTCGGTATGTTTGAATTTAAGAGGGCTGCACACGCCATTTTGTTTATTTTTAACTAATGGTATTTATGATAAATATTTTTTGACTAAATAAGACAAGTAAGTTGTTAGCGGCGACTTAGTTTTAATAAAATATAAATGAAAATATATATATATATATATATATATATATATCAGTATAAAATTACAATTTATTTTATTGAAGAACTGTACAATTAAGTAAATTATTATTTTTTTATTTAAAATAATCCATTGAAAATAATTTTCTTAAAATTCCAAAATTTAACCTGAAAGATAATACTTACCTTTTTTTCTATATATTAAATTTCACCTCATTTAATCATAAAAAAAAATGCTATATTTAATTATTCTTGAAAATTTTAATTATTATTATTATTATTTTTAAATAAAAAATCCGATTATTATTTTACATAATACTTATACGGAACATTAACTTAAAAAATCCCTATGCATAACTTTTAACCAAACCCCTAATTAAAAAATGTTTAACTTTTAAAAGAAAAATGAACTACTGAAACCACAAAAGTTATAATTCAAATTGCTTAGGGAAGTAATTGCAACTGTTTTGGACACCAGCTGTTTATTATGGGGAGCACAGTATAATCTTGTGTCCGGTGATGTAGTTACGTTCTTGTGAGAGTAACTGCTGCATTAATGAAAAATTTAGATATAAAAATTTTGTTATGCGAAGTATTAATTGATAGTATAAATGTTAAGTTCTGCTTTGAAAAAAAAAATACACTTTTCTTTTTTAGGTTTGTGTTAAGTTTTAAAGATAAATTTACTATCCATCTCTTGGTTTTTATTAGTACTAACAATGCATTTATTGTAATATTACAAGTGTACTGCTTTTTAGTTTTCAAACATACATTATATAAGATAAGTATTGCAATCATGAAAACATTCACCTATGAGCTTTTGATGTATCTATACGTTTTGAGGTCTCTTGATTCTTGCTGTTTTTATGGCGATGTGTGTAATTTACGATGAATTAAGAAGAAAAATACTTTATAAAAGTCTAGTGTGGAAAAAGGGGCGGTACTAAGAATCCTCTGGATTAGGTTGACAGCGGTGCATATATATATACGTATATATATATATATGTATGTACACATGTTTGTGTGTATGTATGTGTATGAGTAAACAAAATAAAGTCTAAATGCTTGGTTCGATTGAGTTGAAGGTTAATAGGTATGTTATAGGTCATTGTCGCATAAACTGTAGAGATTTTTGATAAGTAAACGGCTTATTTACTTATTTATTTTATTTTTTTTTTTTCAGGGTACAAAAAAAAAAAAAAAATGTTTGTCATTATGGCCCATGGACTCAAATTACGTGAAATACAATAACGTCCGAATGCCTTTTCTAATAAAACTAAAATTTTATAGCTATACTATAGGTCACTGTCGCATGATTTGTATAGATTTGATGAGTATAGGATTTATAGTTCTTTTATAGAGAAACAAAGAAAGAAAGTCTTTATCATTACAAACTATGGACTCAAATTACTTTAAATGTGATACTATCTAAACACCTTATCCCATTAAACTAAAATTTAATAAGGTAATACTACGCTGCAAAAAAAAAAAAAAAAAAAATAATAATAAATCGAGCACTGATAACATTCTTGCTGATTCATATGTAAAATGACCTCCTGAATCCGAATATGACTCCCATTTTGCGCTGTCACCCACCGTTTTCTCGAGACACCACCCCGTCCAACAATTTTTATCTCTGTTCTGTAATTTTATGGCTATGGATTTGATTTGTAGAATGAAAAAGAATTAATTTAACACGTAAATATATATATATAATGCTTAATAAATAACACTAATAATAGATTAAAAATAATAAGAAGTGTAGTATATAATTTCAGTGGCAAATTCCCCCCCCCCCGCTAAATTTTTTCCTTGCCACAAATGTTCATGTTTTACAATTTTCCAACTCTGTAGTTCCTCAGAAGATATTTAACGGTTACAATACCCCCCCCCCCCTAAAAATCAAATTTATAGCCATAAAATTACCGAAAAGTGATAAAAAAAAAGGGGGCCATTATTAAAAAACGGTGGGTGATAGGAAAAAATGGGTGTTATATTCGGATTCAGGAGGTCATTTTACATAAGAATATGCTGAAATGGTGTTGGGGGGGGGCAATTTTCATGCCGAACAGTGCAATTATCAGAGCTGCTAACCAAATCCGGCAAATTGTTAGTATCGCCCATTTTTCTACACCACTTAATTTTTAGAGTAATTCTCTTCAATTATATTTACGATGAATTAAGTAAAGAAATACTCTAAAAATTAAGTGGTGCAGAAAAATGGGCGGTACTAACAATTTGCCGGATTAGGTTGGCAGTTCTGAATTATAGTTCACCGTCGTACGAATTGTATAGATATACGTAGATGCAGTTCTTTAACAGAGACGCAAAAAATTTCTTTATCACTGCAGGTTTATCATTATAAGTATATTATACGTCATAGTCGCACCAACTGTATAGATTTTGATGAATATACAAGTTGCATTTTTTTTTTTCTTTTTACACGGATACGCAGAAAAATTGTTTATCATTATGACCCGTTGACACACATACGTGCAGTGAAATAGGGTAATTCGTAAGTGGACTCGAATTATTTCAAGTGATCCAGCGTCTAGAATTTACATTTAATTAAGATATAAAATTGGTAGGTATTTGTAGGCTATCATTGAAAGAGCTATATAGATTTACGTAACTGCAGGACATAGATATTTTTTTTCTTACACTAAAAGTGGAATTTTTACAGATTGCAGTTTATGGGTTTAAACTATTAAAATGTCGCCTTGGTAGTGTTGAATTGTTTAAAACACCATTCTTTTACAGTAACGCATAAAAGATCTTGGATACATTACGATTCAATAAACAACATAAAACATGTATAGAAATACTCACCTATTATAGACTTTTTCCTTTGTTTAATTAATAAGCCATGACATTAAATTTATTTATATTAGTAACATATGTATAAGATTAAAAAAATAGTTAATACTAAATAGTAAGTCAAGTGGAGTCAGTCAAGTTCTTTAATATATGATATTACTCTAATTTACTATTAACACTTTCGTGACCGCTGACGTAGATTCACGTCATTTGAAAATCTGTTGGGCGTCCCCCATTGGGCGTTTCTTTCTCAATTTGTATGTTATTTAATTTTTAAGTATACACCTAATATTCATATTTTTACAGTGAAATGTACTATGGATACAAATATTTTGATTAGAAAGAATATGATTAAATGTATATCCATTTATAATATAAGTGTGAATACAGAGTATTCTGAAATATTTTAAATTGGAAGAATAACGTCCACAGGCGGGCTTTACTATCAAAAAGACAAAATCATGCAGTGTTAAGAATTATTAACTAGGTAAGATTTATTTTTCTTAGTTCTTTTTCATGTTATAAAATATATAAATAGATTATTTTGCAAATTAGGTACAAAATTATTATACGTGTATAATATGTAATAAAAAACCTATTAAGAACATATAAATTATTATATGGCTAAAATTAAAATGAATATTTATAGTTTTGTATATTAAGGGTATGGCTATGCAGACGTTTACGTTTATTTCCTGCTTATGGTCTATTTTGTGGAGCATATATTTACATTTGTAGACTTTTCAGATATAGTTCTATTTTACAATTTGCTTTATGATTCTAACTACTAGGCAATTTAAATGTATAAAACATTTTTTTTTTTTTTTTTTAAATCTAAGTACATTCTTTGCCATAAACAAAGTTAATAAACAGACATCGACAGCGTAGTAACTAACTAACTCGATAACAGTTTGATATAAAAAAGTGCCATGAACGTACTAGACAACAGTTTTATATGAAAAAGTGTTATAAACTAACTCGATAATAGTTTGATATGAAAAAGTGTTATAAACTAACTCGATAATAATTTGATATGAAAAAGTGCTATAAACTAACTCGACAACAGTTTGATATTATTTATTTTTATCAATAAATAGAAACGAATGATTGCCTTAAGTGTTACGCAAATGCAATTTTTACGAAATAATTTTAAAAATCCTACTATTTTTAAAGAAGACAATAAATCATAGATTTTGAAATATTCAAGGCATTTTTACGCATTTAAATTGTTACTGCTTGCAGAATTTGTAGATTCCATATTTATTAGATATTGACATTAAATTGATAATATAGCGTTAATCATCATTATTTTTTAGACGTACCTTGTAAAAAATGAATACAAATTTCTATTTCTGGGCAATTCAATGCCTCATGATAATATCCATGTGCGTTACATAGAAAGATGACACTTCCGCTTTTTTACTAGCACTATTGCGATACGGGAATCTTTATCATATTTTTACAGGAAATTTTGGTGATCAAATGGGATAAAAATTGATCATGGAAATATGCTCTATAGAAGATTACTATAAAATAAATTGGCTGGTTCTTGAAAAAAAAAAGTAGCAACCCAATTATCAGGGACTGGTTTACAGTGGTGAATTTGGCAAAAAAAAAAAAAAAAAAAAAAAAAAAAAAAAAGACCCTCAGAATATCATACTTGCTAACCTAACCCCAGGGTACTCTCCGCCCTTTTTTCAGGACACTCATAGGAATAAGAAATTTTTTAATTTATTACTACCACTATTTCTATGCAACAATCTCTGCCCTATATAATCATGGCACAGTACTATATATATATATATATCCATATCCATATCCAGACGTATTTCTGGATAAAATTAGTGGTGGCAAAGAAGATGGAAATTTCTTATCTTTAAGAATGGCCTAAAAAAAAAAAAAGCCAGAGAGTACGACCCCTGACTAACCCGGAAGGTTGTGAGTTTCCGCCCCTTTTTGTGCATCACTTAATTCTTAGAGTAATTCTCTTCAAATATATTTGCGATTAAATAAGAAGAAAAGTACTCTAAAAAAAGACTGGCGTGAAAAAATAGGCGGAAAAGGACGGGACTAATAGTCTTCCGTAAGATTGGCAAGTATGAAATATTTCAAATACTTTTCAAAAACTTCCGTTGAAAATTGCAAATCAAAACACTTTAGTCACTTGAAAATTTTCTTTGCATAAATCACCTTCAAAAATATACCCTAAATATGAGTAAGTTTAGCGTTGCACTCGAGCTACGCTGTGTGTGGTCGGTCTGGAATCCACTCCTAGGGTTGTTCCGGATCAATACCCTCACAGATTTGATCCTTCTCAAAAAGGGATAGTTTTGAAAAGAATGTATGAGATTGTGATTATCTTCTTCTGTATTACTAAAAAGTTGAAGGTATATATTTGTCGGTTTTTTCAAACGATATTTTTATTAACATATATTCTGAGCTCATAAAAAAAAAAATAATAATAATAATTATGGTGAGGATCTCCCAACGCCTTAAGTACATCAAAAACATAGATGCCAACATTTTAATTTATTCCGGAGTATTTTTAGCCCCGTCTCTATTTCATACCACTTTTTTCTTCATAGTAATTTTTTCTTATTTTTATTTTAGTTATTTATCGAAGAAAAATATTCTATAAATAATATGATGCGTATTAAAGGCGGGCTAAAAAAGCTCCGGAATAAATTATAATGTTGGCAACTATGCCCCTCCCCCCAGATATATCCTTGGTTATACGTTAAAATAGATTTCGAGTTATTGCATAGTTACTAACCAAAACCATTCCTATTTTTAGATACCGGTGTTTTTTAAATAGAAATTTGAGCATATCTAATCGCAGAATCTGCTAGAAAAGTTTATAAAAAAGTTTTTTAAAGTTCTGCATCCAAAAAGTCGAACGCTTGGCAGCTATGTTATTGTAAATATTTAAATGCACTTGACACGACATAAGGTCATTATTTAAATACTGATTAGTAAGGAATTGTAAAAGTTCTAAAGCATTTGACGAAATAACGCAAAGAATCAATTAAAACAACAAAGGTATTGAAAGAGGAATGTGAACATTTTCATTTTCTTCCCTTCTTTCTTTTCTTTTCTTTTTTTTTTTTTAGATTTATTTTTGTAATATAAAAAATTATATATATAAAAATAAAAAAATGTATACAAACAAAAAAAGAGCCACTAAAAATTTTAATTTAACATAAATACATAACGAATTATATGTAATTGTATGCAACATATGTGACAATATTGATACGTAACTAGAAATATTATGTGAAATTATCATAGCAAATATTCTGTGTTATGAAAGTTTCAATAAGTACAGCAATTTTTCACTCGAAAAGAAAGCATTAAGAATAAATTATTCATTCATATTATACTTTACTGGGTTCTAGCTAGCGGTAATTTACTTGCAAAAGATCTACATATTATTCAAATAAAATTTGGGGTGCATAATTTTTCACATTTAGTAAGTTTAAGTATATTCAACAGATAAAATATGATATAGAGCAAACATTAGGACGTCATAAAGATAATCCATATATTAATTTAAGTAATAACTTTATTATAATAGGATAAAACCTCAGAACTGGCGTTTTAAAATAATAAATACAAAACAGTGAATAAACACCATAAAATGCAATTAACTCGCAACAGTTGTTTGAGGTCGAAAAAACACACGGCCCTTCGTCAGGGGAACAAAGTAGTCACTAGTGCTACAATCAAAGCGGCAACGCACAACGTTGTCACTTTGATTGCCGCATTCGTTGCGAGTTTATTGCATTTTATGATGTTTATTCAAAGTTTTGTACTTATTAATATCTTTGTTATTTAATATGTTCAAATATCATGCATTTCACAGGAATGATGAGTTTCCCTTTTTCTTTTGCTGTTACCATTTCCAAACAATAATCTCTATTTCTATATTTGATCAGAAAAATGCTATAAAAGCACGATAAGCGATTTCTATATGGAAATATTGGTAGTAGAAAAAGAGAATTCTATCACTCCTGATTTGATTTTGAAAAAGTATAGTTTTTTTTTTATATAAATGGGCTTTGTGTAGTGTAAAATTTTGGCAAATGCATACACTGCAACAAAAATTACACCTATTTGTATACACATTCAATCAAAGCCCTTGGAGACGTATGCCTTCATCATATGGATTATCATTACCTTTTCCGATTTTTTTTTTTTTCTTGTTTTTCATGCAAGGATGGAACACTGGCGCAGAACGCACACACTATTAAGAAAAGGAAATTTTCTACTTCTTAAACGATATTATAGGCATAGCTGCCAATATTTTAATTTATTCAAGAGTAATTTTAGCCCTGCCTCTATTTCGTACCACTTATTTTTTTAAACTAATTTTTTCTTATTTTATCGAAATTATTTATTGAAGAAAATTTTCCTATAAATAAATAAGTGGTGGGAAATAAAGGCTGGGCTAAAAGTACTCCGGAATAAATTAAAATATTGGCAGCTATGTTATAGATAGAGAAAATTTCTTAAAGAAATATCAGTATGAGTTGTGCGTCAGTGTTCTATCCCTATTCACATGATATATAATTTTTTCCTATGCAATATTTCAAAAGGTTTTTATAATACACAGGGTGTCCATGAATTCATGGACAAACTTTTAAGGTAGGTAAAACACATATAAAGACGCATTTTTTGTATAGCAATACGGGGTTGGAAACAGAATTCCCAACTTCTATAATTTACTTACGAGCATTTTTAGGCACGCCTTCTTTTCGCACCAGACATTTAATAGATTATTTCTCTTTAATATGTGACAACGATTAAACAAGAAGAAAATCATTGTTTCAAAATTTCCGGTATGAAAAAGAGGCGGATCTAAAAGTGCTCGTGAATAAATTATAAAAGTTGGGAACTCTGGTTGGAAATGAAAAGTGTAGATGGAAAACACATGAAAAGCACCGCACATTAGAATGAGTAAAAAGTGGAAAATTCATGGAAAACAGCATGAAAAAGGGAAAAAAAAAATAATAATTGCACGTGTAAGAGAAAAATTACTAATATCAGTAAAAAAATTAAGAAACGAAAAAAAGAAACTGAAGCGGTGGATGGGTGGACACGGGGCTTGTGAAAGATTGTCATTTCCGACCGCATATTACTATACAAAAATGTTTCTTTACATGTATTTTACATAACCTTAAAGTTTGGCCCATGAATTCAGGGACACCCTCTATATATATGTGTGCTTGCGAATTGTCGGAACTGGCTGAGAGTTTTTCGAAAGCTATTGCAGAAATAATGTTTTTTTCCCCCGCTTTAACAGTTACAAGTGCCCCCTGGTGACATTATAGCTGTTTTAGGGGAGTTTTCATAGCTATTTCAAGAATTTTCATTCTTTTATTGTCTTTACATTAAATTATGCATTTTTAAAAAATGTAATCTTTTATTGTTATTATGTTTCCAGGTTTCTTTGCATTGTCGTAATGAAGTGATTTATGAATATCTACATAAATTTATAAATTTAAGACCCGGAATTATAAGACGAAATAAAGGCGGGGCTACGAAATAAAGGCGGGGCTAAAAATACTCTGGAATAAATTAAAATGTTGGCATTTTAGGGTGGTGACAGGCCACACCCTCTATCCTTTAATTCTTCCACCAGTGTTTCTTTCTTTCTTTCTTTTTCTTTTTTCTTTTTCTTTTCTCTTTCTTTCTTTGTTTCTTTTTTTTTTTTTTTTGAGTTTTTAATAGCAATTTTTCACGATTAATTAAATAAAAAATTATCATAGAAGTATACTGGTGGAAGAATCAAGAGAAGAAGGCAAGTCTGTAACCACCCTGCATCTCTGATCAAAGAAATGGAATGAAGATATCACGGCCGTTAATATGTTAACTGCTTAGCAGATTAGTATCGCATGTTTCTTAAAGAGTGCCCTCAAGCCGTGCAGAAGAGAAAAACTGTTAACAGATCTTCGATGAAAATAAATAAATAAATAAATAAATAAATAAATAAAGCATTTTAAAAATAATGCGTGTAGGGTAAGTGCACCAGTGATTGACACTTTTAGAGATTGACACTCTAATGTTTTCAATGTTCTAGTCATCAGAAAATATTTTTAGAAATCTTGAGTTAGTACATATGGCATGAAATACATTCAGAACCACACATATGTTAAAATATGAACATTTGATAACAATTTTTTTTAATGAATTTTTATTTGACACCCACTCAGTGTTCCAGTAATTGACACTGCCAGTTTTTCCTTTTATTAGTAATTGGCACCCTATGTTCCAGCGTTTGGCACTGCTAGTTATTCATTTTACCAGTTATTAGCACATTATGCTCCAGTGTTTGACCATAGCCTCCTTAACTAGATGCCTGTCGCGTAGCTCGGAAACTAGGCAACAGTTGAAGCGGTAGACAGCGCCACCTACTACAGATTATGTGACTTTTTATTCAACTGTCACCAATAATTTAAAGAAGTAATATATGTTATATATAATCGACATTTCTTCGATTCTATTCGCTTTTTATGTACATCATTTCCCACTTTTAAAAATTTTTGGTGGCTGTTGAATAAAAAAGTCTCGCGCAAGCTGAACCAGGGGACGCTGTCTACCGTTTCAACTGTTGCCTAGTTTCCGAGCTACGCGACAGGCATCTAGTTAAGGAGGCTGTGGTTTGACATAAAATGTTAAAATTCTTATATGTAAAATATATGATTTTATTATCTTTCTTATTTATTAGTTATTTCGGGATAGACGTCAATTACTGGAGCACCTACTCTATAATAGCCTTTTTTTTAAATGTATATTTTACATGAAGAGTTTTAATTTTGTTAGAGCTTTCGTGGAATTTCTCTAGACCTCCATCATCTATATTGTGAAAAATCCTAAGCATTTCTGAATTTAGTGAATAAAGAAAGTGCAAACTCTCAAAACAGTGCAAAAATTTTGAAAACTACAATTTCACAGACCTATGTGATCAGTACTGCCATCATTTCGAACTTACCTCGTATCGTTATTTATCGTCGCGTAGCCGCCTTTTTTTTTTTTTCGCGAGACTTATTTTAAAGAGTAATTTTTTGATATTTAATTATAATTATCGGAGAATATTATTCTACAAAATAGTGGCATGAAGAGAAACGGATGCTCACAACGGTATATATTACAAAAGCTAGCAAGTCTGCTTATAATGCACTTCGTTTGCTTCCAGGTCAAAGGATATACAACTGATAAAAATTAACGCATCTTCACCAAATATGCCTGAAGTACCGTCGTCAAGAATATGTACGCATATTATTTGTTTTCAATCATTACAGGGATGGAACACGGGCGCAGAATTCATACCACTATCACTGTAAGAAAATTTTCTACTTCTTAAATCAACTATATTCTAGGTAGAGAAATTTCTTAAACAGATTCCGGTATGAATTCTGCGCCCGTGTTCCATCCCTGTATAATGATATATTCGGCCCTTTCCTTATGCTACCAGACAAAATCAGTACGACCTGTCCGGGCTGCTCAATATAATAAAAGGATATTTTATGTAATGGAACCTCTGACATAAACTAAGCTTTATTTATTATATATTTACATTTTATTGCAGAAATATCTTTTTTTCTCAATTATGCTTGCAATCCAAAGGTTTATTATCGAAAATAGAAATACTTATTAGGATTTTATCTTCATAGTTGGCAATGTTAGCTTTTTTTGGCTACCGCAAAATTTTGCTAGAATTTTTTTTTCTTTTTTTTTTTTTTTTAATATATATTTCTGTAAGAATATTTTCAGTCATTGAATAAAATAAAAAATTCTATTAAAAATGTTCGGTAGCCAAAATGTGCTAAAATTGGCAATTATGGTCAGTTTCAATTATTTTTCTTTTCGTTTCTTTATTTAGTATCAGAAAATGTGCTTGAATTTAGTTGAAACTCTTGTCAAAAAGCGGCGCTTTGGATTATGTTAAATATTAATTAATTAATTAAATTAAAACAATCTTGGTATACAAAAGTTTTTTATATACAAAACTGAAAAATCAGCATAAAAGCTGACAGCATAAATACACCATGAAAGTTGTGCTAATTTTAATTCATGAAATTCATTGACAACTCTAGTTTTTTGATATCATTCATTCAATTAAACTTATTCAGTTGTTGCACTCCAATATAACCAAACAATGCTACAATAATTACCTTTCCTCATATCACGAAGAGCAAACTACATCCCTGAAACACGAAATTACTCATTGCTTTAAGCTTTCTTGTTCTTGGAAATGTTTCAAATGTTTAACAGGTAATTTAATCTTGCAACCCACAATTTAGTTTGCACATTAAATGTAATGCTTGACCGAATTCTCTTTAAAGCTATAAATTAAATAAACTAGTATTTAAAAAGTAAATAAATAAATAAAATGTATTCAATGTGCAAAATAGAGCAAAATTAAATAAATTTTCCAGTCGCACATTTAATTAAAACTTCATCCTAATTTTATATTAAATACGTTTCATACACAAATTTTAAATTTTCAATTTCGCTACTTCTCAACAAGATGCTGAATTAAATTAGACACAGCGAGTTCAGATATTATAAGAACAGTTATCTGGTTAGAAAATTACAAAATTTAAGAAGCAATTTTCAGAAAATACCATAAACTAATAAACTACTAACTATATATATATATATAAATAGATGACACCAGTTTTATCTGAATACTAATTTGTAAAGTAAATTTCTCTTAAAGTTTTATTTTGGTTTTATTAATTATTCACATGTGCAAAGGGATATATTTTTCTTTCTGTCAAAGAAAACTGTACAATTTCTGCGCTGCTAATCCTGCGCTTTGTCTTCAGTGGGACCCTTCATGTATATTTTATCCATATGTTTCATTATTGAATTTTTACCATAAAATAATATATAAGGAAAATATATTTACCTATATAAAGGAAAAGATATGTATTTCAAATGGAATTAAAAGTGGATGAGAACGTTTTTTCAATAGAAATTGTTAAATTTTCGAATACGTTTAACGAGTTAGAAACTAGAAAAAGTTGATTATGAAACTACTAGTTATATTTAAATTAATTTGACATAATCTTGAAAATATACTTTGAATCGCATATTAACTTGATATATGCGTTACCATTTTTAAATTAAATAATATCACCTTTTTTTTCTTTTCTTTTTACATTTATTAAAAATAACATTCATTTTAATAGCTTTTTGCATATAAATAAAGTAAATTATGATAAAAATATAAAAATTAAAAACTGGTTTCACATCATGCAACTTGTAAAATACTTTTATAATGAAACTAACTGTAGAATTGTAATTAATATATGGCATCAGCAAAACTGCAACATAAAATACATTATAATCAGACTTGCCAACATCCTAATTAATATTACGTAGTGTTGTTAGTCCCGCCCTATTTTTCACACCAGTAAATATTTAGAGTAATATTCTCCAAATACATTTACGATTAAATAAGAAGAAAAATATTCTAAAAATATACCGGTGTGAAAAAGGAGGAGGGGCTAACAATACTACGGAATATTAATTAGTATGTTGGCATGGCAAGTACGATTATAATTAACACATACTTGCCAACCAAACCCGGAAGATTGCTAGTCCCGCCCCATTCCGCCTAAATTTTCACACCAGTCTTTTTTCTCTTTTTTTAAGAGTGCTTTTCTTCTTATTTAATAGTAAATATATTTGAAGAGAATTACTCTAAAAATTAAGTGGGAACATCCCGGTTAGGTTTGAAAGTATGTAACATAAATAAAATATCATATTGCATCATTTTTAAAATGATACATCATTTTCAGTAACTAGGATTTACATTAATTTCGTGCAACAGATTTATCCTTATATTCTTTCCTATTACACTCATACACAAGTGCACACACATTCGCACATATATACACATATATGCATGTATGCATACAATAAGAATTAAATAAAAGGAGAAGACTCCATATTTCATTTTATTTCATCTATAATTGTTTACTTTATAAAATATGAAATGAATGAACATATTTTCCCTTAAAATCTTTTGTTGTTAAAAAAACTTTCTGTACTTTAAATAAGCTTAAAAGATGACTTTTGGGTTTTTACGATAAAAATAACTTGTGCTATAAAGACAGAAATTTGCATATAAAATACATAATTTGGATATGTATTTTCTTACAAAATGATGTTTTCTAACATAATTAAACTATATTTTGCAAAAAACTGAGTAATTAGCATAAAAAGCTCACGAAGTATTATCCAGGTTTGGATATTCGAGGTAATATTCTTGTAACAGAACAAGTATAGTTAACTGCAGAAAAAAGTTAAGAAAATATTCTTGCATGCTTTTAAATAATCATACGTTATCTATTAAAAAAAAAAAAAAAAAAAAAAAAAAAAAAAATTGCAGAATGAAATTGATACTGATAAATTGTGTTCTTAAATTTTATTTATTATTTATTTATTTATTTTTTTTTTTTCGAGATACATATGATTTTCCATATATTTATTTATATTATACTAGCAGGCAACGCCCGCTTCGCTGGTCCCTATTTTTAAATGAATAGCTATAACTACTGAATTCTCAAAATTGCATTAATTTTTATCACGTGAAAAAAAACAGAAAAAAAATCTTATTAGGAAAAATGTCGCACCGGGTTCTCACTGCCTTCGGAAAAAATTCCCAAAATGCTCTAACTCTTATTTCTATTATTTTCCCCCTTCACCCTCCTCCCGTCTATCCTAATAATTTTAAAAATTCGAAAATATCCGCAATCGATTTGTAGGTATCGAAAACCTCTATATACCAATTTTGAATGCTCTAAATCTATTCTATTTTTTTGCCCCTCCGCCCCCCCCTTCCCGGCCCTCCTAATAACTATACACTTTCGAAAATATCCCCATTCGACTTACAGGCCTTTAAAACCTATCTGTACCAATTTTGAACGGCCTAACTGTATTTCTATTTGTTTTTGCCCATAGCCCCCCCCCCATACTGCCCCCCTTCCCACCCCTTCTAATAATTTTACAAATTCGAAAATATCCGCAATCGATTTGTAAGTATCGAAAACCTCTATGTACCAATTTTGAACGATCTGACACTATTTTTATTTTTTCGCCCCCCCCCCAAAAAAAAAAAAAAAAAAAATCGGAAAAAAATCAAAAAATAAGTTTTTGGAAATACTTTCAAGAAGACGCTTGGCGGATTTTTTTTTTTTTTTTTTAACATCTTTGAGCTATTACTTTTACTCGAAAATCCGTATTTTTCTAAATCATTTATACCCCCTTCTCCCGTTAAAAATCCAAAATTTCAAAATCGCAGGAAATGATTTTTTCGTATTCAAGTCTAGTCTCCCCATCTGCAATTTCTTCACTGTGAAGTTATTTGGAGCCGAGTTATACTTATAAATATGTTTTTGCCTTATGCGCCTCCGAAAATCATTTATACCCCCTTCCCCTCTTAAAAATACAAAATTCCAAAATCGCAGAAAATGATTTTTTTGTTTTCAAGTCTAGTCTCTCCCTCTGCAATTTCTTCACCGTGAAGCAGTTTGGAGCCGAGTTGTGCTTATAAAGTTGTTTTTGCCTCCTGCGCCTCCGAAAATAATTTTCACCCCTTTTCCCCCTTAAAAATCCAAAATTCCAAAATCTCAGAAAATGATTTTTTTGTATTCAAGTCTAGCCTCTCCATCTGCAATTTCTTCCTCGTGAAGCAATTTGGAGCCGAGTTATGCTTATAAAGTTGTTTTTGCCTTCTGCACCTCCGAAAATCATTTTTACCCCCTTCCCCCCTTAAAAATCAAAAATTCCAAAATCGCAGAAAATGATTTTTTTGTATTCAATTCTAGTCTCCCCATCTGCAATTTCTTCATTGTGAAGTAATTTGGTGCCGATAAATGTGATTTTGCCTTATGCGCCCCCGAAAATCTCATTTTTACCCCCTACCCCCCTTAAAAATCCAAAATTCCGAAATCGCAGAAAATGATTTTTTTGTATTCAAGTCTAGTCTCCCCATCTGCAATTTCTTCACCGTGAAGCAATTTGGAGCCGAGTTATGCTTATAAAGGTGGTTTTTGCCTTCTGCCCCCCCGGGGGGGAACGGGGGGGTATTTCGCAAAATCCCGTCTTAGTGAGCGTCAGGGTCCTAAAATCAACCTGCTCACCAAAAATTGTGACTTTATCTCCCATAGGATCGCCACAACCGTGTTGAGTCAGTGAATCGGTCAGTTTACTCTTTTATATATATAGATTATATTATATTATATTTATTATTCATATTTTTTGACACGATCTTCAAAAACTGAAATTTTATCTAAACTATTCACATATACGTTAAAAAGTACGCTTTTGAATAATATATTTTAAACATATTGTACGGGGGTATATTTCAATGTGTGTAAAAGGCATATTTTTGTGAGAAACGGCAAAAGATGAAAGTTGAAAAACTGATCAAAATAGAAAAACACTCCCACAAAAATGTGCTAAAGTAACAGGGGCGGAAAATGGGGGGGGGGGGTCTTTTTTTTTATTAATGAATTTATTTATTTTTTTAACTCTCTTTTAGATGACTGAGCTCTAGTCTGCAAAATTTGTATATATTTCAGTAACAAATTTCGCTAATTAAATATTTATTTATTTTTTTCATTTTCCCGCTCCCAAAAACGTTTACGGTTGGCAACTGTGGTGAGACTGCAAAATAATGTAAAAGTACGTTTCCTGAATACAATATGCTAAATTTATCCCCCTCACTTTTGACTGACTGACTTTACTCGAGCAAATTAAATGACTTCCTTTCATGTCCGCATATTTTCTTATTTTTATTTGTAGGCCTCGCCTTTTGATGTTTCTTTAAACGTTATTTTACTAACAAAAAAGATTTGCCTTATTGATGCTTAAAACACTTAAATTTTACCCTCGGCAATCGATGCGGCAGTTGCCATTAAAGACTATATACATCGATAGCATTCAATGAAATAAACACGAACGCGTCAAATCCTTTCTATGAATAATGTTTTATAAAAACGCTTAAAGAAGGGGCTAATCTTTTTTATCAAAAGAGTAAATTCGTGGCCGGTTAACAAATTGTTAATATGGAAAGTTCAGCAGAGTTTACGAATGAAATTGGAAGAAAATAAATAAATGATATTTTTTTCTGACGAGTTATACAATTAAGATTTTGTTCGAAAACTTCGTGGAGAAATTTTACAGATCAGAATTAGACATGCCATTATTTCTAATTTATTCTGAACTTTGTTAGTATCCATCTTTTTTTTTTCTTCATTTAATTTTTTTGGAAGACTATTTTTCTTTTTATTTAATCGTAAATATTAGCATATCTGACATAGCAGAGGATAGAGCGCCTTACTTCTATCATACCACTATTTTTTCCTAATATATATATATATATATATATATATATATATATATATTGTACAAATGTAGGAATGTGGAAACTTTAATTTTAAATACAAAAAAGTAACATTAGATGAGCGCAATGCTGCTCCTTGCTAATGTACAATATAAATCTAAATAGAATGAAAAAGAAAAACATCAACATATGTAACTGAAGAGGAGCTAAAGAAAAAATGGAGACAAAAGTATCTAAATGGCAGGGGGGAGTTGTGACCACCCCACTCCGGTTAAACATGTTTTACGACCGGTCAACACTCCCGGATACCTGATACTTTGTCAAAACTTAGAATAAACTTACATGAAAATGGCAAAATGAGGAATAAATCCCAAATAAAAACCTTTAAAACAATTTATAAGAAAAACCAAATCACAATTTAAAACGACATACAAGAAAAATCATGAAGCAATATGCCACCCATTCAACACAATTCAAACATAGAAACAAACAGTTAATGAAAGTTACAGTTAATGAAAGGAAGAAACCTTAAAATCGAATTGATAAACGATTCAAAAAACGTGATTTACAAGTAATATAATCTAATTGGTAATATTGTTTAAGAATATTTAACAGAAAATAAAGAGGATAATTATTATCTATGGCAATTTGTATAAAATTAACTACAGAAGAGTCACTGTCATAACTATAAGTAAAAATTCGACTGCATCGAATAAGTTGGTTAATTATAATATTTCTGAATATATTTTTATGTAAACAAGAAGACCAAGGAGAAATTCGGTTAATTTTAAATTTAAAAGCATCACGTTTATCATAGATTTTAATTACGATTGTTTCATTATTAATACAAATATTAAGGTCTAAGAAATCAACACTATAATCATTGGTAGGTTCAGTTTCAATTAAATTTAGATTATTGGGGTAAAAATTAAAATTTAGTTTAAATTCTTCTTGTTCATATCCAATTAGAATATCATCTACATATCTTATATACAAAATTTCATTTAAAACATGAGTACCAAATTCATAATGATGTAAATAGATATCTGCAAGGGCAGAGGAACATCCTCCCCCCATAGGGATACCGTAAATTTGTTGGTAATATCCAATCCCATTATATAAAATGTTTTCATTTAAGACGATAGTCAAAAGGGCTTTAAATTTTGGAAATGTAATGAATTCTTGTAAATCATATTGTTCAAAGTAATTTATTAAAACCTGAAATAAAATGTGGATGTCTATAGTATTAAATAAATCAGCAAAATCAAAACTTACAACTTTTTTAACTGTGCTATTTGAAATTAATTTAACTACATTATAACTATTTTTAACAAAAAAACAGCCATCGATCCTAAATTTGTCAATTAGTTTACTTAAAATTTTTAACAGTTTGTCGTTAGCTAGAGTATGATATGTTTTACATGCTATTGTGACAGGAAGAAACTTGATAGGGTTTTTATGTAATTTGGGAATGAGAGCTAAGTAGGGAAATTTAAAATTCTTGATTGTAAGACCATTTAAAAAAGTTGTAAGTTTTGATTTTGCTGATTTATTTAATACTGTAGACATCCACATTTTATTTCAGGTTTTATTAAATTACTTTGAACAATATGATTTACAAGAATTCATTACATTTCCAAAATTTAAAGCCCTTTTGATTATCGTCTTAAATGAAAACATTTTATATAATGGGATTGGATATTACCAACAAATTTACGGTATCCCTATGTGGGGAGGATGTTCCTCTGCCCTTGCAGATATCTATTTACATCATTATGAATTTGGTACTCATGTTTTAAATGAAATTTTGTATATAAGATATGTAGATGATATTCTAATTGGATATGAACAAGAAGAATTTAAACTAAATTTTAATTTTTACCCCAATAATCTAAATTTAATTGAAACTGAACCTAACAATGATTATAGTGTTGATTTCTTAGACCTTAATATTTGTATTAATAATGAAACAATCGTAATTAAAATCTATGATAAACGTGATGCTTTTAAATTTAAAATTAACCGAATTTCTCCTTGGTCTTCTTGTTTACATAAAAATATATTCAGAAATATTATAATTAACCAACTTATTCGATGCAGTCGAATTTTTACTTATAGTTATGACAGTGACTCTTTTGTAGTTAATTTTATACAAATTGCCATAGATAATAATTATCCTCTTTATTTTCTGTTAAATATTCTTAAACAATATTACCAATTAGATTATATTACTTGTAAATCACGTTTTTTGAATCGTTTATCAATTCGATTTTAAGGTTTCTTCCTTTCATTAACTGTAACTTTCATTAACTGTTTGTTTCTATGTTTGAATTGTGTTGAATGGGTGGCATATTGCTTCATGATTTTTCTTGTATGTCGTTTTAAATTGTGATTTGGTTTTTCTTA
Source organism: Salticus scenicus (assembly GCA_963930645.1). Taxonomy (NCBI): domain Eukaryota; kingdom Metazoa; phylum Arthropoda; class Arachnida; order Araneae; family Salticidae; genus Salticus; species Salticus scenicus. Next base: position 45,402,269 of record OZ005649.1, read on the forward strand.
TAAATTGTTTTAAAGGTTTTTATTTGGGATTTATTCCTCATTTTGCCATTTTCATGTAAGTTTATTCTAAGTTTTGACAAAGTATCAGGTATCCGGGAGTGTTGACCGGTCGTAAAACATGTTTAACCGGAGTGGGGTGGTCACAACTCCCCCCTGCCATTTAGATACTTTTGTCTCCATTTTTTCTTTAGCTCCTCTTCAGTTACATATGTTGATGTTTTTCTTTTTCATTCTATTTAGATATATATATATATATATATATATATATATATATATATATATATATATATATATATATATATATATATATAATTTAATTGTAGAAATTTATCAAAAATCGGCAATTAAATAAAAAAAAAGGTATTATAAAAAATAGGGGTATAAGAAAAGTGGTACCCCTGGACATCGTCGTCGAGATATTTCCTATTTTGAACAGCAAGCTTTACTTTTAGGCGCTCCTTTAAACTATTATATTATTTAATTAAAGAATTTTAAATAGTAATATAAATTTTATCCTCATCATTCAATGCGGTATCTGCTAGTGGCGTATATACACGTTGATATAATGTAACCGTTTGAGTGCAATGAGGCGTTATCGCGGTTATCCTGGCTCGTGTCAAAAATGCATAGAAGAGCGATTGCGGCGCTGTTGGTAACTATAAATTTCGCATTAATTGAGAGAGCAGTTGTATTCACATCAACTGCAGTTTTTATTAATATAATTCAACTGCGTTTTTTAATAAGATAAGAATCAATCTCTTAAGCACATGGGTTACTACATTGGCTTACCCTAGTAGATCACAGTTTGAATTGAATGATCGTTTTCACATGTTGTATTTCCCACTTATTTTGTCTTTACAACGTTTTGTAACAGTGTTAACTTTATACGGTTGATTGGTTGGTTGTGTGGTATAAGGCCGATTGACTGCTCTAGGATTCTAAGCCTGAAGGGTAGTGCCCTCCGTGAGAATTCTAGCCCGTATTTACACAAGTTTCGGATAAAACCATGGGAAACTCCGAACATTTAGGCCGACGAGCATGACCTGGGATCGAACCCGGTACATCACGTCTACCAGCTTTTAGCGAATATCGCTCACTGCTGGTGGCCCATTTAATTTTATACTGACAGAATATCCAGTTTTGTTTTGGATGTTTAATATGTCCTATAAAATAAAGAACATAAGCTACAAATCACAAATTAGAGACTTACTCAGAAAAAAAAAAAAAAAAAAAAAAAAAAAAGGACTTCCTAAATTTTAAAAGCTTAGAAAAATCACATACTTCAAATGATTTATTTTATGCCAGAAAATTTCATTTTGAAAAACTAATGTTTTATGCATTATCAGCTTCAAGAACGTTCGAAAATGTAAATAAAATAATTAATATAAACAGTTAGCCTGCTATATGTTTAGAGTAAAGATTTATTAAATTAAGGAATTTTTTAAAATATTTATTAAGAAATATATGTGACGGTAAGAAATAAAATTTCAGAACTTCACTTAAAATTTAATGAGAACAACACCCTCAATATTTCCTTCGTTTCACATTTCACCATTTTCATTATTTTCATTTCAGATTTGTAATCGTAGTCCGTAGTTTAAAGTTAATAAAAGACTCAAAGAATTCTTTTAAAATGCATATTTGAACATTTCAAACTAATAAGAGTATTTTGACTGTGCATATGACAATCTGTGTGAACTAATGCTTTTCTTTCTATATTGTGCCTCATTTGTCAAATATATACAGAAACTTTCTAAATATGAAAATATTTTCATACAAAACTTTACTTAAATAATACTTTGATCAACTAGTAGTATACTTCAGTCCGACTTTATTCCCTTTATTGTAATATAAATGAATAATTTATTATTTATATTCCGTTATTGAATGGAAAATTTATGTAGATTTTGAAATCTTGATAATGCTGAATTTTTGCCTGTCTTCTGTAAAATCCCATTATCCCTGTGCAATTAAGTTTATCTCAGATATTTATTTCGATAAAATAATAATCATTTAGATATTTTATTTCGCTTTCATTTCACCTGATCAGTAAAGTGTGTACTGTTACGTAAAAAAATATATTTAAGGAAGATAAAATTTCATAATGATGTATGCATAGAAAGTACATGGATATAGTATGTATATAGAGATAAGTGCATGCTTAACCTTCCTACCCTGTTGAAAAAATTTTACGCTTTACCTGTATGGGTCGAATCGACCCACTTTGTATAGATTGAATTTAGGTCTTAAAAAAAAATTTCTATGGAGCTCATTTTACATCTACTTTTCGAACAACTATCCCCATCTATTGACTATACCTGAAAATGAAGTCTACTCAAAAGAAAAAAATGGTGTTTTAAGCATTTCTATGCATGTTAATACACGTTTCTATGCACGTTTTACCTGTATGGGTCGAATCGACCCACTTTGTATGGGTTGAATTTAGGTCTTAAGAAAGAACTTCTATGGAGCTCATTTTACATCTACGTTTCCGACAACTATCGCCATTTATTGACTATTCCTGAAAATGAAGTCTACTTAAAAGAAAAAAAATGGTGTTTTAAGCATTTCTATGCATGTTAATAATGTGGGTCAAATCGACCCAGACAGGTAATATGTCACATATTTTTTTGGGGTGGTTCAAAACAAACCAATGACTCTGAAAACATCATATATTAAACGAATGCATATTTTTGAGGCGTACATAATGTTTGAACAATCAAAATTAAAATCTGTAGAAGATATCGAAAGATCAATTTTAAAAATGTATCGAATCGACCCATACAGGGTAGAAAGGTTAATATACATGTGCAGTATATCTATATCTATATCTATATCTATATATATATGTGTGTGTGTGTGTGTGTGTGCACGGGCAAAACGCATAAAATATTTTTATTATATATCTAATTACGTGTGCGTATTTGCTAATAATAATAAAATATGTGTATAATATTTGGGAAAAGTATATGTGCGTAATAATATAAGAGTACATCTCTTTTTTCTTTCAGTATATGTATGTACGTATATATATATATATATATATATATATATCATAAATGACAACTGTTCCAATTTTCGATACCAACATTTTGTAATAGAAAATTCCACCTTATTTCATTTTAGAAAACTGCTGCAAAAGCTTTTAACACCTTAACGCGCGCTGTCCTCGCTACGAGGACGCAAAATTTAAGATTCAGCTGCAAAAATTCATCCCGGAAAATTTTTTTAGCAATAATTCATGTTTATAAGATATCAAAAAAGGTCGGTTTTTTAAACCTTGAAATTTAAAATTTCTTTTAGTTTAATTTAGTTCATGAATTCCGGTGGCAGTATAATTTAAATGTTTCAAATTGTCTTGCGCCGCAAAGGGTTAAAAATATCTAGTAAAAAAAAAAAAGAAACAGAAGGGTTGGCAGCTGTGATTGATATATATATACATATTATTTCATCCAAAAAAGATTTTAAGTAATGCATGTATTTCATGGGAAAGCCTTTTCTATATGTACACTTTTTTTTTTTTTTTTTATGCATGCGTAGTTAAAAATTACTTATTAAAAATGCTGATATTTCGTAAGATATTTATCATTTTTGCATTCTGATTGCAGTATGCTGTGTCTAATGCAATATGTCAAATTCGCTTAAAAGGACTTTGCACTTGGTCTAATACCTTACGTGTTGCAGTTAAAGAAGTGGATTTTTATACTTTTTTTTTAACGGTTATATCTCAATGAAAGTCTTATAAAAATTATACAGATAATGAAAAAATTCTCATAATTAGATGCGACAGTCAAAACGTATTTAAAGATTTACTTTTTACAGGGTGATCCAAAGCATTTTGATTATTATTCAATTTTTTACTGGTCCCCTTTTTCTCTTCAGGACACAACTTTTACTGAAATATACGGGGTATAACTTTATACTACGAAAGTTTCAAGATGATTCCTAAAGAACTTTTCTACATATTTGACAAAACGTCTTAATTCCAAAGTACCCAAATACTTATTGGTAGATAGTGTATAATTTGTAAAAATAACGTCATACAATAACAATAACTGGTTTTTACATAAGTTCAACAAATCAAAAGATTTTTTTTTCTCGATAGTTCTAGTAGATTTTCCAAAATAATTAACAACTTCTTTATCTTTGATTCTTTAACGGAAGTTATATTCGTGCGAAATAATAACATTTACTGATAATGTAAAATTAAAAACGTGATTTGCCTTCTAAAGATTTTCGAATTTTCCTCGATATTTTTTCTGTAAAATAATAACTAAAATAAGAAAATAGAGAAAAAATATCTAATATAAGTCATGAAAATTTTTAAAGTGGATTTTTGTTTTTTTAATAAGAGGTAATTATATTTATTTTAACCTGAAGAAGGAAGTGTTTTTCTTATCTTCAAATTTAATCTTCATATCTTAAACGTAACAATATATATATATATAAATGTGTATTTTCTTTAAGTGCCGTTAAGCTTGCGTACGACAGTAGAATTTATCTAATCGATTGCTCAGAATACAATATAAATGACTTAAAGAGGAATTCGTGATACGTACCTGTCAACGTTTTAATTAATACTGCGCAACATTGTTAGTATTCCCCCCCCCCCCCCCCCCACACACACTTCCTTTTTTCTATATAAAAAAAAGAGGGTATTAACAATTTTACAAAATATTAATTAGAATGATGGCAGGTATGGTGATATCTTTTCGTTAAATAGTGTAACGTTTCAGAGGAAAGCCAAACTTCTGTTAAAAAGAGAAATTTCTGCTAAAAAAAAACGAAAATCTAAGATGGCAATGGGATAAATTAAACAAATAACTTGATTTTTATGGATAAAATAAACAATTTTTCAGAACATATCTTTTACATGAAAGTAATATAGTGTAATAACATAAATATAGTTTTTAAATTAAATTGTAATATGTGTTTATACTAAAGCAGAGCTGCCAACCTAATCCGGCAAATTGTTTGTACCGCCCCTTTTCTACAGCACTTATTTTTTAGAGTATTTGTTTTCTTAATTCATCGTAAATATATTTTAAGAGCATTACTCTAAAAATTAAGTGGTGTAGAAAAAGGGGTGGTACTAACAATTTGCCGGATTAGGATGGCAGCTCTGCTAAAGCATTTTACCAAAATATTATTTTTTAATACAGTTAATTATATTTTATTTATATCTTCTTAATTTGAAATATAGCAGTAAATATTCGTAAAATATCAGTTGCACTTTTAAATAATACACAATAATTTAACAGAGTTGCCATATCTTTTAAAAATTTATTCCGGAGCATTGTTAGCCCCGCCTTTTTTTCATACTAGTAATTGAAGAATTTTTCTTTTTATTTAATCGTTGTCACATATTGAAGAGAAATATTCTACAAAAATTCTGGGCAAAAAGAAAGCTGGGTTTAAAATGCTTCGGAATAAATTATAAAAGTTGGCAATTCTGACTTTAAATGACATCGCTATTTACAGTAAACTGCACTGTTTATTATTCATGCCTTTTGACTTATTTCTCTTTTTATTTTTATTTATTATTTTTTTTCTGTAACTTTTTCTAATTAAGAAAGAACCTTCGTAAAGTAGTTATAATTTTTGCAGTCTAAGTATAAACTTATTAAACTTTTAAATTATCAAGTTTTTAGCAAGAAAATAATAATTGCATTTTATTATTCATACCAACAACATTCATTTCTCGTAATGAAACTTCATTTCATAACATACCTTTCTTAAACTTTATCGGTCGAACCACTGTTTTGCCTTACAAATAAATATGAGTATTGCATTATTATGTACTCTTAATTTAATAGTAGTAACAACTTAATTATTTCCCATTTCCTCGATTAAGTAAACGTAATGTAAGAGGAAATAGTAATTCGAAGAAATATTCAGAAGAAAGTTTCGCTTCGTATTTCTAAATTTGTGAATAGAGAAAATTATTTCCTTAAATAATTTTATTCTGCAATTCCTAAATGTTATTCAATTAAATAGTCATTATTTGAATAAATTTTTCTTCTTATTTTCTCAAACATTATTTCAGTAATCCAGTTACATAATTTGTATATTTAGGGAAGAAATTTTCTTCTTCTGTCATTTCTTTCATTTCATTTTCTTTTTCTTTTTTTAAGAAAAAGTAATTCCATAGAAGAAGATAAAAGTATGACAATGTCATATAAAAATTAATTGGAAAAAGAAAGAAAAATCTTTTATTTCAAATTTACTAAAGCTCTCCCAACATCTTTCCAAATCTTTCTGCCTTGTTCAAATAGCAACAGGTTTTATCTCCGCAACCTGCCACTGATAAAAGAAGAAGAACAAACTTAACTAATATATTGTCATAGGTTATGGACTATGTCAACAATTCACCAAAAATGGTGAATTAAAAAGTAATCACAAGATTTAAAACGGACAAACAGATTTTTGCTCATGGAACTTACTCTGAAGAGGTAAATCTCTGGAAATATTTTTGCATTGTACTACCTTCTGCTGTAGACTCGTGTGTAAAATTTGAGCAAAAACTGTTCGGTAGATTTAGAATTACGAATTCTCAAGATATGGCCCAGACAGACACATACTTGCCAACCATCTCATTAATAACCGTACAATTGTTAACGCCCCCTGAAAAAACGCCCCTTTTCTCACACCAGTATATTTTTAGAGTAATTCTCTCCAAATGTTGTTGCGATTAAATAAGACTAAAATTACTCTAAAAAATTATTGGTGTGTAAAAAAAGGCGGGTACTAAAAATTGTACGGTTCATAATGAGATGGTTGGCAAGTATGTGGTTTTGGTTTTTATGTTAAGGCCATTTGATTGCGCTATAATTGTCTTGGGCCTGGAAGGGGAGAGTTTCTTCCGTGGGGTCTTTCTAACGGATCCCAGCCAGTATTTGCGAAAATTTTGGAGAAAACCACTGAAAATTTCGGCCGACAAGCCAACAAGTGTGACCTGTAACAAAACCTGACACCTCATGTCTACCAGCTTCGAGAGCAGAAACTCTGGAACATTGGTGGGGATGCTTCCAGCGTCATAGATTTCAGGAAGTACTGGCGTATTGTATTTATTGAAATTTTATTTTTCCGACTGAGTGAAAATAATGCCTGGACCAGGAATCGAACCCCGGATCTTTGACTTACAAGGTCAATGCTCTACCACTGAGCTATCCAGGCCGACATCCCGGTCTGCATTACTCACTCAGACAACCTTATAGGCAGAAACATCTCTGGTCTATCATTTAGATAGCTCAACAGAAAATAAGCCGCAGGAAAAGGAAAATATGATTTTCTTCCACAGTTAATTGTGTGATTTTAATAAAAAAAAAATTGTATTTCTCTCCCATTGTTTATTGGTGTTTTCCTTTTCCTGCGGCTTATTTTCTGTTGAGCTATCTAAATGATAGACCAGAGATGTTTCTGCCTATAAGGTTGTCTGAGTGAGTAATGCAGACCGGGATGTCGGCCTGGATAGCTCAGTGGTAGAGCATTGACCTTGTAAGTCAAAGATCCGGGGTTCGATTCCCGGTCCAGGCATTATTTTCACTCAGTCGGAAAAATAAAATTTCAATAAATATGATTTTCTTCCACAGTTAATTGTGTGATTTTAATAAAAAAAAATTGTATTTCTCTCCCATTGTTTATTGGTGTTTTCCTTTTCCTGCGGCTTATTTTCTGTTGAGCTATCTAAATGATAGACCAGAGATGTTTCTGGCTATAAGGTTGTCTGAGTGAGTAATGCAGACCGGGATGTCGGCCTGGATAGCTCAGTGGTAGAGCATTGACCTTGTAAGTCAAAGATCCGGGGTTCGATTCCCGGTCCAGGCATTATTTTCACTCAGTCGGAAAAATAAAATTTCAATAAATATGATTTTCTTCCACAGTTAATTGTGTGATTTTAATAATAATAAAAAAAAAAAACTGGCGTATTGAATTGTCATCGATTATGAACTCGTGTGTAAAATGCGAACAAAACTGAATCGGCAAAAAGGATTAAAAGAATTGACACAGGCGACAGATTTGTTTTGCCTCTGAAACATGCTCCTGGTAAGATAGAATATTAAAAATACTTAAAAACTGTATTGTTATCACCAATTGAAAATTTTTTGTAAAATTAATTCTGTGGAAATGTGCTAAAAATTGACTGCAAGATTTGATCCAGACAGACAAGCAGAACAACAACGATAGAGAAAACCGGGTAGTAAAAAAAATAGAATAACGGAAACATTACATCACATAATTTATTTAAGTTTAGCAATAAATTTGAATATTTTTGTGAATTTAAACTGATTTGAAAATAAATGTTAGTTTTAATTGAATTTCATGTATATCGAAACTAATGTTCGAACTTCAAACTTTTCGAGACGCAGATTAAAAAAATACAAAAATAAATGAACAAAATGCATAAAAACACTCTATTCGAATTTTAACATGCTGTGTACCATACATATCATCAGCTGTGCAAACGGTTAAATTTAAGAAGGAAAGATTGTAGGGCAGATAAATTTCGATTGATATGGTGTGGTTAATTACAAAAATTGACAACATTAATTACAAGTATTATTTTTTCTGTATTAAATCACAAAAATTCTTATAAAAGGTTTTACTATATAAAAATAACGGTGTCGAAGCTATGCGAAAATGATACCCCCTATTTTTATATCACTAAAGGCAGAGTTGACAACTTTATGATTTATTCCAGCGCATTTTTAGTTTCGCCTTTATTTCACATTCCTTTATTTAAGAATAATTTTCTCCAATGTACAACTACGACAAAATAAAAAAAAAAAGGTTACACTTAAAAAAAATTAATATCGAAAGAAGGAGGGGCTAACAATGTTTCGGAAAAAATTGTAAAAGTTGGAAACTCTCATACTTGCCAACATCCTCATTAATATTCCAGACCTGCTAACCTAATCAGGCAAATTTTTCGTACCGCCCCTTTTTCTACACTACTTAATTTTTAGAGTAATTCTCTTCAAATTTATTTACGATGAATTAAGGAAACAAATACTCTAAAAAATTAAGTGGTGTAGAAAAAGGGGCGGTACAAACAGTTTTCCGGATTAGGTTGGCGCCTCTGATATTCCGTAGTGATGCTAATCCCGCACTTTTTCTCATACCAATAAATTTTTAGAGTAATATTCTCCAAATGTAATGACAATTAAATAAGACGAAAAACACTCTAAAAGAATACTGGTGTAAAATAGAAGGCGGGGTTAACGATAATGCGGAATATTAATCAGGATGCTGGCAAGTATGAAACTATTCTACAGGGTATTTCCATGAAAAATTTAGTGTCAGTCATAGAAAAGTATACTTCGCTGTCACCAGTATTTTCTAACATTCAGAAACACCACAGAAAAGCTGCAGTTAGCTAACTCACTTCGCTGCAGATCCCTTGCATGCCCTAGTCCACACTTCAACTACTACCTTCTACTCCAATGGCGATGGGCGAAAATCGGTTCATGGAATGGCTCAGCTTTCTGTGTCTTCCCGGATGGGGTCTTGATTCACTAAGTAGCCTCAAGACTTTGAGACTACAGCATCGTATTTTAAGACGAAATATTTGCCATCTATAGATTAATGCGGTCAAAAATTACTATCACTCAGTTCCAGTCTACAGTGAGTTTCAGTGACACCCGTACAGGCAATATATCGTTATCTGTCTGAACAACCTCTTGCAACAGATATACAACTACTTCCAATTCATCTTCAGCATAGTACCCCTCAGGCCCACGTTTCGTCTCATCAGGGTGTCACGGGCAGCGAAAAGACCGATAAGCTGGTAAAAACACCCACTAAAAACCAGGAAATCAGTTATGCACTTCTTCTCCTCACTTCCTTCATTAAAAAGTCGCTTTCAAAAAACCTCCAGCCAGAATAAAAATCTGGATGGGATACAGCTAACAAAAGGTGTAAATCCTGTTAAAAATTATTTCTGGCGAGTTATGGAATCTTCAGAATTTATTTATATCATTTACATTGCTCGAGGAAATTTCTATGCGAATGCGGTGAGGAATATTCTCCCGAACACGCTTTCCATGCTCTCTGACCGTCCCTAATCATTTACTTAACTCTCCAATTAGGCCCAATAACTGGCTTTTTAATATTTTAGAATGACATCTTCTAAGAATTAACTAAAATCCTTGTGACTATAATGAAGTTATATAATTTAACAAACTGAAAAACAATCTTACTAACTTTTCCAAAGACTCGTCACAAAACATGAATTCTTAGCCCTCACGCTGTAGCCCTCACGCAAAATGCACCCAAAAATTTTTGTTTTCTTTTTCAACTGTGCCTCATTCATTGGAAAAATTTTGAATTAAGCCCTGCTCGTGTAGAAGCATTGATCTGGCGTAATATTAGCAGATTCAACGTCACCCTCTGCTCGCGTGGATGTTTCAAGCCAGCGGCGCACATGGAAATAGAAACAACTTAAATAAAAAATAAAAGAAAAATTTGGGCTCCGTACGGCGCCACTGTCTAAGCCTTGTCTTTCCCAGTAGGGTCCGAGAACCACGCAGAAACCTAGGAGTATCAGAGGCACCATCCTTGTAACACTTTTTAAGCCATTGTTGAGTTTCAGCAGTATTTTTGCCCATCAAAATATAATGTTTAATCAACACACGAAATTCAACCAAAATTGTCCATCGTTTTGAAAATATCAAAAGTAAAATCCCTAAAACTTAGTCTCAGTAACGAATGGTCGAAATATTATGAAACTTTGACATGTATCTTTTGAGATTTAGTACTACATTACTCACATATAAATATTTCGTTTACAGTGCCATCTGTAGGTTAATCCCGAAAGTTTTTGACCGGTGTTTTATTGTTTTAATTCTCTAAGAAGAAAATCGTCTGCATTCATCAGGGAAAATAATTTATTTAAATAATAATTTTAATAAATAATTTGTACTGGATGAATTTGTATAGGAAAATATAGGAGAAAGTTCTTTGGTGGCCACAACATACTATATAGTTTTCAGTAGCATTTTAGGAAAAAAAAAAAAAAAAAGTAGAGCCGTTGAATTATTTACATATTCCAGAAATTTAATCACTACAATTTTTAAATAGAGATGCCTTTTTCTGTTATAAAATATGTCAATTTAATATGTCAGTATAATATGTCAATATAATTGTAATTAAGGTATATTAAAAAGCACTTTAAACACGTATTAAAATTTATTAAAATTGTTTACAAAGCTTTTCGCCACAACGTTATGGCATCATCATCAGGTAATTTACACCAGGCCTGTCCAACCCGAAACACTTGGCGGGCCGCATTGGAAATTTATTTTATTCAGGCGGGCCGCACTGTATATACGTATGTGTTTATGTATATTTGTGAGTGCATGTTATGAATTCATATATTAACAATAGAAGCGTCAAAAAATTATGATTGTATATTAATAACCATAATAAAAAAGAATGAATAATAGTTTTTTTTTTTTTTTTTTTTTTTTTTTTTACAAAAATATGTTGTTTCTTTATTTAGAAACCGTTTAAAGGCATTTTTACTTCAAAAATTCAGAAAGGATTTATTAGTTTACGCATTCTCAAAATATAAATATCGTCAATTTACTCGCGGGCCGCAAAATACTACACGGCAGGCCGCGGGTTGGCCACCCCTGATTTACACAAAAACAGATGAGGCAGTAGTTATAAGAGAGAGATAGTAGTCATACAGATGAGACAGTAGTAAAATTACGTAGTTATAACTACGTAATTTTTATGTTCAGTGTAAGACATCGTTTCTGACAAAGTTGCTCCTACTGAAGCCTACATAATGTAGTCCTGCTGCTTCCTTATTTGTTCTCAACCAATCAATATGTGTTCAAGTAACAAATGGATTCATCATATTTTATTCAAGTTATACTGTAACCGCATCAAAATTCCAGTTATATATAAAATGCTGTGTCATCTGTTTTTGTGTAAATTACCTGATGTTGCCATAGCGTTGTAGCGAAAAGCTTTGTAAACGATTTTCATAAATTTTAATATACGTGTTTAATGTGTTTTTTAATATAGCTTAATTACAATGCTAACACATGTGATTAGTTACAAATTCTAAACTTTCAGAAGATTTAGATTCTAATTATGTCAGTAATTACCATTTGTGAATAGTGGGGCTAAATCTTATGAGAGAGGCACAAGAACTAAGCAGCATTGCACCTATCAATCAATTGTAAATTAAACTGGAAGCAAGTAATCCAGAATATGCAAAATTTAGTTTCCCCTTTATAATAATAATAATAATAATAAGACAGGGAAAGAAAAAAAAAAAACAACAACTAAGTTTACACATAGAAATAAAAGTTCTCATCAGTTTGCGTAATCTTTTGATTATTTATTTATTTATTAAACAACGTATTTTTCATGAAGCTACTCTATTGTTAACAACAAGTAAATTCTTTTAACACTAACTATAACTTAAAAAGATGAATTAGACAAAATACACTTTGGGAAAAAGTTGTATTACCTTTCAAGAAAAAGGTCACTCCAGCTTATTTACAAAGAATAACAAACTATTCTTAAAGAAAATATTTTAGTAATTAAATATAATTAATTTCAACCTGGTTCAGTTAATGGTGTATGTAACTACAATTAGTTAATTATGTTGTTGCTTCTCTACATGAAATGCAAGACATAATTAATGCAGGTATTAAGTTATAATTCTTTTCTAATGAAAGTTTGAAAGTAACAGGAATCAGTGATACAACTTAATTTTAGATTAGTAGTTATCGATCTTTTTTTTTTTTTTTTTTTTAATATCTTATTTACAGTGTACTTTAATTTTATTTAATAATCTTAATTAGTTTAAAATAATACATTTTCTGAAGTTTGTTTTTAGAGTCTCATCAAGTTTAAGAGTTATGCAAAAAATTACCTGTAAGAGAAAAGGTATTACTGTCATTTGTTGAAAACAAGGGTTATGAAAAACTATATAACATTCAATTTTAAAAATAAATGTGTGTGTAAGAAATGAAGCTTCTACGTTGATGCTTTTACGCGGCACTCGTGCTTCTTCTTTGGCTGATAGTCATATTTATTTATTTCGACAAAAACAACTTTTTCGTATTTGTGCAATTTATAGAGCTCGTTTATTAATTTATTGTTATTTTTTAGAGAATATTAATTTAGGTATGGCAAATATATAAGGATTGGGTAGAAGAATATATTTTATTTTGCTGTAAGAACATTACAAATATCTTTAAGAAATATGGTGTACAATTTAGGCATTTCACGATATGTATAAAAATATATAGGGACGGTTTGTTACTTTTCGGCGCGGCCGTTTTGGCGCGTCCGTTTTGGCGCGGCCGTTTCGGCGCCGGCCGTTTCGGCGCCGGCCGTTTTGGCGCCGGCCGTTTTGGCGCCGGCCGTTTCGGCGCCAGATGTTTACATTCCGAACTTTTTGAGTGTAAGAATTTTTTTTTTTCTGAAAACATAATAAATAGTCGGGAATATTTAAGAATTTTATAACTGTTTATTATTATATGGATTAAAATAAACCCGCGAGTTAATCATTATTGACTTTGTTTAAGTGAAAGCAGTTTAAGAATTGGTTAAGAATGCATACCTTTTCTTTATCCTGTTTCCTGCTAAAGTTAACTTTTATTTTATCTCAGCAAGCTTTATTATATAGGAAATTTTAATACGCAAACTGTAAATAAAAATAAACAGAAGTCTTTAATAATTAAATTTTGTGTAACAACAACAAAAAAAAAAAGAAGAAGAAGAAGAATAGCAGTGATAACTTTAAGATAATGAAAACTTTATAGAAAGTTAGTTTTTATTTTTATATTTTTTTTTTTTTTTTTTTTTTTTTTTTAATAACTGGTGGAGATTTAAAAGTACAGGATATTTTCATCTGGCACTTCTAAACGTAAATTGCTCATTTTTCTTTTTGTACAGTTGATTTTTACTGATTTAGTGATTAATGAACCTAAGTCTACATTTTAACTGTGGGGAGTTACTAAGTTACAATAAATAAAGTAAATAGTAAGCTGAGGAGGGGGGGGGGGGAATGGTATTAAAAATTAATAAGTTGTATGGAACTATTCTACTATGTGTAATAAGTTTCAGAAATTTAGAGCAATGCGAGCTTTAAGTAAGTTATTAAAAAAAAAAAAAAAATTAAAGCAGGTGTGTATTTACCGTGTAATGGCTTTTGCAGGTTTTTACTATCTTGGCCAAAACATGTTTTTCCCATGGTTTTTACCACCTTCAGAAAAAATAAAATTCCTATTTTTTTATTTATTTTTGTTTTTTAATTTACCCCAAAAACCTTCGGGACATATTTTATAATTTTTAGTTCTCATTTTCCCAATATTATTTACTATGAAATTTCCATTCTTTCATCCATTTCTAACAACAATATTTTGAAAATAAAAATAAATAAATAAATAAAGCAATGTTGACGACATGAAATTTGTTTTAAATTACATGATCAGTTTAACCCTTTATCAGTTACAAACATTTTTTTCTGTCACTCAATAGTTGAAATAAAAGGCTAATGTGACAATCTTAAAAAAAAAAAAAAAAAAAAGGAAAAAAGAAAAAAGAAAAAAATTGGAAAATAAGATTACTGAATAACTATAGAGTTAAAATATATACATACATATATATATATATATTTAATTTATTATTATATTACTTAGTTTATATTATTTTATTATTATTATTTTATTAAATTTAATCATTTTTTAATTCCTACCTTCACCTACTATTGTTTTTATCAGTTATTAAACAGATAAAATACTACACAGCTAAAGGATTAATGAACTAATGTTTCTAAAATACTTGCAATAGATATTGTTCCATACTAAGAAATGAAACCCAAAAATATGGCTTCAATAAACAGTATTTAGTTTGGTAATAACATAAATTAAGAAAACCTTGACAACTTTTTCAAAAGAAAATATAGGTGCTTTCTTCTTCAGGAATCATATTTAAGCAACCTCACTAAAAACAAGGTCAACTTTTCTTTCATTGATAAAATTAGATAAATATTTTTCTCATCAAGAAATAAATTAACTGTTAAATTGAGATTTTTTTTTTTTTTTTTTTCAACAAGCATACAACTTCTATAACTGACTGATATGTTATTAAATAAATTAACTAATTAATACTTCTTGTTACTAATATCAATTTTTATATCACCCTAACTATTGTGTACTTTTTTCTTTATGTTGCTATTAAAATTTGAGGCAAAATTCAAATTCATCTTCTAAACAAAAAGAAATATGTTTTGTATGTCTTTGTGAAAATACAAAATAGATAAAAATAACTCAATTGTATGTTTTTTTTTTTTTTTTTTTTTTACATAATATTTTGCATAGATTTTCTTTCCAATCTGACAAACCATATTTTAAAAACATGTGCATATCAGTAATGAATAATCTAGTACCTACCACTCTAATTAATTCATCAGTAATATCATTAATAAATAATTAAAATATTTTTTTGTTTAATGCATAAAATAAATAAATAAATAAATAAATAATAATAATAATAATCAAAAATGACATTGTTTATTTTATTACACAAAGAACCGCCCGACGAAAAGTTTAATAAGTTTTAACTACAAAAATCGAGATTTTTTTCTAAGGTTATCACTGGCTTCTTTAAATTACGAAAAGTTCTATTCATCATTAATATCTTTAATAAAATATTAAAAATATTTCTTGATTTAAGCATTAAAAAAAAAATAATAATAATCTGGTGTGTCACTCACTCGACTTTCTCTTACCCTAAAATTTAATACTATAAATACAGGTTGGATATTAAGAGGTAAGAAAACGATGTTATGTAAACCTATGTTAAACAATTCAAAGGGAGACTTTTATATGATAATCAGTTCTGTGTGAGGGGGGGGAGGCTACCGCCCCCTCAACCCCCCGTTTCATTAATGCACCTACATTTATATAGAATTTAATTCGGTTATTAAAAAATAATTCTGTTTTTAAAAAAAAAAAAATTATTAAAATTATTATTTAAAAAAATTATCTTTTATGAAAATGAAGACGATTTCCATAATACACAAGTAGTATAACACCAAATATCCAAAAGAAGTCCACTTTATTATCTCTCTCTCTCTCTCTCTATATATATATATATATATATATATATATATATATAATTTTTTTTTTTTTTTTTTTTTTTTTGTTAAAAGTAAAAAAAAATTGATAACTTCGTTTTAAATTATCGCAGATCGATGGTTCAACCATTCGTTTTAAAGGTATTGGCGAGCTCTTTTAAAAGATACCCATCATGAAAATTTACTCCCCTCGAGGGGGGACTTGCCCCCCAGGGGGGTAGGCGAGGCTCCTACATACACAAATGACTAATTTTAATAATTTTTAATTGTAAAAATCTAGTTTCTCACCTTATCATTGGCTCTTTTAAATCACGCAAAATTCTATTCATCATTAATATCTTTAGCAAATAATTTAAAATATTTTTTTGTTTACGCATGATATATATATAAATATATAAAGTCAGAAATTACATTGTTTATTTTATTACCCAAAGAACTGCACGGCAATAGGTTTAATAAGTTTTAGCTACAAAAATCGAGTTCTTTTCTCAGATTACCACTGACTTCTTTAAATTACGACCACTGACTTCTTTAAATCATTAATGTCATTAATAAAAAATTAAAAATATTTTTTGGTTCAAGCATTAAAAAAAAAAAAAAAAAAAAATCAGAAATTACATTGTTTATTTTATTTCCCGAAGAACCCCCATCACCAAATTGGTTAGAATCTTTAGAATTGCTGCGTATGTGTTGCCATCTGATGACATCATATCTATCATTAAATAAATTTTAACTGAAAAGGCTGAGACAAAAGCCGCGGCCATTTCGTGAAGGACAGGCTGCGCGAAAACGGCCTCTCCGAAATGGATCTCGCGCCAAAACGGCGGCGCCAAAACGGCGGCGCCAAAACGGCCGCGCCGAAACGTCCCATTCCGAGGTCGATGAGCGCGACCTGGGATCGAACTCGGCTCTTCCCATCTTACTAGCTTTGAGCGCCGAACCGCTCGGCCGCTCGGCCGCAGATATGCTCCTTATGCTGAAAGTGAGATTGAGTCGTTGAGTGGCATCGTCTGAAAGTGTTTTAAAGAAGAAGTTTCCGAAAAAAAAAAAAAAAAAAAAAAAAAAACAGAAAAAAAAAAAACCAGAAAGGATTAGAGAATAGAATTTTGAGAAGAATTTTTAGGAGAAATGAATTAGGAAATAATTAGAGATTGAAAGACTTAGATCTGACCCTAAGTGTCAATTTTAGACGAATGTTTCAAAATGTGCATATTTGCATGCTTTTTCTCTTGTAATTGACTGCTTCTTTATTTGAAAATAAAATTAATCAGTAAATTATTCTTTTATGTAATATTAAAGAGTGATTAACA
Organism: Salticus scenicus; assembly: GCA_963930645.1. NCBI lineage: Eukaryota > Metazoa > Arthropoda > Arachnida > Araneae > Salticidae > Salticus > Salticus scenicus. Next base: position 45,419,684 of record OZ005649.1, read on the forward strand.
ATAAACCTTGTAAATAAACATCATAAATTGTAAAAAAAACTCTCGCATCAATTATTACCGGCAAAAATGAGTTCCCATCAGGCGAAAAGAGTGGGAACGAGTACAGCATGAATGCTGTTATTTCGATCCGAAATAAGTATTGCGTTTTATTTGAAATTTATGATGTTTGCTTATATTATTTTTATTTATTATTATTAAGTACATTTGAACTCCAATTAGATGTGCGTACAAAAATTTGTTTTTTCTAATGACAGTTTATTTATGCATTGAGAATTTGCTTCAGAAATATATATATTTTTATATAGATTACATTTAGAATGTGAATATACATTTTGCATGCAGTGGAAATGGTAACAACATAGGTTTAGCATGTACTAGTAAAAAAATTAAATTTTAGCTCAAAGGACAATATCACACAACAATTTAAAGTTCAAAAAGTATTTAAAATTTTAAAAACAAAACTAGTGCTATAAAAATTTCACTGTTTTATTATTATTTTAATTTAAAACATTGAAATAGGAATATAAGTAGCAAATATCTACAACGTACTACGTCACATTTTAATAAAAATCTCTGATTTTTTATCTCCCACCTTCTTATAGTCTCCTTAATTAAAGTTAAAAATTTATCGATAAATCAATAAAGCTCCTAGATGATTACTGGAATCCTAAAATTAAATATAGCTCACTGTTTGTTCATAAATTACGTTATTTACACATGCAGATTTTCCGGAAGTTAATAAATTTTGAAACATTTGCTTTGCAAGATGAAATTTTCTGATAAGAAATAAATCGTTTAAAGTATGTCATATTTTCAGCACATTTAAATTTTACGAAAAAAAAAAAAAAAAATATTTTGTTAACTCATTCACTTTTGCGCGTAAATTTAATCATAGTTACATATCGGTGAAAATCATTCTAGAAATAAAAATTGGTGTTTAAAAAAAAACGTGGTACTAACAACGGTCCGGAATAAAATTTGGCAATTATGCATTTGTGAAGTAATACCACGGATGGAACACGGGCGCAGAATTCATAATTTATAGTGGTATGAGTTCTGCGCCCGTGCTTTATCCCTGTAATACCTAAAAATATAAATAAATTAAAAAAAAAGTGTAAAGCAAATGCAATACATATGAATATTAAGAAAATACATTTGATTATGAAGAAAAACCGTATCTGTTTATCACATATTTTATATACTTAATCATTCATGAAATTAATTTATTAAAAAAATAAATAGTAAATATAATAAATAAACAAAGGTCTTATAAAAGAACTATCGTAAATGTTTTTTGAAATGTAAATAAATGGATATTTTGATCGGTGAATAATATTTGAAGTTCAATCATAACCCTTCATTTGTTTTCTAAAATTTTTATATCTATTCCTGTATTAACTGATATGCAAATTTTACCCAAAGCAACAGCTGCAATAGTATTAAAATCAGTTTTTATGCCCTCATTAACAAAATGAAAATTTCAGTTGGATTCTTTTATTTTGAGAGTTCATATATCAGTCAAATGTTCAAAATTTATTTGTTTAAAAATAGAACATTTATTTATTTATTTACTTATTTTTTTTTTTTTTTTTTACGTAATTGTTACAGTTATCGCCTAACGTTGGTTTCAAAGAATAACACAAAATTGCTTTCGTCTGCTTGTTAACACTTCATTTAATAATATAAAATAATTTCTTTTGTGAATAACCGTTAAAATTGAAATTTTCTGGGAAACATTAAAAAAATTATATGCGTTTTTATGTATAACAGGAATGTAACCATTCTGCCTCTGGATTTTAAATTTGGGGATTAAGATGAAAGTAACGCACCAATTTTCACGCTTTTTGGTTATTGGAAATTTTTAATAGAATTCATACACATATGTATATTTCTGTAACAGTTTACTCTGATTAAATAAAATAAGAATTACTATTAAAAACTACCGAAAAGCATAAACGTTTTAAGACATCGGGACTTGTCATCTAAATCAGAGCTGCCAACCTTTTCAACTTTTAAATCAAAATTGACACCAATATTTTTAAATGAAAAATGTTATATATATTTTCGACGATTAATAATACAGGAAACAGATTTAAAAATTTTCCGGTTTGAAGTCTCCCTTGAAAAACGGGAGACTTGGCACCTATGTCTAAATTAATTTTTGGCCTGTCATTTGATTGAACATGACATATTATTGCGAAAAGCCGCTATTATTCTCTCCATTTTATCCTATAAATGTTTATATCAATGACTAAATCTATGCTAATTAATAGATGTCCTCATTTTCTCTATTTTTATAGATGAATCTGCGAGTTTATTCTGTACTCTACTTTTTAAGCAAAATTGCGGTTGCAGTCTTACGTTTCCATTTTTCGGAATCCCTTTAATTTAGTTTTTACATGATTTTATTATTATTTTTTTTTTCATTTTCATAGAATTGTAAAAATATATGAAGGCTTATAATAACAGAAAACAGTTTTGTAGATTTAACAAAAGCATAAATGATTTGATTCAGAAGAATATGCCTAACTTTATTAGATTTTACGTAGAAATGAAATCGATAAAAATTATTTTTTTTCTTTTTCGATCTCAATCTTTTTTATAAAGCCTTATTCATATGAGAAAGGTAAATACTTTTCGATAATGTAGGTTGAAAATGAGTTTCCTTAAACGAGATTTTTGGTCTTTATTGGAATTTTTTTCTCTTTAATTAGAAGGAAGAGAGGTACGAAATTGTTATATATATAAATATGCCTTAAAAAAGGAAATTATAAAAAATTGTTTTTTTTTTCTGAACAAGAATTAAATAAAAATTAAAGATGACATAGCCTGAGGAAACAAGAACGTACCTTTAATCTTCTAAAATTCATTTAGAAATATTTTCATTAGATTCCATGAATATATTAATTAACTTCTTTGTATCTATTTTGATTATTATTTTTTGTTTCTGATTCTTCACTTAGAATTTCAGGTAGTTCGTACTTCTATACGTCAGATGATTTTTTTTTCCCTTATTGAAATATTTTTACAACAGTGCGTAATGTATTATATTTAAGAATTTTTTTTCTTTATGGCGTATTCAAAACAAGATAATGAAATGATTTCTTTTATTTTTGTACATCGTTATAAAAATCCAACAATAAAATCTGATATATTTTTATTTATTAAATAATGGAAATAAAAATTAAAAAATATTTCAAAGTATTAAAACAAAAACGTTGAAAAATAAATTAAGAATGGAAAATGATAGAAAAAGTATGTCAAGTATGAATTGAAAATTTTGACAATAATGCATTCCAATCCAGTGAGACATTTTAATTTATCTTGGTACAGATAATATTGTGCGTCGGGCAAAATTTCGGAATTGAGTTTTTGTAGTATTTATACGTTTTGAGGTCCTCTGAATTCAAACATCATGTTTTTAGCGGTGTGTGTGTGTGTGTGTGTGTGTGTGTGTGTGTGTGTTTGTTATCAGTATATCTCAAGAACAAATCACAGCAGAAAGTCAAACTTAGTATTCTAAATGTGTGTCATATATGGATGCTACACTAAACTTTTCGTTGATATCAAGCAAATAGTTGGTGTACCCCCCAAAGTATTCAAATACATTACGCCTATGGGAGAAATTGTAGTTAAGTAGAGTTTAAACATCTATAGACTGCATTAAACCAAATGAAACAAATATATATATATATATATATATATATATATATATTATATCCGTTAAAACATGTTTCATGTAGAATATGGTATAGAAATCATTCACTGTTCGTTTACAGGTCTACTCAAAATAACTAGATTATAGTGCGACAAATTTTGAAAATTGACGGAAGTGTACGTCAGGTTGAGCCGGGTTTTATTAATATAAGATTATATTTATGCGCACCATGTGACTTATGGGTACCTAAATTTCAGGAGATACACAGGGCTGATAATATTTAAACCATATTTTTTTTTTTTTTTTTTTTTTTTTTTGTTAGTGGAAGTGCTTTACTATAAAGTTTTACCACGCTCGGGACAGCTGCACAGAAATTGAAATTAATTCCTCATAGACATGGTAAAATATAGTAAATAATTTATTTTTTAAACTAAATATTTATCACTTGTTTTTCATATATTTACACGTTTCGAGGCTTCCTGAATACCAAAGTCATGATTTATCGTTTGATCTTTGTGTGTGTCTGTTAGAGTATATTAAAAACAAATAATTTGAGGCGATCCAAATGTTGTATTTTTAAATTAATACGTTTGTTACTAGAAAAATTTGTTCAAGAATGATAAGTTTCACGGACTGTTGCGTGTGAAAGTTGTCTGAATAATTTTAAATGATCTTTTGAATTTAATAACAGATTTGAATTCTATATAATTGGAGGTACAATAATGAAATGGGGGATTGAGGGGGGACGGTATCCCCCTCATATGGATTTATTTGTCAAATAAAGCTGTTCCGAAGCCTAATTTGTATTGTTTTAATATAGGTTTACAAAACAGTACTCGTTACTTTAACCCTTAATCTCCAATCTGTATTTATAGTAGTAAATTTCTCGGTAAGAGAAAGTCGTGTGAATGACCCACCTGTGATGTAAATACATCACCTCTTGTTTAATTCCTATGCCAAAATACATCGTTTTGCAGGCATTTCCTCGCAGCCGTTCGTTCCTGGCTCAACGCACCCTGTAAAGTTTGCTTCCCGCAACACTTGTCAACGGGAGAATCCGCGATTGTTTCTCTTGCGTGCGCGAACTGTTCATTGGTTACCTTTGCGGTCCGATTAACAAATCAAAATCGCGTATTCGTGATTTTAGGTGTGCGGACCTGTTTTTTTCTTTAGGAGCGATTTTAAAAAATTTGAAAATCAGTTCAGTTTGTGTTCCACCTCGGTCCTGAGAAGAATGGCCGGGCGCTTGCGTCCGTGCGTTATTTTTTCCGTTATTTTTTTTTATATGTGGTCACACACCCTGATACATTTTTAAATCTTTTTCCATCGAAATATTTTTATTATTAACGGTTATTATGACTTGAAATTAAATTGTGCAAATGACCAGAGACGATTTATTTAAATATTTTTGTGAAGTATCTTGCATTTCTTTTAATGAAAATGGCTATGTTATCATAGATTTGAGATTTGTAATGTGTGTACATGTACAGATTCGACATTCTTGAAAATGAACAAACCAATTAATAAAGACTTCTAATTTTGTGCAATTGAATGCTGCCTTTCTTTTTTCAAGACTGGGTATGTTTGTCTTTAAATTTAATTCTGAATTTTAAAATATCTTATAAATAAAAACAATAAAATAAAAAATTGAATCTATCTTATACTTGGTATGTACCCATGTATGATCAGATCGAAGCCTAGCTCATCATTATTTTATACGATCACTATTTTTAATATCTTTTGTTTTGGATTAAAAGCAGCCTCTATCCATTATTAAATATTTTTAAGATAAGTCTCTATTCAAGAGCAGGTAGTATATAAAGTAACACCACATATGGTGCCGATCGTAAAAATCAAAGATTGCATGAGGTACATTGCCAGTTTTGGTCTGAAAGTGCTTTATTTAAAAAATTATTAGAAAGATGTATATTTTTGTTATTATTCATATTTTCATAGCCATAAGTGCAGCAATTATTGAAAGTAGTACTGTTTGTATGGGTGAAATTTTATTTTAAGCTGCCTATTAGCCATTTCATTAATAATAGTAATAATAATAAACTGAAATAGTTAAATAAGAATTCATATATTTTTCTAAAAACATACTTTTGAAAAGTGGTTTTTCAAAAAAGAAAAAAAAAATTCCATAGTGACATATTGAACTAAGTATTATAATGCAGTCTATTGAATGTATTTAATCAAATAGTTTATCAAGAATAATAATTAAAAGCTTACTTTCACCTTTGAAGTATAATATATTGTTATGTATTTCTGGATTATATAGGGTATTATTCATTTGCAAAATAAAAATACTGTTTTGGTTTAGAATTAATGCCAAGATAATAGAGAGAGAATATTTTGAAAATAGGCTGTATGGTATTTTTGTATTTGAAGGAATAACATGTTATAATTTATTGTGTTTGGGAGTTTGCTATCACTTCTAAAAAATAGACATAATAAGATGGGTCAACTTCAGTTAGTATGAAAATTTGTTATGAAATATAATAAGATTAAAGTAGATAAGTATGTCTGCTTGATATTTTGAAAATATATGACTATGCATTAACTTTTTTTATTTTGTCTCTGCAAAATTTTGACAATTTTTTCTTAAAATCATGACTTCTGAAAAAACTTATTGTCTTAAATTCACAGTAACACCATTTAATGGTGATCCAGATCTTTTGGATTTTTTTATTGAACAGGTGCAAACTAAAATAGATAGTTTTAAATGGCATCCTAAACAGGCCCTTATTTTTATTAAATCAAAACTTTGTGATAGGGCTTTAAAATTTTATACATCGTCAATCCCATGCCAAAGAGCCAAGTCTCCTGATGAATTATTTCAGATTTTACGTAAGAATTTTAAAGGTGAAACAGAACAGAGTGTCTCATTGCAATATAATGCCATTAAGTTTGATGGTTTGGAGAATATCCGAAACTTTGCTAATCGGCTCCAACATCTTGTTTATAAGAGGTTTCCAAATTTTCCACAAGAATCAATGGACCAACTACTCATTGCAAAGTTAACAGATACACTCACCCCCAATTATAAATTACATCTTTTAACGAGAAAGTGTAGTAATTTTGAGGAAACAGTTGACAGTCTAGCTGCATATCAAGAAATTGTTCAATCAAATGAATCTTTGGCTGTTTCCCAGCCATCATTTTCAAATATAAATCATTGCATGACTGCTGAAATTCCACAACACAGTACCTCGGATCAGGACTCCCAGCTACATCATGTTAAATTAAATTCAGATCAGCCCTCACAGTCTGATAATCATAAACCGACATGTCAGTGGTGTTTTCGTGTTGGACACACTGCCCAATTTTGTTACAAATTAAAAGATGTTCAGGGATATCAAGGTAACAAAAGATTTGACACAGATCGACATGGATTCAGATCATATCAAAGAAATAAAATTAGACCCAAATATAACCGTGAACATTCTCCTTCGGATAGACAATCCTCTCACACACACCCCCAATCAGTAGAGGCTCAATATGAGTCATCAAGTTTTGGACATAAACGAGTGTTTAAAAACATGTATAAGACACGTAAAGGGCCCTACTACAAGAATCGTCAGTTTAATAAAGACTGACAAATTTCTGGGAGAGGTCAGTCCTGCACTTCCTCTCCCATCCATAATTCTCGATCTCAGACAAATCGTGCAAAATGTAAGGCTGCTAGAATTTTCAAAAAATCTAAAATAGTCGCAGATGATAATCCTACAAATAATGTAAACTGTAAGCAATTAATACAAAATGTTTCTAATGCATCTGTACATAATAAATTTACTGAACATTCGAATGGTCTAAAAATTTGTGGTCAGGAGATAATCCTAATATCACCAAGCACTAGATTAAAATTTCCTATCTCATCAAAAAGATTGGTCAGTTCAGTAAGTACCCAAACCATTGTTCCTCCAAATATATCATCTAATGCCACATCCCAAACAGAAAAGCAGCCTGATGATGATGTTATTTTTATTCATTCATTAAGATTTCTATTGTACACTCAAGCTGCCAGTCCTCACTTACCTATTGTTAAGTTAAACATAAATAAGTCATTACAAAACTTTCTTTTGGATTCAGGTGCGAGCATTTCAGTTTTAGCCAAAGGCTATTTCAATAAATTCAGAAATGAATTACACTTTAAAAGAGTCGCTACAAAAGTTAAAATTGCTACTGTCAATTCAGCGGTATTTTGTGCGGGATGTATCAATCTGTCATTCAAAATTGGCAAATTTTTTTTCAAACATACATTTTTTCTCATAGATATTCCTACAGACTCTAAATTCATTGGTATATTGGGATTTGATTTTCTGAAAACCCGTAGGGTCCTAATTGATTTAAAACAAAATCTCGTACAAATTAACGATTGTCATGTTGACATTTATAGCACAATTCCTGAAGATGAGTATGAGATTCCTGAATCCAAAATTAATTGCCTCCAAAATTTACCCGCTGTTCCTGAGACCAGTAGTTCTACCTCTACCTCTAATCCTACTTTCGTAAACGATAAAAATTCTCAATTTGACTGTCAAGATGAAGTTAATAAATGTGCACTCAAAAACAAAGTGATCATTCCACCGCTACAAACAGTTTATGTCTTTGTCATGTGCAAACAAATATATGCTGATAAACAGGTAATCTTTATTCCCACACTGAATAAAAACAAAGGTATAGGTTTGTACACTGCAATTGTCAACCTTGAAGAGGGTTCCCATAGTAAAAATAGTGAAGTAATGTCATTTTCAATTCCGTTAACAAATTATTCTAAAGTAGATCAACATTTAAATAAAGGTACCAAGCTTGGAATAATTCACCAAGTTGAAAAAATAGAGGAAATTAAACAAGAGCCCAGAGCACAAGTTAATCTGATTCAAGCGTCGGATGAGATTATTCAACTCCGAAAATCTGAATTTAGTATTGATAATTTTTCCTTACACCATTTGTCTACTAAAGAAAGGTTGACTATCCAGAAATTGCTTATGGTACATCAAGTGGTTTTTTCCTCATCACTTAAATCACTGGGACATACTGACCATGTGACCCCGCACATACAATTCACAAGTGATGTTCCTGTAAGAACGTTGCCTTATCCAGTTCCTGAAGCTATGCAGGATGAGATAAAGAAACAAATTGATGCTCTACAAGAGGCTGGCATCATTGAAAGGAGCATTTCTGAATGGGCGTGTCCCATGCTTGCTGTGAAGAAAAAACCCACATCTCCTGATGAAAAGCCATCTTTTCGCCTAGCCCTTGATCTGCGACTCATCAATGCTATGGTAAGGAGTTCATCGTATCCATTGCCACGAATTGATTATATCATTAATAACATTGCAAAGTATAAATACTTCACCACGCTGGACTTCCCATCTGCATATCATCAAATACATCTCCCAAAGAAGTTCAGAAAAAGGTTATCATTCACAACTCAGTGGGGGACCTATTCATTTATTCGTTTAATGTTTGGACTAAGATCTGCAGCAAGCAGTTTCCAAATGTTGATTGATGCGATAATTGAAGAAACAAAATGTCTTGGTATCTTTGCATACCAGGACGATATCATTGTATGTAGCAACTCATTTCCAGGAATGTTAGAAAAACTGACTCAACTTTTCAAAATTTTATTAAAGTATAACATCACCTTATCTCCGAAGAAATCCCAATTTTTTAAGAAGGCTATTGATTACCTTGGATTTCATATACAAGACCATACTATAAGTCCCATATCATCAAACATCACCAAAATAACAGCATTTCCAACTCCCAAAACAAGAAAACATTTAAAGAGATTTTTGGGTTTATGTGGTTTTTACAGAAAAATTCTTCCAAATTATGCAAAACTAGTGGATCAACTAACACAGTTAACTTAAACGAAGATCCCGTTTAAATGGACACATCAACACACAGAAGTTTTTCAGAAAATTCAAAAGATATTTTTCTCTAAACCGTTTCTAAATTTACCTAATTTTGACAAGCCTTTCTTCCTGAATACCGATGCTAGCAATGTAGCTATAGCTGGGGTTCTGTTGCAAGAACGCAACAATGTATTACAACCAGTTAGCTATTTCAGCAAAACACTTTCTAATTCCGAGAAGCACTATCCGGCACTCAAGAAAGAACTTATGGCAATTGTTAAATCAGTTCAAGCATTCAGGTTCTACTTATACAATAGACAATTTACAATTTTAAGTGATAGCAAACCCATAGAATTCTATCGCAGTACTACTTCACCTGTAGATCTTACTACAAAATGGCTAATAGAGTTGTACACATATGATTTTACATTCCAATACATTAAAGGTCAATCTAATGTTCTAGCAGATTATTTTTCACATGATGACTTTTCAGAATCCACCCAAAATTTGACAACAAATCCAGAGTTAATAGATGATGAAAATATCTTACCTGTATCATCCAATTCACCCAGCATACAGTTGCACAATATAAATCACAGCAACCTAAACCTAACTAATAGAGAAAATAATGACCCAGAACTACAAGTTTCACAAGATACTTTATTTATTGAACAAAAACATGATGATAATTTATTGAAAATAGTACAAAATATTACGTCTGAAAATCCAAAACAGAAATTCAAAAATTATTTCATTCATCCAGATACAGGTCTATTGATGATAACAAGAAAATTTAATAGCAAACAAGATAGTAATTCATCCAAGATTCTTGTACCAAATTCACTAAAACCTAAAATTTTAAAGATAGCTTATATGCCACATTTTGGTATTTACAATACATACCGTAAAATCCTGAAGTCATATTACTGGAGAGGAATATACAGAGATACCAAAAATTACGTGCTTTCTTGTAAACTGTGTATCAGAAATAAGCCTCACAGAATTCCTGCAGCTCCTTTACAGGAAATGTTCATTCCAAATAAACCTGGTGAACTGGTATCTATGGATTTTATTGGACCATTCTCCAACAACATGTTTGTACTTACCTGGTTTGATCACTTCTCCAAATTCTTAGAACTTTTTCCAATTAAAAGACCCACGGCACAGTCTGTTGTAGACTCCCTAACAAAATATATCACATCATATGGACGTCCTGCAGCATTAATGTCTGACCTTGGACCTCAGTTTACAGCAGATATTTTCAACCATTTCACCAAAACCATGAAAATAAGCCTTGTTCATGCTTCAGCTGCACATCCACAGACGCAAGGATCTTCAGAAAGAATAAATACTAGTATCAAATCATCTATTGCTTCATTAGCAGGTGAAGGCTTCAACTTCAAACAAGCCTTGATGATATACAAAAGTATATACAACACTTCTATACATTCATCAACGGGGTATTCACCAGCATTTTTACATTTTGGTAGGTCAGTTTCTAATGTATTTGATATATGTGAATTACATGAAATGTCAAATATGGAATTCCCCTTTGAGTATTATCAATACATGAAGTCGCTAAATAGAGTCTATGAAAAGGTACATAGAAATATGAAGGATGCTCAAAATTACAGAAATGAAAGGCAGCACCAGAGGGCTTCCCTCAGAGTATTCAAGACTGGCGACCTTGTTTACATGAAAACACGAGACACTTTCAAAGCAAGGTTTATCGGGCCTTTTATTGTCACCAAAGTAATTTCTAAGGTGCTGGTTCAAATTAAAGAGTATGAAAGTGTTACAGCAAAACCGTTCCACATTAATATCGATAGACTTTTAATTGTCCGAAAAAGGAAACAATATCTTATACAAGACAATACAAATTCTCTGTTTACAAACAATAAATTACCAGTTCTAGAAAATAGTCAATCTCCTGCTCCTATTGTCAACAAGAAAAATAACACTTGTATACCAGATAGCTTGGTCCCCAGGTACAACCTGAGGCCCAGGAATAAAAAATAGTAATCTTTAACAATATATATCATTATTATTATTATTATTATTATTATTATTATTATTATTATTATTTTTTTTTTTGCTTTCTCTGTCCAGGGATGGAACACGGGCGCAGAATTCATACCGGAATGTGCTTAAGAAATTTCTCTGCCTATAATATCGTCGATTTAAGAGGTAGAAAATTTTCTTACATTGATAGTGGTATGAATTCTGCGCCCGTGTTCCATCCCTGTCTGTCTTTCCGGGAGTGCTTTGGAATAGGACTGATCAACCTGCTTGGGAGTACTCTTGGAAAGTCGCATACAGTAAATTATGTTTTATAAAAGAGTTAATTTTTGAAAATATAATATTAATATCTCAAGATTATCATGGTGAAATATACAAAAATTAAAAAAAAAAAAAAAAAAAAGTGTTCAATGTGTTAGATGGTTAGATTTTGCTGTACCACATTTCTCTTAAGTAATTCCTCATTTATATAATTTTTTTTAGAGTATTATTCAGATATAAATATATATATATGAAAGTAATTGTGTAATAGTAGCAAGCCAATTGGAAATAACATTTTCTTTTTTTTAAAGCACATTCTTTTATTTTCCTTTTAGGGTTAATATTTTAATTGGGTTTTAATTTCGTTTGACATTTTTCTTGGTCTATTTCCAAGGGGCTTTCTCACATGTAATAATTGGGCCCAAATATATTGCTATTTATTACAATTCTTATGTTAATGGTAACAAATATAATATTTCTTTCATGACATGTCGCTTGTGTAATATGATTTCATGTTTATATTCATACTTATATATCAATAGATATCTATTTTCATGTGCTGTGTTTATATTTAAAACATTACAATTATATTTTATGTGTATCTTATTTTTCTATAACAATTGAGATTATTTAATTTTATGAGCCATGTTATTGTCATTCGCATGATTTCCTTTGAAGAGAAATTAGAAAAAAAAAAAAAAATCACGTGAGTGTTTTCAAATAACAAGCTCATGTGTTCAGTGATTTTTTTTTGTTGATATTATGAGTATATTATTTCTTCTTATAACAAGTTCGTAGGTGTAATGTAACAATAAGTTTCTTTGACTTGTAAAATAATTGATATATATCTATATATATGTTATATTTAGTAATGTTTCTGAATTTTTTTATATTATTCTTTTATACAATTTATTCACAAAAAAATTTATGTCTTTTGTCAACAAAAACCGTCTCTGGCTCTGTTCACATATCCGGTTCATGTTTCAGGTGCCATAAAATTTTTTGTAATTGGTCATGTGGGGATATGTGATGTAAATACATCACCTCTTGTTTAATTCCTACGCCAAAATACATCGTTTTGCAGGCATCTCATCGCAGCCGTTCGTTCCTGGCTCAACGCACCCTGTAAAGTTTGCTTCCCGCAACACTTGTCAACGGAAGAATCCGCGATTGTTTCTCTTGCGTGCGCGAAATGTTCATTGGTTACCTTTGCGGTCCGATTAACGAATCAAAATCGCGTATTCTTGATTTTAGGTGTGCGGACCTGTTTTTTTCTTTAGGAGCGATTTTAAAAAAATTGAAAATCAGTTCAGTTTGTGTTCCACCTCGGTCCTGAGAAGAATGGCCGGGCGCTTGCGTCCGTGCGTTATTTTTACCGTTATTTTTTTTTATATGTGGTCACACACCCTGATACATTTTTAAATCTTTTTCCATCGAAATATTTTTATTATTAACGGTTATTATGACTTGAAATTAAATTGTGCAAATAACCAGAGACGATTTATTTAAATATTTTTGTGAAGTATTTTGCATTTCTTTTAAAGAAAATGGCTATGTTATCATAGATTTGAGATTTGTAATGTGTGTACATGTACAGATTCGACATTCTTGAAAATGAACAAACCAATTAATAAAGACTTCTAATTTTGTGCAATTGAATGCTGCCTTTCTTTTTTCAAGACTGGGTATGTTTGTCTTTAAATCTTAATTCTGAATTTTAAAATATCTTATAAATAAAAACAATAAAGTAAAAAATTGAATCTATCTTATACTTGGTATGTACCCATGTATGATCAGATCGAAGCCTAGGGTTCACTCATCATTATTTTATACGATCACTATTTTTAATATCTTTTGTTTTGGATTAAAAGCAGCCTCTATCCATTATTAAATATTTTTAAGATAAGTCTCTATTCAAGAGCAGGTAGTATATAAAGTAACACCACACCACCAGATTATTTTTTTCTTAATTTCTCTTGCCCATTAAATGGTAGAAGAATATAAATTGAAGAAAATGACAATATTACATTCCTAATTAGTATGTTAAAAAGAAAAAAATTTTTTTACTCATTAAATTGTAAAGAATTAATCAGTTTTTGGTCAAAATTTCGATATTGAGTTTTTAATAAATTTACATATCTTGAGATGATCCTGAGTCTGAAAAACAGGATTTTAGCAGTTGGTTTGTGTGGCTTTTATCAGTATATCTCAAAAACAATCATTGGTAAGAAGTAAAAACTCTGTATTCTAAATTATTTGTATCATATGGGGATGCTACACTGAACTTTTTGTTGTTATAAAACAAATGGTTCATGTACAGGTAAAGAGACATCAAATATAGTTAAAATATGTTACGTCCGTGGGCGAAATTCTCAGTAGGTACTATTTAACATCTTTGCACTGTACTAAATAAAATTAAATAAATAAATACTTTTATATGCATATAAGCATTTTCAGTATAGGATATAATGTGAAAATCATTCATAATTTGCTTACAGGGCCACATAAAATAATTTGAGAAGAATAGCTGCTTTTGAAGTTGTGAAGTTTTTTTATACACGGCTGTAAAATAATACAATGTAGTGTGTATGTAACTTATAAACTATATATAGGGCCACAAAAAATTGAGTGAATATAATCTTCTCTATTGAATATGTTTAATTCAAATGCTTTCCTAAATTTTACGATGTCCAAGAAAGCTGCTGTGAAATGATAAATACTTTCTGATGAACTTTGACAAAGGAAGTATTAGTTTAGATTCCAAATTTCAACGTTGATTTTTTACCATAACTATACGTGTTGAACTCCTCTGAACACGAAAGCCACGTTTTTACTGGTGTACCTAATTATATGCTCGTTATCAACATAATGTAAAAGAAATAAATTCAGGATTTTAAAATTATATTTTTGAAGTTCATTTTGGGTTGCCGTTTAAAAATTTCGATCAAAATTGGTAATTTTGGAATTGTGGTATGAATGAAATTTGTCTAAATAATTTCGAATAAACCTTTAAATTTAATAATAGCCATAAACGTTTATTAATATAGGTACTATAACTGATTTAAGGGTTAAAGGGGGCGGTAACCTCCCCCCGCCCATTCACAGAAACACACGTCTAACAAAACTGTTTCTAACTCTATTATCAACTGTTTTTAACCCTTTGCCGGTCCTATTTAATTTCATTCCTCTGGTGAGTGTTTCCAAATTTAGGGACTTTTTTATTCTATATCTACCAGTAGAGTTTAACTGTAACCGTTGCCTAATCACTTCGAAGGTTATCGTCCATAATGTACAGTCAGCCAAAAAAAAAAAAAAACGCCACCCCCCCCACCTAATTTCGCCGTAAATTACCGTAGAAACATGCGACTGGTACCGATCACTTTGTAATAACGTCTAGTTTATAATGTTATAGTTAGATTTTACTTAGGGGGTCGGCTACATATTAAAACTGGCATCAACTTCATTTTTTTCAATGGTAACCCCCCTTTTTTATAAATTATTTGAATTCTTTGGATCAAATCATCACGGAAAATGGTATAGTTTATATATTTCGCTCAATTTTTCATAGAGTTATAAGCTGTCAAAGTTTGGGGATGCTAATGTTAAATGAATGTGACAAACATTAAATCATATCTTCCGAAATAATTATGATATTTAAATTCTGTTTTTTTTATTCGTTAGAATGAAGTGACCCAAACATATTCCATGCAAATTTTTGCTAAAAAAACATTTTTTGAATTATGAAAATTATTAATAAATTCATATTTGAAAAAATTATGAATTATGACCTATGTTAATTTTTGCACGAATAGAACGGGCATCATCAAAAACATGGGTTTCCAAATTAACAGCTCGTTCCTAACATTATTTTTTGAGTTACAGTGATATTTCACTTTTTATTCCTGTTAGGGGGCCGTCACTTGTTACAATATGTATACTCTATAAGTAAATGTTTGTATATAATTTGACGGAAAACTATTTTAATTTACCTTTATGTTATTTTTATTGTTTCCTAAGCAATATTTCGATGTTTATTATACAAATTGGCATATTTTTGTAAAGTTATCACAATGTAGGCGAGGGATTGTGAAAGAATTTCAAAAGAAAAGAACTCTGATTCGCTGAAACACTATTTTAAAAAAAAAGACTAATTTGCATATTTCTATTTGACTCTATATGTGACGCTGGTATGCATAAATCACAATGGTATTTACTACATCGATTATTGAAGACAAAACTTAAATGATTTAATTACAAATACGCAAAATTATTTTGTTTTATATTATAAAGTTTTAGAAAATTTGTGAATAGGAGTGGCTTACGGTACAAGACAGGAATATATCCGATCCTAATATGTTAAGTCTTTCATCATAAGTATTAAATATCTTTTTCTAGTTTTTTCGCTTTTAACCCTGTTACACTTTTTTTCGCATTTCAATGTTCAAGAGTACGTACACCTCTAATTAAATATCATGTTTTAGAAAACAGGGTACAGCGAAACTGATTGCATGAAACAGCAATTATGCATTCGACAATCGTTTTATTATTATTATTATTATGAATATTTGATAATTTTAAAAAGATTTTTTAACATGAATGTTCCGTTTAAATTTTGTTGTGACATATTTGCATTTGGTTACTGTACCGTTTGTAAGCTTTGTGTTATTTAAAATTTATCCCATAATGTAACATAATAAAATATCAAATTTCTGTTAAAAGTTTTTAAATATAGAATCAAATAATGAAAAATTGCTTTTTTTTTTTTTTTTTTTTTTTTTTTTTTTTTTTTTAAGTTTATAAGATTTATTATTCGAACATAGCTCAATGGTATTTATTTTCAATTTCCTAATCACGAAATCAAAGTCACAGTTATTATGGAATAAAAATTTAAAACAAAGGAATAGCCTTATTACTTTCAAATATATAGATATTGATCTTACAGAATACTGAAATTTCATTTAAAAGACTTTAATCATCTAAATTTAAAAATTCAAAATAAAATAAATTAATCTAAATGCTTTTAAAGTTGAAACGGGAAGATTTCAAAAGATATGAAAATTGACATTTGTGTTTTGAACATTTTGGTGCGGCAGATATTAAAAACAATATTTTAATAATGAGCTGAACCTGGGCTTAAGAGAGGGTGGATCCAGCTACTTAGCACAACTGATATCACCTGACTAAAACCAGAATAAACAACATTTTAATATATTCCGGGGTATTTTTAGCCCACTGTTATTCTTTTTTTTTTTTTTTTTTTTCAAATTTCAACACTAGCTACAGTACGCTTACGTCCTATTTACATTAAGCTTTGATATGGAAGCTATGTTGCTGTTTTTCGATGCTGCGAAATTTACAAAATATATTTGTGTTAATATACTATACAGATAGAAAAATAATTATATAATATCATCAAAACTTCTTTATTAAATATGTTTATATACATTACCGTATCCGTAAGAAATGTTTATATATGAATATTGTATTTATTTTTAATGAGAAATACAAACACAAAATACAAAAAAAAAAAAAAAAAAAAAAAAAAAGAAGAAGAAGAAAATGTGTTATAATTTTTTATAAATCAAGCGAAATATATATGCATACTTGCCAACCGAACCCGTAACATTGCTAGTTCCCGCCCCTTTGCGTACACAATTTAATTTTTAGAGTAATTAACTTCAAATACATTTACGATTAACTCACTGAACGCCACGCGAATTCTTATGGAAATCCCATTCAGGCCACACGCACTGCTTAGAAGCGTGTTATGTTTATCGAGTTTCGATAAACCCCATTAAGCTTAACGATATAATCCTATAAAAATCCTATAATAAAAAAAAAAAAAAAAAAAAAAAAAGGGAAATAAATTTTAAATAAATTGTCAGTAATTACTTAAAACTATGTAAATTCTGTAGTTTTACATCATATTTTGCACTGCCGGCTGACTTGGCCTAAATGGAAAGATCAGTGTCAGCCACCGATGGCTGACATGGCGCTCAAAGACTGACGTGAAAAAAATGTACGGAAAGGGGCGGGACCAGTAATCCTCCGGGTTAGGTTGACAAGAATGTATATACATAGAGCAATGCCAGAAAATTGTCTTTATTTTTCATGAACCGGATGACTGGTACTTTTTTTCTGAATAGTCTATGTATAAAATATAATACTGCTTTAAATACCCTTTAAATGAAAAGTTTTATTACATAAAGTAATTTTCTGGCACTCTACAACTCCCAAATGACACAAAATGCGAAACCCCGCCCTTTTCCAGTGTTTAAAGGGTATTAAAGTTTAATATGCTTTCTATTCGTTTTGATCTTTTTTCCTCCTCCTTATCTTCTTCTTTTTTCATTAAAAAAAAAAAAAAAAAAAAAACCTGCAATCTGACACAATTTTGTTAACTTAGACTGATAATTATACAGAGAATTTTAACAGGAACAGAGAAGAGAGAACATTTTAAAAGTATGATTCGTAATAAAGTTCTATTTTTATGTATTTATTTTAATTGTGTTCATGCGATTAATTGTTTTCTTGTGTTTACGAGGAAATCTTATCATTTTCACATTGCTAATTTATAAAATATAGTTGTTTGTTCTCAATATATTGAGAAATAAATAAATATATATATATCTGCGAGAATAGCGAACATTTCTCTTAATATTAATTAAGTCAAGGGACATTTTTAAAATCTTCGATAATGAAATTATAAAATTCTGCATTCAAAAAGCTTCATGTATGTGTAAATCACAAAATATTAATATTTAAACGTGTGGCTAATCTGACGCAAAAAAATTAAGTTTTATTTAATTTCCAACTATTTAAATTTTGAATACATGAATTAACATTACAATCTGTATTATTTTTATAAAAAGTTTATAAAATAAAGACTTAACTTGTAAGTTGTATTAAGAGAAAAAAAAAAAAAAAAGAAAGAAAGAAAACGAATATATATATATATATATATATATATATATGTTAGGCAAATTTTATGCATATTTTGTAAAATCATAGAATTTAGGAAACTTAAATATTTGATATTTTTCCCATAATCGATGCGTACAGATCACATTCACTATGACATCTTAGCTATATTAATATCTATTCAAGCTATTTAATTTTCTTCCTATCAAGTGAACTATTTGATGTTTAATCAATAGAAACCAATAATAATCTTTTAAATCATAAACTAACTCAGATTTTGTATTTTATAATTAACATTTCTGAAAGTTGTTTCCGGTGTGAAACTTCATAAATAATCTATACTGGATGGTAGATCATGATTTATATTTTCTAAATGTATAGACGGACCCCTAATACATTTTCACGAGTAACTTTATTTAGAATTGATTTAAAATATATAAATAGGTATGTTTTCCGAACCGCCTTGATCTCAGAAATCTGAATATGAAGTCAAAAATAGGGGTTGCCATTGAAGAAAATGAAATTAATGCCAGTTTTAATATGTAGACGACCTCCTAGGCAAAATGTAACTATACCGTTATAAACTAGACGTTATTACAAATCGATCGGTACCAGTAAAATGTTTCTACGATAATTTACGGCGAAATTAGGTGGGGGGTGGCGTTTTTTTTTGGCTGACTGTACATACCTTCCAATATCCTCAATTATATTCCGTAATGTTGTTACTCCCGCCCTTTTTTTAACACCAGTAAATTTTTAGAGTAATATTCTTCAAATGCATTTACGATTAAATAAGTAAGAAAATACTGGAAAAAAAAATTATTAGTGTGAAAAAGAAGGTGGGTCTAACAGTACTACGGAATATTAATTACGATGTTGGCAGGTACGATAATGTATATCAAATATCACTCCTCAAAATTATTGGTGATATTCGACAAAAATAATCCTTAAATTTGGCATCAATGTTTAGAGTGCTTTGGAGCGTTAGGTTAAAATATATTTATATACGTCACTTGTAATCTTGCCCCCTAATATATAATCTATCTTTCTAGTATCCGAAGAAAGTCGTGTGAGGGTCATACCAGATTATTACTATTATTTAATCATTTATTTAATTTTTTTTCAAATTCCGGTCATTGATAATTTAGATTTATACGGCTAAAGCTGAAAGTAAACTTTTTGCCATCTGTCAATGGGCCAATAACAATAATCAGTTTTTTAAAATTAACAGAAACATAAAATATTAAAAAGGGACTTTGGTGCTGGATTATTAAAACCAAGTAAATACTGCAACATCTGCACTGAAGACGGTATGCTAAGTGCTACCGAAACATCTGTCTGCTTCCCAATTTTTTCTCATTGGCGTTCTAGACGTTGTAGTTTTTACTTGAGTTTAAGACACATAAATAGTTTAATTCGGAGGAATATTTTAACATTCTATTATACTGAATAGAAAAAATAATAATAATAGTAATAAACTAAAAAGGCAAAATTAAATAGGCGAAATTAAATAGGTAATTATTATATTTTATTTTATTTTTCTGCTTTATTACCTCATACAGAAAGTCTTTTTTATGAGAAATGTAAATAATTTTCGATAATGTTTCTTGGAAATGGATTTTCTTAAACGAGCTTTTTGGGATTTCTTCGCCTTTAATTGACAAATGAAAACGCATGAAAATGTTATAAAAAGAACCTTAAGTGGAAAAATATATAAATTGCTTCTTTTCTAAATAAAATTTAATGATTTACCCTATGGAAACAGAAGCTCATCTTTGATTAATCTTCGGAAAATCGTTTAGAAATCATTTTAATAAATTGAATGAATTTATCATGTGCATCTTTTTAAATATTGATTATGGTTTATTTTTTTACCATTTATGATTTTTCACATAGATTTAATTTCAGAGAATTAGTATTTCTATATGATCGATTATTATTTTTCTTACTAAAATAATTTTATAGTAATTTATAATGTATCTTACTTAAGAAATTTATTTTCTTTATATTCTGTTCAAAATCACGTAATAAAATAATTTCTTACATTTTTTCGAATTGTTGAGAAAAAAAAAAAAAAAAAAAACTTTATATAATTTTATTTTTAAAAATAATAAAAATAAAGAACAGAAAATATTCATAGTTTAAGAAAAAATGAAGGAAAATAATAATAAAATTGACACTTTTACAAGGAATTAATGGTTTTCTCCTGCATCAATTGTACTGCTGCAGTGAAAGTAGTTTTACATGTAAAGTGAGAGACAGTTCATTTGTTTTCAATGAGGTCAGCCTTGGCGAGTTGACTACGAATTTGGCGACTAAATATGGGGAAAAAATGTAGTTTAAAGTTGCCAAAGTTTTGAAGTTCTACAGTGAATACCAGCTCAGATCTAGAACTTTCCATAGGTTTCTTTATAGAAAATCCGCCAAACCCCATCGTCAAAGGGTATAAATAGGAATGAGTTGACTTTTGATAGAGTATGTGTATTCACTGCAATTCAGAGCTGCTCAGAAACCTAGTCTGAGTGATTACATTTTGGATATTGTGCTGTAAGCTACTGAACCTTGTTTGTGAGCTTGCGAAGATTTCTGCTCTGGAGTTTTTGATGTTATTTGCTTTACTCCAGTGGAACAAGTGACTTTTTCTTGGACTGTTCCAAAACATTTGTCTAACCATAGCTTCCTAAACTAGATGCCTGTCGCGTGGCTCGGAAATTTGGCAACAGTTCAAGCGGTAGACAGCGCCACCTGGTATAGATTGCTCGATTTTTTTTATTCAACAGCCACCGAAAATTTTTAAAAGTGGGATTTGATATACATAAAAGGCGAACAGAATAGAAAAAACGTGGATTAGATATATTATATATCACTTCTTAAAATTATTGGTGACAGTTGAATAAAAAAATCGCGCAATCTGTACCAGGTGGCGCTGTCTATCACTTGAACTGTTGCGAAGTTTCTGAGCCACGCGACAGGCATCTGGTTTAGGAGGCTATGGTCGAACAGTGACTTTTTCGGTACGAGTGGCAGCTTCATTGGGCTGCCACTGGAATATTTCATGAAATAACTGTACTGTGAAACTGTTTCAAGGATATTCGTTGCAATCATAATTTTGTTGTATTGATTCGAGAAGTTACGTTAAATAAAGAGCATTCATAGACTAGAACATGTCTATTTCTTTACGAACTACTTTCTCACAAAAGTAAGTCGACAAGTTTTTCGTAACAATATTAAATGTATATCAAGTATGAATTGGAGGATTTAACATTGGTACATTCACACTTTATTGTAAAAAATATTCTGTGACATTACTCTTGTATAATGCAAACGTTCCTGGTTTTGTAAGTTTGAACATGTCATCTTTTATATAAAGTAACTTTTATTTAACATATATTAATCATAAATCTCATAAATAATGTAGATGGAATAATATTTTTCAAAAAATAATTTATACAAAATTTTATTTCTAGAAAATTTTTACATAGTGTAATTTCATGTTTATGACAATATTTTGTAAAACTATATAAGATTATATACATGTGATTGACGTACATTTATTTACTTTATTCACAATTTTTTTTTTAAGAAGAAATAAATCGTTACGATATTATTATTTAAATAAATATGTTAGTATAATGAAAGAAATATTTTAAAAGGTTTTACACCATTTTTTTATCAGTTCAGAATTCCCTCATTCTCTGTTAAACATGTATAAAAAGACCATAAATGTCATTCCTCGGGGAGATTAATTTCTTTTTATACTATTGAGGATGATAAACTTTTATATATCGCTAATAGATGTATTATACAATCTGTGTTCTTCTGTTTCTTCTTCTTCTTCCTTTTTTACTTTCCGAACACTAGAGTGAGGAAAGTATTGTAATCATGTCAAAAATCCAAATTCGAGATTTTGATGTTTCTATACGTTTCGAGGTCCCCTGAGTCCGTTTTCACTATTTTTACGATGATGTATGTATGTGTGTGTGTATGTATGTGTGTATGTATGTGTGTATGTGTGTGTGTATGTATGTGTGTATGTATGTGTGTATGTCTGTGAGTGAACACGCTAGCGTCTAAACGCTTTGTTCGAATAAGCTGAAAGTTGGTACGTATATTGTAAGTCACCATAGTACGAACCCTATAGATTTTGGTGAATCTAGCACTTATAGTTTTTTTACAGGGACACAAAGAAAAATTCTTTATCATTATGGCCAAGGGACCAAAATCTTAAAAGTGCGATAGCATCTAAATGCCTCATTCAATTGAGCAAACACTTTATACACATATTATAGATCACAGATACTCAATCTGTATAGATTTTGGAGAATCTAGCACTTATAGTTTTTTTACAGGGACACAAAGAATAATTCTTTGCCAAATTTTTAAAAGTGTGATAGCGTCTAAACGCCTTATTAATCTCAGCAAAGAATTTGTACACATGTTATAGGTGACATTTGAACCAACTGTATAGATTTTGGTGAATCTAGCACTTACAGTTTTTTTACAGGGACACAAAGAAAAATTCTTTATCTTTATGGCCTATGAGACCAGCGATAGCATCTAAACGCCTTATTCAATTGAGCTGAAAATTTGTATGAATATTATAAAT
The DNA here is from genome assembly GCA_963930645.1 of Salticus scenicus. NCBI lineage: Eukaryota > Metazoa > Arthropoda > Arachnida > Araneae > Salticidae > Salticus > Salticus scenicus. The sequence goes on from OZ005649.1 coordinate 45,443,013, forward strand.
CACTGTTGCACTAACTATAAGCATTTTGGTGAATCTAGCATTTATAGATTTTTACAGGGACACAACGAAAAATTCTTTATCCTTATGATCTAAGGGCTCAAAGTTCAGTAGCGTTAAATAAAAACTCGTGTGATATATGGAGAAAAATACTCAAACACTCTGTTATGGTTTTCTCTTTTTTGTTTGTTTAGCAACTCCTCTTTCTTTATTTTATCTACAAAACTGTTAGTTACTAAATGTTCGGAAAGTCGAGTGGAGTCACTCCAGATTTTTTTCTTTGAAATGTCTCGAAACTGCCGTGATATTTAAAAAAAAAATATATATATATATATTACGAAAGCATAAAATCGACTAACTATCTAAGTTAAGAACTGTATTAAATTACATCATTATTCTTTGTGGGAGAAGCAGCACAATAAAATTTGAAAATAGAACATTACATTGCATAAATACTAACATAATTTTGGTATTTGGAATTAATGTTTAGCATATTCATGCATATTTAATTTATTGATGTAGAATTAAATATTAAAGGTAAAATTTTCTATATGTTATTTGTGCAAACAACTACACATTTATATATAACTAGCAGGCTACGCGCGATCGGCTGGTCACTTTTTTTTAAATGAATTACTATAATTAATGAATTCTCAAAATTGCATTAATTTTTATTATGTGAAAAAAAGAGAGAGAAAAATTCTGATTGAGAAAAATTTCGCACTGGGCCCCCACTGCCTTCGGCAGCGCAGGCCATTGTGCGCTGCGCGCGCGCGCATTTATGTTCGACACTCTAAAGGAATCACTATATTATCGTAAAGGAAAAACATAAATATAAAATACAACTCTTGGGGGAGCCTGTAATCCCTACAGGGCACGTCCCCGAGTGGCGGATAGGGATAGCCTCCATTGGTTTCCAATGGGTGGTACAGAGGAAATAAAATACTCTCCGCGGACCACCAGGCAGAAGTCCAACCTCTTCTGAGGCTCTGGCGACACTTTTTCATGGATAGAGATTTTGATTCAAAGGGGTTCTTCAGGGCTAATTATAAATATACACCGTACACTTCGTAAGATTTTCCATTTGAAGAATCAGTGCACCATCCAGTGTATTCCCGCGCATGATGGCATTACTGAAAACGAGAGGGCTGATGCCTTGACAAAAGAAGCAAGACAATTAAACACCAGCAGGGTTACTCATGTCACTCTCAGCGATATCAATTCAGTTGCTAAGGCAAAACTCAATGATAGGAAACTCAAAATCAAACACCAAATCCCTGAAATCAGTACCAATAGAACTCTTACCAGCACTCTAACAAGACTCCGGACAGGACACATTAGGGGGATGAAGATCCATAAAGACGGCACAAGGATTTACTGCCTCTGCAAAAACTGCCCAGACATAGAACTAACCCCCAAACATCTTTTCAACTGTCCCGCTATTCTACACAATTGCAGCAAATAAGTGACAATCTGTGGGCGGACTTATATGAAGGAAATTGTTTTCAAAACGCAGATGCTGTATATAGGACCTTTGGCCCCATTTAAAATTATTTTCTATCCATGACACGAAACCAACCAACCAACAAAAAAATTCTTCTCTCATCGGTGGGTGGAAAAATCGGTCCGGGCCCCCACTGCCTTCGGCAGAGTGTACACACGTGTTTCTTCGTCCACCTCTCTCGCCCCTCCTAATTATTTTACACTTTCAAAAATATCCGCAGTTGTTCTTAAACCTAACAATGCTAATTTTCAACGTTCTACCTGAATTTCGTTATTTTTAACCCTGCGCCCGCGCCTTTTCCCATCCTTCGTAGTAATTGTACACTTTCGAAAATATCTGCAATCGATTTATCGGGTCTTAATATCTAATAATACTAATTTTCAATTTTGATTGAAAATGTCTGCATTCGATTTGTAGGTCCCAAAAACCTGTTTGTGCCAATTTTGAACGGTCTAATTCTATTTCTACTGTTTTGCCTCTTTGCCCTCCCCTTCCCGGCTCTCCTAAAAATTTTACAAATTCGAAAATATCCTCATTCGACTCGCAAACATCTAAAACCTATCTGTACCAATTTTGAACGGTTTAACTGTATTTCTATTTCTATTTTTTTCCCCATAGCGTCCATTGTTTCGTGGTAATCAGCGTCTACTGGTTCGTGAGAAACTGCATTGACAACATTTTACTACCTCATACAGACATAGATATAGCTACACTCAGAGAGAGTTATTTTCTATAAAAGGTCAAATCATGTTTAGACGTCCGAAAACGGGCAATCCTATCGAAAACCAGTGGCCTGAAAATTTCACGAATCCAATACCTTTATTTTATTATAAGTACAAGAAAGTAAGGTATAAGATTAAATAAATAAATAACAACGAAAAGGAAAATATGTACGATTAATTTTATAGTATGTGAGTGTACGAGAGTGTTATTGATTACAAAGTCTTTATTCATCCTCGGGCCTCAACGTCTGATGTAGAAACTAAATTACTAATACAAATTGCTTTAGATGTCACTGAAGTCTTCTCTCTCTTCTGTAAAGAATAATATTAAAAAGACAAGATAATCCTTATATCAGATTTTAAACAACGAATGCAGAATAGAATGTTCTTAAAATTTATAAAGATGACTCGCCTCATTGTCCCACTTAAAACATAATTTTTAATTTCACGGACACATTACGATGATACACAGCACACAAAAGAAATAACTATTTACAAAAGAAATGAAACTGATAAGTTTTAACATTTTTGGTTAAACGGCTAGAGAGCCACTGCTGCATATTTGCACACCGCAATCCCACACTTCTAACTAAAACAAAAGTTAATCGTAGCTCTCTTTTTTGAGTGAGTCACGTGACATAGTTCGATGGGAGGGGAGAATTCACAAATAGTATTGCGCAATACTCGGAGCTCTGAAAAGTTGTTTTTTTAACAGTCAATGTTAAAGAAGAAAAGGATAAATCTGATGGATCAGTTTTTTATCCTTTACAGACTTCCCCTCAAGCTGTGTACATCGTCCTCGGTATACAGCTTGCTTTTCTGGGGGGTTGCTTCCTGGTGGGCACAGCAGAGCGTTTGGGCAACTGTTCTCGTTGTTGACCACCTTTCCTACTAGTTGAGGTTGTAGTATTCGTCGGTCGACCTCTCCTTTGGATCGGACGAACAGGAGTAGTGTCCTGACCTGTATATGGTTGCAGAGCGGATACATGGTAATTCCCTATGGGAGTAAAAGGATTATCTATAGTACTTAATGTATACGAAACTGGTGATCTCTGTGATAAAATTGTATAAGGGCCATCGCGCCTCGGCATGAATTTGGAAGTTCGGTTTTTACTAGAGTCACTAATGGGGTGGGTATTAACCCATACCTTGTCACCTTGCTTGAAAGAAGGAGCCTTTTTAAATTTTCTGTCTGCATAGCGTTTATGCTGGTCTTGTCTTTCCTCAATTCGATCTCGTACTTGTTTAGTGAAATTGGCAAATTTCTTCAAGTACGGTGTTATTTCGGGAACGAAATTATCATTGTGAACAACACTTCGGAAATCATGCGCAATATCATCGGTAGTGCGTAGTTCTCGCCCAAACATGAGATATGCAGCTGTCTGGCCGGTTGAATCACATTTTGCTGTGTTAAGGGCAAATCTAATTATTGGTAGCTTCTCACTCCAGGTAGTATGATCATTCCCAACCAACATGGCCAGACGGGGTTTTAGATCTCTGTTCTTCCTTTCCACAGGGTTTGCCTGTGGATGATAAACCGGAGTTAGGGTTTGTGCGATTCCCAGGATGTAACAAACTTGTTGCATTACAGCACTTACGAACTGCGGCCCGTTGTCGCTTATTACCCTTCTAGGCAAACCATACCTAAGGAACACTTCCTCTATTAGAGTGATCGCACACTCTTTAGCAGTTGCGGAAGTTAATGCAAATAGTTCCACCCATTTGGTGGCACAATCTTCTATGATGAAGATCCATTTCTTTTCATTGCTTTTAGGTAAAGGGCCGAATAAATCAATTGAAAGTGATTCAAATCGTTGATTATAGATCGGTGTTTGTAATAAGCCAGATGGTTTCTGGTTACTAGGTTTATAACGACAACAATCGGGACAATTCTTGATATATTCTGTAATATATCTTCGCATACCAGTCCAGTAGTACCGCTTTGCGATTCTATCGAATGTTCCTTCAATTCCGTAATGTCCAGCTGAGGGTGCATCATGATGCTCTTTTAACACTCTTTCTCGCTCTCGAACCGGGACTACTAATTGCGCTTCTTCTGATTCTGTTTCGGGAGAATATCTATATAAAACGCCTTGATTCATCAAGTAACCACGACTACTCCAGTTAGCGAAATCTTCATTCTTATCTATACTTTCCAAAGACTCGATAATTTTCTTTATATCTTCATCTTTTAATTGTTCTTCTCGTATTTCTCTTGGACTTCGCGGAGGGATATCTATTGAAATTGAACAAATTTCACATTTACCTTCTTCGTGTGGACAGAAAGGTCTGGACAACATATCAGCAACTACATTAGCCTTACCAGGCACGTATTCTATCTTCAGGTTGAAGGATTGTACCTGTAGTGCCCATCGCGCGAGGCGACCTGTTGGGGACTTTAAGTTCATTAACCATCTAAGAGGTTGATGGTCGGTTGCTACAGTGACTTCTTGACCGTCAATATATGCACGAAACTTGTCCAAAGCCCATACGATGGCTAAGGCCTCTCTTTCAGTCGTGGAGTAGTTTCTTTCGGCCTTTGTGAGTAACCTACTTGCATACTCAATTGGATGTTCTTCTGCTCCAGTGCCTTGTAACAAAACTGCACCAAGGGCATAGTTACTAGCGTCTGTTCTTAATATATATGGTTTAGTTGGATCATTTTGACTGAGAATGGGTGGACTCATTAGAAGATGTTTTAGGGTTTTGAAAGATGTTTCTTGTTCTTCTCCCCAAACCCAAACAGCGTTTTTCTTCGTCAAATTAGTCAAAGGTCTAGCAACTTCAGAGAATTTTGGGATAAACCTTCTATACCATGAGCAAGTTTGCAGGAAGGACTGCAGTTGCTTTACATTCTTTGGAGCCGGTATTTCTTGAATTGCAGCAATTTTATCAGGATCAGCTTCAAGTCCTTTACTAGTAATGTAATGTCCCAGATACTTTACACGGTTACAAGCGAAATTGCATTTTTCACGGTTAGCGTGCAATTTAAATTCTCGTAATTTCTTAAAAACTGCACTCAAATTATCTAAATGTTCATTGAAAGTTTCGGACAAGATGATAATATCATCTAAATAAGAAAGGACTAATATGTTCTTTAAAGAATTCCTAAAATTATCAATCATACGTTGAAATGTTGATGGGGCATTCTTGAGCCCGAAAGGCATTTTCCGGTATCGGAAAGTTTCAAAGGGACAAATAAACGCAGTTTTGTCACGGTCCGCAGGATTTACTTCAATTTGGTGGTACCCATTCCTTAAGTCAATGGTTGACATAAAAGGGGTATGTTTAGCTTCGTGAAGAAGATCATCAATTCTGGGTAATGGGTATTTATCAGTCTTTGTAATAGAATTTAGTTTTCTATAATCTACGCAGAGTCGTACTTGACCATTAGGCTTAGGTACTAATACCACCGGTGAAGCATAAGGAGATTCACATTCTTCTATTGTTCCGCTAGCTAACAACTCGTCTAGCTCTTTCTTCAACATCTCTTTCTTTGCTGGGGACATGCGGTACGGCGGTACTGCGACAGGAGGACTACTTCCAGTGTCAATATAGTGTTGAATTTTGTTAGTCGGTTCTTCCCCTGGTTCAAAGATATCTTCATATTCATTCAATAAATTATTCAGTTCTGACCTTTGTTCATCAGAAAAATGGGCTCCTTCATTTTCTTTTAAGATAAGCTCGTTAACTTCAGCAGAATATACTGGATTTTCAGACGGCCTGAAATCATCTTCACTGAAATCAAATTTCTGCTTTGGATTATCATGGTAATACCATATATTATTTCGAATATCCAAAAAGATTCCAGCAGTACGCAAAAAATCATTTCCCAACAATGTTCTGTTATTCTTTGCAGTAGGTAACGCAAACAAAGTTATTCGGAAAGATCGTCCTTCAATTTGTACATCTACTTCGGCTGAATAGATTTCAGTTTCTTTTTGGAGACCATCAGCTAACGTTACATTCATACAAGTTTTCTCAAATTCTACACCTCGTTTTGTTAAGAGGTGATATAATGTTTCACCAGCTATAGTGTGACTGGCTCCAGTGTCAGCACACACTATTCCATTTATTCCATTAATTTTTACTCTTATAAGTGTCGACTGAGGTTCTTCGATAGATAATGACTGAAGGTGAATAGTTTTGAACTCAGCTGAACTTTTCCTAGAAGAGGGGGAACAGGCGGAGCATTTAGCCTTAATAACACCTGGTTTGCCACAACCATAGCAACTAACACGTGGTCGATCTTCATTTTTCGTATAATCTCTCGATGACGCAGTTTTAGGATTTTGGGGGTGATTTCTTGAATTTTGGGAAGTATTTCGATGTGGGAATTTAGGGGATTCCTTTCTAACATTTTTATTTCTTACTAGTCTAAGTTCTTCATATGAATCTAGTTTATCGGCAAGTTCAAGAGGATTGTTCCACTCGCTCCAGTGGTCCAAAAAATGCTCTTTGTATTCGGGAGGAGCTTTCCTTTTTATTTGATCTGCCAGTATTAAATCTTTTAACTCTCCCAACGATGAAACTTTAGATTCTTTAAGCCACCCATCAAAATAGTTTTGCAAATCAAAATAAAAATCTCGCCATGTACTTTCTGGACATTTACGGTGTTGGGCAAAAAGTTGTCGAAACTTCTCAGCACTTAATTTAAAACGTTTTAAGAGAATTTCCTTAACATTATCATAATTCTGAGCATCATCAACTGATTCTTTTGCAATTAGTTTGGCGACATCAGTTGGCAAAAGACCTACAAGATATACGACCCACTTTGGTTTTGGTACCTTCAAAAATGTTAATTGTTTTTCAAATAAATCTAAATATAAGGTTATATCAGCGGTTTTCGGATCGAAATTTGGGATTAATTTGCTTATTTCTAATTTTGGCATGCTTGTGTCTACGGAAGAAAGGGCCATGGTAGGTAATACTGCATCAGGAGCATTACTAGCTTGTGCCTGTAATTTGGTTTTCTCTAGTTCAAATAACCTTTCATATTCTTTTTCTTTCAGCGAAAAATCTTCTTTTTCTTTCCTATCCCGTATGATGCGATTCAAACATTCTTTTGTGAATTCTGCATCATAATCTGGACTTTCGACTATAGCATTTCTAATGTCTAAAAGTTTTAAATTTTCATCTATTTTTATATCTAATTCGCCCGCTAATTCAATTAGATCTGTTTTTTTTCCTCTAGCCATATAAGACATGATTAAACTGAATTTTAATAATTTAAAATATATCTAAAAAATGTGCAGTACGCGAACGTATATAGCCCAAAATATTTTATATAAATCACAGAGATCACTTATATATATATATATTATTGTTATATGTTAAACAACTTAAATTAACCAATTTATTCAATAAATAAATTCAAAACTAAAGTAATAAAGGACATATAAAGGAAATAATAACTCTTTTAACCCCTATTTTCAAATAATTATTTGAAAGTAAATAAGAAATACTCTTCTTGAAACATTTCTGAGTAATTGAAAATACTAGATATTTCAAATTGATGTACAGATTCCACCAAAAATTTTATTTTTAATGCAAATGATAAAAATATAATTATCAATTCAACAAAACAAACAAGATGTCTATTTAATATATCTTTATTATAAACAAATCTGTGTAAAATTCCTTTTATTCAACAACAACAAAAAATTGTTTATTCATTCTTTCATTATTATTATTATGTATTATGAGTTGCTTATTATTTTATAATTCGTAAATGTGTTCAAGAGAAAATAATATTTATTCTATGATCATTTATCAGAAATAAATCTATTCAATAAGATTAAAATATTTATACAACAACCTTTATTTAATCTTTTAAAGTGTCATAATAAATCATAAAGTAAACAAAGCTTTTTTCTTTTCGCTTTTACTGAAAGCGATTACGCAATAATAATGAAAGTTCACTTGTTTATTTTTCTTGCAAAACGCAATGGCGCCGAAAAACAGAAATGTTGTTCTTAATTTATTCTAAGCAACTCGATGCTATGATTTACTTAATTTATTTTTCTATGTTAGAATTATATTAGAATATATTTTATTTTACATCAATACACCATTATTTCAACTTATTTCTTAAGAAATAGCATTCTACATTCTTGTTTTTAATTATCAAAATCTTAATATATCAACAATTATGAATCAAAAATAACTTACAGATACTAAAGGAAACTGGTATGCAAATATAATAAGATCTGGGCAATCTAAAATTCGTTAAGATCAGGATGATCGACTGTTAAACATATCTAGAATTAAGATTCTAAGAAATATCTAATCATTGATTAGGATAATCAATATTTTCAAGTGTTAACTTATTAACACACTCTGCACAATGCCCATATTCCTTTAGCTCCTGTTCAAACAATCATCAAATAAATATTAAAATTTACTTATCTGTAATTATTTTCCATTCTATAGCCGCCGACATCACTTAGTCATTCGGCCCAACGTTGGGATGCCAATTTAAACAACGAATGCAGAATAGAATGTTCTTAAAATTTATAAAGATGACTCGCCTCATTGTCCCACTTAAAACATAATTTTTAATTTCACGGACACATTACGATGATACACAGCACACAAAAGAAATAACTATTTACAAAAGAAATGAAACTGATAAGTTTTAACATTTTTGGTTAAACGGCTAGAGAGCCACTGCTACATATTTGCACACCGCAATCCCACACTTCTAACTAAAACAAAAGTTAATCTTAGCTCTCTTTTTTGAGTGAGTCACGTGACATAGTTCGATGGGAGGGGAGAATTCACAAATAGTATTGCGCAATACTCGGAGCTCTGAAAAGTTGTTTTTTTAACAGTCAATGTTAAAGAAGAAAAGGATAAATCTGATGGATCAGTTTTTTTTCCTTTACAAGATTAGTAAAAAGAGTGACCTTACATACAGTATAGACTTTTCCTAAAAATCTTAGGGAGAGTTATCAGAATGTTATTTGCTGTATTTGTGATCATTAACAAAACTTTCAGTATTTACTATATTAAAACTTTTCTAAAAAATACATGTTGTTACATTGTTAGAACTTTCATAAAGTTACAAGGTATAAAATGTTATATAAACAGATGAATAATTTGCCATAACAACGCACGAAAGATAATTTGGTAACTAGTTAACTTAAATAATTTATTTAAATAATTATTAAAATAAATTATTTGAATATTTTATTAAGTATTAATTAATATTTTTTATTAATATTAAAAACAAATGACTCACTTTTTAAAATAATTTTGATTAGAATAAAAACACATAGAAAAGTTTATATATATATAAATATATATATATGAACATACGACCAAGTACATTTTAATTCGTCGAATTAAAAAAAAAAACTTGAAAAATGAACAATATACAAGAAAGAGGACGATGGCCACAGAAACGGCTCATAGAAATTACAAATAACTTTATCCAATAACAATTTTTTTTTTTTTTTTTTAATTTTGTAAACTTTTAACATTCTTTTAACTTTTCTCCCTACTCTGTTCAGTAAGTAACAGCACTTCTCTGAAATTTAACAAAATATGTTCCTGAGTAAGCCCTTTGCAGAAGTCGCATTAAATTCCTTAGCATGCGCGAATGCATCTTTCTGCTTCGATGATCTATCTACTCGTAGCTTGTTTTTTTCCCCCACTTTATGAAGGATTATGCTACAGGGAAGCGTCGATAATCCGAAAGCGTATAATTCGGCAGCACCTGTCATTTAGCACTGATGACCCTTTCTTTTTCCTTCATTTTTTTCTCTCTTCCCGCAAATTGTAGTAGTACTCGACGGGTAACACGCAGATGACCATGGAACAGCAACTGGCCAAATTTTATCGATCGTCAGTAAAATTTACGGATTTCCATTTAATTTTATTTATTTACGGATTAACGGGAATTTTTGTACGGTTTAATCAAGATCACGAAAAAATCCCGGAAAAAAAGTTTTGTCTTGCAATCGCAAATATAACTTATTTTAAGCGTTATTTTAATTACTGACGTTTTTAACAAGGTTATACATTAGGCTAGTATACATTTTAAAAAACTATTTTTTTAAGAAATATTTCTTTGGATATTGTGATTGATTGTCGATTTTGATACATTTTTGGAATATCTGTAATCCAGTAAAATCGGTAATCCGTCAACGATTGTTTCTTGCCGATGCTGGATTACCGATGCTTGACCATTATTTCGATGCTTGGCGATTATTTCTATCTAAAATGACTGTTCGATTTCCACCATACAGTCATATTCGATTCCTAACATAATCGAACTCCGCACTCAATGACACTTTCTATATAACTGTTTTCATCTCAACTTTACTTTTTTCTGTTTAACAGGTACGAGCATCTCAACTCTACTCGAACAGAAACCAAAACAACAGTTTATTTTTTTTTCATCCGCACGGTAGCTTGCATGCTATCTTTCGCATTATTCGCAAATATTACTTCATATTATTATTTACGCGTTATCTTCGCATTATATTGTTTATCGTAAATATTCAACCGCAAAGAACAGTTTAAGTTTATTCTTTTTCATTCGCACGGTAGCTTGCATGCTATCTTTCACATTATTCTTTCGCATTAATTCCGCATTGTTACTTCACATTCTATTGTTTATTATTTATTCGCAATGATTTATCGCACCTCATGTTTTCCACGCATATTTACATCTGTGTATTGTATGTAATATAGTTTTGTTTTGTGAATGAAAAAACGAGTGTCTTTATTATTATCTTCACATCACATCAAATTACACAACATTTTCTGGAGGCACCGGCGAGATGCTCTGTGTGAATTTTGGCTAGCTTACAAATTTGGATATCCAAGCGCAGCTATTAAGGAATAAAACAGATAAGTACTTATTTTCCTATTTTACAAGTTTGACTTTGGTTTTTCGCATTACTCCATTACGTACTAATGGCAAACAAAAAGAACAATGACGATGACAGCAATGAAACTGTCGCTTTAGAGGATGCTGAAAAAATAGCAAAACATTATCGAGGCAGAGCGAAATTTGCGCTTACTAGAATTATGAATTTCATAAATAATGAAAATCAAATTTTTCAAAAACATGATCTCTTAAATAAACTTGAAAAGATTGAAATTATTTATTCTGATTTTGATAAAGCCGATTCTGAATTACCTGATGAAATTTCAGAAATACAAGAATTCGAGATAAAATATTATGAAACCAAAGCCAAGCTTCAACAAAAACTTGAAAATTTATCTGTAAACTTGCAATCTAATGTTTTAAATTTTCAAAATCCTACCATTAATACAAATGTTATTTCTAGTAATTTTCGTTTACCGAAATTAAATATTTGTCCGTTTAACGGTAATTATAAAGATTGGATGTCTTTAAGGATTTGTATAGATCATTAGTTCATGAAAATGTTATTTTATGTAATGTACAAAAATTTCAATACCTAAAGGGTTTATTAAAAGACGAACCGGCTTCTATTATTAAACACATTCCAATATCTGAGAATAGTTATCTAGAAGCCTGGGAAAAATTACTTACTAGGTATGATAAGAAAAAACAAATTATTTCTGCACTTATTAAAACCTTTATGGATCAACCAACTGTAATACATGCTAATGCATATAACTTACGTAAGATAGCAGATACTTCGGATGAAGTAATAAGGGGATTAAAAACTATTGACACTAAAGCTACTGAAAGAGATGTATGGTTAATTTATATTTCATTACAAAAACTTGGCCATAAATCACGTGAAGAATGGGCACAATATTCTGCAAAAATTGATTTTCCCACTTTAGAGATCTTTTTACAATTTATTAATGATAAATGTGCATCTATGGAATTATGTAATGAAAATGAGAATAAAGAGAATGAGTATAAACAAAATAAGGATAAACAATTTAAGTTATCTAAGTTTCATTCTAACGTTAATTACAAATGCAATTTATGTAAAAACAATAATCATTTCTTGTTCAAATGCTTTAAATTTAAAGAACTTCCTGTTAAGGATAGAAAACAATTTGTTAGAAAGAACTCATTATGTAGCAACTGTTTATCTAATAAGCACTCTATCGCTCAATGTAATTCCACTTATACTTGTCATTTTTGTAATGCAAAACATCATTCTAGTATATGCGATAATAATTTGAAAACTTATACAGCTTCGGCTTCATCTGCTGGTAATAATTTTGAAAATTCTGAGAATCATACAGAGCCATCTGGCATATTTCAATTGCAAACAAGTACTCATAACCATTCTATACAAACATCTTTCGCTTTACATCCTACAGCTAGCGCTTATATTTATGATTCAATGGGTCAGAGACATGTGCTAAAAATTTTATGCGATTCGGGCTCTGAAAGTTCTTTTATAACTGAATCATGTATGAGTATTTTAGGTTATGAGAGAAAAGATGCAAGATTTCCTGTCAAAGGATTGGCAAATTCAAAAATTGCAATAACTAAAGGTTATACAGACATTAATTTAATTTCCATTCACGATTCCGATGTCAAGTTATCCATGCGAGTTTTTATATTAGATAAATTAACAGCTCCATTGCCATCAGAGAAAATAAACAAGGAACATTTTTCGCATTTAAAAAATATGCAACTGGCCGATCCCAAATTTGAAATTCCAAGTAAAATTGATATGATTTTGGGATCTGATTATTTTTTTTCTATTTTACTTCCTGGTCAAACAATTTGTACTGAGAATGGTTTAATTGCTCAAAATTCAATTTTTGGTTTTCTCGTATCCGGAAAATTACCTGAATCTCAAACAAAATCTAATTCGATTTCAAATTTACATATTTACGAAACTAATATTGATAGTGAGTTAAAACGTTTTTGGGAATTAGAAGTTTTTAATCCAAGTGAGAAGTTACTTTCACCCGAGGAACAGTTTGTGGAGTCACATTTTCAGGAAAATTATTCAATTAATCCAGAAGGCCGTTTTGTGGTAAAACTACCATTTTATAAATGTAAATCTGAATTATGTAATACAAATCCCGCTGCACTTTCCCAATTATATGCAAGGAAATTTTCTGAAAATCCGGAATTCGAACAACAATATAAAGATTTTTTATATGAATACGAACAATTAGGACACATGGAGGTAATTACTCGGAATTCGCTAAATATTTCTCAAAGGGAACAATATTTCCTACCTCATCACGCAGTTATTAAACCTTCTAGCACTACCACTAAATTAAGAGTCGTTTTTGACGGTTCCTGTAAAACTTCTGATGCTAAATCATTAAATTCAGTTTTAGGTGTTGGCCCTAAATTACAACGAGACATTTTTGAGATCTTACTTAATTTTCGATTACCGGAGATAGTTTTTTCTGCAGATGTGGAGAAAATGTACCGCCAGGTTTTAATTTCTGAGGACGATCAAAATTATCAAAAAATCCTTTGGAGATATAACCCCAATGAGGAAATAAAGGAATATAAATTGAAAACTGTTACATATGGCCTTGCTCCAGCGTCTTTTTTGGCCACTAGGTGCATTAAGCAAATCGCTCTAGATTATAAGCAAAATACACACGTCTCGCGTACTTTGTTAAAAGATATATATATGGATGACTTGATATCTGGTTCAAACTCAGTTAATAGCGCAATATCAATTGCTAAGGAAACTGCTAATGTTTTGGAGGAACATGGGTTTCATTTGAGAAAGTGGAATTCCAATTCGAATGAATTCCTTACGGAATTTCGAGAAAATTGCATCACAGATACAGACTTTAAAATAATACCAAACAACAATGAAAGTTCTAGGGCTTTACTGGAACTCTTTAGCAGATACATTTATTTTCAAAACCGCACTTACTCTCAAACCACCACTAACAAAAAGACGCATTTTGTCTGAATCCGCACGCATTTTTGATCCTCTAGGGTTAATTTTACCTTGTACAGTAGTGTTAAAGATATTTTATCAAAAGCTATGGTTAACAAAAGGAGACTGGGATTCTCCTATTCCGCAACAATTTGAAGAGGAGCTCATTAAATATGAGAATTCATTCAATAAAATTAACCAATTTTCTGTTCCTAGATGCGTCACGTTTTCATCCGATAGTACATTTGAATTACATGGTTTCAGCGATGCGTCAACACATGCTTACGCCGCTGCAATCTATTGTCGACAGACTCATGATAACAAATTAAAAGTCTCACTCTTAGTTGCCAAAACTAAAGTAGCTCCTATCAAGCAAATTTCCGTTCCCAAATTGGAACTTTGTGGTGCTTATTTATTATCTAAGTTATTTTGTTCAGTCATAAAAATATTAGAAAATTATAATTTTGACATTTACGCATGGACAGATTCAATAGTTTTTCTTTCTTGGTTATCCGCACATCCACGTAAGTGGAAAACTTTTGTTGCAAATAGAACTTCACAAATATTAGATGTTCTTCCCACAAAACATTGGAGACACGTTCCATCTAAAGAAAACCCCGCTGATATCGCTTCTCGGGGCGTCGATCCTAAAAGTTTACCTGAATGCAGCTTGAGGTGGAATGGCCCAAGTTGGCTACTTTTGGATCCTACACATTGGCCAAATGACACGCCTAAGTCTAAGGAAATCGAGGATCAAATTTCGGCTGAAAAGAAAACTGATCCCATTTTGTCTTACCATATTGATACATCTAATGATCTTTATGATCATCTATTAAATAAATTTTCTTCATTTTTTAAAATCAAACGCATTCTGGCATATTGCATAAGATTCATAAATAACTGCAAATCAGCAAGTAAAGTTCATGTCTCAACAAATGATTCTTGTTCCCCTCTTACATGTAGGGAAACTAAACACACCGAAGAGAACATCATTCGATGGGTACAAAATAAATACTTTCACGAAGACTTAAAACACATCACGAATCAAAACATTTTGTCTAGAAAAAGTCCTTTACACTCTCTACATCCATTCATTGACCAGAACGGTCTGTTACGGGTGGGAGGTCGCTTACAAAATGCTCAATTATCATTTAACGAAAAGCAGCCGGTAATATTGCCGTCTAACTACAAATTGAGCGACCTTATTATACAAGAGAAACATATTGCACACTTATGCTCTATTAATGTTCTCACCCCATCACATTTTCTTACAGTTGATGTCATGCTTTCACCTGCAGACGAACCATTATCCTGTAGCAGGAATCTCAAGAACCGGTGGCAACATCCTGCAACAAATATCAAGGAAGGAGAATTGGTGATTATCACAGACCACAGCTGCTCACCTTTATCCTGGCCAATTGCTGTTCTCCTTTGATATCAGGACTAGCGCCCTGATAGGGTGGGAGTCATGTTCGATTTCCACCATACAGTCATATTCGATGACACTTTCTATTTAACTGTTTTCCTCTCAACTTTACTTTTTTCTGTTCAACAGGTACGAGCATCTCAACTCTACTCGAACAGAAACCAAAACAACAGTTTATTTTTTTTTTTCATCCGCACGGTAGCTTGCATGCTATCTTTCGCATTATTCGCAAATATTACTTCATATTATTATTTACGCGTTATCTTTGCATTATATTGTTTATCGTAAATATTCAACCGCAAAGAACAGTTTAAGTTTATTCTTTTTCATTCGCACGGTAGCTTGCATGCTATCTTTCACATTATTCTTTCGCATTAATTCCGCATTGTTACTTCACATTCTATTGTTTATTATTTATTCGCAATGATGTATCGCACCTCATGTTTTCCACGCATATTTACATCTGTGTATTGTATGTAATATAGTTTTGTTTTGTGAATGAAAGAACGAGTGTCTTTATTATTATCTTTACATCACATCAAATTACACAACAATGACTATTGCGAGTTTTTACAACCACGTACTACATCTGGAATAGTTTTTACATTGTACCACCAATATTTACAAAACATAATCTTTTATAGCGACTTTCAACAATTAAAACACACAATTTTTTTTTAAATGCTGTATAGAATTTTAACAAAAATTTAAGCAGAAAATAGAAAGTTATGCTCTAGTAAACACAAAATACGCATTTACTGAGAATATATACATACATATATATATATATATATATATATATAAGAAAAAAGTGTGAAAATCGCTCAAATATTTAAACAGATACTTATGTTTTAAAACTTTACATTTTCTCTTACACTTCAGAAAATTATTCAAATTTTGAATAAGAAATCAATCTATTCTGATATATGTAAGAACTTCTTCTGTTCATATTTCAAAACTTTAACCTTGTACTTCATAACTACTAATTTGAAAGGTTTTTTAACACCACTTTTTGTGATTGAAAAAGTTCTCTTTATTTAATCACTGAAAACTTCTTCGAAATTCATAAAAGATTTCTATTGAAAATTTCTTCTAGCGTAAAACCGTGCAAGATAGAAACAATAGTATTCGTATTTCTTTATTAATGTACAATAAGCGACAGAAAAAAAGCCGCACTGCAGAAAAGATGACTTATACCTTTTTTATTTGTAATAACTTTAAAATTAATGGTTGGAACAAATAACACTGTCATGTTTGCATTACACCAAAGGGCTGAAATGATACCTATGAACATTTTAGATTTAATAATTCGCTTTATTACACTCTACGAAGTATTTTATAAAAATCTACATAAAATTTTCTTTTTAAACATAATGCAATAACCATACACTTTGTATTCTATTATGATTTATTATATGAAATAACAAGTTATATTTTAATATATGAAATAAAACTATTTATTTGTTAGATCTAAGCAATTTTTTAATAAAAATATGTATTCTGCATTGGGTTAATTCCATCTTTATATGGAATTACTGCTGTAATGCAGAGTGGCTTAGCATTACACCGTTTTTCGATATAAATCTCAAAAATTTCACTGTGCTAAATATTGTAAATAACTTTTCTAGTTTTTGCAAAGTTGTAGGCTACAAATTTCGAATCCTCCTTTCTCTTCTCGCGCCTTTTTATGACTAAACATTTTCGAGCGAATTGAGATTAGGACTGTTTTCAAGTCTAATAAAGAAGAAATTCTACGATATTCTTTGTGGGATTTAACTTAGAGTGAAAATTATATTATTACTTACAGAATTATAGGTGCTCATGGTAATGTATAGGTAATTTTAACAATTTGATTCAAATTGACGTACCACAGACGCCGTACAGCAAGGTGCATTAACATCATGAAAGGCTGCTCGAAGGAAAGTCTGAAATACCTGCAAAATAGTCGGCCAGGCGCCATTTTTATAATCACCGTGTTTTATTTTGAGTTGATTTATCCCTTGAGCATGAAAATTTGCCCGATTGCTTGAAAAATTGTGCACCTCCGTACCATAATGTACGGAAAAAATGTCACTGTTTTAAGAGTGCGATTTTCATTAAGTCGGTCACATTTTCGTCCTCATTCTAGCTTTTTTCAGCTGCTCGAAATAAAGAAAACATGATTCATCAGAAAAAATCAGTTCAGCCTAATAATTAACTGATAATGTTTTTAAATTTTTGGTCAACTAAAGTATTGTTTTTTCTAATTCTTTTCCTTAATAATGACTTTTTTCGCAGATATTCTGTTCTTTAACCTGCTTTGTTTAATTGTTTCCGCATTGTTTTTGAAGAAAGTAATTTACTATACACCTTTTTTAAATCTTTGTTAAGTTCTGAACATGATACAAATCAATTTTTTAAACATTCGTTTTTTAACTTGCGGTTATCTTGCTTGGATGAGCAGCATGGCCGCATAAAGCCAAATTTCCATTTTAAACGGCCAAAAAATTTTATATTTTCCTAAAAACCATTTTACCAATATTTCGTTAACATTTAATTATTTTGTCATCTCGCGTATAAAAATATTTTTTGATTTTCATTCAAAAATTAATACTTTTTGTAGCATCGTTAAGTGCCTTATTCTTACCATTTTTGAAATAATTTCCAAAATTACAATTTTTCTGACAATTCTATCTTGTTTTTAACACTGGACTCAGTGCTAAAGTGTAAATGGAGGACAACAGAATAAAATCTGTTCGAAAATTTCCTTTTTAAACGATAAAATTGGCAGTTGTAGAAGGTAAAAAGGAAAATATTCAAGTGCGGCTTTTTTTTTTTTTTGTCGCTTAGTGTATATCGTATTACATATACAGAGCTGACAACCAAATCCGGCAAATTGTCAGTACCGCCCCTTTTTCTACACCACTTAATTTTTAGAGTAATTCTCTTCAAATAAATTTACGATGAATGAAGAAAACAAATACTCTAAAAATTAAGTGGTGTAGAAAAAGGGGCGGTACTAACAATTTGCCGGATTAGGTTGGCAGCTCTGCATATATTATTACTGGTGACATTTATGATTTATTCCACTATACTGTTAGTACTCGCAATTTTTACCACCATTTTTCTTGCAGAGAAATTTTCTCCGACATGTAACTACAACAAAGTAAGAAGAAAATCTCTTCTGGCAGACAATTCAATTTCTGATTTCTTGATTTCTTCATCCCGTTATTTATTCTTGTTATTTTGCAGAGGAAGATGCGTGGCATAAACTTCAGATCTTTCAAGTTCCCAAGTATTCGAAATCATAAGAAGAAAAATGATTTTTAAAAATAGTGGTGTGAAAAATGAGCGGGTACTAACAATATATTTTATAAATGTTACCAGGTATTATATATATATATATATTTATATAGGCATTACATTGTAATATTTATTTAATTTACAGGAGAGATTTTTTCCCTGAAAACAAATTAATCGTTATATACATATTTTTTTTCTGTTGGTTTAAATTGAACTAGTTTTGTAACAACATTTTTTTTTCTCGTAATATTTAATAAATTATATATGCCAAATTTCATGAAAATGTAATATGATATAATATCACAGAAAACAATGTCAAATTTTATTCACACATATAAAAGTAAAATAAATCTGATGAACAAATAGTTGAATAAATGTATATACTTACAAGAAGTTATACAATCATATTGGATAAAATTTATTCATAAGTATTTTGAATGATTCATTAAAAAATATATATATACTTATTTTGGCAGCACTATTATTAATGGAATAGAAAATTTACGCAATATTTCACAACGCTTACAACAATTTGTCACAAAAATGTTTATCTCAAAATGTGATTTATAACATAAACAAATGATGTGTAATGCGTAATTATTTTTAACATTTCTAATTAATTACATTTTAATAAGAATAAATAATAAATATTATTTATTTCAAAGTGTAGTTTTTAACATTAAATGAAGATTATTAATAACATTATTATTTATAAAATTGCTAAATAATATAATTGCACATTGTTAAGTAATTCATAATCTTTATAGTTTGCTATCATCATCATTTGCTATTTAATTAAATCTTCTCCTTTCGAAAAAAATGAGATACTAAAATTGAATTCAAAGTTATTAGTTGCAGCATCAAAGAAGTTATTAGTAAATATTAATTCACTTTTAAAACGTAATTATTTTAAAAGAATTTCATAATTCCTTGTTATTGTTTCACAAGCGAAGACTTGAAATTTTTTTTTTTAAACTTATATTTAAAAAGTTCATATATCAAGAAAGAAAAAGGATATATAAAAAAAAAAAAAAAAAAAAAAAAAAAATAGTTATACACTGGATAAAAAAAAAAAAAGAAAAAAAATGTAATTAAAATTTATTCAAGATATCTTCAAAATGTAAAACGCGGTACCCGTTAGAGATAAATGGGTAATTGAATTGGAAAAAAAATCTAAAATGAGGTACGAAGTAATACCAAGTTAACAATATATATATATATATATATATATATATATATATATATTAGCTGATTAATTTTTATTTTTATTAGCCTATATGAAATATGTTCAATTAGAAATTTTTTATTTTGTCCTCTACAAGACCAGTAGGAAAAATTGCACAATTGTATCTTTAAAACTATAAATAAGCTTTCGTACAGAGAAAAAATGACATGCCATTTTTCCATTACACTAAAAAGGCTTTTTATGCGGGTGGAAATTATAAAAGGTATGTATTAGATTCGGACTGGCCGCTGGGTAAGGCGGGTGGTATAGTATAAGAATCATATAAAAATTTATAATTAAGATTTTTAGCTCAAAAATACGGTAATTTGTGAAAAAAAAAAAATTGCAAATGTATATAAATGAAGTTTCAATAGGTAGAGAAAAATAGATCTGCTTATGAGAGTTATGGTCCTGCCTTTCAGAGAAACGGCACGCAGGTGGCACTCGATTTAATTTTATGTGGTCTTGAAACTGATACACATAATTAAGAAATATGCATAAAGATACATATATGCAGAGCAGCCAACATTTTTAACTTTTAAATTAGAATTGACACCAGTATTTTTAAATAGAATATGTTGTATATATTTCCGATCTCTCTTTTTGTCCTTCGTTACTTTTTATTATGCTTACTTTAAAACCTGCTTTTAATTGTTGTATGTTTTTTGCTTCCTTTCATTCTTCTTTTTGAGCTCTGAATTTGTTTTTCTCTGTCAGTCCGTTCCTTCCCTCCCTTATGTTCTATTTTTTTTGTGTGTGTTGTAAGCCATTCTAACTCATTCCATCTTCAAATTCTGGTTCGCTGAGGTGTGAGTCACCAATGGACCCCGGGAACTCAGCACTCATCCAACTCTCGAACTCGATTACCGAAAACAGCTATAAAAAATTTCCGGTGTGAAGTCTCCCTTGAAAAACGGGAGACTTGGCACCTATGACATATGTATTTGAAAATATATTTTAGAAAAAAAAATATCTGGCGTTTGCATGCAAAATCTGATTAAAGTGAATTTTAAACAGACAATTATTCAGAACATACATTATATTCTTAAAATATGAAACTGTGAAATGTACACTGTGGGTGAAATGTGTAAAAATATTTAAGTTCAACAACTATATCTCATTAAAAAATAATAAATAAAAAAGAAATGCATAAATCAGAAAAGAAATGAAGATTTTCAAAACAGTCTTAAAATGTCGTATTAAAAAAAAAGATAAATTCATAGTTGCCAACATTTACGCTTTTTGGCTACCAAAAAATTTTTAATGGAAATTTTCTACATTGTTCTGCGACCGTTTTCACTGATTGCATTAAAATAAAAATTTCTATAAACGTTTTCCAAAACGCAAAAAGCGTAAAAGTTGGCAGCTGTGTAAAGTTAAAGATAAATTACGCGCTTACAAGTATTCAGTAATTTTAATGCACTTATTATGGTACAGTCAGCCAAAAAAAAAAAAAAAACGCCCCCCCCCACCTAATTTCGCCGTAAATTTTCGTAGAAACATGCGCTTGGTAACGATCAGTTTGTAATAACGTCTAGTTTATAATGTTATAGTTAGATTTTACTTAGGGGGTCGTCTACATATTAAAACTGACACCAACTTCATTTTTTTCAATGGTAACCCCCCCTTTTTTATAATTTATTTGAATTCTTTGGATCAAATCATCACGGAAAATGGTATAGTTTATATATTTCGCTGAATTTTTCATAGAGTTATAAGGTGTCAAAGTTTGGGGATGTTAATGTTAAATGAATGTGACAAACATTAAATCATATCTTCCGAAATAATTATGATAGTTAAATTCTGTTTTTTTTTATTCGTTAGAATGAAGTGACCCAAATATATTCCATGCAAACTTTTTCTAAAAAAACATTTTTTGAATTATGAAAATTATTAATAAATTCAATTTGAAAAAATTATGACCTATGTTAATTTTGCACGAACAGAACGGGCATCATCAAAAACATGGGCTTCCAAATTTACAGCTCGTTCCTAACATTATTTTTTGAGTTACAGTGATATTTCATTTTTTACTGCTGTTAGGTGGACGTCACTTGTTATAATTTGTATCCTCTGTGAGTCAATATTTCTATAAATTTTGACGAAAAACTATTTTAATTTACCTTTATGTTATTATAATTCTTTTCTAAGGAACATTTCGATGTTTATTATACAAATTGGCTCATTTTTTTTTTTATAAAATTATCGCAATGCAAGCAAGAGATTGGGAAAGAATTCCAAAAGAAATGTAGCCCCGCCTCTATATTGCGGAAACAGTATTAAAAAAACTAGTTTGCGTACTCGTATATGACTCTATATGTGACGCTGGTATGCATAAATGTCAATGGCATTTACTACATTGAATGCTGAAGACAAAATTTAAATGATTTAATTGGAATTTATAATGTAAAGTTTTAGAAAAATTCTGTAAAGGCGTGGCTTTCGTTGCAAAAAGGAGTTTACTAGATTCTGAAATGTTAAGTCTTTGTTCTTAAATATTACATAACTTTTTCTAGTTTCTCACTGCTAAAATTCTATTTTATCCCTTTTGTCTTTCGTTTTTAACTTGAATATTCTAGGATTCGTGCATCTCAAGGTATATATCATGATTTAGAAAATGCGGTAAGACGAGGATTTTTATTTGAAAGAGCAATATGCAGTGAAAAATACGTTTGTTTTTGCTTTCTTTTAAATTAATATAATTAATTTTTATCAGATTTTTTAAAACATATTTTCTGTTTTTAATCTTGTTGTGACATTTTCGCATTCGTTTACCCTACCGTTTACGCTATTTAAATTTTATCGCATGACGTAACATAATAAAATATAAACTTTTTTATTAAATGTTTTTTTTTTTAATACCGAATAATATAGTGGAATTTTTTTTTTTTTTTTTTAAAGTTTTTTAAATCTATTACTGAAACAAAGCGCAATATTATTTATTTTCGATTAGTCTAATCACGGCGTAAAACTGGCGGCACATTTATCACGGAAAAAGAATTTAAAACTAAGTAATATGTCTTATAACTTTTAAAGATATAGATTTTACGCATTTTAAATTAAGAATTCAAGTACAGTAGACGACTGCAGAACGGGGAATATTCGTTCTAGGCAATAGGAAACCGTTTTTTTTCTATATCCATATTTATTTTCATATGAATATACACAATAATTATACTCTATCTAGTGAAAGTATTTTTTTCATACTATTTTGTTTATATAAATATGAATATAAGGAATATTCTTAAGAAATATCGTAACACACAAATTGTGAAAGAAACGCCCACTGGAGGAGTTACAGATTTCCAAATGACGTGAAACTACATCAGCAGTCGCGAAAATATTAAATACCCTTTCTCAGATTTTAGTTTAAATCTTGTTATCTATATTTTTGTATATTATCTATTGTTGGTTTGTACGCCTAAAATTAAATGTAAAACTTTATAGTAACACTTTCATGCGGGGCTTACTGTATAAAATAAAAATATACCCAACAAGAAGTAGATAACTCTTTTTCTTAAATATTAAACACTTTTTTTTTCTTTTAACCGCTATTAATATTATTATCATTATTACTATTATTCTTTTACCTTGGTACCGAGATTTTGTAATTCAACATTGTATTGTAGGGTTCATATGATTAAAGCTATTTAATTTTCTTCGTATGAAGTGATGTATTTTACTATTCAATGTTTAATAAATAGAAACCAAAAAAATCTTTTAATTCATAAACTAACACAGAAAGTTTTGCAAATTAGAATCGTTTTTTATTTTATAATAAACATTTCTGAACTTTGTTTCCGGTGTGAAATTCAATAAATAATGTATATTGCGTGATAGATCAAAATTTATTTTTTCTAAATGTATAGACGGTCCCCTAACACATTTTCACGTGTAACTCTGTTTAGAATTGATTTAAAGTACATAAATAGATAAGTTTTCCGAACTGCCTTGATCTCAAAAATCGGAATATGAGGTCCAAAATAGTTGTCGTCATTGAAAAAAATGAAGTTTATACCTGTTTTAATATGTAGATGACCCCTTAAGTAAAATCGAACTACATCATTAAAAACTAGACGTTGATGCAGATCGATAGGTACCAGCCGCATGCTTCTACGATAATTTACGGCGAAATTAGGTCGCGGGGTGGCGTTTTTTTTTTTTGGCTGACTGTACATTTCATCCTTTTACAATATGTCGTAAATTTACATTTCTATTTTGATATGAGATCCCTGCGCACAGCATCCAATTTTAAATTAAAAATAACTCACTTATTTTTATTGATATAGGTATGCGGATTTTTGTAAATGAAATTGCATTAAAAGTAAAAATGATCTAGTGGAACAAATCTTTTTCTGGAGGGTTCGTAAAATAATTTGAAAAATGTAACTTTTTTAAAATTATTGGTTTTTCTTTCTTTCTTTCTTTTCTTTTTTTTTTATGTGGCCTGATAGTGTAACCAGGACTTTTAGTAATTCCTAAACACGTTCAGCGCCATGCCATCCATCGTGGCTGACACTGAACTTTCCGTTTAGGCCACGTGAGCCACCGGTGTCTGACAGTGTGAAATATGATATAAAACTAAAAAAAATTACATAGTTTTAAATAATTACTGACAATTTATTTAAAATTTACTTAATTTTTATTTTTTATAGGATTATATCATTAAGGCATTTTAATGGATTTTATCGAAACACGTAAACTTAACACGGTAAACATAACACGATTCTAAGCAGCGGCCGTGGCCTGAATGGGATTTCCTTACGAATTCACGTGGCGCTCAAAATGTTAAATAAATGCAATTTTTTGTTAAACGCGGTGTTTTTGAACTCCAGGTACAAACTTGGAGGTGAAGTAGAAAACACCAATAGTTATTAGAATCCCACATGAAAGCAGGGTCTCAAATGATAAAGAAACAAAAAGAGAAAGCAAGGATACAATACAGAAAGCATTATTAAACGCTTTATTATATAAAAATTGACAACAGAATATAATAGGATGTGTTAGAATTTTCACTCTTCGGCATTCATGAACGAATGTTACCTAAGCAGCATGGCTTGACAAATATTTTCAACATTAGCAAACGTTTCGTGGATCATAGCAGCAACGATGGCACTTTTTGCAACAACATATTTGCCAACCATCGCATTAATAACCGTATAATTGTTAACGCCCCCTGAAAAAACGCCTCTTTTCTCACACCACTACGTTTTTAGAGATTTCTCTCCAAATGTTATTACGATTAAATAAGACTAAAATTACTCTAAAAAATTATTGGTGTAAAAAAATAACTAAAAATTGTACGGTTCATAATGAGATGGTTGGCAAGTATGCAACAAGGTCAACTTGAAACTCTACTGGCGTTTCGTAGACAAAGTCTTTATTGTACCTCATAAATAAAAATCAAAAGGCGATAAATCGGGTGATGGAATCACCACATCGAATCCCTCTAACTTCATATGTTCTGTCCAGATGGTCACTTACAGAAATTCCATAATGAGATGGAGCCCCACTGTGTTAAAATTACATTTGGCGTTGAACTGCTGCGGAAACATTTGTTAGCATGTTTGGAAGGACCTTTTCAAAAAAGATGATATAAATGTGAGCATTCATTCGAGGTGGTAAGATATATGGGTCGACCAAACAGTCAGCCAGTATTCTCGAGCACATTATCAACAAAGCGGTGTTGTGTTTCACCTAGTTCCATCTCGATTGTCTACGGTCCACTTAAACGTGTTGCAATTATTAAACACTACTTAGGGTGACCAAAACAGGGCATATTAAGAGCCAGTTGCTGATTTTTTTTTTTTTTTTTTTTTTTTTTTAAGAAACCACTGTACGAACGCAAAATGTCGTGAATAATTTTCCGCTTGCAGTACCTGGAATCTTTAAAAATAAAAATGGTGTAAACCTTTGCTAGGCAGAACGAGCCACACAACTTATTCGAATGCAATTACTACAGGTGCAACACATTTTCACTGATGCCGTGATTTCAGTACCCAGCATTCATCAGACCCTTTCCAAGTCGAATTTTCGTGTTGGTCGCACCCATCCTGGATCGGAACTGCGAAGGTTCCGTGTTCGCACATGTTTGGATGCACATGAGCTAACATCTGGAGATTTGGGTATTTATCTCGCTGGGTGCAATAAAAGTAAAAACTATTAAAAATGTATTATTGAAAACCTTTCCCAATACAGGCGTATAGTAGCGAGTTCACTTCCATCAGTCAAGCCAAAAACGAAGTGAATATCGGCTACTTCGGTTTGAGTGAAACGGTTCATATTCACCTTGTTCAATCTCTGACTATAAATGAGAAATCCACACGTGATGACCTACAGAGGTTTTTTACAGCGCCACCTGTTCATTTACGACCCTGCTTTCCTATGTAATTCTGCATGCTATTGATGTTTTCCACCTTCCTTCCAAGTTAGTACGTGGAATTACGAATAACCTTGCATAGTAATCTTCATATATTTCAATGGAAGAAAAGCAGTGTAAACGGTTACTAGAATTTGCTATATACAGTATTGTCTCGTACAACACGGTGGCAGAGATGAAAAATAAATAAAACAGTTTAAATTTTTAATACCACTAATTTTTTAGAGAACCAATCTATACGAATCTATTGGTTCATATACTCGATTTAGTTTTTATATAAAGCAGTTGCTTTTAATATAAGACTAGCGCTGTTAAAAAATAAAATTGTAATTTTCATGAGGCAAACTTGCACCCGCGATGTACGAGACTTTAATGTATATATATATTTAAAAAAAAATGTTAAATGTAAGACAGGGACCGCTAAAAGCCCTGTGTGCCTTATTTTTTAGATTACATTGTCCATTTATCTCTAATAGTTCAAGAAATGACTGCGTTTAAATCTTAGTGTAATCGATTTATATGAAATAAGTTTTTCTGGAAACATTCACTGTTATGCTTCATAAAAAATTAAAAATTATTTGATATCAGACTATAAATATCGCACTATAAATCACAATCCATTAAGAAAAATGGGAAGTTCCTTTAAAATATATTACACAACTGCTTTAAAATTGCTTTTCCATTTAATATATACCAAAGCGAATTTTCGTAATACTCATTTATAATACCCGAAAATGGAATAAGTGCATTTCTGTCAGAGTTTAAAAATTAAATTATTCCAACGTTTACTACAAGAAGAAAACGTGATACGCATGCTAATTTGGTATTATACTAATGAAGAGAAATACTGCAGTTTACGCTGACACTGAATACAAAACTTTTACGTGCCATCAATCACTTCAACGGGTGTGACTGTGGGACACATTCTGTATACGATTTGAACCTTAGCATTAATTAGAGAGCTAAATTTAAGTAATTTAAAAGAAAAAGCGGAAAATTCTCGAGTCTCATCAATGTTATGTAAGCTGATTAGATTAGAGTACCTATATAATTAATTAACAAGAATATTAAATTATTTCATAATTACAAAGGTTTCATTAATGTGTGACAATATTTTACCTAAAATTAATGTTTTTAATAGAGTTATTGTGAATTTTCTAAAAAAGCAAGATAAAACGTCTAATGGTTTGTCAACGAAAAATAAGGATAAATGTTTTTTCATTTTTTAAAAATAAATCGTACTTTATTTCTATTACTTATGCTATGCTGATGCCATTTTTTCAATATATTTAAAACTTTCGCGACCGCAAGATTTTGACTTTTTGACAGTAAGGTACGCCTGTGGGCGCTATTCTCCCAAGTTAGAATATTCCAGAACAAAATTTTCTGTATTCACATTTATATTACAAATGGATATACATTATAATTATATTCTTTCTAACCAAAGTATTTGTATCCATAGTATATTTCATTGTAAAAATGTGAATATTGGTTATATACTGAAGAAATAAACAACATACAAATTGCGAAAGAAACGCTCATTGGTGGAGTTACATATTTTCAAATGACGTGAATCTACGTCAGAGGTCGCGAAAGTATTAAGGTATAACACTTTTAGAAAATCCATAAAACAATTCTATTTAAAAATGTTCGTATGAGTTATCTTTAGTTATTTAATATATATATATATATATATATATATAATAAATTCAAGATGTTTTCCACGCATTTTTTTTCTTTATAATAAATGAAAATTTAATAATAAATTCATATCTTGAAAAATTGCATTTGTTTCAGTTATCTGCAAAAATAAAGTATGTATGCAATTATTTTTATTAATAAAGCATTTGACAATAGTTTTATTTAACGTAAATAATATCATAATGTTTATAATATCATAAGAATGTCAGGGATGGAACACGGGCGCAGAATTCATACCGGAATCTGTTTAAGAAATTTTTCTACCTATAATATCGTTGATTTAAGAAGTAGAAAATTTTCTTACATTGATAGTGGTATGAATTCTGCGCCCGTGTTCCATCCCTGGAATGTTAAAGAAATTGTGTTAAAATGAGCTTTTGTTTTTGAATAAGAAATTTTTGCACGCCAAAAACCTTTTCTTGTGGTGTGAATCTGAGATATTTCCGTCATTAACACCAGAGAGAGAAATATATAATTAAAAAAAAAAAAAAAAAAAAAAAAAAAAAAAAAAAAAAATGAATTGCGTTTTAAACATTTGTACATAATATTTATGAAATTATATTTTGCCTTATTTTCTATTTTACATTCTAAGTCTTATTTATTATTAACGAAATGTTAGTAACATGTCCTTGTAAAAACACAAGCACACTTTTATGTCTATACGATGAATTTCCGCGTGCATTGCAATAACAGTCACAAAAATAAAAGCGTACAATTGACTTAAAATTCAGTGAAAGTATTTTTGAGTTACATAGAATTAGCTGCAGTGTTTGTTATACGTAATGTTCGCTACTCGTGTATAGAGATACGCAAACTGACACGGAAACAATTCAATCTACGGATGGTATTTTATTTATGCGAATATTAAGATTGCTGTTACATGCAATTTAACATAGTGAAATAACTGTACATTTTAAAATGCTTAAAAACATATTTTCTGTAGAAATTGGTGTTCATCGAATGAATAATCAGTTTAAAGGAATAACCTTGCAAAGGTTATTAGGCCCTGTTTACACAGATTTCTCTGAACAGAATTCCGATACATTATGTATTATGCATATTATATTATACATATATTATTGTATACATGTGTATAGCATATTATACCCGTGTTGGGTAAAGAAAGCTAATAATGAACGGATTGCAGACGGAACGGTAGTCCCCTCATATATCATACGTTTTTATTTAACTAGTTAATCATTATATGTATGTATATATATATATATATATATATATATATATATATATATATATATATATATATATATATACATATATATATATATATATACATATATATATACATATATATATATACATATATATTTAAAATTAGCCCTCTGACTACCTTTGAAAAGGAAGAATTGTAATTGTTTCACATACCGGCCAATACATAAATTGATATTTCGTAAAACAATTAATAACAGTCTTTATTTAATTTTATTTAATCTTTTTACACCAGTATTTTTTAGAGCATTTTTATTCAGATTCAATTATAATACTTATGGCCTGATTAATATAAAAATAAATTATATAGTGTTGAAAATATGTTGGGTACTACCAGTGTTGTCAGATCTGGCCAGTAACAAGCGTCTAGGGCGAGATCGGAAGCAGCTATCTGAGCATGCGTACGGACTACAGATTCCTTCTCATTATTCAATTTCATTTCAACTAAATATGGGTTTTATTGCGCCATCTATTGCTATTAATGTAGAGCACGCTTTCATAAATTGAAAATTCCTTTTTCCTTTCTTTCTTTTTTTTTCTTTTAAATGTCAGAGTTTATTTTTATTTATTCATTTTTTTTTCAGGCTTATAAAAGATACATTTTTAAAATCATATAAATGTATAAGGAAATATTATTTATTTTAAAATAAATTTTATTAGTGTTTTGTATTTTTCTTTTAAAAGTGACAATAAAAATTTTTTCTTTACTTTTATAAAAATAATTAATAGCATAAACAAATGACAAAAAAATTGTAATATATTTAAAGCAACAATGGCTGGGTGATGCTACAAACTTTGAAAATAAAATTGAAATTCATAATGTATGTCAATAAATAAATAAATAACACATTTATTTATTTTGATTGAAACCCATAATAATTTACTTAAAACAGTATTATTAGCATTATAACACTTTTTCTATAATATATATATATATATATATATATATATATATATATATATATATATATATATATACCTGTAAAAGTATATGGTAAAAAAAGAAAAACAATTTATCTATTATTTAAATAAATTATTTGTTCACTAAATTTCTAACAATAATATATACTATTTAAATGTGTAACTGTATGAAATTTTTAGTATATTTTTTTCCTTGTTAAATATAAAATGTAGAGGAAAAAATATTTTACAGAGATTATAATAATTAGAATGTATCAAATTTTTACCTAAAATTAATTCATATTTTCAGTTTTATTATTGTTATTACTTTATTTATTGGGGAGGAGGCATAAGTATTCAAATAAAAGCTACACCCTTTTCTCAAAAAGGTAAATAAAAAAATAAAATAACAACTTGTATAGGCTTATTCCTTAGATTTAATATTCACATGAAATTAATCTGCATCCTTTAAATTAGATATAATTAGCATTTTCCATTTTCTTTCCCCCCCCCCGTTTTTTCATCCCCCAACAGTGACCGAAAGTTACTGTTTTCCGAGTTGGTAGACTGTAAGTGCCGGGTTCGAATCCAGGTTGCGATTGTCGGCCTAGTTTTTCGGAGTTTTTCGTGGTTTTCTCCTAAAGGCACGTAAGTACAGGCTAGGTTCCGTTAGAAAGACCCTCAAGGATGGCATCCCACCCAGACCTAGTACCCACCCAAAGTGTAATCAATCAGCCTTAATCTCAAAAACTTTTTCTTTTTGTAATTTCAATGAAAATTTTACTTTTTTTTTTAAACTTTAAAAATTATCTGTCTTAATATCATCAACAATTTTTTGTTCTCATTTGTGGAGTATTTTTATAGGTATAATCAATATTATCTTATCATATGTCCTTACAGATATATTTAAATTTAAATTTAACGGTTTTAAGACATGTTACTTCTTTACTTTTCTTCTTATGTATTTATTTATTTCAATGTATTCAAGGCAAATTTGAGGAACTTTGTAAAATTTAAAATTGTTATAAAATTTTCTGCTCCAAATCTCCTCTTTCACTATATATATATACACATACATATTGAAACACACACACACACACACAAATACGTGTGTGATATTTATCATTTCATTCTCTGCAATGTTTGAAATGCTTTTCATAATATATATAAGGCACATAAATATTTTAATATTTTATATTTACTAATTAAATATTTTATATTTTTACTGTATATATATTATTACTTAAAAATGCAAAATAGTGTATTACTTAAATTAATAATATACTATTTCATATTTTTTAATTGTTTATGTTTACGGTTTATATATTTTTTAGTATTTAATATGGTTTATATATTTATTTTTATTGAATATACAGCAAAAAATTCTATTGTATCTATAATATATATTTTTATTTTTTTGCTTATTTATAAGTAATAGTGTATTACTTAATGTATTTACTAATTTAATATTTTATGACTGTGTATGTTGTGTACATGCATTCTACATAGACATACATGTGTATGCAAAGTTAAAGCTTATAGATTTAAAACATTTCTTGAAAATTAGCATGCATTTTGATTGTTTTTCAGTTTTTGTAAATTTGCAAAGTTTATAAAATTAATTTTATAAAATTAATAAATCAATACACGTTTAAAACAAGTCTCATAAATAATCAATTAACAACATATTTAATGGAATAAACAAGAATTTAAAATAATTAAATAAAAAGCGTTTGAGTCATAATATGTATGGAAAAGTAATAATAATAATAAAATTTAATTTTTTATGCATTCTGATCGATATTCATTCCATCTTCTGCCATTCCCTCACCCTTCTTTCTTTTCTTTCTCTCTTTCTTTTCTTTTCTTTTTTTTTTTTTTTTTTTTTTTTTAATTTAAGATAGTTTTTAAGTTTATTTAATAAGAGGATATGTAAATTTTCAACCATTTTACATTCTGTTATCTAATCAAGAGATGGCGACACCAGCTGAGTTAAAATATTAGATCCGTCATCAGTGAAAACGATCATTTTCGGTCTGCTGGATTGTTGCACTCTCTCCATAAGACGCTTGTTAGTTCCCAACTTTTAATATTCATTCACCAGCGTTTTTAGCCCTGCCTCTTTTTCATACTGGAAATTTTGAAAAATGATTTTATTCTTATTTAATCGTTGTCACATATTAAAGAGAAATAATCTACAAAATTTCTGGTGCGAAAAGAAGGCGGGGCTAAAAATGCTCGTGAATAAATTATAAAAGTTGGGAACTCTGGATCTGGCGGATTTTATATTCAATAGTCACCAATAATTTTTAATTGTAATATTTGCCTAATCACTTACTAGACTGATAGCCTTTTATGTTTATCAAATATCACATCTCAAAATTATTGGTGAATACTGAATTAAAAATCAGCCAGATCTAGCAACACTGGGTACTGACAATTTTACGGAATATTGATAAAAGCGTCAGCAGGTACGTTTTCACGCTACAGTTCTTTCAATGTACTAAAATAACATTTATTTTAACTTGAGATTAAAAAGTTACTGTGAATATGATTATAAGTCTTATTATTAAGACATTAATTTCTAAGACTTTGAAACATAG
The DNA here is from genome assembly GCA_963930645.1 of Salticus scenicus. Lineage (NCBI taxonomy): Eukaryota > Metazoa > Arthropoda > Arachnida > Araneae > Salticidae > Salticus > Salticus scenicus. The sequence goes on from OZ005649.1 coordinate 45,475,804, forward strand.
AGAACAGGCTAAGAATTCCTAATTATATAATTTCGAATCATAAGTGCATTGTGGAAAAAAAAAAAGAACAGCTCATTGACAGGATATGTCCGTCAGCGGCGTTTAGAAGGTTAGCTGCTCAGTTATTAGCAATACATGTAGCACGTTAAGGCTCCAGAACTCTAGATTTACTATTTAACATTTTCTTTAAGTGGTAATTTATAAATTATTTTTTCCGGCATAGAATGGAGCTTTGCTGAGCGACCCTTTATAATAAATCTACAGAGACTGATTTAAAAAAGGTGGGGGGGAAATGGTGGAGTGGTGATTTATTTTTTCTACTCATAACCATCTCTGCTTTTGTTTACTTCGTAGTAATTGTATTTATATGCCTCTCATTTTAAATATTTATATGTTGATTTATTTATTTCAATATTAATGCTATTTAAAAAAGTATTTTAATGTATTTTAATGTTCTACACATTAAAGCAATTGTAAATTTTTATTTGTACTTGTATCGTATGCAAACTAATGTAATGTGTAGGCATTATGAAATTGATATTTTTTAAGTTTAGGTATTATTATATTCATTATGAACGTCTCAGATAAAAAAAAATATTATTGAATTATGTAATTTGTTTCATTTTAATCAGATTAAATCCGATTTTTGGTAAGTCTTAATTGTACCACATAAGTTTTATTATGAAATATCTTTCAGAAATTTACTATTTATTTTTTACATGTATTGTGAATGTTTATGCTTTCCAAAAGTCTAACAAGAGCCTTATTACATAATGGACTCTCCCGTTTCCTATTCGAATATATATACTTAACTTTTCTCGTAATGCATTTTAGAAAAATAATGATCTTTTTTTAAAACTAATTTCAATTTTTAATAGACAATAGTTGTTCAATAGTTGTAATAACACTGAACTTCTGCTTTAGAATATAAGATTGTTTTTAAAGAATGTGTATGACATAATGTAGAAGTGCAATATAAAACAAAATTATATGTATTACAAGTCGACCAAAATAAACTATTTTACATATTTCCTACTAAAAATAGCAAAGATTCCGACATTCAGTTAACCGAACTAGACATAACTTAAACAATAAAAATTATAAAAATATATTAAATTTTACAACATTTTTCAATTAAATAAAAGCTTCTATTTTTCGCTTTCTTGAGAAAACACTTTTAAGCTAAAATATCATACATTTTTAAAAGAAAACAATTATTATAAATAGAAATATTTTCATAATGCACTTATGCCGAAAAACATTCATGCTTATCTTCTTATTTTAAATGGAGAGGGAATTTCAATCGAATTTTTCAAGTCTTTATAAGAGAAAAGTGATCTATTTTTAGAATGCGTGGGTTGATAGGACATAACAGATAATGTGAAATACTTATATATAAATATTATTATTATTAAAAAAAAAAAAATACTCTGTTAAGAATATTTTTAAACTTAACCTTTGAGATTTTAGACTTACATAAATAAATGCTTATAACTTAATACTATAAACAAACCTTGACCAGTATATTATATATTAATAGTTTATATGCAAAAGCTTATATGTTTGCTACATATCATTACAAAAATGACGTACATAAATGACAACTTGTACGTTTTTTTTTAACAGCAGTACTTATTTGCAGAAATATTTATCATGTTTAATCGCGAAAAACAGCTAAAAAACTTATTAAAAATTTCTTGTAGAAAAAAAAAAGTTCACTTTAGCAGGTATGAACATATGAATAATTATAAGGTAAGCTAATAATGGCATCACATTTTTACACAGATTTATTTTTCAGCCACGTTTCTTCCGATTATGGTAACGTTTGCGCAAGTGCTGAATCAACGAGACCAGAGCTAAAATAGCACAGCTGCTAACTTGCACGTTTTTTTTTTTTTTTTTTTTTTTTTTTGCTACCGGAAATTTTTAAAGGAAATTTTCAATAAGGTTTTTTGCAGTGTTATATGATTAAACATGATAATTTGTTTGCAAAGAAATACCGGTGGCAGAAATCCTTACAAGTTGGCACTTATAAAATAATCTGAGTTGCCAACTGTTATAATTTATTCCGGAGCGTTTTTAACCCCGCCTTCTTTTCACACCTGATTTTGTGCAGAATGTTTCTCTGTAATATGTTACAGCGATTAAATAAGTAGAAAATCATTCCTAAAATTTACTGGTAGGAAAAAAAGGCGGGGTCAACAATGCTCCGAAATAAATTATAAAAGTTGGCAACTCTGATGCTAACCCAGAGCTGCCAACCAAATCCGGCAAATTGTTAGTACCGCCCTTTTTTATACACCACTTAATTTTTAGAGTATTTGTTTTCTTTATTCATCGTAAATATATTTTAAGAGAATTACTCTAAAATTTAAGTGCTGTAGGAAAAGGGGCGATACTAAAAATTTGCCGGATTTGGTTGGCAGCTCTGCTAACCGTTGTTATTGAGAAAAAATACTGAACGACTGGATATTTATTAAATCCCAAAGTGTCAGTCAATTTAGCTACCCTCCAAGCCTTTGGAATCTCTTCAATGCTAGAAATGTGGTTACAATATAAGCATAGGAGATAATCCATAGGCTTATTTAGATACTGAAACATTTTAATACAGTTTTTGTATGTGTTTCTATTTTTCACTGAATAAATATAATTAAAATTTCTATCAAGACTTTCTCGTAGTCAAAAAGCGCAAAAGTCATCAACTATGGGTTTAATAAATGAAAATTACAATTAATTTCAATAAATTATTGTAAAGAATACGGTAACATAAGCTGTTACGTATTTTAAATGAAAAGGTAAATTAAAGTATTAAACATCAATTATAAATAACAAATTTGACTTTTAATGTTTCATAATGGAAATTTTAAATGTAAAGATATATCAAAGAATTAAATTTGTCTTTGTTTTGAAGGTCTTTGCGACATTTTATTGTATTAACTGTAAAATATTATTTTGGCCAGCATATCTTTCGATAAATTTCAAACATGATTTTCCTAACCGTAGGTATTTATGCTCATACTTTTGTATTCTTTTGGCAAAAATTTCATGTTTTAATTAGTAACACTGCACGTATTATTAAAATTATTCATAACAGGTTAAAGTTTAATGAATACTGGATATGCTGTTGTTATCTTATTTCTTTTTAAAGCTATTTTCACACTTAATTTAATTCAAATGAATAAATTTTTAATATTCATTCATTGTTTCATTTTATTTTGCCATTTTGCTCTCTTATTAAATAAAATTCTTTAATTAAAAATAAATTTCTTCACTCTGTCCTTATCTAATAAGCACAAAACTCTGACGTTGAAACACCACTGAATTTCTATAGAGATAATATCATATATGCCAATACTTCAACGCTTATCGCTTGTATGTTCCTTCTGAGGGGACATTAAAAAATCGAGCCACTTCTTAAAGTGTTCCTATTGCAAATGAAATATTATTTTTCTAAAACGTGTTACTATAGGCTACCTTTCGGCTACCGGAAAATTTTAACAGAAAGATTTTATTTAATGATGAAGTAAAATGATGATGTAATAAAACAAATTATTACAATTTTCCGGTAGCCAAAAGGTAGTAAGTTGGAAACTATACGTGTGACGCTTTAAAGGAACCCCTAATGGCGTGTCTTACGGAAAATATGCCGAGCGCAAAGGGTTAATTTATTCCTTAGTATTTTTAGCCTCACCTTTATTTCGTACCACTTATTTTTTAAAAGTAAATTTGTCTTATTTTATCGAAGTTATATATTTTGGAAAAAACAGTTCTATAAATAAAGTGGTGCGAAATGAAGGCGTGGCTAAAAGTACTCCGGAATAAATTAAAATATTGTCAGCTATGCAACATTAATAGTACGAGCGAAATATATACATATTTTTTCTTAACCGATTGGTGCCGGAAAATGTTTCATTATTTAAGATAATGGTCTTCCGTAAAAAGTTGTGACGACATTTTATGATCATCCGCTAAAAACATGATTTTGGATTCAGAGGACCTCAAAACGTGCAAATGTAACAAAATTCAATTTCTTAAATTTGACCCCAAAACAATACTTTCTCTACCATATATATCGGTAAGAGAAAATAATAACATACATTCGTTTCATTTGGTTTAGTGAGGCTATACATGTTAAAAATCTACTTACCTGCAATTTCCCCCATAGAGTTTGAATTTTCTTGAGTGTCTCTGTACACGAACCATTTGCATTATCTCAACGAAAAGTTTATTGTAGCATCGCTATATGATACACATTTAGAGTACCAAAGTTTGGACTTTCTGCTATTATTTGTTCTTGTGATATGCTGATAACAGACACACAGACCAACCGCTAAAAGCATGATTTTTTTTTTTATTCATGAGACCTCAAAACGTGTAAATATAACAAAAATTTGATTTCGAAAATTTGACCTAAAGACTCTTTCTCTGCCATTTACACGGGTAAGAGAAAGTAAAAAAAAAAAAAAAAAATCTAAAAATAGATAAGTTGCAGAGGACAAAATGTACAGAAAATATATTACATACAAAATATGAAATTGCTTACGTTTGAATGAGAATTTGTAATATATTCTTAGTTGAAGCAATTCAAATGTGTATTTTCAAATTCATTCATAATACAAGCAGGTATTTTATTTTATTTTATTTATTTATTTTTTTTTTTTTTTGCTATAAAGAAAGCATAAATACGATTTCTCCAAATTCTTTAAATCAGAAATATTGAGCTTATTTTTTCTGTTGAAAATAAAAATCACATAACATTATTGAAATTTTTATACATGCTTCATTATATGGAATAACAGAAAAACAGAGGAAAAATTCTGAGCAATATGCAAAATATATAAGAAATGAAAAAAAAAAAAAAAAAAAAAAAAAAAATACAATGTGAAATTTGCTTTCATTTTCACTTATTGAAATTGTAACAAAACAAAAAACAATCCGAACTCTAAAAAATAGCAAATTTAATTAATAGGATATTTAGTTTAAATTAATAATAATAATAAAATTGCCTTTAATACAATTTCATTTTTGGTATAATGTTTTTCAAATATGCGTAAAAACTTTATAAGAAAGCATTATAGCATTGATGCCAACATTTTAATTTATTCCGAAGTATCTTCAGCCCCGCCTTTATTTCGCACTATTTTATTTATAGAAAAATTTTCTCCAATATATAACTTCGATAAAATAAGAAAAAATTACTTTTAAAAAACAAATGTTATGTAATAAGGGCGGGGCTAAAAATGTTCCGGAATAAATTAAAATGTTGGCATTTCTGATTTAACAGGGAGCAGTCCCCGCTGTATAACATGTAAACCAAAACTTATATTAAGCAACAAGAGCTTTTAAATTTAAATAACCTTGCTGAACTATATTTGAAAGCTAAATTATTATTAGCTACTTTTAACAAAAAATCGATAATATATATTAAATGACAAAAAAAAAAAAAAAAAAAAAAAAAAAAAACTGTATATTTTAAATAAAAAACTATTCTATCTTTCTATTTTTCGAAGTATTTTTCGTGTCAAACAAATTTTAAAGTTTACTTTTAAAATTAGTTTTAAATGACGGATTAATGTACTTTCAAATACTTTATACTGAGTATATGTAAATAAATCTCATGAATTTTCTGGCCTGAGCTATGAAATCCTTTTCACATTATCACTTATACTCTCTCCTGATATATTAAACTTTTATTATCGTGAAAATGAAAGTATAATGAAGCATCTTTATTCATAACTTAATATTTATATTTAAAACGGATTTTAAAATATTATATTTTCTTGGATGCTCAAGTATTTTTAATATGAGGAAGAATACTACTCGCATAATAAATAATAACAGGGGATATTTTGCTTAGATGAATAAATAATATAAAAGTGCTGGGTAGGAAGAATCCGTCAATTTAAACCTGTGTCTATCGACGGTACTTTGAAGAACCATCACATTAAAAATCATATAAAATCGAATTTATGGAACTTTTTTTTTTTTTTTCCAGATAAAATGAAAATAAATAAATAAATAAAATTCCTAAACCTTATTTAGTGATTTCTTTTTATCAGATATTGACTGGATTAGCTTATACAGTACAGCGTGTTTAACAGAAACCAAAACAGGCCACATTACGCTGACCGAAAATCAAATTTTTCCTCTTTGGAAGACCCATTCCATGAAAAGTCGCACTCGTCATAAAATTTGAAACTTTAATTTGAACAAAATAAAATGTAGAATTGTTTTGCTATTGATTTAGAAGATAACGTAGAAAATTAACGTATTATAGCAAACCAATTTTCATAAAATTAAATTGCAGATTTCTTTTTTACGATTGCTTTAGAAGATAATGCAGAAAGTTAAGTATTGTAACAAAGCAATTTCTAGACAATTAAGTTGTAGGATTTTTTTCTATTGCTTTAGAAGCTAATGTAGGAAGTTAAGGTATTATACCAAAGCAATAGCAAAACGATTTTAAAGTTTAGAAAATTATTACTTTTTTTTTTTTTTTTTTTTTTTTATGACGGGTATGACATTTTACAGGGGGTGGGGTGGGGGGCGGGGGTCCAAAAATTAATTCGGCGAATCTATTAAAAACTTTTGTGAAATAAATTTGAAAGCACGTGAGTGTATTTTATATTGAATAAATATATATATATATATATTTTTTTTTAATGTAGTGTATGAATTTTATTAAAATGGGTAAAAGATAGATTTTTAATCATTTAAATTCTTTCCTTTCTCTTCCCTCACGCATAAAAATTATTTATCTTTTTCAATTTTGCATTTAATTTAGCACATACTCCTAAATGATTTGTATAGCATAATATTTGATTTATATTTTTTCTATTTCATACGCTTTGATAGGCGTTTTTTGTATTTAATATGCATATTTCGAATTTCTTTAATGTTATTGCTACTTTCATAATAATAAGTAAACGAATCAATAAAGGTAAAAATAAAACCTCTCTTGTTCTTCTTCTTTGTTTTTTCATCTGATGAAGACAGTACTACCTGAAACAATTGTTTTGATTTTCTTTTTCTATTTTTGCCATTTGCTTACTTCTACCTTAAACAATTGTTTCGAATTTTTTCTACTTTTGCCATTTGCTTACAAATTGTTTTCCACTATTATTTTTCAATGCTAGTTTTTAGGGTATTTGACATTTTCTAATATGCAGTGAGGTTTTAAAGATCCGATATGAACTGCCTCCTACAGATAAAACTGTTGGGCTGTTCTGCACGAAATTGTTATCTGCATATTCCAGGAAATGTGCTAAAATAAATAAATAAATAAATAAAAATAAATAAATAATAATAATATCTACTAGGTGGCGTTTTGAATGAAAAAGTGAGCATTACAACCAGGTAAATGGTTTATAACGAATACATAAACAATTTTAATTATGCTTGATTAGTGTCTGATACTTTGTGAATCATTCTTTTTGTTAAATTTTTAATTTTACCTTGAGAAGCGCTATCTGGTGGACATTATTTTGAGGTAATATTTTTTAATAATTTGAGTGCATTTATTGAAACGTATAAGTAACCATTTTGGTAGCAATCTGCCCAACTATGTAGCTATAAATTGTAAAAAAAAAAAATTAGGCTATTATTTTTCAAAAGATCGTGATAGCTAAAATGGGTGTATTCACACACATTCCGTTATTAACCCCTTAACGCGCGGTGTCCTTGCCACGAGGTCGCAAAATTTAAGATCCAGCTGCAAAAATTCATCCCGGAAATATTTTAGCAAAAATTTACGTTTATAACATATCAGAAAAGGCCGGTTTTTTAAACCTTAAAATTTAAAATTTCTTTTAGTTTAATTTAGTTCATGAATTCCGGTGGCAGTATAATTTAAATGTTTCAAATTGTCTTGCGCCGCAAAGGGTTAAGCAGAGCAATTTACAGCAAAAACAACAGTAAAAGAGTTTCCTGTTACACATTTTTCTGCTATAAATTATTGTATTTAACAGCAGAATGTACACCATCACCCACTTTTGCTAACGCATTTTGCTGTAAATAGTAACGTGAATTTTTACAATGTAGCAAGCAGCCTTTTATAAAGGAAATTTATTCATTGATATTTTTTATTATTAACACTATAAATTGCAAAAAACTGCTGCCGTTGTTTCGAGAGAGGAGTACACCCTTTAGCAGGCAAAGAAAGTAGCCACGAGTGTAGCATTAAATGTTTTGTAAACTTATGTTATTAAAGTATTGTTCATTTAATATTGACAGTAGCTTTTGATCTGAAGTATTGTAATTTTATGTACTATCTGAAGGGAAAAAATAATAAAATTAACAATAGTAATGTAAATAATTACGTTACCTTTGTAGAATGTTAATGTTTAAATGTCTTCCCCATAAATGTTGTTAAAATATTCTTTATTATAATAATCGCTATAAAAAATATAGAGAAATAATTTGAAGAATGTATCTACCTTTAACCAGAGTTACCAACTTTTATGATTTATTTCGAAGCATGTTTAGTCTCGTCTTCTTTCCCCACCAGAATTTTTGAAGAATATTTCACTGCAATATGTGACAACATTAAATAAGAAGAAAATCATCCTTAAAAATTACTGGTATGAAAAAAAGGTGGGGCTAAGAATGCTCCGGAATAAATTAAAGTTGGCATTTGGCAACTCTCCTTTAATAATCCGCAGTTACCACTTCCCAAATGTACAAATTTATCGTGGAATTAAAAAAAAAAAATTACTTTGACAACTCAGTTTAATTGCTAAATAAAGTATTTTATTTCTTATCTTTTAACCGTGCTCATAAATTCTGGTGGCTGTTGATATTAAATGAGCGTAAATATTTTGCCGTTTAAAGGGTCAACTTCCATTAAAAGTATGTGTATTATAATAATGGGTTTATAAGTTCAATAAAATAAATAAATAAGTAAAAATAAGATTAACAAAAATGATGACTGTAATTTTCAGTGTTGTTCTAAATAATAATTTAGTTAATTTCAAAATCTTAATTAAACATTATATTAAAAATATACGCTTTAAATAGTACTTATAGCATACTTGCAAAATCTAACAGTGGAATTTACGTGTAGAACATAGATGCCAACATTTTAATTTATTCCGGAAACTTTTTTTTAGCCCCGTCTTTAAAGAATATCTTTCTCCAATAAATATTTGCGATAAAATAAGAAAATTTTTTTCTCTTTGAAAAATAAATAAATAAATAAATAAAAAGTAGTACGTAATAAAGACTGGGCTAAAAATGCTCCGGAATAAATTAAAATGTTGGCAACTCTGGTAAATGACTTAGAATTGTAAGAGAATAAATCATAGGCTATAAAATAGTAACAACGCCTTCAAAATAATAAAACATTTATTTTTCAATATCACAATAAGTAGTTTTTAAATAGAATATTATCAAACAGTCAACATTTATACAGAATTTCTTTCATGGATTAGTATTCTATGGGGGGCAATATCACACATGGGGGTGGATCAGGTGTACAATCATAGATATAAATACAACATCTATATATATTTTGTTACAAATTATAATTGTCATCATAAAGCACTTTAGTAGTTATTAATCCATTTTACTTGATGTAATAAATTTTAAAAAGATAATTTGGAACGAATGTATAATTTTACCTAATTTTATAAATTTTATCTACCGATAAATATATATTACATATACAAAATATTAAATATATTATATTGAAGAAGAAATATACTCTGACATATATTAAAGTACATTTGCACAAAAGCACCAAAAATCACAATGGACTTGCACATTAGAAAATTCTAAGAAAACACCACACTTTATATCCATATATAAATTCACAACGTTTGTTCAACGTTATTCTTACTCTATAATTAATATGAAATAACTTTAGAACATATTTTAACAAAATGGTATTGGATAATAAATATACGAGAAACTATATATATAGATAAAAAAAAAAATCTAAATTAATTAAGTTAAATTAAACTAAACAATTATAGAACAAATTTAAAATCTAATTTAAATATATATATATATATATATTCGTTTTACGAAATCATAAGGTTTTGCAATAAATATTATTAATTATTAAAAAAAAAAAAAATAAATAAAAAAAAAAAGTTAAACTTTATTATTAGATCGTCATTGAAGAATTTTAAATAATCTTATTTCTTTATGTTTTTATTCGATGAAATTTCTTCAAAGTTTTTTACTGTTCAAATGTAATAAATTACACCAATTTAAGAGATATAAATAGTTAGTCATTGAAAAAAAAGGAGCACAATTTTAATAATTTTGGAATGCATATCAATCCTTATCATTGTAACAAGGTTACTGGACAGAAAGCTCCCACCTTTTTATTGTTCCTATACAACTTAACATTATTTAACAAAAAGATTATCTGTATTTGTGATTAAATAATTTAAATTTTATCATCAGTAATCCATGCGTTAAATACCAGCGGCATATTTATACGGCATGTTTACTGCGATTATAAAGTATCAAACGCAAAATCCTTTTTTAGAGTGAAGTATTGTATTCAGAAGAGAAACGCCTAAAGGCGTGGCTCGCCCTTAGAATTGGCTGAAAATAATTTCAATAATTTAAAATTTTTAATCATTTCAACAATTCTTGGAGTGTGTTTCATAGTAAACTGCAGATCAGTATTCTCACAAAAGGAAATTTAGATACCAGAATTTTTATATAGTTTTATTTTATTATTATTTTATTTTATTTTATTAAATAGATATAAACGGATATATCCGATTAGTCAAGTCTAAAATTACTATGTAAAAATAATGGTATTCAAATGTCCCTTTTTGGGAAATCTAGTTGCAGATTGAAAAGTGTTGCCTTATTTTATTTATTTATTTTATTTTTTAAATTATTGATATTTTAAGAAGAGATGTATTGCTTTTATCTGATATGAAATTACAAATAATTAATAACAATAATAGTATTAACTAAAAAAAATATTTATTACATTTTGGAAATGTGCTTTATTATTAAGTACTTTTAATTCTAGACGTTCATGTGCTTATTGCTTTGTAAATGAAAAAAATAAAATAAATAAAAAACCAGAGTGAAAGAAAAATACTAATTTATTAGATATATACTTTTATATAGTACATCTGCTTTTAATTATTATCTGAATAAATTAAAAAAAGGTTTTTTGTAAGATGATCTCATAAAAATACATTAAAGAAAAAAACTCTAAGGCAATTTTTACTAATTGGTCAGAATCCTTTTGCAATTATAACAGATTATTAGAGACATTTAATTTCTTTACAATTAGAGTCATAATAAAAACCTATGTCAGTTGCAAATCTCGTGCCTGTCATTTTATTTTGAACATTCATTACTTTATAAACATTTAACTCCTCCATATTTAGAATAAAATTATTATTAATAATATATAAATTGTTTTTCAAAATCTTTCTTGAGAAATTGTAATGACACTCGGTTACGAGTATGTATATATATTCTGAATTTGGTAACATAGATGTCAATGAACACTTTCTTTTTTACGGAATTCTAACTATATGTTTGCCCCATTAATCAAATAAAATTTAACATATAATTATTCTGGTGGAAGAATCGCAGAAAAAAAGGCGGGTCTGTAACCACCCTGTTATAGGAATTGTTTATGCACTTTCTAGAAGTTATATATAATTAATTAAAATAGGTCAAAGAAAAAAAAAAAACCCATAGAATTTGGTATCTATGTGGTAATATTGAAACGATTTATCATTCTCATTTGAATACTAAAATTGTACTCACTTAGTATGTTGGGACAGGATTAATTAGTATTTTTTTTAAATTTAAAATGGAATTCAAAAGCTAGAAAATATTATAAAGCAAATTTAGATCATATTTTGGTACTAAAATATTCCATAATTCTGAATCACAATAAAAATTAAAATATCTGATTCCTATTTTATTAAGAAAATAATTAATTAAAATATATTAATAGATTAAACTTTTTTTTTTTTTAATGTTTAACAATAAAATTTCGACTTAAAAAGGGAATAAAAGAGTTCCGCTTTTTTTGCCACCAGCATTTTGCTACAAAAATTTCTAACGAAAAAGTCACAAAAATAAATGTAAATATATGATAAAAAATTCTGTATAAACTTTTTCATTCCTGGACTTACCTGACTGCACAGTGAAACATAAATGACTCAAACATATTTTATTTGCTGTTGCATACTGATATACTTTTAATTGGCTTGTGATGCTTATATCCAATGTAATATTATATCCCATACTTGCCAATATACTAATTAATATTCCGTAGTATTGTTAGCCCCGCCTTCTTTTTCACACCAGTACTTTTTTAGAGTATTTTTCTTCTTGTTTAATGGTAATTGCATTTGGAGAATATTACTGTAAAAATTTACTGGTGTGAAGAAAAGGGCGGGACTAAGAGCAGTACGGAATATTAATTAGGATGTTGGCAAGTATATTATATACTGATACCATATTATATTATGAGCTCAAATGAATTCATACTTATCATGAACATATGATTAACTCAGTGTTGCCAGATTGGGGAAAATTTTCGCGATTTTGGGGAAAACTTTTGCCCGTGGGGAAATTTTGGGGAGAATGAAAGTGTGGGGAAAATGTTTGGGGAAAATTTTTATTTTGAGGGGAAATTTGGGGAGAAAATCATAAAGCTTCTTAAAAAGTACCGGTTTGAAAAAAAAAAAAAAAAAAAAAAAAAAAACTTCCAATTTCATGAATTTTTAGGCTTTCAGATGTCCTGTGCACTATTTGACTATAATTAGAAGCAGTGGCGGATCCAGAACTTGACTTTTGGGGGGGGGGGCGGGGCTAAGATTTTTCAAAGTGTTATTCTAGACCAATGAAAAATTTACAATTGCAATACTCAATTGTGAATGCTAGTGTTGTTTTTTTTTTTTTTTTTTGGGGGGGGGGGGGGGCTAGGGCCCTTAATCCGCCACTGATTAGAAGTTGTCTGTCTGCCTGTGTATCTGTTTGTGAGAGTTTTTGTGTGTTAGTAAAATTTTGTACTTATTTAAATTTACAAATAAATACACGCCAAATGAAGAATTAATCCTAATTCCACAAAGCCTTATATATTTAGTTGGATCATGATGTAAATCGGCGGTGCTGAATATATATGTGACATATAGTGTCTGTAGATGGTGCTGCTATACTGAGATAACCACAATTTTCAGAAAAATCTCACTTTCTTTAGTAAATTAGAGCATCGTACTAGATATGCAAGATGAATATCATGAAACTTTTTACTGATTCAGTTTGAGCGCATATTGCATGAAAGAGGGCGATGCTCTGCTGATATTTTCTCCGCTTACAGAAATGGTATACCTTAACTTCGATAGTGTACAAATGCATTCAACTTGATATATTAGTGAGTTGTTATAAAAAGTACGTTGGATAAATTTTGGTGCATATCAACCCACGGTGATTGCTGTTATATTAAAATTTCTTTCATTTATGTGAAAGCTATAGCTATCAACTTCTATATTATTCATATTGTACTTTATTAATCTTCTATTGTATACATACAGTAAGAATGTTATAGAAGATAGCTTTGTGATGGCCACAGCATAGTAGTTTTTTCTTTTCTATATAGAAGGAGAAAAGGTATTGGATTTGTGAAATTTTTTGACTTTCCGTTTGTGACTGATTTACATGTTTGATACGTCCTGAACGTGTTGTCTCTGTCTGTGTGTGCATATATGTACGTTAGCAAAACATATTGAAAGTTGTATCTTGCGAAACATTTTACCGAACCGCAGGAAATATTATAAGGTATACATATAAGGACCTGAGGATATGAATTCATGCCAATTTGATTCTGTCATATATAGCCCTGAGGGTGCTGCTACTTATACTGATATTTTTATCATGTTTTTATTGACTCACTATGTTGTTTGTTTCTTCAGTACAAATCTTGCAACTTACTTCCCGATTAGCTAGACATTTGAAACTTTTAGACTAACTCAGAACACAATGACAATGCATTTTTTAAAAATACTTATAGCGAATTGTTTTGGGTGCCTGCTGCCTTCGGTAGCGTTTATATAATTCAATAGAAATTTTATTTAACTGACTTCTCGACTAGCTAGACATTTGAAATGTTTAGAATAGCTCAGAACATGATGACAATGCATGCTTTTAATACTTTTAGCCAATTATTTCGAGTCCCCACTGCCTTCGGTATCATTTATATGATTCAACGATTATATAACTTCCCGACTAGCTAGACATTTGAAACTTTTAGAATAGCTCAAAACATGATAACAATGCATTTTTTAATTTTTCGAACGTCAGTTTTCGATGGATTTTCACGATTTAAGATGTCCCAAGCCCGATTTGACTTTTTTAAAAAAATGTCTGTCTGCGTATGAGTGTGTATCACAAAATTTGTGGACGCTGCATCTCACCAACCAACCAACGAAATTTAACCAAAATTGTATTTAGTTGGACCCTGACATAAACTGGTGCTGCTTAGATTTGGGGATCAATCGCTGAACACGTAACGCTGCGATCCCATTTTCTTCTAAATTTTTAACATGACAGTGTCAGACAAAATTATATATAAATGTACATAATGAGTTGTTTTTAACGTGTGATTGTAAAATTGATAGGAATTATTGATAATAGGAGTAGTAAACTAGAGAAAAAGTCTGTGCATATGGGAGCATCGCTTCCCCTCTGGAAAGAATATCCTCCGTGACGTGTAAATTTTCAATATGGGTATTTTTCAAAAGATCGCGTCATCATTTTTAAAACGAATGGTTGAATCATAGATAGGTGATAATTTAAAACGAAGAGTTCGAACGAAAAAAAAAAAAAAAAAAAAAAAATCTGATATTGGCAAAAATTTCACTTTTTTTCATCACTTAGTGATATATTATTCTGTCAGATAAAAATCATCTGCGGAATAATCTGCGGAAAATAAATTATTTAATTATTTGTATTGCATGAATTTTGTGTAAAAGTATACGGAAGAAAGTCTTGGTAGCCACATCACACTAGTTTTATACATGCTTTGTTGATAAAAAAGTAATTTATTCTTTTTTTTTTTTTTTTTTTTTTTTTTTTTTAATTTGTGTTTGGGGAAAAATTTTGAAAAAAAACGTCATTTTGGGGAAAAATAAAATCTATTTTGGGGAAATTTTCAAATTCCTATCTGGCAACACTGGATTAACTTAATTTAAAGACAGTATAATCACGAAAATATTGAAATAAGAACACCACAAAATATATGAATAGCAGGAAAAAAAAAAAAAACAGTTTGTTAATGAAATGTAAATATAATACAAATGCAATGTTAATTGTATGAACTTTACCTCCAAATGTAGTCAACTTTCTTACAGTGTGGTATTTCAATACTACGCAACAATACATAATTATAAATAAGTACATGTGTACTACAATAATGAAATGAATAATAAATATACTTGATATGAGAATAATTTAAATTTAGATTCAATTAAATATAATACAAAATTTAATTTTGCAATAATCTTTCAGTTTACAAACTGATTTTAAAATTTTCAAAAAAAAAAAAGGAATACATAACTGAATGCATAACATTGTTAATTGTTAGACTAAATTTTCAAATTTAACACATGTGCAAATGTCAACAGAGCCTAATTAAGGGGGGAAGCACACATTATTTATACTTACACCGTTATTTTTTAACAAATACTTTCCTTCTATAATGAACAGAAAATTCTCATTAAAAATTATTTTAAAAGAATTCTGGTGTCTAATGACGGTGAGTAAATTCAATTGTTTTACACCGTTCATTTTTTATAAAAGATATTTCCTGGTCAAAGCGTGGAATTTCTATGACATGAAGTAAAAAATAATTGTAAAAATATTCCGGTGAGAGCGGAGATAATGTGTGCTTCCCCCTTAATCAGGCTCTGATTGTCAATCAATTAATTGTTTGTCGATCGTGCATCATCTCCTTATATTATACTGGAATAATATCTGTAATGTAAAGTCGATTGTGTTATTTTCACATTTTTGTCCGATTTAGAGCAATAAATATTTTGAAAAGAAAAAAATTGTTTGTAATAAAATTTTTTGCTTAAAACAATTGTTTATTCAATTTATATGCATATCATTTGACACAAATTTATGCGTTTTCAAAAATCATTAACTTATTTTGATATCATTCCACATCACAAAAGTCTAACAAGTTTAACCGATGGCTCTAAAATTCAAGTTTGTTTAGGGGGAAAAAATGCTTTTCTATTAATATTTTTTGCGTACTATACTTTATTTCAAAGAAATAAGTAGAACAAATCTGTTGTAATAGTTTATAAGAATTGTGTAGTACATGTAACTGAATTTTATAATGCTGCTTTTTATTTGGCTCAGCATCTTTCAGAAAAGAAAGTGTTGCTTATTCTTGTACTAAAACGAGTATTATGAGAATTCTTAATCAAATGTATAGTTTATCGATCTTGCCAAGGTCTTTCATTGCAAAAGTAAGGCTTATTTCCTTGCTGGATTATGACACAAAATTTTGCCAATACCCATGATCAGGATTTGTGTTATGTATCAAACATTTTTCCACATGCAATAAAAAGAATTTTGATGGTTTCAATATTTCTTTTCTTTTCTTTTTTTTTTTTTTTTTTTTTTTTTTTTTTTGTATGTTACTCTTCATGCCTATACAATCTTATTTAGGTTGTGATGGGAGTTACCTTATCATGTAAATATAGATTATAACTTTATTGGAAGCATTGAAGAATCCACCCAATTCCTAAACGCTGAAAAATTCTGATAAGTGAGGAGAACAGAATTCATATGAAAAACCGATTCATTGTACGAATGAAGGCAATATTTTCCGAAAATTACAGAGAGAAATATCGAAAATACAATCGCATTTTTAGTAGTGATAATTTATTATTACTACTAAAATTACTGCTAAAATTAACTACTAATTTATTATTCAATATTGATGGTGAAAACATTCTTATAAAGAATTTATACATACATAAACTGGAATGGGCAAAACAATAAATCTTTGGCTAAATCATATTTTCATGTTAAAGTTTAATTAACATACTAAATATGTTAAAATCATAACTGTTGGCAGGTTTGATATTAATTTACACTCTTTAATTAGTTAAACACGAAGAAAAAAGAAAAATCAGTTTGTAAACTGCTGAATCAATTTTTAAATTTCTTTCTTTTTTCATCGATTTTTATATATTAATAAAAGTACTTTTAGAAAGAAACCTTCTACGGTACTTTGCACAAACCAGCATTTGTCATCACTACTTCTTCTGGATCCATGCGTTTCGGCTGAACAGCTGTCAGTTCTTCCGTTGCTGGTACTTTAACATCTATAGGCGTAGCTGGTCCTGGTTCCATATCAGTCTCTTGTTCGGCCATGGGTATTTCTTCAGCTAAAGGATCTTCTACCCTCTGTACCTTCATTAGCGTCAAAGCAAGCAGAACTATTGTTACCATTATCCCTCCAGTGCAAAACAGGACGATTCCAACAATTTTGCAAATATCGAGATCTTGATTAAAGGCTTGTTCTGACCGATTGATGATTTCAATGTCCTCCTGAATGTCGACAACCTCTTTCCGTTTGGGTACAAGGAATCCAACAAGTATCGCAGTAAGGCCCATCATGAGAATCAACATTCCCGAGCAAAACATGGCCCTCCAACAAAGAATCTGCTTTCTTCGTTTTCTAATAGGCGTAGCATACTCAAAACGGTTCCCGATGTCTTCATACATGTGTGGATTGTCCATTGCCATTGCTTCGTAGAAAGTATGCACGTAAGATCGGACCCCAAAAAACTCCTGTTTTCTTGTTGTTGGCTCTGGTTTACCTGATTCAGTGGTTGATACTTTAGATAAAAGAGTAGTCCCTTCTTCTGTTTCAGACACGCTTTCAAGTTGCTGAGGTTTGGCGATAGTTTTGGCTTGTTTCATAACAAAACGTCTACGTTTAGCTTCTTTTGGATTCCGAATCTTCGGTCTGGCACCTTTTGGCTGATCACTCTAAAAGAGGAAGAAAATAATAATATATTATTACAAAGGAACAAATGTATATTTACATACAAAGAAATAAAATATTTATTTTCTATTTATATATAATTCGTTAATAATTTACGATTACAAAAACTTATATTTTGCTACAGATTTCAAAGTATTATACATAATCGTTTTTTGAGCTTTACTTGGCAAAATATCACACTGGATTTTTTCATAAATATATTTCATATTATTGTTTATAGAAATCTGTGTATAACTAATTTAAGCATGAAGTAATAATATGTAGGAAAAGTTATCTTTGGCACTACTATATTGCGTACATATATATTTTGTCTATATGTATGTCAAATATTCGTATACCAAATAAAAAATTAATCTGTAAGATCATGACAACAGAGCAGAAGTAGAAATGGGTAATTTACGTCTCTTAACTTACAGTTATAGCAGCTAGTTTAAACTAGAGTTTCTGAAACACCCTTCATGGATAAAACAAACAAAGACTGTAAAATTAACAACAATATTCATACTTGCCAACCATCTCATTATGAACCGTACAATTTTTAGTGCCCGCCTTTTTTTTCACACCAATAATGTTTTAGAGTAATTTTATTCTTATTTAATCGTAACAACATTAGGGAGAATAACTCTAAAAATATAGTGGTGTGAGAAAAGGGGCGTCTTTTTGGGGGCGTTAACAATTGTACGGTTATTAATGAGATGGTTGGCAAGTATGAATATTTAAATTTTAAAAAAGAAAACATTTTCTTAGCTGATACTGCAGTAGATAGGCGCACATACTTGCCAACATACTTATTAATATACCGTAGTATTGTTAACTCCACCTTCTTTTTCACACCAGTATTTTTTAGAGTATTTTTCTTCATATTTAATACGAAAGATACGAATATTAGTAATTATTATGTTTGCAAATATAGGCGTAGCTCATAGATAATAAAGTAACAGTAGATTATCCTTAATGTTGAAAATCCCTTTAAATATTTTAAAAACTTCTCTTCATTCATTTCGTATTTTCATGAAGATTAAGATATTGCATGAAAGTAATATATACATTATAAAAATTGCTATAATGTATTTAAAGTATGTTTTTAAAAAATATGTTAGTTTGCAAAGTTTAATGCCTTAAACATGAAGCAAAAAAAATCAGTTTGTAAACTGCTGGACTAATTTTTAAATATTCTTTTATATTGACT
The DNA here is from genome assembly GCA_963930645.1 of Salticus scenicus. Taxonomy (NCBI): domain Eukaryota; kingdom Metazoa; phylum Arthropoda; class Arachnida; order Araneae; family Salticidae; genus Salticus; species Salticus scenicus. Next base: position 45,495,012 of record OZ005649.1, read on the forward strand.
TGTATATTGTACTAACAACGTTAAAAATAAATCCAAGGTACACGAAATTTAATTAATGAGAACTTCGTTTTATTTATCATTTTCCTACAAGTGAATTCAAAACTATATAGATCTATTTCGACTCATTTCTTAGTTGAGGATTAACTGATAACTTCATAAAGTCCCAAACCACAATTTTTAACACTTTCGCGACCGCTAACGTAGATTCACGTCATTTGAAAATCTATAACTCCGCCAGTGGGCGTTTCCTTCTCAATTTGTGGGTTATTTATTTCTTAAGAATATACCCAATATTCATATTTGTACAATCAATATACTATGGACACAGATACTTTGATTAGAATGAGTATAATTATAATGTATATCCATTTCTATTATAAATGTGATTATAAAAAAAAATTCTGAAATGTTGTAACTTGGAAGAATAACGCCCACAGGCGGACCAAACTGTCAAAAAGACAGAAACATGCGGTCGCGTAAGTGTTAGTTAGTAATATCAGGCGATTGCAAAAGAGCTCACTGTTATAGAGGAATTTATCCGTGATTTCATTAATTACACTCCATGGATTCCCATTAAGAAGATTGCGGATTGATTGAATATTGATAATTTTATCGTTTTTCAGCATTCAAATTATTTGGATACACTTGGAAACCCGAACTTTCCGCCATCCCACAAGATTCACATGCATATATACACTAAGCGACAAAAAAAAAAGCCGCACTGCAGAAAAAAGGACTTATACCTTTTTTATTTGTAATAACTTTAAAATTAATTTTTGAAACAAATAAAACTCTCTTGTTTGCATAATACCAAAGGTATGAAATGATACCTATGTATATTTTCGATTTAATAATTCGCTTTATTGCAATTTACGAAGTACTTTTTAAAAATCTGCATAAAACTTTCTTTTTGAACATAATGCAATAACTATACACTTTGCATTCTATTATGATTTATTATATGAAATAAACAAGTTATATTTTAATATATGAAATAAAACTATTTATTTGTTAGATCTAAGCAATTTTTTGTTAAAAATATGTATTCTGCATTGGATTAATTCCACCTTTATATGGAATTACTGCATTAATGCGCAATGGCATAGTTTTATGCAGTGTTTTAATATAAATCTCACAAATTTCAATGTGCCAAATATTACAAATAATTTTTTCTAGTTCTGGCAGAGTTATAGGCTGCAAATTTCGAATCCTCTCCCCTCTCCCCTTATAGACGAAACATTTTCGAGCGGATCGCGATTTTGACCATTTCCATGTCTGGTAAAGAAGAAATTCTACTATATCCTTTGTGGTATTTAACTTAAAGTGAAAAAAAGTATGATTACTTACAGAATTATAGGTTCTCATGGGAATGTATAAGAAATTTTGACAATTTGAAGTGAATAAACTTATCACAGACTCCGTGTAGTAAGGTGCCTTATTATCTTCAAATGCTGTTTACGGAAATGTCCAAGGTACCTCCAAAATAGTCGGTCAGGCACCACTTTTATGTAGATTGTGTTTTATTTCGAGTCAATTGATCCCTTGAGCATAAAAATTTCCCCGAGTGTTTGAAAAGTTATGCACCTCCGTACCATAATATACGGAGAATGTGTCACTGTTTTAAAAGTGCGATTTTCATTAAGTCGGTTACATTTTCGTCTTCATTCTAGCTTTTTTCAACTGCACGAAATAAAGAAAACTTGATTCATCAGGGAAAACCAGTTCAGCCTAATAATTAACTGATAATGTTTTTAAATTTTGGTCAACTAAAGTATTGTTTTTTCTAATTCTTTTCCTTAATAATGGCTTTTTTCGCAGATCTTCCGTTCTTTAACCCGCTTTGTTTAATTGTTCCCGCATTGTTTTTGAAGAAAGTAATTTACTATACACTTTTTAAAAATCTTTTTTAAGTTCTGAACATGATACAAATCGATTTTTTAAACATTCGCATTTTAACTTGCGGTTATCTTGCTTGGATGAGCAACATGATCGCCTAAAGCCAAATTCCCAGTTTAAACGGCCAAAAGAATTTATATTTTGCTAAAATTCATTTTACCAATATTTCGTTAGCATTTAATTATTTTGCCATCGCACGTATTAAAATATTTTTCGATTTTCATTTAAAAATTAATACTTTTTGTGGCATCGTTAACTGCCTTATTCTTACCATTTTTGAAATAAATTCTAAAATTACAATTTTCCTGACAATTGCATTTTGTTTTTAACACTAGACTCAAAGCTAAAGTGTATGTGGAGGAGAACATAGTAAAATCTGTTCGAAAATTTGCTTTTTAAACGATAAAATTGGCGGTAGTAGAAGGCGAAAAGGAAAACATCCAAGTGCGGCTTTTTTTTTTTGTCGCTTAGTGTATATATATATACACACACACACACATTTTTTTTTTTTTTTTCTTTTTGTTGTTGTTCTTAATAAGAAAACTAAAATACTTATTTAGTCATAAGAAAGATGCTTAGAAGTTGTTTAATTATAATAAAACAATTATAGAACATGAAAGTGGGCATATTTTTTATTGTTTCTTTAATATAAAAAACTCAAAGGAATAATCTAAATACAGTGATAAATTGCTATTTCTATACATAAAACAGTATTTACGAAACCTATTAATATGCATATTCTGTTGTTAAATTATTAAAATTCAAAGGAAAATCATGTATATTTTGAAACTTTAAAGAATTAGAATATTCTGATATATTTAGAACAGTTTCTAGCCAAGTGTCAAATGCAAATAAAAATAAAATAAAAGTGATAGCTATTTTTGTTATTTACAATACCATTTTTTTGGTAAAGGTTTATCCCATTTATCCTATCTGTTATCCAGAAAATTCTGAAGTCTAATATTTCTAGTAGATTCAGTAATGTAAACATACTTACCAACATCCTAATTAATATTGCGTAGGTTAGTCCCGCCTTTTTTTTTTTTTTAAGTGAAAAATTCTTTAGGTGCGTTGAGTACTTTTGGGTGAACAAAAATCAGGAAACTCGCGTCATCGTCAGCGAAGGCTTTTCATGAGAAGAAACATATTTTTTAACAATTTACATTATCGAAAGTGGAATTCGAGATTTCAGCTGATTTACACGTTTTGAGGTATTCTGAATGGGTTTTCTTTTTGCATCTCAGCTACTAATTAAAATAATTTTATAAGTAATACATCATTTGAAAGCTTTGTTGAGTTGGAATCGAACAGTAGATTACAGAAATTTCTACCGCCAGATGGCACTGTAATATTTTAAAATTTCAATATTTCAATTTCTAATTATGAATAAATAATTTTTAATACATCATTCGAAAAATATTTTAAAGTTCTTTTACATTATCGAAAGTGCAATTCGAGATTTCACCTGATTTACACGTTTTGAGGTGTCCTGAATCGGTTTTCTTTTGTATCTCAGCTAATAATTAAAATAATTTCATAAGTATTCAATATTTTTTACCTAATATAAGGCTTAGTTAATTTAATTTGGGTAGATACACATATTGTGCCTAATTATACAGATCATGAACATTTCTTCCAAAAATAATTCGAAAATAATAATCTAGCTCGACGATACAATTCACAAGTTATTTAGTTTTCACTTCTATCGGCAGTCCCCAAAGACTGCTCTGATTTTTTTTTTTTTTTTTTTTTTTTTTTTTTTTCACACCAGTAAATTTCTAGAATATTATTCTCCAATTGCAATTACGATTTAATATGAAGAAAAGTAGTCTAAAAAAATACTGGTGTAAAAATGAAGGCAGAGCTAACAAAACTACGGTAAATTAATACTTTCGCGAGCGCATGTTTTTGTCTTTTTGAGAGTAAGTTCTGCCTGCGGGTTTTATTCTCCTCAGTTTTAATATTTCAGAACAAAATTTTACATATTCATTTTTATATTGCAATTGCATATACGTTATAATTATACACTTTCTAACCAAAGCATTTATATCCGTAGTATGTTATTAATACAAGTGTGAATATTGAGTACATTTTTTACAAATAAATAACATGCAAACTGAGAAATAAACGTCCACTGGTGGAGTTAGAGATTTTCAAATGACGAGAATCTATGACAGCGGTCACAGTGTTAAATAGTGTGTTGGCAAGTATATGTAAGTAATGTTGTGATCAGGGATAAAAGGGTTAAGCTTTTTCTGACACCAGTATTTTTATACAGAAATTTTTATCGTATTTTTACAGTTATTTTTGTGATTTTATATATTGGAAATTTTTATAGAAAAATACTGGCTGCAAACAATCGAAAAATCTTTCATTATTGGTTGTGACAGATTCAGAATATCCTGAAAATAAAATTGACATCGATATAGTTTTTGATAAAGTATTAACCCGGTAACTACTGACTATCAGAGCTGCCAACCAAATCCGGTAAATTGTTAGTACCGCCCCTTTTCCTACACCACTAAATTTTTAGGGTAATTCTCTTCAAATATATTTACGATGAATGAAAAAAACGAATACTCTAAAAATTAAGTGGTGTTGAAAAAGGGGCGGTACTAACAATTTGCCGGATTAGGTTGGCAGGTCTGGACTATACTTTAAATGAACCATTAGTTTAAAAGCATATAAAATCAAATTGATGGAAAAAATGTCAGAGGTATTTAAAGAATAGAACGTATATATATATCTCACTTTAATCTCACGACATGACAGTAGACTCTACATAAAGCCGCTTTTGTTCCAGAAAAGATTTTGTAGAGTTCTCTAACTGTTTTGTAGGACGGATGACTATTAGTTTGAATCTGGATTTTTTGTAGATCAGTTTTATGTAACACCAAAATAAATTTGAAATATCAGTCACTAATTATAAAAATATATTTAGAATTAAATATTAGTACTCTTATATACTCTTAGAAATATATTTTTTAATCGAAAAAGATATGCCTAAAATTAAATAAATACTAAAGAAAAATGCCATATACCACAAAACTGAATAAAAGTAACAGCGCGAAACAAATCTTAGATAACAAATCTATTATATATATATATATATATATATATATATATATATATATATATATATATATATATATATATTAAATACTATTGTTAGAGAGATACTTTTACTTAACATAAATGATCTTAATTTCTCTTCATGACCACGCTTCAAAATCTCCTTTTGAGAAGATAATTATTTAGAACTTTCTTTTATTATCAAAAAGAGTTTTTTTGCACGAAAGAAATATTGTAATTAGAATCCGATAATTAGCATAATGTTATCCAAAAATAATATTCCTAATTATAATTTATGAATTGCCAACGAAAAAAAAATTAATAATATATTAGTTATTTGATGATCACAAACGATAACAATTATAGTTCGCTATTAATTGAAACAAAGTCTTTTTAATTGCAAATGAAAGTGCCAATATTTTCTTTCTTTTTGATTACGGTGGCAATTAATTAAAAAAATGAAACAAATCTCAAGGGTCCATTAGAATATATTTTGCTTAAAATTTTTTCGAAATTTCAAAAACTGGATTCTTGAATCAATGTTAAAAAATGAAATTAAATAAACTGCAATAAATAAATAAGTAAAATAAAAAACGAAACTGTAAGTTTTGATAACATTATTTTATTTTACGATCTGTAATATTATTAAGGAAAAAGCAAGTAATATGCTGCCTTATTTGTCGTACCATAATTAATTTCAATTTTTCATTTCTTTATTACTTTTAGCATGGAAATTAATAATTATATGACTTTTAAGAAAGTTCATTTGTTTGGAATGAAAATAAAAATTATATATATATATAAATGATAGATAACGTAATAAAATTTAATCTTAAAATTTAGCAATTAATAGAACTAAAACAATAACAACACACAAAACTATAGAACTGAATTTAACTTAGAGGAAAGACTGACACAAAAAGTTGCGATATAGATTAAGAATCAATATGTTACAATAATAACTTAAAATACTTACGCCGACATGAATGATAATAAAAAAGGACCATTAAACTAATGACAAAGAAAACAAATAATTAACCACAGAAATAATTGGATATAAATGCTTAAAATTAGAAGTATACCCGTCAGGGGGCGAGTACTTCATAAAGCTGTGAAAGCTGCATCGATTTCGTAAAACAATATAGCTAATCATAGCAATTTATATTATTTCACACCCCGATCGAAGCAGCAGAACCTTATAGAATGAGAAATTAAGTAAAATGTTAAATTAAAACAAAGATTAAATAAAATCTTCATGGAAACCAAAGAGAAAACGAGAAAGAGGCTTTGTAACCACATGTAAAACAGTTAACACAAACTGGAGAATATATATATATATATATATTTGTGAAATAGTTACGGAATGCGTACTTATACATATACCATAATTTTTAATCACATCCTAGCACCCCCATTTTATTTGCACTACTCTTTTGAAGAGAAATTTCTACTTATTTAATATTAATTACTTATTGGACAAAACTACTTTGTAAAAAAAAAATTAGTGTGGAAAAAAAAATGCATATATGTATGTATATATATATATATATATATATATATATATATATATATGGGTAGGTATTAACAGTGTTCCGGATTTAAATTAGAAATATTGTACTTGGCTAGATCTGCTAACTATGCAAGTTTATCCTTAATGGTATTAGGGCTCACCTTTTTTTCTCACTAGAACAGTTGCAGAGTAATATTCAGCAATATGTTCTTATGATTAAATAAGCAGACTATTGCTCTACAACTATTTCACTGAATGTTGAACATTTGGTGCGAACACTTATGTATAGGAACACAATATGAGGAAACAGTTTTTTCTACCCCCATTTCTTTACAGAAAACTTTTTTCGTATATTAAAAATTACTTTTTAAGAATAAATATGAGTGATTATTATTAGAAAAAAAAACCTCTATAAAATACTGTGAACAACGATTTATCAAATAGGAATCTATTATTATTTACTTTGTAAGTTATTCCAAATCTGTATTTGAAGTAAAGCTGATACGTAAAATATTTTATAAAAGAAAGGGATTTCTTCTTTATTTACTATGTTCTACTTCTACGATTTACTATGAAACAAGCACCAAAAATAAGACTTGCTGAAAATATAACGTCCTTATTTTTATATCATTATATACTTCTCTGAAATATAATATTTCGATTTTACTGAAATCTATGGGATATTTTAGAGATTTTATGTCTAATTCTTCAAATTTTTCTTCAATTTTTGAACTTGAAAAGAAAAAAAAAATTCTTCAGTGAAAGAAAAGTAAATTTTTGAATGTACTTAAAAATTACAAGGTCAAAATTTTTAATAGTTTAAAATTCAAAACGTTTGGTTAAAGTGACTAGAAATTCGTTATAAGGAAATAATAGTAAGCAAAATTTTAAACTTATCAGAATTGCCAACATTCTTTACTTATTCCGAAGCAGTGTTTGTACACGCTCTATTTTCACGTCACAATTTTTTAAGAATAGTATTCGGCTATATGATTACATAAGGAGAAAATTACTCTTTAATGATACTGGTATGAAAAAAAAAAAAAAAAAAGAAAGAAAAGAAAAGAAAAGAAAAGAAAAGGTAAAAGTGGGCGGAAATAAAGGATAAAAATTGGCAATTCTGATATAGAGAAGAAATTTTCATTTTGTTCGTAAATTCTAGTAACAACTTATTTTAAATGAAACAGTTCTGGAATGAAAGAGTTCCACTTTTAAAAAACTTAAAAAATTTTACTTATTTTTATGATCTTATAGGATAGAAGTTTTTGTAAGACTAGTGGCAAAAAAAAAGAAGCAGAAATCTTTCATTCCTGCTTGCTCCTAAAAGGGTTAAAAAAAAATTCTACATTAATTTATCCAGGAAGAACTTTACTGAAAATGAAACGCGTTAATGCCAAAATGATTTTAAAAACGTTTCTTCAGAGAGAATTATGTTATATAGGGAATATAAAGAAAATTATTTATGTTGTAGACATGCAGTCACTTTTTGTTTTCATACAACTGTTTTTAAAAAGAAATCTGTATTTTTTAATCGAAAACAACTTTTGCTTGTCGTTGATAAAATAATACAAATATTGCTTTTTAAAAATTGTTGTATGTAAAAAAGTGACTGTGCCGACACTTGTAAATGTATTTTAACCAGTCATCGACAAGAATGTTTACCAGCATATCACCACTTTTTAGAACTTCGACGTGTTTGCAACTAGAAAAAATAATTTAATCGCAAATACTTTATTTTAATGTACTCTGATTTACATACGCCTTGTGAATGATTGTGTCTTGTACCCTCTATTAAGATTTGTTTCTCTTATAATAATAATAATAATAATAATAATCTCTCATTTAATAAATAAATTTTCCATAAGCAGCATTAAAACTTTTTCTTCTTAACCCTTTAACGCGCGCTGTCCTCGCTGCGAGGACGCAAAATTTAAGATCCAGCTGCAAAAATTCATCCCGGAAATTTTTTAGCAAAATTTCATGTTTATAACATATCAGAAAAGGCCGGCTTTTTAAACCCTAAAATTTAAAATTCCTTTTAGTTTAATTTAGTTCATGAATTCCGGTGGCTGTATAATTTAATTTTTTTTTAAATTGTCTTGCGCCGCAAAGGGTTAAATTTTAATCAAATTTTAAACTGTTTACGATATTATCTTTCGTCTAGTGTAGTACTACATAAAATGTATCCCAATTTATGGAATTAAATATATAATTTTAAGACATTTTACATTTTGTTTAAGCTATGAAAACGTCTAAAGAAATATTAACGCTAAATATAATTCAGTTCTCACATATTCTAGAACAAATCGGTTGATTGGTAAAAAAGAATATTGCAGGTTTTGTTGTTCCCCTATTCTTCACAAAGAAAATGGTCTCGTGTGCGTAGTGAAATTTCTCGCAATTTAATAAAACAATCGATCGATTTTCACCTTCACTGGGTTTTCCATGTTTACTTCGCATGGAAGAGTAATGAACGATAGAATGAAGTACCTTACGTGTCTTGAATGCTTTATGCCTTCTAAGAATAAATTAAAAAAGAGAGATTAAATAGAACTAAAAATCTTGTAATCAAGTTAAATATAATTGAAGCTTGTAATATAATTAAAGAAATATTTCTTAAACAAGTAATTTGTCATCATCATATATATATAGCATTAAACTTCATTTTAAATATTAAAACATTCTTGTAAAATGTATTTAAATTATCTGAAGTAAAATAAGCAAAAAGAAAAAAAAATAAAGTGCGAAAATGTCGTACGGGCTTGCTTTCAAATGAATTATTTGAAGTGAGAAATAAATAAAATAAAATGATCATTTTTCAACGGGCACCTTAGTTAATAGTCGCCCTACAATTAACTAGTATATATATATAAGATAATCTCATCAGACTAATGTCGTTATTTTTTCTTATTATATCATTGAACTCAGTCCACGAGCTTAAATATTGCCAAGTTATAAATCTTCTTTTACTTTTTATTTCATTTTGCACGCGCGCTTTTTATTTCCTAATTAAAAAAAAAAAAAAAAAATGAAATTCTGGCAAAAGCAGAATTTAGTTTAGTACTGAGGTCTATTAGTTCTTTATTTTTAAAATTATAACATCACTTTCAAATTATTTAATTATATTTTCGATAAATGTCCAACTATCGTAAAACTGGTATCGTAAAAATCTGTAGATTGAGACTAACAGTCCTCAGTCCTAAAAAAAAAAAACTAATTTTATCACAAATCATCTTAAAAATATGCGGCTAGTGTCAATCGAATAGTAATAACGTCTAGTTTGTAATGGTGCAGTCAGATTTTGCTTAAAGAGTCGTCTACATATTAAAGCAGGTATTAACTTCATTTATTTGAATAACAACCCTTATTTTTGACCTCCTATTCAAATCTCAGAGACCAAGGCGGTTCGGTAAAAGTCCTATTTATATACTTTAAATAATTTCTTGATAGAGTTACAACGAAAATGTATTAGGGGCATACAGTAGCCGCCGCTTTATAAAATCACGTTTGATTTCATCAAAATGATTTTATTAAGCGGCTGATTTTTATATCCGGCGAACATGCCCGAACTCAATAAATGAATATTCATTACATAAATAGGGAAAGAAATTCTTCTTCGCCCTTCCATCTATCAACTAGTCATCCGTAGGAATGGAATTTTAGATACTTATCATTCATGTAAAATTTTCAGCTTTCAGGAACAAAATTACGTTAAAGATGGAAATTTTCTTTGACCTGGCATTCTCGTACCTATCTAGAAGTGCTACGTTGATTACTTCTGCTCTCCTTATTCATTTTCGCTTGCTATTCACTCTTCCATTTGGTACAATTTAAGCACTGATATCATTTTTATTATTATGTTTACATAAATCAAACTGAGAAATTTCGAGCTTCGTTGTGGCCTTCGTTTGACATTACATTTGAAGAAAAACATCATACTTTGTCAAAATTTTACGCTTTACCTTCAAAATAAAAACTTCCCGCTTGCATACCTTCCAGCTAAGTTGCTTTAAAATAAGAACTACAAACACTATTTGAATATTTTAAGATAGAACAAAATACTCATTGGCCAATCATTTGAAGAATTCATACCTCGAATTCATAACTAAAACACATGGCAGGGCGTGTTTTTTTTTTTTTTTTTTTTTTTTTAGGCATATAATTTTCAACAAAAAGTAATAATGTAATGGCTTGTTATGTTTTGTTTCTTTTTTCCTTTTCAAAAATCCAGTGAGAAAATATAATTCGTTGTTTAGCTTACATACATGATCATTTTTACTGTTGAAGAGATTTTCTTTTGAGTTTATTATCCGGCGATGCTGATTTTATTAATCGGCGGTTTGTACTGATTTGATTCCGGACCCAGTAATTTGATCAGATTAAGAGGCTGATTTTATTAACCAGTAATTTTATAAAGCGGCGGCTACTGTATATATATATATACAAATATATGTAGACAATAGCAATGTATGTAGAAAACAATAACATAAAAGCAAATCAAAATACTTTTCCGTGAGATTACATACAGATATTTACTTCAGACGATAGAAATCATTACAAGTGGTGGCCCCCTAATAGCAATAAAAAATGAAATATCACTGTAACTCAATAAATAATGTTAGGAACGAGCTGTAAATTTGAGAAACCATGTTTCTGATGATGTCAATTTTGTTCGTGCAAAAATCAATATAGGTCATAATTCATAATTTTTTCGAATATGAATTTATTAATAATTTTAATAATTAAAAAAAAAATGCATAGGATATGTTTGGGTTAATTCATTCTAACGTATAAAAAAAAAAAAAATCAATAAAATAATTTTTCGGGAAAATATGAATTAATGTTTATCAAATTCATTTAACATTAGCATTCCTTTACTTTGACAGCGTATAACTCAATGAAAAATTGAACGAAATACATAAACTCTTACTATTTTCTGCGATGATTTGATTCAAATAATAATAATAAATGTATATAAAAGTAGCTATTATTAAAAAAAAATGAAATTGATGCCAGGTTTAATATACAGACGACCCCTAAGAAAATTTAACTATACCGTTATAAACTAGATGTTCTTACAAATCGATCGGCACTAGCCGCATGTTTCTACGATAATTTACAGCGAAGTTAGTTGGTGTGTGTGTGTGAGAGGGGGGGGGGTTCTGCTGACTTTACATCAATTTTTTATTGAATATTATCTGCAGTTACAGCAATATTCAATTATTCGTTAAATTTACAGCAAATATGTTATAGCTTGAATTAAAACAACTAAAATTATAAACCCATATCCTTATATGGCACACACACCAACATTTCTCCCCATACACTAGGTTATACATTTTATCAGAGCCTGATTAAGGGGGAAGCACACAATAATTGTACTTACACCGTTATTTTTTAACAAATACTTTCCTCCTATAATAAACAGAAAATTCTCATTATAAATTATTTTAAAAGAATTCTGGTGTCTAATAACGGTGAGTAAATTGGATTGTTTTACACCGTTCATTTAAAAAAAAAAAAAATATTTCCTTGTCAAAACGAGGAATTTCTATGACATGAAGTAAAAAATAATTGTAAAAATATTCCGGTGAGAGCGAAGATAATGTGTACTTCCCCCTCAATCAGGCTCTGCATTTCATTACAGTTTAATATTTATGATTTCAGGTACTGTATTTTACCTGATTTATTTCTTTGAAGTACCTTATGTATTTTTATTCATGAGGGTATCTTGAAGAAAGGGCGGCGGAGAGTACGATCCTTGAACTGTAGTGTATTTAAATTATATATATGTAGGCCTCGCTACTTTCCTGAAATTTTACACTCTCATTTTATTATATTGTCACCACTGCGTGAAAATGAAATTTTTCTTGAATATTTAGTGCTAAACTACCGCAGAAAAACTATTGCGTTAATACTTTTGAGACCACTGACATAATTTCACGTCCTTTGAAAATCTGTAGCTCGACTAGTGGGCGTGTCTTTTCCAACTTGTTTATTAAAAATATGCGCAATACTCATATTTGTCCGATCAATATACTATGAATATAAATGCTTTGATTAGAAAGAGTATTATAACTATAATGTATATACATTTGTAATATAAATGAGAATACGAAAAATTTTGTTCTGAAATATTGTAACCGCCCGCAGGTGGAGTTTACTGTGAAAAAGATAAAAACATGCGGTCGCGAAAGTGGTAAGATAGTGGTGACAAAAAAATGAAGTGACCATAAAATTTTAGGAACGCTGTGAGGCGTGCATATAGAATGAGAAAAGGTCATTACTCAACTGCATTTGCAGCCATATCCAACCAGAGCCTTTTTATAACCCACTAGACTCTTTACGCACAAAGTTCTATGTGAAACATCCTTTTTTTTAATTTTATTTTATTTGGCGACATCTAAACTTTTTTTAAATGTGTGGACGAATAATTTTGCCCATAGACGTAATATGATTAAATGCTTTTGAGTATATTACTGTAAACAATCTATTTATCCGATCTCAAAAAAAAAAAAAAAAAAGAAAATCGCGTAACATCCACATATGGTACAGGTTTATAATAACCAGTTATAATTTCCTACTGATACATCATTTTTAGTTATGTTGGTAAATAATCTACGCAGAGAAAGTCACAAACGCAGATCAATCACACAATACTTGGTTTTTAGATTCAGATAAGGTATCATGCGCATTTCAAGCACAGTGTTACTAGATTTGGAGATTTTTTTATTCAATATCCATCGCTAAATTTTAATTGTAACAGTTGGCTTATGACTTCTGAAAATTATTGATCATTAATAAATTGAAAAACTCTCAAAGGTAGCAACGTTGTTCAAGCAAAAACTCATTTAAGGGCTGTATTCACCAGCTTCGTAACACTCGGATTAAACCTCGGATCAGTGGTAATCGCTCGATCATACGAAAATCGGTATTTTCCAACGAAAATCCGCAGTTCACCGGCAACTTCCCTTCGTTTTTGATCCTCGAATATCGAAGGATTAACACTTAACAGAGATAATTCTCGGATCTTTTCGTAACGCATGCGCACTCCGCAGCTCGGCTTCGTAAACACTGAACATGAAAGAAATATAAATTTTGTTTTATTAGCAGCAAATTGCTTTTAAAATCATTTTGATGATTTTTTTTTTATATTTTAATCTTTTACAAAGAAACACAGTCTTTAAATACCTGATTTTTAACAAGAGTTTGATTAAAAAATATGCTTTAATTATTTAATGATACATATTTATCACTGTGTTTTTGCTTAATTAAAACTGAATTAAGGTAATATCGTTTCTGTCGATAATTTTTAATAAAATCACACAATCAACTGTGGAAGAAAATCATATTTTATTGAAATTTTATTTTTCCGACTGAGTGAAAATAATGCCTGGACCGGGAGTCGAACCCCGGATCTTTGACTTACAAGGTCAAGGCTCTACCAATTGAGCTATCCAGGCCGACACCCGATCGACATTACTCACTCAGACAACCTTGAGGCAGAAACAATCTGGTCTATCATTTAGATAGCTCAACAGAAATAAGCCGCAGGTAATGGAAAACACCATTAAACAATGGGAGAAAGAAATACAATTTTTAATAAAATCACACAATCAACTGTGGAAGAAAATCATATTTTATTGAAATTTTATTTTTCCGACTGAGTGAAAATAATGCCTGGACCGGGAGTTGAACCCCGGATCTTTTAAACCGGATCTTTTAAACCTTAAATTTTAAAATTTCTTTTAGTTTAATTTAGTTCATGAATTCCGGTGGCAGTATAATTTAAATGTTTCAAATTGTCTTGCGCCGCAAAGGGTTAAGGAAGAGTAATAAAACGACTACTGAAAAGAATGCAGTAAAATAAATGTAAAACGTTAGTGGTGTAACCATTACTAAAGCTAGAGTGTATTTACATTTTATTAGAAAAATTGTATAAAGTATGCGTAAATTACGTATTTATATCAATATTTCCTCATTTAAAAAATTTGTTTTTCTTTAATAATAATAACATTAATAATAATAATAATAATACCACACCACGGAAAAACACACACACACAAAAGGAAAAAGAATGCATCATTTCTCTGAGAAAAATCACAAGCATAAAGAAATGAGAAAGATATCTGGCACCGATAAAAAACTTAAAATTAGTGATAGTAAAGACATGGAGATACTAAGATTTAACAGGGAGCAGCCCCCGATCATCACTTTTGGAGTGATATTGAGCGCATCGAAGGAGACAACTCGCAGTTTATTTTAAAACTGAAAAAAAAAAAAAAAACATTATTTGCCAGGCGTTAACCTAGAGCCGACAGTGGGCGATGATTCAGTTATTACCTCACGCGACATAGGGCACAAAAAGTGTTGCAAGTATTGTAGGCAGTCTCTAGAAAATTATTTTCGGAAAGATGTCACTTTGGTACCGGGCATATGCCGATAATTGATCTAAAGTATATTGTTTATATACATGTCATACATGCTAACATCCTAATTAATATTCGTTGTGTCGTTAGTCCCGCCATTTTTTATTCACTCCAGTAAATTTTTAGAGTAATATTCTTCAAATGCAATTACGATTTAATAAGAAGTAAAATATACTAGAAAGATACTGGTGTAAAAAAGAAGGCGGGGCTAACAATACTGCGGAATATTAATTAGCATGTTGGCAAGTATGACATGGTAATGGTAAGGAAAATAAAATTATTTCCTCTCATGGACGTGAAAGAATTGCTACATTTTGCGACTTTTTTACTTAAAATCCACCACTAAATTTTTATATGTAACGGCTACCTAATTACTTCGAAGATTAATGCAGTGTTGCGAGACTTTGCGACTTTTTTATTCAATAATCACCAATAACTTTCAGAAAGGATATTGATATATATAACAGATGAATCTTCAATTCGATTCGTCTATTATGTTATCAAGATTATTGGTGACTATTAAATAAAAATGTCGCAAATTCTGCTAACTCTGAAAGACAGAACACTTGCATCGGCTTAAAGGTATTTGTTACTTAAAATTTCACGTTCTTAAAACTTACTTTTGATCAAAATATAGGTTAATTACGACATCCCTGCTTTCCAAAAGAAAGTACAACATATATATAACTATATATATAAAACCATACTTGGTAGTATTTGTAATTTAATTTTTATACAGGGTACTGTTAATATCCGCCAATTTTTTCATAATACTGTTTTTAAAGATATTATTTTTATGTTATCAGGTATGATTTAATTAGAAATTTTATGGCATTGGTCTGTCCGATATCTTCATGCCAAGATATTTATTTCATTAGTTTCACATTTATTTCAATCACATTTATTTCAATTTAACTGGATACTTCAATACTATAATTAACGAAATTATTTTTATTTCTTCTATGTCTTATGCGTAGTTTAATCAAGGTATTAAATTAGAATTTTAAATAACTAAAACTACATAAATGCACAGATGTAGACAGTAAAAATTATATTACTATATTAAATAACTTACTAGTTTATTTAAAATTACATGTCCTAATTATAGTGCACAATCATCAAAGATTCATTAAATAAAGCACACAACAGAAAATAAAATCCTAATGAAACATGTGTATGTGATAACTATATTATATTGAAAATTAGTATTGAAATTAAGAATAATAGTAAAAGTTTTTGTACATTTTTCTTACTGGATATTCTTCTGAACAAATGCATAAAGCACTTCCATATATTTAATTTATTGCGGAGTACTTTTAGCCCCGCCTTTATCCTGCACCACTTTATTTATAGAAAAATTTTCTTCAATACATAACTTCGATAAAATAAGAAAAAAATACTTTAAAAAAATAAGTGGTAGGAAATAGAGGCGGGGCCAAAATTACTCCGGAATAAATTAAAATATTGGCTGCTATGCACTTCTACAAATGTCGCGCTCTCCAACTTTTTTTCAGGACACTCTCAGGCATAGCTGCCAAGATTTTAAATTTATTCCGGAATGTCGTTAGCCCTGTCCTTTTTTCCACAACGTGAAATTTCTAAAAATAAAATTTCTTTAGTATATAATTAACATTAAATATGAAGAAAATTACTCGAAAAGGATTACGGTGTAAAAAAAAAAGGGCGGGGCAAACAGCATTCTGGAATAAATTAAAAAACTTGGCAGCTATGCTCTCAGGGATCAGAAATTTCCGCCTTTATTGCTGCAAAGATGCCAACATTTTAATTTATTCCGGAGTATTTTTAGCTCTGCCTTTATTCCATACCACTTATTTTTATAAAGTAAATTTTTCTTATTTTATCGAAGTTATATATATTGGAGAGCATACTTGCCAACCACTTAATTATATGAAGTGTAAAATGTATAGTACTCGCCTTTTTTTTTTCATACCAGTCATATTTTAGAGAAATTTTATTCTTATTTAACCGTAACAATATTTGGAGAGAATTACTCTAAAAATAAAGTGGTGTGGGAAAAGAGGCGTTTTTCAAGGGGCGTTAACAATTTTATGCTTATTAATGAGGTGGTTGGCAAGTATGGGAGAGAGAAAGAATTTCTCTGAATTAAGTGGTGCGAGGCGGAGCTAAAAATACTCTAGAATTAATCAAAATGTTGGCATCTATGTTGCTGCCACTCTTTCTATACGGTAATCTCAATCCTATCTAATCACACCACATTAAAAAAAAAAAAAAAAATTGCATGAAATTAGTTGTGTCAGCAAAGGCGAAACTTTCCCGTCCCTAAAAGCATACTTGCCAACATACTAATTAATATTCCGTAGTATTGTTAGCTCCGCCTTCTTTTTCACACCGGTATCTTTTTAGAGTATTTTTCCTCTTATTCAATCGTAATTGCATTTGGAGAACATTACTCTAAAAATTTATTGGTGTGAGAAATAGGGCGGGATTAACAAGACTACGGAATATTAATTAGGGTGTTGGCAAGTATGCTAAAAGTGTCCCGAAAAAAAAAAAAAAAAAAAAAAAAAAAGCGAGGAATAAGGCCTCTGCTTTTATAATCAAACAATGACACACATATATAAAATTATGTAAGGTGTGTATGTTATATATATAAACTATGTAAGGTACACACAATTTTAAAAACGTTAAAGTTTTTAATAAATAAATAATTTGTTTGCTATTCAACGTTTAAGTATACGCACTTTAGAATTATAACAACAGCAAATTGCACATGCATTAATAAATAAATTTGAAAATATAAATATTTTCTCTTTCTTTTTCTATTTGAGAAATTTAAGAAAAATTATATATATATAACAGTTTTTATTATTTTTTCTTTTTTAATGGTACAAAGAGAACAGTATATTTTATAAGGTGAAATCACTCATTGCTTAGACTTATTATTACACAATTATTATGAAAATTAATTACCACATTTTCTGAAATCCAATATTAACTTGACACTCCAAAACCCTTCTTGCCAGCACTGTTACACAACAGGATCTCTCGACAAATTATACAAACACTTATAAATTCTTCCGATATTGATTTTAATGGTGACATGTATAAAGACAACTTAAAAAAAAAACCAATTTCTGGATAGGAAATGAATGCCTGACCTTCAATTTGCGTCCATCTAAAAGACTAATATATAAGGATTATGGGTTATTGTTTGTGAATCTGGCAGCAGACCAAAAGATGCGATTATTTTGCGATTCTAAGAAAAAGAACGATGAAAAATATGGTAAACTGCATCTATATTTCATTCAAGATTTTGAAAGAGTTCGAAATGTAAAAGAATTTATTTTCAGCTGGCAGAAATTATTTTATTTTTAATACATATATTCAAAGATTTTGTGTTATATTTTCAGTTTTCTATATACTAAAAAGACAAAATTTTGTTGTTGAAATTTCCTTGGGATGCTGAATTTTAAATTGAAAAGGCAATGTTTCGCTGGAAGCAAACGTATATGTATATAAATCGCATATTTAAAAAATTTTGTACAGTGTTTTAGTTATATGGTTGTAATTTTCATAATACAGGGTAGACGAAAAGTCTTCGACACATTCGAAATTTTGCTATAAAATCAAGTGGTATAACAGAGCGCAGTTTGCTCTACAATATTTCTTACAGTAAAAAGATTGGTTTAATTAAATAAAACATAGTTTCAAAAAATTCCTTCAGATTTTCTTGTACCTATGTTTTGTTTATGTAGCGTTTATTGTAGTTTTGCTGTGCAACCTCTATCGCCTGACTTAATACTTCTTCATTTTTTGTGGGACTATGTTGCAAGTATTGCAACATAGCACACATTGCAAGTATATGTAAAGTATATTTTTTTTTACATTACAAATAGTACAAGTTTATGTATCACGTATACAAGTATACAAGCATTACAAGTACATGCAGGCCTTGCAGCGTCCCTAAATTTTTAAGCTCATTTTATTATATCGTTACCAAAATTTCAAAGCAATGGATCTGACATAATATTTTAGCATGAACCCAGTCTAACGCACTTATTATATATTGTTACATTTTAACTAGTCTTGCCAGAATTGGGGATTTTTCGCGAATTCGGGATAGATGTGTTCAGAGATTTTGTGTTATGATTTCAGTTTTCTCTGTACTGAAAAAAAAAAAAAATATTGTTGAAATTTCTTTGTGTGCTGAATTTTAAATATAAAGAAAAAAAATCGCACATTTTAAAAATTTTGTGCACAGTTTTTGTCATATGTATGTAATTTTCATAATACAGGGTAGACGAAAAGTTTTCGACACATTCGAAATTTTGCTATAAAATCAAGTGGTATAACAGAGCGCAGTTTGCTCTACAATATTTCTTATAGTAAAAAGATTGGTTTAATTAAATAAAATAGTAGTTTCAAAATTCTCTTTCAGATGACGTTACTTGTATTTATTGAAATTTTATTTTTCCGACGGAGTGAAAATAATGCCTGGCCGGTCGGGACTTGTCGGCCTGGATAGCTGAATTCATAGAGCCTTGACCTTTGTAAGTCAATGATCTGGGGTTCGACTCCCGGTCCAGGCATTATTTTCACTCTGTCGAAAAAATGAAATTTCAATAAATATGATTTTCTTCCCAATCAGTTGATTGTGTGATTTTAATATATGACGTCACTTGTACCTATGTTTTGTTTATGTAGCGTTTATTGTACAAAAATGTGTGAACACGCTCTGTATTTCCATTTAATATTTATAAATTGAACTATATTAGGTTCGTTCAGTAAAATATATATTGCAGCAACAATTCGTATGGTTTTTTACGTATTTTTGTATGGATTTGAAATCTTAAAATTGTTTTTGCAATTTTTTATTAATAGTCATGATCTTCAAAATGCTAAAAATCTACAGATATTTAAGAAAAGACAACACTTTTTGGTTGTTTAATAGAATCTACCTAAAAGAGTTAGGGACGGATTTTGAAATTTATTAATTAGTGTCTGGGAAAAAATTTTTAAAAAGTGCATGTCTATGTAAAAAAAAAAAAAAAAAAGAAGGTTTAATTTAATTTAATTTAATTTAATTTTGTTATTGTTTTTCATATTTTCTCTTTTAAAGATGTTACAAAATCCCTCCTTTTGAAGTAGGTTCTATTAAATATTAATATATATATATATATATTCAAAGGGTTTTCTTAAATACCTGTAGAAGTTTTAACACTATGAAGATCTTGAATTCATAAAAAAAAATGCAAACGATTTCAAATCTGTTAAAAAAAAAAAAAAAAAAAAAAAAAAAAAAACATTAAAATTCATAAGAATTGTTGCCTGAATATATATTTTTTTAATATACTTCAATTCATAAATATTAAATGGAAATATATTTTTTTTTATATGAAATCTTCAGTGGTGCCAAATCAAATGTGCCAAGTTCTCTTAAAGTATTTTTTTTTTTTTGAGAACAATTGTAACATTTGTTCCTTTTTTTCCCTGTAGCTTAAAGTTAAAAAAAAGTTTTAAAAATAAAATTGAGATAACGTTCGAATAATTTTTATTCACACAATGTAGAATAATTGCTTTTGAATATGTGAATTGATTTCAGTAAAGTTTTCGTTTTAACAAACGACTTCATTGATTTCAATTAGTGTTCATTCTTCTAAGAATAACAAAGTCCTCCTTCTTTAGAAAGAGCATCCATTATGTATCTATCATCTACATGATTAAATACGAACTTTTCAATTTGTTCTGATTTCTGAGAAGAGCTATTCAAATTGAATAGCTTTCCAGTTTTAAAGATTGATGTTGCTTTTGATGGTTTAGAACATCCATTATTGATATGATTTTAAATGAAATACCAAATGCATCCATATGAAATACATTAATCTGCATCTGAACATTTTGGGATAAAATTTATCTCATTTACTGGTATTAGATTTTTCGACTTCTCACATAATTACGGTGTTAGGGTTAGGGTTAGGATTAGGGTTAAGACTGACAGTCTACATCTGTGTTTTTGTCCTTGGTAAGACGCCTTTCATTGAACAGGGGAGCAGCCCCGGCTCACCGCTCGAAGAGCGGTGTTGAGCTATGCTAGGACCGAAGTCCACGTGGGCTGTCCCGAGACGTTTATTGAAAAACGAAAGAAAAAAAAAATTACAGAATTCATCGCCAGGCTTAGATCCTACCCGCGACAATGGGCGATTGATCTTTTGACTTTTCTTCCGAAGGCATCATAGTTGCTTGTTTGCAGGGGTGAATTTATTTTTGCTGCATTATTTGGCTTCAGGTTGACCTTTGCTGCACTTCTGACGCTACAAGAGGGTAATGGGGTAGTGGGGAAAGTTAGCGTTTTGCTGGGTACCGAGAAGCACATTAGACAACTTGGAGAGTGGGAAAAAAAAAAAAAAAAAAAAAAAAAAAGGAAATCAAAAATAAAAATTTAATGAAATGGATAGATAGAGAGAATTATTTAATTTATTTAAGTTAATTATTTAATTTATTTAAGTTAATTTTGGGACCATGATTAGTTGGTCGTTATTATTAGAAGAGTTACTTGGGAGACTTTTAATCTGTTCGATTGGATATATCCATTAAGAGGGAGTAGATGCTATTGAGTTTATGGATTAGGATTTTATTGGTAAGGATGTTTGAAAGCCAGTTTATTGGCCTAGGGGTTGGGTTTCTAAGATGGAAAACTTCTGTAAGGGGGCATGAGAAATAGTAGTGATCCGGCGTTCCCTCCTCTCCACATGGACACAGGGATGAGCGCCGGCAATGAAATCTATTTAAGTAGGAGGGGAAAGGGCCATGGCCACTTAAAAAGGCTGAGATGGGTGGTGTTAAGGTCCAGGTGTTTGTGCTAACATTTGGGATAAGATTATAGGTATGCCTACCTTTTTCGGAGGTAGACCATAGGTCTTGCCATTTTTGCATGGTCAGATTTTTAATTTTCCTTTTGACAAAGGAGGGGGAGGCTGGGAGAGATTCGTCGAAATATATTATTGGATATTAGAATAGTCATAGGTGTCAACATTTTAATTTATTCTGGAGTATTTTTACTCCCGCCTTCTTTTCACACCACTTATTTTTAAGGATAATTTTTCCTTATTTTATCGCATATATTAGAGAAAAAGTTTCTCTATATAAAATGGTACGAAATAAAGACGGGGCTAAAAATATTTCGGAATAAATTAAAATATTGGCATCTACGCAATAGCTTCTTATATTTGTATGACCAGCAGCATTGGTTTGTGTCAATGACCCACAAAACAATTTGGTTACAATATAGTCTACGAGAAATATTTCTTTAAATTATATATCTATGTCTTTATACTACAAAAAACGATAACGAAATCAACAATTATTATTCTTGTGTAGAATAATGTATTGTTTGATTCAGTGTCACTAAATCTAAATTAGTTTTACATTTATTTGTACAGAGAAACTCTACAATTCTGAAAATAATTTATATTCACTGTATTAATTGTGAAATTTTTCTTGAAACTTTGATGTAATTATTAAAAAAAAAAAAAAAAAAAAATACTGTTCTAAAATAGTGCTGACAATATTATAAAATGCACGCAATAATATAGCAATGTTGCGATTCCTCTAAGAGAATAACTAAACTAAATGAAAAATTGTAGTTATATTTTGAACCATATATCCATTCAAAGCTAAAAACAAGCATTGATCAAATTCACTTCCGAATATTGCTGTCGAACTATCTTTAGAGAAATATATTTCATTTCATTTCTCATGAAAACCACAAGGTTTTTAGAAAATCTTCGTCCGTCAAAAATATCGAATGATTCGTTTTATTCTGGCAAAAGTATGAATGAAGGATTCGTATATCCTAAATTTGAATTTGTATTTTAATAAATATTCGCCTTTTCACAAAAACATATTACCTTGAAGAATATCTTTGGGATAATTTTATATATGAATAAATAAATTCATATAACAGATATTTAAAGAATAGTATACCATAACATGACGTAACATTGATTACCAAAAGGCCCAATACATAACAAAAAGCTGCAAAAATTTTCGATTATGGCGAAGATATAAATATATATAAATACGTATATATATTTAACATTATCCTAAATATGTTTACAGACTTGACACATTTTTTTTGATTTGTTAATTCCAATAAATTTTTATAACGTATCCACATTATATTTAAGAAACATTCTGGGATTAAATGAGCCGGAAATTTTTTTTATAGAATAGTGTAGGAGTTAATATGGAGGGTTGGCATCTTTGTGTTTTTTTTTAATCAACATCTCCGCGAATAAGTATACACAGAGCTGCCAACCTAATCCGGCAAACAATTAGTACCGCCCCTTTTTCTACACCGCTTAATTTTTAAAGTAATTGTATTCTTAATTTATCGCAACTGTATTTGAAGAGAATTACTCTAATAATTAAGTGGTGCAGGAAAAGGGGCGGTGCTAACAAATTGCCGGATTAGGTTGGCAGCTCTGTATACAATTTCAGAATTACCAAGTTAATTAATTTATTCCGGAGCATTATTAACTCCGCCTTTTCTTCAGACCACTTTTATTATAAGAATATTTTTTTTTTTTTCATCATAGTTATATATTATAGAAAATTATTTCATAAACCAAGTGGTGCAAAACAAACGCGGGGCTAAAAGTGCTCCGAAATAAGTTAAAGAACTTGACAACTCTGCATTTGGTGAGGTTCAAAGCGAATTTAGCAAGGTTGGTTTAGATGGGTGATATTGACACTTTCCATCTGTGGTGTCATTATCTACAAATTTAAGATATAAAATAACTTTTTCATGATTAAACATGTGCAGCTATGTACAGACCCTGAGTAAGGCGGAAGCACACATTATCTCCGCTCTCACCGGAATATTTTTACAATTATTTTTTACTTCATGTCATAGAAATTCCTCGTTTTGACGAGGAAATATTTTTTATAAAAAATGAACGGTGTAAAACAATCCAATTTACTCACCGTTATTAGACACCAGAATTCTTCTAAAATAATTTTTAATGAGAATTTTCTGTTTATCATAGGAGGAAAGTATTTGTTAAAAAATAACGGTGTAAGTATAAATAATGTGTGCTTCCCCCTTAATCAGGCTCTGTCTATGTAACCATGCAAACTATTCAAAATTATTAGCCCCGAATATTCTTCAAAAATTCGACATTTACAGCGACAACATGACATGGTATATAATGTGAATTTTTAATCAGATCTTTGTACTAAACATATTAAATTTCTATGTGTTAATATACACAATATTCGTATTATATTTAGGGTTGATCAACAGTGTTTCTAAACACGCTGAATAAATTCAACTAGTTTTAATTACTAAATTTTATAAATCCCAAGTCATTTTATTCTACTACTTGCTGAATGGTAAGCTGATATTTCTCTCCCAAGAGAGTTATATAATTAATTTTGTTATTAAAAATCAGTAAACAGTCTTGACAAAATGATGAATTGAGAAATTTGGAGAAAAGTTTCAGTTTATACGATACAGAAAACGTTTATTTTCATTAGCGTGTAGATAATAAAATATATTACTCGGAAACATGAAGCTGTCTTAATTATATTTCAAATATATATGAATAAATGTCTTAGGAAGATTTTGAATAAAGATGAATCAACTTTTTATGAGGAAACAATATATGACATTCAAAAATTGTGTGCATTTATACGTGTAATATGAGTACAAAAATAGAAGATCCCATATTTTTGAAAAGCACATTTGTCAAGGTAAAATTATCTGAAATAATTTACTTTGCTAAAATATGTCCATCTGGTATCCGAAAGGTTAGAACTCTAAAATTTTTGCGCCAGTTTCCGAGTTCTAATCATGGTTCAGGCATGAATGTTCATAGTGATTCGGAATCTACTTTTAGCAGTAGATCTCCAACTTTGAATCTGAATCCTTTGCCGGCTCTAACGCTTTAAAGCGTTCTCAACAGTATTACTAAATTTAGGGTCCTTTTTATTCAAATTCCACCAATAATTTTGAGGAATAATATGTGATATGTAAAATAAATAAATAAATAAATAAATAAAATGGCGTAAACTTCGAAGTTATTGGGAAATCGTTACAGTTAAAATCTAGAGGTGGATATTAATAAAAAAAAAGTATCTAAATTTAGCAACACTGATCACAGGAATGAAATTAAATAGGACCGGCAAAGGTTTAATGTATGAAAGATGATGGTACTGATGACCGACCTAAGTCCCTCTTTGACAAAATATCAGGATTTGTGCTGTCCTTGATATTTCTCTACCACTAATTTTGTATAGCAGTTTTTATAATTAAAATAATTTTTTTAATTTTATTTTCATTAAATTTTTTTTTTTATTATTTTATTATTAGCCTGCGAATTTCAAAAGAAATATATTGTACAAAAAGTCAGTGGAAGGTTCCTTGGAAAAAGGCGGGTCCATACAAACCTTGAATATGTTGAAAATTATTGTTTAGAAATTGTGATTATGTAAAATCTGTAATAACTAAATTTATGGTTGAGTTGTGTATAATGAATAGCTGCCAATAAATAGAAACGGTATTTATTTCCAAATAGACAAATGACCGATAAAAAATTATGAGTATTTACAAAGCATTTGAATATTTCTAATATATTAAAGATATAAGCATCAACTGTCAAGCAGTACTCATTTATTACTTACGAAATCATAGATTTATCTGCATCTTTCAAGAGCGTGTCTAATGCATTTTATTATTTGAAATCAATACTAAGGTTTGACAAACGTTAAATTCAGTGTCAACGCGATACTAAAAACCATTTGAAAGAACAGAATGTAATATGGAAAATTCAATAAATGAAATATAAATAAGTATGTAAATCTGAAATATATGGAGACATCTTGGATTACTTGAAATATATATATATATATATATATATATATATATATATACACATATATAAAGGAAAAAAAGGGGGCTGTTTCTATATGAATTGAAAAAATTAAGAAACATTGACGATAGAAGAAGCGAATGTACAAAATTAAACAAGAAGCGCAATCGAATATCGCAATAAAATAAAGAAAATGAATACTTAAGTTATATAAAAACATGCTGTTTTTAGATGAATTGAAAAATATATAAAGAAATTTACATTAGTAATGGAGTGGACGAATATTCAAAATTATACAAGAAGCACAGTTAAATATCGTAATAAAGTAAAGAACCTGAATATTTCAGCTATATATAAACATGTTGTTTTTATAGAAACTGAAAAATATATTAAGAAATATCAGCAATGGAAGAGACGAATGTCTAAAATTAAACAAGAAATGCAATCGAATATCGCAATAAAATAAAGAAAATGAATACTTGAGCATAGCCTCCTAAACTAGATGCCTGTCGCGTGGCTCGGAAACTTGGCAACAGTTTAAGCGGTAGACATCGCCACCTGGTACAGATTATGCGACTTTTTTATTCAACAGTCACCAAATATTTTAAAAATTGGGATTTGATATAGATAAAAGGCGAATATCATCGAGGAAACGTCGATTATATATATCATATATCACTTCCTAAAATTATTGGTGACAGTTGAATAAAAAAGTCACTCAATCTGTACAAGGTGGCGTTGTCTGCCACTTGAACTGTTGCCAAGTTTCCGAGCCACGCGACAGGCATCTAGTTTAGGAGGCTATGGCCTGAGTTTTGTATAAACATGCTGTTTTTAGATGAATTGAAGGAGTGGACGAATATTTAAAATTATACAAGAAGCACAGTTAAATATCGTAATAAAGTAAAGAATATGAATACTTGAGCTGTATAAAAATATGTTGTTTTTATGTGAATTGAAAAATATATACGGAAATAGTGATAATGGAGGAAACAAATGTCCAGAATTAAACAAGAAGTGCAATCGAATATGCATAATAATGTAAAGAAAATTAATAGTTGATATATATATATATATACATGTTGTTTCTAGATGAATTGAAAAGTAATAAAGAAATATTGGCTATGGAAGAGACGATTCTTGAATTTTAAACGAAAAGCACATCTGAATATGCGGAATAATAGTTATTAAGAAACAGCAGCAACAAGAAATGTTTGATTTAGATAAAGATAAAGAATTATGTTCATATATCATTTTTCACAATTTGCAGCATACAAGCAAATTAAAACGGAGATGGCAGGATAATATTTAAATAAATATTGTTTAATTTATTCATTGAGATGCCACCATTTTGAATGTTGAATCATTTAAGATAAAAAAAAAAAAAAAAAAAAAAAAACACTTTTACTTAAGAAAAAGCTTTATTCTAAAACTAGTTTGCATGTGCTGGTGATGGGCGATAGAGTTAAGCTTATTTCTTTATAGATAAGTAATAATCAAATCTAGAAACTAAATTTATTAAAAATTTAATAACTCAACTCGTATAAGAAGAAAATGAAGAGTATGTATATATATATATATATATCACAGTTCGAACAGTTCTTGAATTTTCTTAATTTTCTGCACCAATATTATTACATGTATAGTAATTTTTGATATAAAAAAAGGCTTAAAACTTCAAATAAAATTAATAGTATAAAAATACTGGTGTAAGAGCCCTTAAAAAAAGGCGTGGCCGTACGAATCACATATATATATATATATATATATATATATATATATATATATGCAGGGTGATCAGATTAACCCTCCGTGTACGGGGAAATTATTTTGTATTTACTGCGTTTACATACACAGGTTGCAAAGAGTCTTATTTTTTAACCCTTTGTTGCATATTAATCACCTGGGTAACTTTAAAGGAAATTATTGTGTTTTTCCTATTTAAAATTGCCCCAGAAATCAGGAAAAAATATTGTTTCATCAAAATTTTGTTTATTTTAAAAGTTACAGTTTGTCCACTGTAGTGGACAGTATGCATATAGAAAGTGGACATCTAAAGTAGAAGTGGTGATGAAAATAATAAAAGCAGCCACTTTTTTCATCGATACACAAATGAACTTTGCATTTTACGCATGAATATGTAGATTTTCTTGAGCATAACTCCATCTTACATCTTTGAGCACTATTTAATATTTGTCTAGCAAAATGATCCACTCCATCGTAGAGGACAGAGCTTGCTTTGACTGAGATTTCTTTTTGTAGGTTTTTACACTGACATTGGCCCTTGTTTACGTAAGTCTTTCTGTATCTTGTTCATCAATTACTCTTGATACTGCTTGTATTAGTCCTCTGGCAATGGACATCTTGAAAAATCCTAGTTGCATAGAATATTGTGGTATGACAGCTTTGTAAAGAAGCCAAGAATTTATCACGGTAACATATATAAAATGAAATAATACCATTTGTACAACTACAATGGACAAACGAAAACAATCCTACATTAGCCTATGCTCATAACGTCCATTGTAGTTGACAAAAAGAAAAATACATCAATTTTCATGAAAAATAGTATCTGAAAATAAGTGTTGTATTCAAACATATTCTAAAATGTCTAAAATTACTATTTCAAAATGCAAAATGTCAAAATAAAAAAAGTTTTAGCTTTTATATACAATGTTTAGATTGAGAAATCATACTAACTTGGAAGTAGAGGTTGATGCTATTTTCAAACTAGCAATGCAATCTGTAATTTTATATTATGCTGCTATCTATAAGCAACAGTTGAAAGCTGAAATTATACAGAAAGAATAAACATTGAAATCAAATCTGTAAAACCATTTGTGTGAAAGGAAAAAAAAAAAATTAAACTGTTGTCCACTACAGTGGACACGATGCAACAAAGGGTTAATACCACTATTTTTAAATAAAAATATGTTTCATTAGTTTTCAGGATTTATAAATATAGAACATTACATTTTATAATTAGTGGTGGAAATGGAATTTAGTGAAAAAATAATTTTCAAAAATTTATCTGTTAAAAATAGTTTTTAGAAATTGTGGTGTAAATGAAATTTAATGTAAAAGGTTCTTTTGCCCGTCGCAATCACGGGCACCGTAAGCGGAGGGTTAAAAGAGTACCCGTTATTTTTACTTATTAACCTTGAATCTGACGAAGGTGGCAAGTATTCTAACACTGAATTCTAATTGTTTAAACCTTCTTTAAGAGTGGGAAACAATTTCCAACAATTTGTATAAACACCATAAAATGCAATAAACTCGCAACAATTGTTTAGGGTCGAAAAAACACACGACCTTTCATCAGGCGAATAAAGTAAGCACGACTGCAGCACTCGTGCTTACTTTATTCGCCTGATGAAGGGTCGTGTGTTTTTTCGACCTGAAACAATTGTTGCGAGTTTATTGCATTTTATGGTGTTTATTCAAAGTTTGTATGTAATATTTTTTACAACGCCAGTTTTGTGGTGCTTTTTTATTAAATTTCCAACACTGTTGGACTGTTACAACTTTATTTGTGAGGCAAAACAGAAATCGAGACGCTCAGTATTGCTTAATCTTGTGATAATTTTATTCTTGAAAAACATGATTTAATTCTATATTTTACATTGTCATACCTTACAGAAACTGTTGAAAATGTTCGCCACCATTCTGAATGCAAACATGATCACGTCGAATCACGTTTTTTGACACACTTCACAGCATTGTTGGTGTTATTGATGAGATTTCTTCAGTTATGATTTGTTTTAATCCATCGATGTTTGCAGGACTTCTCTGGAGAACCCTATCTTTGAGATAACCTCGCTTAAAAAAAAAAAAAAAATAATAATAATAACAGGATAGGAATGAAAATGTAAAAAAAAATTGAATTAATTTATGTTTCTCAAAAATAAAATTATCACAGAATTAAGTAACATTGTGCGTCTCCATTTCTGTTTTACCGCAGGAATAAAGTTGTAACAGTCCAACAGTGTTGGAAATTGTCTCACACGCTTAAAAAAGGTTCAAACAATTATACTTCAGTGTTAGAATAGTTGCCACATCCGTCAGATTTAAGGGCAATAAAAAAAACCAACGTGTACTCTTTCAAAATGATCACCCTGATATACATTATATATATATATATGCGTGTGTGCGTATTTAAGTTTATCCGTAGAGATATTGAACGAAATTTGAACCCATTCTTGATTAAAAGATAATAATTTATTTTACTTTTACGTAGAGTTGTGGTTTGGTCGGTTAAAACCGATTCACCTAGTTGGAATGCCCTCCGTAGAGATTTTTCTAAGATGTTCTAGTTAGTATTTATTCGAGTTTTGGCAGAGCCTGATTAAGGGGGAAGCACACATTATCTCCGCTCTCACCGGAATATTTTTACAATTATTTTTTATTTCATGTCATAGAAATTCCACGCTTTGACGAGGAAATATTTTTTATAAAAAATGAACGGTTTAAAACAATCCAATTTACTCACCGTTATTAGACACCAGAATTCTTTTAAAATAATTTTTAATGAGAATTTTCTGTTTATTATAGGAGGAAAGTATTTGTTAAAAAATAACGGTGTAAGTATAAATAATGTGTGCTTCCCCCTTAATCAGGCTCTGAGTTTTGGAGAAAGTCACAGAAATTTCCAAATGGCTAGGCCGACTAGCTCAAACTGTGATTGTATCAAGCACCTCCCATTTTCTAGATTTGAGAGAAAAAACTCTAATAGGGCACTTTTTTATATGACAACATATATTTTTCTAAAAAATAATTTTAATATTTTCGAAGGATGAAAGACTTTCACCTATCGTGCACTGAGAGAAAAGTTTTGTTCAATTAACAAAAATTTGTTTGGTAAACAACATTTTCTATGTAAATGTGTTTGTTCAGATTAACACAATATTTTCAATTAGTTTTTTAATTAAAAAAAAAATAGTTTTTAAAATTGCTTTTTAAGTTTGTTTTTAAAAATTGCTCTTATGTTTTTAAAAATGCTCTTTAATCACAAATATAGTAAAAAGTATTGTAAAGATAAACAAAAAAAAAAAAAAAATTGTTATTATTAAATAAATACAAAGAAATTTTGTAATTTCGTTAGCAATGTTTTGCCATCCCAACAAAACTGACTTTTTTACTTATTATAAAAATTTGGTTTAATATAATAAAACAAATTCAACAAAATAAATTTTGCTATTTTAAATGATCCTTTCTCAGGGTGTGCTACCACTATTCCTACACAAAAAACTTTATTGTAATTTTGCAGATTATTTTGTGGTCTTTTTTTTCCTTATTTTATATTCACACCACTATTATTGTATAGTAATATTTATGTGATTTAATCTTAGATTCATTTCGTTGTTTTCCTGCCTTCTTCTTAAAATAATAATAATAATAATAATCAAAATAAATACCAAAAATATTATATGTTCAAGTGTTCGTAATGCTATACTTAAACTTTCTTTTTATTGTTAGATATTGTAATGCTATACTCAATTTTTCTTTAAGTTATTCTTTTCACTGTTTTTATTTACTTTAACTTCATTTTTTATTTTAGTTTTACGTGTCATTTTCACTTTATGTTGTCCTATTTCTCTATGAGCTCAGAATTATGTTTCCTTGTTTGTCTGTCCCCTTTTATGTTTGTATATTTTTTATATTATTTTTGTAAGCCATCACTATCCTGTTCAATCTCTGCTACCTACATCTGGTTCGCTGAAGTGTGGAGTCATCATTGGACCCCGGGGAACTCGGCTCTCATCTCAGCCATCTTTCTCGAAGTCACGTCGAATGGAATGGAATGGAATCGAATATGAGAAGCTATGGTGGCTCTGAGATGCGTCACGTGATTGTATCGAAAATTGATTCAAAGAGCTACTTTTTAAAAATACTGGTGCCAGTTTTTCAAACTATTACAAAAACAGTGCCCTTGAATTTTACGGGCAAACAAATAAGGGGCTTAAAAATTTATAGATTATTGTTCTAAAATAATGGTAGCGTAATGGAAGAGCTCTTTTTCATCACCGACTATACTAGGCGAGACGTATGATCCCTGGGCGTTATATTTATTGCCCCAAACCTCCCGTTGCCTCTCTTTGATGTCTTTTTCTAGTCAGTTTTGTCCTTTTATTACTTTCGGTGCGAGCCGTTTTTTTTTTTTTTTTTTTTTTTTTTTTTTTTTTTTTAACGCACTTGACATTGTGAGTTTTTTGGTTTTCATCCCATGCTATTTCTATGGAGTTTTTAGCTTTTTTTCCCCTCTTTTTCCACATTCTAGAGTGCGCACTTTAGAATGTAGAAAAAGAGAGGAAAAAAGCTAAAACCCCCATAGAAATAGCATGGGACGAAAACCAAAAAAACTCACAATGTCAAGTGTGTTAAAAAAAAAAAAAAAAAAAAAAAAAAAAAAGGGCTCGCACCGGAAGTAATAAAAGGACAAAATTGACTAGAAAAAGACATCTAAGAGCGGGAACGGACGGGCTGGGGCGTTTAAGTACTATCGTCCAGGGTTAATACGTCTCGCTTATTATATCGCCTTCAAAAGTTCCACAATTTCACAGAGCCTACGAAAATTAGTTGAATATTTAATCCAAGTATATACTAACTATTGATTTAAGGTGAAATCTATATCATCATTATATTCCTTGATAAAATGATATTCTGAGCATTATTGTGCAATTTCACTGACAATAGGTAAACACTAGTTGAACGTTGAGGGAAAGGCCTTGCTATAGATTTTGAAAGTGTAATTGCTTGAATTCTGAAGCAATAGTGTAAACGTGCTTAATTATAGGAAATCTGTTACCATTGCTACTTCTGCATTTACGTCTAAGGCATATGTTATGGGAATATATGCGAATGCGTTAATCTAGCATTTTAACTAGCTTAGTTTAATTTAAACTACCATTTGTGATGTAATATGTATAGATAATCTATATATATAAAAGAGTAAACTCACTGATTCACTGACTGATACACTCACTGATTCACTGACTCAACACGGTTGTAGCGATCCTATGGGAGATAGAGTCACAATTTTTGGTGAGCAGGTTGATTTTAGGATCCTGACGCTCACTAAGACGGGATTTTGCAGAAGGCAAAAACCACCTTTATAAGCATAACTCGGCTCCAAATTGCTTCACGGTGAAAAAATTGCAGATGGGGAGACTAGACTGAAGTACAAAAATTTTTTTTCTGCGATTTTGGAATTTTGGATTTTTAAGGGGGGAGAGGGGGTAAAAAGGATTTTAGGGGGGAAATTTAGCAATATATGGATTTTGGAGTAAAATTCTAGCAGTAATAGATTTAAGATATATATATATAAATATAAAGCCAAACGTCTTCTTGAAGGTATTTGCAAAAATTGATTTTTTCCGATTTTCGATTTCGGGGGGGGGGGGGGGGGAGGAGTTACGAAGGGGCAAATTCGACCCTCCCCTTTAGCACTAAATTCGTCTGTGGAAATCTATAGGAGCTGAGGTCACAAATTTTAGTGTGTGGCTTATTTACGTGTGTCCAAAACCCATTGTAACGGGATTTTGTGAAAGCCCCCCCTTTACCCCTTTGGGGGCGTGGTGGGGAATAAAAGAGTAAATTCACTGATTCACAGATTCAACACAGCCGTGGCAATTCTATGGGAGATAGACTCGCAAATTTTGGTGAGCACGTTGGTTTTAGGACCCTGACGCCCATTAAGGCGGGATTTTGCAAAATATCCCCCCGCTCCCCCTGGGGGGGGGAAGAAGGCAAAACCTCCCTTATAATCATAATTCGGCTCCAAATAGCTTCACGGTGAAGAAATTGCAAAGAGAGGGACTAGAATTGAGTGCGAAAAAAAAAAAAAAAAAAAAAAAAGCATTTTCTGCGATTTGAGTTTTGGATTTTTAAGAGGGGAGGAGGGGGTAAAAACTATCTTCGGAGGCAAATTTAGCAAAATACGGGTTTTCGAGTAAAACTGTTCCAATAACAGCACAAAGATAAAGAAAATCGCCAAGAGTTTTCTTGAGGATATTTCCAAAACGTCATGTTTGGTTTTTTGTGATTTTCGATTTTTTTTTTTTTGGGGGGGGGAGTTACGAGGGGGCAAATTCGAGCCCCTCTTTCAGCGCTAAATTCATCCGGGGAAATCTATAGGACCTGAGGTTATAAATTTTAGTGAGTGGCTTACTTACGTGTGTCTGACACCCACTGTAATGGGGTTTTGCGAAAGTCAACCCTTTTCCCTTTGGGGGGGGGGGAATATAAACACGTTTTCAAGTATAACTTTGCTTCAAATTATCTCAGTAAGATTAATTTGTATATGTGGGTTGTTTATGCTTTTCCAACACGCACAGTAAAGGGATTTTACAAATTTTCACCCTTCCCCCTTTCAAAGGCGGGGAGAGAGGCAAAAAACACTTTTAAGAGTAACTCTGCTCCAAATTATCTCATAATAACGAGTTTTTGATATGTCGATTGGTTATGCGTATTCAAGAAACACACTACTAAGGGATTTTGTAAAATTCCACCTTATCCCCCTTGGGGGTGGGGTGGGGCAAAATCATGTTTTCATGCGTAACTCTGCTCCAAACTATCTTGATTATTTTTTATGTGCGGGATGGTTATGAGTTCCCAAGGGGATTTTTGTGAACTTTTCCTTTTCCTACCTTTAAAAGTGGGGTGGGGGGTGGGGGCAAAAACACGTTTTTAAAGAGTAACTCTGCTCCAAATTATCTCAGGAAAGCGATTTCTTGATAGGTTGATTGGTTGTGCGTACTCAACACAAACTACAAAGGGATTATTTGGAATTCCGTGCTATCACCCCCTTGAGGGTTGGGGGTTATTTAAAACATGTTTTCATGCGTAACTCTGTTCCAAACTATCTTAGAATGGCAATTTTTGATGCGTGGACTGCTTATGGGTATTCAACACACACTACAAATTGATTTTGTGAAACACCACCCTACCTCCCCTTAGTGGAGGGGACATGTATTCAGTTAAGAGCGGGTCGGGGGGGGGAGGGGCTAAAAACACGTTTTAAAACATAACTTTGCTTCAAATAATCTTAGAATCCCGATTTTAATATGTGGGCTAGGTATGTATATGCAACATGCACTATAAAGGAATTTTGTGAAGTGTGGCGAGTGGGAAAACTGCTATCGAAGGTATCGAGAACTTTAACTTAGATTTTGACTGATTTCAATGATTTTATTATTATTGTTATTATTATTATTATTATTATTATTATTAATGATATGGTATTTTGAGACTTCATTTCAATATAATGACCAGCGAAGCGGGCAAAGCCTGCTAGTCATATATATTTGCGTGGGTAATTTCCAATTTGTTAATCACTAGAATAGATAAATTAGCTTATCTGTAAATATCCGTATGGATAAGAATGTAGCTTAACCGCATTTTATGAGAAAAAGTACGTATGGATAGCAGCACATTGTACTTTTCTATAGGATAGTTGCCAAATTTTATACAAGAAGTATTTTAAATTAGTTTTCTTTATGTTATTGAATTGATTTTATTTATTTTTATTAATTAATCAATTAATTATTATTATTATTATTATTACAAAAGAAATTGTACTCAAAATATAATTATAGCATATATATTCATAGCTGCCAAGTTTTTAAATTTATTCCGGAATGTTGTTGGCCCCGCCCTTTTTTCACACCGTAAACATTGTAGAAAAATTTAATTCAATATATAATTACGATTAAATATAAAGACAATTACTCTAAAAATATTACGGTGTGAAAAAGGGGCGGAACTAACACCATTCCGGAATAAATTAAAAAAACTTGGCAGCTATGTATATTAAGCGTATAATTTTATAAAGTATGATACTGTAAATATAATTATTTTAGATAAAGCAGAAAGAAAAATTAATTGCAAACTAATGCTATATATAATCACGACTCCCAACGTCCTAATTAATATTTCGTAAAATTTTTAGGACTGCCCTTTTTTCTACACCATTTAATATTTAGAGAAATTTTATTCAAATACGTAATTGCGGTAAAATACGAAGAAAAGGCGGGACTAAAAAAAGGCGGGACTAAAACTTTTACGGAGTATTAATTACGATGGCATACTTGCCAACATCCTAATTAATATTCGGCAGTGTTATTAGTCTTGTTTTTTTTTTTTTTTTTTTTTTTTTTTTTTTCACACCTAGTAAATTTTTAACACGCTTTTATTAGCTTCACCTGTATGTATGTATGTATGTATGTATGTTTGTTTGTAACTTCTCTGGGAGCAAACAAATTTATATTGTAAAAAAAATACTTTACCTACGTGAACGATGTATCGTTGAGGTAAGGCGCCGCACTACGAACCTAAAGGTCCAGCGTTCGATCCCCGTCAGGGGAGATTTTTTAAAAATGGTTTTTGTTTAATTCTAAGTTATTTTAATTAAAGATTTAAATGTATGTAAATATTACTGTGTGTCACTCACACGATTTTCTCTTACCCTGAATTTTAATACTAAGATAGATATTTTGTGCTTTTTAGCTCACATTTCTATAAAAGCGTGTTCTTTAATTTTTTAAAACTATAATATTATTAGAGTAATATTCTCCAAATGCAATTACGATTAAATATGAAGAAGTATGCAATGTAAATGGGTACGTATATAACGCAACCAATGTTCTCAAACTTTGTTACTTTTTTATTCAATAGTCACCAATAATTTTGAGAAGTGATATTTGATATAAGTAACGGACGACTCAAATCGAAGAATTGTCCGTTATGTAAATCAAATATTTCCTTAAATTATTGGTGACTGTTGAATAAAAAACTCACAAAGTCTGACACTAATGAATGTAAAGCATAGTCAAACTTGTTGTTTCAGAGATCTAATCAGAACAGGTAACAGAATTAACATAAATTTATATAACATGATTAAAAAAAAGAAAGAAAAAGTGTTTAAGAATCGTAGCATATTTTTTTAGGCTTTTTATAAGAAACATTTTCATACAATAATTTTCTATAAAATATTGGTACAACGTATGCCTATCTTATAATACATGCGCATATAATAGAATTATATGCGTGAAGAATTAGAATAGAATTGCAAATAGAATTATATGCATTAGTCTATTTTTTCGAACTATTATTAGTCAACTTTTTCCAAAATTAAAGAAAATATTTTCATAACTACATCTTTTGAATGGATATAATTCTTTAAATTGTAGCACTAAAGAAATTAGTGTAAAGTTTCAAGCAGTAAAATGAATATTTAAATAGGTGTATATATGTATATATATATATATATATATATATATATATATATGTATTAAGTCTTTCAGAAAATCTAACTTTTACTGCACTGTAGCATTGGTTCCAAAATGGCAATAAATAGCTGTATTAAGATGGCAATTGACGTTACATTTCTATAAAACATTAAAAAGTTCATAAAAGCTCACTGTTATACTTTAAAATTTTATAGTTACAATATTATTGTTTACAGTTTTAGCTTAATTTTTCTGTCGTAAAAGATTCCTCCCCCCCCCCTTCCTTTTTTTTCCCGAACATACATAGTTCTTTCCGAACATACATAGTTAAGAAAAGTATTGTAATTATTCAAAAATCTGACTTCGAGATTTCGTTGTTTCTGTACGTTTTGAGGTCAACTGAGATAATTTTTACCACTTTTACGATGATATATGTGTATGTATGTGAGTGAGTGAACACGATAGTGCCTAAATGCTTTGATCAAATGAGTGGATAGTTGGAACATATGTTATAAGTCACAATAGCACGAAACTTATTAATTTTGGTGAATCTAGGACTTATAATGTTTTACAAAGACACGAAGAAAAACGCTTTATCATTATGGTCTATGGGCGATAGCTTCTAAACAATATAGTGCAATAGCGTCTAAACAACTTATTCAATCCAGCTGTAAAATTATACACATATTATAGGTCACAGTCGCACAAACTGTGTAGAGTTTGATGAATCTGGCTCTAATAGTATTTTTACGGGGACACAAATAAATAATCTTTATCATTATGATTTATGGGTTCAAATTATTTGAAGTGTAATAGCGTAAAATTAAACAATGGAGAAAAATACTCAATCACTTCGTTATATTTTCACTTTTGTTTATTTAACGACTTGTCTTACACACACACATATTTATTTCACACAAACAATTTAAGCTGTTTTTTTTTATAACATACTAAAATGTGTTTGGTTTTAAACAGTCTCACAGTTTTCACACTGAGTTATTATAACCATAATCGAGTAAACATTACCACATCGACTAACTATAATTATATATCGCATACTCACAAAGGGTAGCAAATAGTATAATATGAAAATATGATTTAAAAAAATGATAATCAAGTTATGCAACACACTAAAGAACTATACAACTAATGATGCTTTACGATATATAAAGCTTTATACATAAATTTAAATGTATTAGCATGTGGTGCATGTTTTAATATAATACTTTATGCTGGTTTGCTGAATGGAACTTATTCATTACAGCTAAAAGCTTATATTGAACACAGAAGCAATCCTTCAAATTTAAGTATTCAAAATAAGATATGTGTAAAATAACTCTTTGCCAGTCCTATTTAGTTTGATTCGTCTGGGCAGTGCTGTTAAATTTTAGAACATCTTTATTCAATAGCCACCACCAAATTTTAACTATAACAGTTGGCTAATAAGTTCGAAAGTTATTCATCCATTATGTATATCAAATATCACTCCTCAAAGTTATTCGTGTTAATTGAATATGAGTCCAAATATTTGGTAATACTATTAAAAGCACTTTAGAGTGTTAGAGCCGACAAAAGATTAAATACGAATAGAAATGAGGTTCTGAGAGGTGTGTCTATGTTCTAGAGAGGTGTCATTCAACATTTATTAACATTTTATTGAAGTATAATTCAGTCTGGCCAGACTTTGCGAATTTTTTATTGGCCATTATTTTATACGATATTATATTCTATTTAATGAAATTCGATATAAAATAATGTCAAATAAAGGAGACGTAAAGTATGGCAACAGTGTATAGTTATAAGTATCCACGCATATATATTTGTATGCATAAATAAGCAACGTTTTTATAAGCTATTGGAAAATACTTTAAAGAGATTAATAAATATACATATTTCAAAAAGGAATTTTGTTAACACTTTCGCGACCGCTGAAGTAGATTCACGTCATTTGAAAATATGTAACTCCGCCAGTGGGCGTTTCCTTTGCAATTCGTATGCCATTTATTCCTTAAAAATATACACAATATTAATATTTGTA
Organism: Salticus scenicus; assembly: GCA_963930645.1. Lineage (NCBI taxonomy): Eukaryota > Metazoa > Arthropoda > Arachnida > Araneae > Salticidae > Salticus > Salticus scenicus. The sequence goes on from OZ005649.1 coordinate 45,534,035, forward strand.
CACATGTACTATAGATATAAGTACTTTGATTAGAAAGAGTATAATTGTATTGTACACCCATTTGTAATGTAAATCTGAATATAGAAAATATTGTTCTGAAATATTATGACTTGGGAGAATAACGCCCACAGGCTGACCTTTCTGTCAAAAATACAAAAACATGCGGTCGCGAAAGTGTTAAGAAAACTAGTATAAGAAAGCAAATTTGTAGATATTGTATGTTTATCATTAAAGCTTTTATCCTAACTTGTGTGAAAGTTGATGATTCTAAAATAAGTTCTTACAGAAATCACTATCAATGTCCATATCCGATCATGTTTGCGATCATATTAATAGTTTATACTGTATTATTAATTAAATGATTGTGCATTTTAAAATTTTTGTAATTTTTTTACTCAACACTGTAATTTAAAATATAGTCTAACAAGGAAACATTCAAAAGGTGTCGTCTTCAAAAAATATTGAAAAAAAAATGTATGTGATTCTACTCTTCTTAAAACACCAGAAAGTGAAAAAAATATCGGCTGAAATGAATTACAGCAACCACAAAAATTATCAAAATTAAGCATATTTGGCGATTTCACATTGTTAGGCGATTGATTTTGAGTACTTGGCGGAGGAACAAAGCACGGTTCAGTTCGTACACGGCAATCTTGGTGCTAGCGAACTGAACGCCTAACAGCGCTAAATCGCCAAATATGCTTAATTTCGATAATTTTTTGTGGTCACTGTAATTCATTTCAGCCGATAATTTTTTCACTTCCTGGTATTTTACTAAGAGTAGAATCACAACATTTTTTTTTTCAATATTTTTTGAAGACGACACCTTTTGAATGTTTCCTTGTAAGATTAATGCTTTATTATGTAAAACCGATCTCACCGCATTGAATACATACAGATTTGTAGCTTTATCTGCACTTATTTTTATAGTTATATTTACTTTAGTCAATCATTAAAACACCTTATAGTGGATTGCAATACATAAATAGCAGTAGAAAAATTTACAGGCAAAAGACATTCTGTATATATAAAATTTACTCTAAGGAATGAAAGATGAAATCAAAAGGAAATGAAAAGGTAAAGTCTGAGTGAAATGAAAGAGATATATTGTTATCAAACCACTTCTTTCATGGATAAAAAAATAATTATTCATTGTTTCAATAGCTTTAAATTTATAAATTAGTCTTATTATATTTTTTCAAGAGTGCACGAAACATGATTTTAGATTTCATTTATTTATTTATTTATTTATTTTTTTACCTAGCTTAATGTGGAAATACTGATACAGAATTATAAGAGAAATGGAACCTTATAATGCTATTTTTTTTTTTTCTTTTTTCCTAAGCAATTACAACTTGAATAGGAATTTCCCCTTTTGTTTAAATATCAGATTAATTTGTTTATAAATATCATCCTAGTTCATTTAAATTTTAATGTCTGTAATTAATTTCGGTTTTCGTCAAATTTTTATGGATGCATTACAAAGAAAATTGTAGAAAATATACTCACCACTTGAACAGTTTTCTCTGCACCGCCTCCTAATAAAGCAGAATTTTCATCGTCCGACTGCATAACCCAGTATCAAAAACATTTATGGAACACTGTAAGAGAAAGGTTATATATTATTTTTCGTATTTTTCCTAAACAAAATCTCACTAGTTTTGTTAAAGAAACATGAAATATTCAACACCTGTAATTATACAACTAACAGAAACATAATAAAATACATCAGGAGGATGAATACAGAGTTCGTACGATTTCACATTTTATTGAACTACTATTCCACCAGTAGTCTTGAACAATAAGTTTATTTTTTAATTTATAGTCATTTTTTATAACAAAAAATGCAACACAAGATTAGTGATAGAGAAAATCAAGGAAGTTCAAGTACCGTACGAAACTTGGAATAAGTATGAATTGAATATATAAGGCTTCACCAGTGGCTGTAAAGTTTTGTTCTCTAAGTTGGTGATGGGAGGTACCGAATTCGAATTCAAGTCGCGCACGTCGGCCTAGCTATTCGGAGTTTTCTCAGATTTTCTACGAAACTCGTACGAATACCGGCTAAGGTCTCCTAGAAAGACCCTAACACAGCGCAATCCTCTTCCTCTAGGTCAAGTCCTCTAGGATATTTAATCTTAATCATTACACCTACATCTACACCTAAACTCTCATAAATTTATGAATAATTTTAAAATATCAGTTATAAATTTATTTTAAAAAATCGCTCTGTAATTTAAGTAAGGCATCGCTTTTAAAAATATTTGTTGCTTTGTACGTAGTTATCAACTTAGAACCTTTTGTATAGGAAAATTTTATTAGAAATATTTATGTTATTTAATCAGTGAAATGTAACGGTTTTCACTGATTAAGTAAAAAAATATAATATAATACAATACAATACAATATTATATATATATATTAAAATTTTCTCTTTGCTAAAAGGTGCTAATATGGCAACTATGGATTTTTATTGAAAAAAAAAAAAAAAATATTGCAAGACATATGACTAACTAATGCAATAATTGCTAGTTCTGCTGTATATGAACACCTCTTGGGGAAAAAAAATGTGCATTTATTGAAAAATTTATTTTCATTATGTTCAGTAAATACATGAATAATTTTTATTTTGTTACTTGTTAATATAATACATAATAATTACCGTAAAGTAAAATAAGAATTAGAAAAGTTGCCTGTCGAAATTTCTAACTTTTAAATCGGTTTTATGATTATTATTTTAAAGAAGAGATCTGTCATATTAATTTTTTACGATGAAAAAAACCGAAAACTGTTGTAGAAAAAATCTTGTACGATGTTTTCCGAAAACAAAAAAAAAGAAGTGTTGGGTGTTAATTTCAAATTAAAAGTAAAGATGTTATTAATAAATAAAATTTTGCTATAGTTTTTAATTAAAAATCTGATCGAAATTTCGAGTGCACTTATAAATTAGGAATAATTCATATTTGTTAATCATCTCATTAATAAACGGAAGATTTTGGCGATTGCATGAGAAAAATAATCTGGTGTGTCACTCTCACGACTTTCTCTTACCCTGAAATTTAACACTATTGGAGATTAAGAAGTAAGATAACGAGTACTGTTATGTAAACTTATGTTAAACTATTCAAATTAGTCTTCGGAAAAGTTTTATATGATAAATAGTTCTGTGTGAGGGGGGCTACCGCCCCCTCAACCCCACGTTTCATTAATGCACCCACATTTATATAGAATTTAATTCGGTTATTAAAAAATAATTCTGTTTTTAAAAAATAATTTATTAAAATTATTATTTAAACAAATAATCTTTTATGATAATGCAAACGATTTCCATATTAGAGAAGTAGTATAACACTAAATATCCCCCCCCCCCAAAAAAAAAAAAAAAAAGTTGAATTTATTCTCAATATTACACAAAAAAAAAAAAAAAAATAAATAATCGATAACTTTATTTTAAATTATAGCAGATCGATGGTTCAGCCATTCGTTTTAAAGGTATTGGCGAGCTTTTTTGAAAGATACCCATCATGAAAATTTACTCCCCTCGAGGGGGGTCTTCCCCCCCAAGGGGGGAGTCGAGGCTCCTACATACACAAAACATTTTTCCCAGTCGACCCTCTCTATTATAAAAAAAATATAGATTTGCTTCGTTTGGTTCAGTGCAGTCTATAGATGTTAAATACTTACCTGCAATTTCCCCCATAGACGTAATGTATTTGAATACTTTTGAGTGTCCCTGTACACGAACCATTTGCTTCATCTCAACGAAAAGCTTATTGTAGCATCCCTATATTATACGCATTTAGAATACTGAGTTTGGAAGTTCTGCTACTATTTGTTCTTGAGATATGCTGATAACAGACAGACACACAGGCCATTCGCTAAAAACATGATTTTCGTATTCAGGGCCCTCAGAACATGTAAGTATAACAAAAACTCACGTTCGAAAATTTGACCCTTAAACAATACTTTTTCGACCCTATGGGTAAGAGAAAGTAAAAAAGTACTCTAAAATAGAACTGGTGTAAAGTAAAAAAAAAAAAAAAAAGTATACTAATAGTGTTTCGCAGTATGAAATAGAATGTCGGCCGGTATGCATACCATTTAGCAAGATAATTTTTTACGAACTGCAAAAGCAGTTGTAATTGTTTAATTTTTGAGTGAATTAATTAAAAATATATTTTACAACAGTTATATATTTCATCTGTCATATATTAAATATATAAGTATAAAATAACTGCAAAGAGAATGAAAAACTTATTTATTGTAATAAAATATTTTATTGATATAACAATACTGGGAAGTAATTTAGTAAAGAGTACTTTGATGAAATAGTTTCATTCGAACTCATTGTAAAAGTCATACATAATGTAAATAGTTCAACAAATTTGTTCAGAAATACAGAATGCCGTTCACACTTTATGGACACACTGTTCCTCTTTTACCATTTTCTAAACTTCGTTCAATGTCCTTGGATGCCGTTTTCTTTATTAATGCAAAAGCGCAAAAGTCTATTGGAAAAACAGGTAATTTTACAAGCATTTTACTAAATATGATACATTTTACTCCTGTTTCAGATTATTTCTTTGCTGAATACGCTGCAGTTGATTTAGACGTGTGGGACTATAGGCTTTATCAGGGATGAAATTTCCATTTTTTTTTTTTTTTTTTTTTTTTTTTTTGACGAAAACGAAATTCTGCATTCATATCGGAATAAAGTTCTTATTTAAGTTCATTTATATTAACACACACGCACACACGTAATGCGTTAAAGAAGTGTACTTAATTGAAAAGTCTATTCCGGTTTGAATTCCGAATTTCGTTTCGTTACAAAAAGCAAAAATTTCATGTCTGCTTTGTCTATATGAAGCCTACCTTTATCGATGTTCTTTACATACAAAGCTGCAATTTCTTCAAATATTGGTTTTAAAATATTCTGATAATAGTAAAAAAAAATAATAATAAATTTAGCTTTTTTTTTTTTTTTTTTTTTTTAATTTTCTGTTGTAACAAAATCCTGCAACTATTACGAATCCTTTTAAGAATTTTTCTGTAAACTGACAAAGTCATTTCGTACGGTCATTCCCGAAAGCTGAGAAATAGAAAATTGATCTTTTTTTCATACCTACCAACATTCTAATTAATATTCCATAAAACTGTTAATATTGCCTTTTTTTCTACACCAGTCTTTCTTAGAGAATTTTTCTTCTTATTTCATAGGTGCCAAGTCTACTGTTAACAGTTTTACCGAATATTAATTCAAATGTTGGCAGGCATGGTTTTATTATTATTATTATTATTATTATTATTAATTAATTAATTACAATCGCTTAAATATACTCATGGCTCATTAAGTGTTATTACAAATATCTATTTTTCAGCAGCTAGATGTTTTTATACAATTTTCTACAGTTTGTTTTTCTTTCAGCAATATTCTTTGGAAAAAGCGAACTTTAGGTTTAAACACCACTTTTAACTTCAAATCCTTGTGAATGATTTTATTTACAGTACCAGAAGACATTCCTAGCTTCGAAGCAATGGATGCTTGAATCGCAAATTTTCTTTTAGGATCAGAGACTTCACTTTCTTGATACTAGTCTGTGTTCGAACTGTCTTAGGATGAAGTTTCACTGTCATGTTTTCATTTTTATTTTCACTTACTCGTTTATTCCTTTCAAATTTAATGTCATATGAATGCATTTTTTTTTTTTTTTTTTTTTTTTTTTACAAATGTAATAACTACGATTTTTACACCACTTTATTATTTCGTGATACGAATATTTCTCATCAGTATTGCCAGATTAGGGACATTTTTTTACTCAATATTCACCACTATATTTTAATTGTAACGGTTGCCTAATGACTTCAAAGATTAATCGTCGTTTATGTATATAAAATATCACTCAAACTTTTTACCAAAATCTTTCTAGCACTTTCTTAGAAAACAAAGTCGCTTCATTTTCTTGTTCCAGGCGAACAACGGGTTATCAGCGACTGTTAATTTTCCTCCAGTAAAAGATAAGTAAACCGGTTTTTATCTCAAAAGAGCTGTAACCGAATATATATATATATACTTATATATATAATATAATTGTCAAAATCGTTAGCAAATTCCAAGAAATTCAAATCTCTGTCATATTTTTCACTGTTTGAAAACGGGTTACCAGTGAACGCTACTTATTCTACAAATGAAGATGTTTCAAAACGAGTGTGAATTCAAAATGACCTTAACAGTAACATTTTATCAAAATCATTGAAGTAGTTCCTAAAAAATCCAATCTCTGCTTTCAATGTTAATTCACTGTTGCCACTGACACGTAAGAGTTAACAGTGAACTCTAATTTTCGTGAAGATGAGAATAAGTCAGTGATCTAAAAAACCTTTTAACTTTAAGTTTCTATCACTATAGATCCATTTCTGAGAAAATCAGGTTTTTGTCATATTTTAAAACTGGCGAAGTAAAGGTTAATGACAAACACGAATTTTTCTGGAAATAAGTTTAAGTCCAATTGATTTTTCATCCCATAAACCCTTAACCCTAATTTTACATCAAAACAGTTAGATAATTAAAACATGAATCTTCTAGAAGCTTAGATTTCGTATAAAGTCCGCGTGTTAACATTGTAATTAGAAACATATTAGAAACACTTTAAAAACACATTATAGAACTTTTATTAAAATCATATTATATAAACATTTACTAAGACACTAAACAATTTACTAAACATTTAAATTTACTAGATGTATAGTTGCCAACTTAGCACCTTTTGGCTACCAGAAAATGTTTACAAAATTTTTATTTTACTTAACCCTCGCTTTCCCAAGATCAAGGTGTCACTGCAGAAAAATTGCTTTCAGGTGCCGCTTGGCACGTTTGCCGAAAATCACGAGCACCGCGCCTTTAGGTATCGTTTAGAAGTTGCAACATTCTACTGGTTACGTTTGCTATCTCAGGCGAATTAGCTTATTTTTTGAAGAAGGCGGGCTTAACTAAATTTCAACTACAAAATGGAGTCAAAATGGCTCCATCTTGGGAAAGCGAGGGCTAATCAATAAAAACCGTTACAGTTCGCTGATTAAATAAAATAAATATTTGTGTTATAAATTTCAGGTAGCCAAAAGGTGCTAAGGTGGCAACTATGAAGATGGCGAAAAGCTTAGTAAATGCTTATATAATACGATTTTGCTTAATAAAAGTTTTATAACGTGTTTTTAAAGTATTTTTAATATGTATCTAATTAAAACCATTAAAGTTTGCGAGAAATCCAAATACACACACACATACAACAAGTCACGTGATTAACTGATTTAAAGTAAAGCCTTGTTTTAAAGATTTTCTTGTGAATACTTTTAATTTATTTTTTAGAATCAAGTACTATAAAATACAAATGACTTTCAGGTAACATTTCTTCAATTTCGATCAAATAATTTAAAATGATTTAGAATACTATTGAATAGCTGGAACTATTTTATATTTCAAGAAAATATTTTAAGAATATACAGTAGACATCGATTGAATATAAAAGCTCTTCGCTCCAAAATATATAGTATCGAAATATCTTTTATAAAAAAATTATATATTAAAAAAAAAAAAAAAAAAAAAAAAGAAAAAAGAAAAAAAAAAAAGAAAAGAAAAGAAAGAAAGAAAAGAAATTGAATATGATAAATAATACATGTTTTCTAATATTTGCCAATGGGATTTGTGCATACGAAATATATTCGGATTATTTTATTGTCAAAATAAATGTATATATAAAGTTAACATTTAACAAACTGAGCTCGTGAGTGATTTATTTAGAATCACTACATGAATAGTGCAAGTATTTGGCCTGTGAAAAGAATAAAGTAAATGTATTTTGTTATTAAGTATACTATGCAAAAGTAACGAGACTTTTGTCGCCTTTTTCACAATAAAACACGAATTTTAATGGTTTGCTGGCAGATATTTTATCTAGATAAAATAAATTCTGCTCATTATTTATTGCATTAAAGAATCATACACACATATAAGCTATAATATAGAGATATAAATATGAATAATTTATTTATTTTATGCGTTTACATATAAATTTACAAAATTACATTACATTCAAAATGAACAGAAACTCGAAAATGAAGATTGCTTGTTAATCTGTCTTAAAGACACTTAAAAATCCGGTCACTTGAAAAAAAAAAAAAAAAGTTTATGAAAGCATTTTATTTCTCTAATTCATTTGGCATAGCTCTTAGCGCCCCCCCCCCCCCTTTCCAAAACACACACACGCTACACTGAAAATTGCACTCTACTATTTATTATTATTAGTAGTAGTAATCGTTTATCGATGGTCTAAATAACATATGCTTGCAGAATTCCAATTTCGATAACAGAAAAAAAAATATTTTTTGGCTTGAATTTCTTATCATCAATAACATTTATAATATCTATATTAATAAAATCAGAGTTTTGTCTGTAAATTTGTCGGAATCAAAAAATTTTGCGATATCTTCACGTTTTACACCCCATGAATGCCGAAAATGACTTCAGAAAATTTTGCCTGTGTGTGTGTGTGTGTGTGTGTGTCATCGTGTCCGAATGTCGCTTTTTTTGTCCGGGCATCACTTGAGAACAGCTGGACGGAATTCAACGACGCTTGGCAGGAATTTAGGTCTTCACCCAACTTAAAATTATATCTATCAACTTTTCAGAAATTCCTCCCCGTTCCCCCCTGGGGGGTAAAAGACTAAAACACGTTTGTCCGGGCATCACTCGAGAACGGCTGGACGGAATTCAACGGCGCTTGGCAGAAACTTAGGTCTTCACCCAACTTGAAATTATATCTATAGAAATTTTCAAAATTATGATTAGTGTTTAAATTATAGGTAAAAAACGCCTGCGCATGCGCCCTAAATATTTTTTCACTAAAATGCTTTGAATGGAAAAATAAAATATACAAATAATTTTTTAAGTTAAAGACTTTTGTATTCGCGTGATTCGCACTACAAATTATGAAAAGATTGAAATGAAGTGTTGCCATCTAATTTTCATACTTTAGTTAATTTTAAAAAATCTAATTGTCGTATCGAAAAACTGTTTACACCCCAGGATTCAGAAAAATCACCTCTTTCATTTGGTACTGAATTTGTAACGATAGGTCTGATATTTCTAATTTATTTTTCCCTTTATCCGTTTTTCCGTTGCCACTTAAATTTCATACTTTAGTTATTTTGAAAAAATCTAATTGTCGCATCGAAAAACTGTTTGAACCCCTGGATTCAGCAAAATCGCCCCTTTCATTCGGTATCAAATTTATTAATATAGGTCTGATATTTCTAATTTATTTTACCCTTTTTCCGTTTTCAACCCAGATTCGATATGGAACAGCTTTAGTATTGGATACCTTTGGCAAAATTTGAAATTCGGAACCGAAGTAGCTCGGACGTTTCTCGCCAAGATCTTTAATTGCACAATTGAGATAGCCAATTCAGTTCATCGCACAAATGGCTTAAAATATTTAAAGTCACCAAAGGATTCCCATACTAAAGCTGTGCGTTTTGTATTTATTTATTTATAATATTTTCTATTAAAGACTTCTGTGGTCTCTAAATTTGGTGCGTAAATTGTTTGTTTGCATCCGGCACTTATTGTAACTGGATTTCACGAAATTCGAAATCCCCCCCCCCCACCTTCTCGGAGTCGGAGGGCAATAAACGGTATAACTTTAGTATAACCCCACAGCTGAATTTGGCGATTTTTCTTTGGCGCCGTTTTGAAGGATAACGATGTCGTTCTGGACTGTTTGCGATATAATATGGCAGCCTAATATGTTGTTTATTTTGGATTTTTGATCTTATGATTTAGATTATGATTTTATGATTTAGATTATGATTTTATCATTTATGATTTATGATTTTATCATTTATGATTTATGATTTTTAGATTTATGATTTAGCCATAAGCGCCAACAAAAAAAAAAATCGCCAAATATCGTTGTGGGGTTATACTGAAGTTGTTCCCAATAAACATGTGTAAAAACATGTTTTCCCGTTTGAATTCGCTTTGAATTATCTTAGAATGGCGAATTTTTGTGCGCGGATATTGATTAAGTGTACGTATTATGTACTTTAGTGGAATTTTGCAAAACTTTGAACTCACCCGCTGAGGAAGGGGAAGTAAGAAGTGTGTTCCGAAGGCACTGGGGACCCAGACTGGATATTGATTAAGTGTACGCATTATGTACATTAGTGTGATTTTGCAAAACTTCGAACTCACCGCTGAGGAAGGGGAAGTAAAAAGTGAGTAAGTTGTGCCGAAGACAGTGGAGACCCAGAGTCCTCACTTTGCGAGCGAGAAAACCTCTACCAATCACAGCGAGAACTTAGGTTATTAATAAAGATATGGTATTTTGAGACTTCATTTAAGTTTAATGTCCAGCGAAGCGGGCAAAGCCTGCTAGTTATTAATATTGTTATTAGGACTGAGGACTATTAGTCTCAATCTACGGATTTTTACGATACCAGTTTTACGATAGTTGGGCATTTATCGAAAATATAATTAAATAATTTGAAAGCGATGTTATAATTTTGAAAAAAAAAAAAAAAAAAAAAGAGAAAAGGAAATAAACTAATAGTCCATCCTCTCTACTAAACTAAATTCTGCTGTTGCTTTTGTTAGAATTTTTTTTTTTTTAATTAAAGAAAAGAAAATTAATAATAATCAGTTTCGAAAGAGACAGTATCGAAAGAGTTTTTTTTTAATAATTCTGAATCAGAAAATAAAAGCGCGCGTGCAAAATGAAATAAAAAATAAAATAAGATTTATAAATGGATAATATTTTTTTTCTGCTTTATTAAATCATATATACCAATGTTTATCATTTTTTATTTATTATTTTTGTTATTATTATTGTTATTATTATTATTATTATTAATCAATCAAAAAATAAAAAGCGCGCGTGCAAAATGAAATAAAAAATAAAATAAGATTTATAAATGGACAATATTTTTTTCTGCTTTATTAAATCATATACGTCAATGTTTATTATTTTTGTTATTATTATTCTTTATTTTTTAATATAATCTGTTTTTTTTTTTTTTTTTTTTTTTTTTTTTGTTATCCTCTACTGTAGCTAAATATTTTAACCACAATTTGGTGGTTTTTAGCGATGCCTGAAGGAGACAAAAACCCCCAAATCACTCATTCACGGACCTTATATAGAATTACATCTATTCTTTCAAAATATTTTTTTACTTTTGTTTTATTTGTTTCAAATGACAGGAACAATTTATTTTTTCTCAATATTATGCTGCATTTGTGGTGTCCTTTTCTCCACTGCTAAATTTCCTTCTTTCATCATTTTATTTATTCCTCAATCATAAAAAAATATTTTCTGATTTTCAATACATTTTTGTGGCTACGACGTTAGTTTCAAGCGTTGTTCCCGTGAAACTTGGGCTTTTATTATTAAGAAGATAAATAGTATTCACTAAATGCAGAGTCATATGACACTGCACACTTGATCTCTGCTGCCTATACGCCTTAAGCGAAATATATACATTATTTATGCTTAAATAGTTCACATATTTTGTATATATTATGCTTTTGAATTAGTCATATTTAAATAAAAATCTTATTACCTTCGGTTCGTTTGAAATCATTTCCTAAAAATGTGTATCATTTTATTCCTTTTGGCACAACTAAACAATGCGTCAAAAATTTTTATTTTATAGAACAACTGGAAAGTAGATATGATTTACTCTGATAGAATAAATTTGAAAAGTTTGATTTAATGAATGTCTTATTGGATATTCCAGATTTCCTATTTCGTATTCTTCGTTTATAAAATTATTCATGTTATTCTCTAGGCGTTTATTGTTTCTTTTTATTATAATTTATTGAATTCGTAGAAAAAAGGAAAGGAATTTTCGAAAAAAATAAAAAATAAATAAATAAATAAATAAAATAAAACGCATTGTTCTATAAAGATGAAAATTGCAGAATTCATATTTTTATGCTGGTATTGTATTTCAAACTGAAATGTCTTTGTGAAACAAGAAACAACGAAGTAAATATAAAATTTGTAGTTATATTCGAGTAAAAACTTTTGTCAAAATTAATAAAGTAAGATATAACATACAGTCGGTAAGAAAAGTATCCGAACACTAGCAAAAATTCCTATATGAAAAAAGTAGAGTTAGTAATGTTTTGTTAAATAAATCCTTGTCGAATCATATTCTTAGATCGACTAAAAACATGATTCGACAAGGATTTGTTTAAAAAACAGTATTAACTCTACCTTTTTTATATAGTAATTTTTGCTAGTGTCGGATACTTTTGTTACCGACCGTACGTACCAAAATCCTAATTAATATTCCATAGTATTGTTAATTCCGCTTTTTTCCCCCACCAGTATTTTTGGAGGGTATTTCTCTTTTTATTTAATCGTAAATACATTTGGTGAATATTACCATAACTGCCAAGTTACCAATTAATATTACGTAAAATTGTTACTTCCCACCCCTTTTTTCACACTAGTTTCATTTATTTATTTATTTAAAAGTGTTTTCTTCCTATTTAATTGTAATTACTTTTAGAGGGAATTTCTCTAAAAATAAAGTGGTGTGGAAAAAAGAGGTGGTTTCTAGTAATTTTACGGAATATTAATTAGTAAGTTTGCAAGTATGATATTAGTCTGAAAAATTGCTAATGTTAAAAAAAAAAAAAAAAAAAAAATGCCGGTCTAACAATACTACAGAATTTTAATTAGGGTATTGGCAGATATGGATATAATACTCGTATAATACAAGAAATCCAAAAACAGTTAACACCTAGAAACATAACTGTAATCCTTTTGAAATAATTATTAACTTTTACTTCATCGAATAGAGTAACACATGCATATTCTTATGACGTTTATACACACACTGGCCAATGAATTAGAAACTTGTAAGTGTTTCTAAAAATTCTCACTAGAGGCGAAGGTACCCAAAACCTGTTACAAACATTTGGGGAATGTTCTGCTTGTATGTAAATGGTCCTCTGGTGTTACTTGAGGATAATCAAAGAACCATGCAGCACCTGAACATACTGATAGATTACGTGCATTCCTCAATGTTACATTTTTACTGCGAAGTTAACGGATACTTTGTGCTCGATAATGCAACCCTACATCGTGGCAGAATCATTAGAGATTGGTTCACTGAACACCAATCTGACTTTTAACAGTTTCTGTTGGTTTAAATGGGTCCACAGAGTAAAATGCAGAGTCTTTTAAACAGTCACAACATTTAATAATATAGAAAAGAAGAATAACATAATGCTGGCACTTCTATGCCGCACGCTTGGCACACCTTTCTCGTACAGACTCATATAAACCTCTATGAGAAACGAAGGATGCGCTGTTGATTACGTAATACAGTTACGTCACATCTGACGTCATGACAGGTGTGCGCTATGCATGTTTTGACATGCATTGAAAATTCCTACATTTTCCCCCTTTTTCAATAAATGTTTCGAAAATAAAACATATTTATACATTATAATAGCATATTAAAAATTACAGAAAATTATTTTTATGCAAAAATTACTTAAAATGAGAGAAGTGTTAGTAAAGAAATAGAATTATAAACAAATAATTATGGTTAATATAATAAAATAAAATATGTAAAATATAAGTAGTTAATTTCTTAATGAAAACACAGTTAAATTTTTTTTTTTTTTTAAGTTCATCAGTCCTGAGTATTAAGTCCTATCATATCACAACATTTTTCATGTTTACATGCGTTTAAACTTTTTGTTAAAATATCAGCAGGCTGTTCATCTGATGATATATATTTAATGTCTATTAGTTTATTATTGTAAACTTCTCGCACAAAATGATGTCGAATATCAATGTGTTTTGTACGATTGTGATGAACAGGATTTTTTACTAATCTTAGTGCAGACTGATTGTCGCACATGACTGCAGTCGAACTTGATACAATTTCAGGATCTAGTTCTTTCAGGAAATTTCTAATATGAATTGACTCTTTTTTGGATTCGGACAGAGACATATATTCAGATTCTGTTGTGGACAGAGCAACGGTTCCCTGGTTTCTCGATTCCCAAGAAATAGGTCCACCGGCATACTTAAAGACATATCCTGTATATGATCGTCTATCATTTATATCCGATGCCCAATCGGCATCAACAAATGCTGTTAATGGTTTATTGTCTCTGTAATAAACAATTCCTAAATTTCTAGTGCCATTGAAATACCTTACTATTCTTTTAGCAGCTATCCAGTGAGGTTTTCCTGGATTGTTATTAAACTGACTTAAATAATTTACAGCATGGGTGATATCTGGTCTGGTAGCAACCGACAGATACATAAGAGGACCAATTAATTGTCTATAAGGAATTTTTGACATGTATGATTTCTCTTCTTCTGTATTTGGACACATTTGTTTAGTTAATTTTACACTGTTATCTAAAGGTGTATTCACCACTCTAGAATCTTCCATATTAAATTTATTTAATAAATCTTTAATGTATTTCTTTTGTGTTATAGTGATGCTTTCCCTATCTTGATTAAATTCAATGCCTAAGCAATAATGCAGAAGGCCCATATCTTTCATTTTGAAAGATTCTGCTAATTTATTTCTAATATCAAAATAGTGCTCTTCACTTTTAGTGAGACAAATTAAATCGTCAACATAAACGATTATAATAGCTTCAAAAGGATATTTTGAGTAATAGACACATTTTTCGGAATTCAAAGGGTTAAATTTCATTTTTCTCAATTTCTCATCTAATTTCTTAAACCACTGTCTTCCTGACTGTTTAAGTCCTTACAAAGATTTTTTTAATAAACACACTTTATTTTCATGTATATCATTTTCAAAAAATTTAGGAAGCTCCATAAAAATTTCTTCATGTAAATCGCCGTTAACATATGCCATAATAAAATCTAACTGGTATGCTGTGAAACCATTTTGAATAGCATACGCAATTGCAGTTCTTATAGAACTTAATCTGGCTACTGGTAAAAAAATGTCCTCAAAATCTATACCTTGTTTCTGTGAACACCCTTTGGCAACTAATCTGGCCTTAAATTTTTAATTTGACCATCTGGTTTGAATTTTGTTTTTAAAACCCATTTACACCCAATTACCTTTTATCTTTTGGTGTATCTACAATTTCCCAAGCGTTTTGCTTAACTAAAGAATCATATTCTAATTTCATCGCGTTCTCCCAATTTTTAGCATAATCTCCATTTAGAGCGTCGATTACGCCGGGATTAATTTCAGTAAATGAGTTATCAGCTAAATGAGAAGTTTCATCTTTATATCTTGTATCTGTAATATATTCCTTACGGGACTTTTGAAAGTTCCAACTTATAATTTTTCTAGGTCGGCCTGGACCACGTTTAAAAGGAGGATTGTTTTTGTCAATCCCTTCCTCTTGTTTACATTTACCGTCAGCACTCTTCCCCCCCTTCACTTATATCTTCCATGTTCCCCCCTTCGGAAAGAGAGTCGCTCGTTTCCCTCCTTTCGAAAAAGAGAAACTTTCTCCGATTGCGTTTTCTGTTTACCAGGGAATGGAAATCGATTCGCTGTTTTCCCCCCTTTGATCGCTATGGATGTCTTCGTTTTGAGTAGGGACAGGAATTTCATTTTTAATAATACAATCATTGCATTTATTCTCAGACGGAAAAATTAATTCTAATTGATCAGTAGTTGCTGAATCATTTGTTTGAAACTCGTCTATAAATCGAACATCACGACTTATGACAATTTTTCTGGTATCCTTATTCCATAATCTGTAAGCGCGTGATTCATTTGAATAGCCAACGAATATATGTTCGTGTAACCTAGCTTCAAACTTCCCTTTTGATTTTTTATTTAGAACAAAACATTTCTGTCCGAAAATTTTAAAATAATTAACAGTTGGTTTATAACCAAAAAACAATTCGAAAGGAGTTTTATTTTATTTAATTCCTTTAGTGGGACACTTGTTTCTAATATATGCAGCGCAATTTACTGCTTCAGCCCAGAATGTATTTGGAAGGTTTGATTGCATAAATAAACACCTCGCCATTTCGCATAATGTACGATTTTGTCTTTCAATTCTAGAATTTTGCTGAGGCGTCATCGGAGATGAATATTCGCGTTTGATACAGCATTCTTCAATATATTTATTGAATTCCTCGCCACAATATTCCAAACCGTTATCAGTATGCAGTATTTAAATTTTTTTTTCTAATCGATTTTCGACTGCCGCTTTATACCTCCGGAACGCGTACTTAGCTTCCTCTTTTGTTTTTAGAAAATTTACTTCAATGTAACGAGATTTATCATCCAAAAGAGTAATAAAGTAACATGATCCGCCATGGGATTTAACATTTATAGGGCCATATAAATCTGAATAAACTACTTTTAATAATTCATTACTATGAAATTTGTTTTCTTTACAAAATGGCTTCACAGTTTGTTTAGACTGGATGCATACTTTACAATCTTTTAAAGAATCTTTTTCATTAAAATTTAAATCTCTCAATATATTTTCAGATTTTAATAATTTTAAATCTTTTTCATTTAAATGTCCTAATTTTAAATGCCATTTATGAAAGTTGCTTACCTGAGTTGTTGCAGCTATATCCACCTGTGGCTGAAACAAATATAAATCACCTTTTCTCGTAGCACTTATAATCAGAGAGCCGTCCTGCTCAGTAATTTTCGCACCTTTTTCGGTAAATACAACTCGGCAGTTGTTTGCTGTAGCTTTTGATATAGACATTAAATTGTATTTTAATTTTGGAACGTACAAAACATTTGTTAACTTTAAATTAGTTACACCGTGATTACCGGGAATTTTTAATTTGACTGTTCCAACACCTGTGATCTCCGCTGTTTCATCTACAGCTAATTTTATAGATAAGCCACTTCTTGGTTCGAATTTTGTAAACAAATTCTTGTCATGAGCCATATGCGATGTTGAGCCACTGTTGAGACACCATTCGGAATGTTCTTGGAAATAGTTACTGACTCCCATTGTAAATTCCGTACTGTCTTGAACCATAAAAGATCTTTCTTTGTATTTATTCGATGAAGTGAATTTTCTGTCTGAGATCTTCTTTCGGCATTCTGTGGCTTTATGCCCTACTTTTGAACAGTAAATGCGCTTGAAGATTGCATAATTTCTCTCTCCATACGTGTTCTTGTTTTGCACAGGCTTTAAGATTTCTCTTTTGTTCTTTTCAGGAAGATTTTTCTTGTGAGTCGTAAAATACGCATTTGACGATTCTTGATGCTTTTTATTTTTTCTTGATTCATATTCTTCCATCATTTTAATTTTTAGAGCTTCAGGCTGCGGCAATTCGTCTCTTGCTTCGATAGCGCATCGAAAATTTTCATAGCTGTCCGGGATACTGTACAAGAGCAAAATTGATAATAAATCTTCGGCTACTTGAATGTCCATTTCTTTTAGCTTGTCCACTATATCAAATAAAATATTGAGGTGATCGGACATATTTTCAGTATCGGTCATTTTCTTAAAGAGTAGCTGCTTCAATAGGGTGGCTTTCTTTGCCGGTCCTCTCGATTCGTAAACTTCTTTTAATTTATTCCATACTTCATTTGAGGTGGTACAATGTTTAATATGACACAATTCACTTGGATTGATTGCTAGGATTAAATCTGCTCCTGCTTTGCGATCATTTTCGAGCCATTTTTCTTCGTCTTCGGCGCCTTCATCGGGCTTAATTTTCGTTCCGTTAGCATAAGACAAGTGATCATTTTTTATTAAAACAGCTTCTATCTGCAGCTTCCATGTGTCAAAATTACTTTTTGATAACTTTTCTGTATTTAATATTTGCGACATATTTAATCAGCTATAATAGCTTCGTTATAAAAACAGAATCAAAAATACTTTCGATTTCAGCCCTTAGGCTTAACAATAAGTCGCACTTTCGTTTTAGCGAAAGTTAATTTAAATTTTTAAAAAGTCCGCAGTGAGATGCGTGTCTCTGGGCCCATAACCATTGTTGGTTTAAATGGGTCCACAGAGTAAAAAGCAGAGTCTTTTAAACAGTCACAACATTTAAAAATATATAAAAGAAGAATAACATAATGCTGGCACTTCTATGCCGCACGCTTAGCACAGCTTTCTCGTACAGACTCATATAAACCTCTCTGAGAAACGAAGGATGCGCTGTTGATTACGTAATACAGTTACGTCACATCTGACGTCATGACAGGTGTGCGCTAGTTAACAAATGATATGAGGAAACATGCATTGAAAATTCCTACAGTTTCCTTAGATGCCGCAAAGCCAATCATAATCCATTAGAATTCTTAATCCAATAGAAAATATTTGGAACATATTAGAAAGGAGTATCCGACAGCAATCTGTGCTTCTATTCAAATTACAGGATCTTAAAGTCAGTGTAGCCAATACAGGTTGATTCAAAATTAGTATGACCAATTTCAGAGCATCAGAAATTTTTATTGAATTAAGTTATTTACATGAGATTTTCAATATAGTTTCCTTTAGCATTGTACATTTTACGCAAATCTTTAGGCCAAGCCAAAAGAGCTTTTTCGACCATTTTTAGGGGTATTTTCCCAACTTCCTCTTTGATTGCTTTTTGAAGTCCTTGAAGTGTTCTTATATTACGTCTCTTAATTGTTTTTTTTAACTATCCTCATAAAAACAAATCGCAAAGAGAACAGTCAGGGGATGATGGTAGCCATTTCTCAGGAGGAAGAAAATTTATTTGTTATCTTTTAGCCATTTTATAGTTGATTTTGCAGTATGACTTGGTGCAGAATCTTGGTGAAAAACAAAGATTCCTTGGGGGTAAAGACGTTTACTTTCTTTGATCATGTGCTTCAAAACTTTATTCTGATAGTATTTAGTATCAATTTTATCCTTTGGTTCTATAAAAAATGGTTTTGTTAAGCCTTGGAAGGACATTCCCATCCGTACCATAACACCTGACGGCCAATTTGCCTTTTGCAAAACAGTTGCGTCTTTGCGACGCTTTTCGGGTGAAATGTATTGTATCTTCGTTTTGCGACTTGTGGATGACAGATAAAACAGTGCTTCATCCCATGATATCCATGTTTTGTATCTACTTTTGCGAAACATTAAATGCAGAGGACAAGAACGTTTTCTTAGTTTTTCTACGGTATTTGCAGACATTTGATGACAGACTGGTTTATTCACTTTTTTTATAATCAATTTTTTAATCTGACGACAAATTGTAGATTGCGATACCTGTAGTTTCTTTGCTAAAGTTCTTTGAGGCAGAGGAATTTCTACAGCGATAAGTCTTTTCAGCTTCTTTTTTGTTTTTTTCACCAAGGACTTCCTTTCGTCCACATTTTTTTATAGGAGCTTTTGATTTCCAGCCAAATTTTATTTTTTTTCGAAGTTTAGATAGTAATTCAATAGAAAAATGTCTTTTCTGATTTCTAAATACCTTATTTATAACAGAATTTGAGAAATCATCCTTCAAAAGCTATAAAATTTCGTTTCGGGTTTGAGGATCTAATTTTGGAACCATAATTTGCTCTCACTAATAAAAATAGTTAGATTGGTATTTTAAACGTCTCACGTTTAAAATAAAACTGGTGGTAAAGCGATTAAAATATACCATAAATAGTTACATTCTTTTAAAACTGGTCACACTAATTTTGAATCAACCTGTATATAGTAAACTCTGCACAAAAATCCACCCCAGAAGCTTGTAGAATAGCTGTCTACACGAATATTGGGTGTTATTCATGCAAAAAGAGGTCCAACGGGCAAAAGAAGGTCCAATAAAATATTAATTTATAGGTTTCTAATTCATTGGCCAGTGTGTGTAGTATCTGTTACAGTTTTTACGTTCGACAAGGCTTTATACTCATATCTTTTTTTACGCGTTACCTGCAAGTTCCTAGGAATTCTTTTTCGGTAAAAATTTAAGTTACAGTGATAAGTTAACTCTTGGAAGCTTTAAAAACTTATGTTTGTATAGGGAGGGGAAAAACATTTTTATTTTATTTTATTTTTTTACACTTACCTAAAGGACCAACATATTTACTGTAATATCTTTCAGGAATAATGTACAAACCGAACAATTATATATACATATATATTGCGCATTTACCTATCAACAAACTTCAAAAAAAAAAAAAAAAAAAAAAAAAAAAAAAAATCAAAATACATTAATTCGGAAATTTAATTCATGAACCTGGAAATTAATTTTTGATAGAATGGAGTAGAAGGCTGATTTTTACCAACTATGTGATAAATACCAGAGCCAGGAATCGAACCCCGGGCCTTCCGCTTAACGCGCGGACGCTCTAACCACTGAGCTACCTTGGCTGAAAACCAGCTGGGAACTTCTCACATAATTTACGTTGGCAAGGTCACCGAGTCTACATTAAAGCAGCTATATCAAGTGACAAATTTGAATATGGCATAACTACAAACGGCCACAAAATTTCAATTCAGAAATTTAATTCATCAACCTGGAAATTAATTTTTGATAGAATGGAGTAGAAGGGTGATTTTTACCATTGATAGAATGGAGTAGAAGGCTGATTTTTATCAGCCAGGGTAGCTCAGTGGTTAGAGCATCCGCACGTTAAGCGGAAGGCCCAGGGTTCGATTCCTGGCTCTGGTATTTTTCACATAGTTGGTAAAAATCAGCCTTCTGCTCCATTCTATCAAAAATCAAAATACATTAAATCAAAATGATGGTACATCATATTAGCATTCATAATTAATTGTTTTACCTATCATTATATATTAGCTTATTAAATAAAGCACCAATGCTTTACAAAATGAAACTTTACGTAATGTTTTAAACTTTATTTATTTATTTATTTATTTATTTATTTATTTTTTGTTATTATTTACTGAAATCTACCCTGTATGTATTTCCATAAGGAACTTTGTGAAAAAAAATAATAATTATTATTATTAATGTTTGTAAAAAAAAAAAAAAAAAAAAAAAAACTAGAATGATAAAAATACTAATGAATAATTTAAAAATTTCAGCCATTTTTAATGGTAGTATGTGTTTTTTTTTAAATACGTATTTGCATTCAGGAAAAAAAAAATGAAAAGAAAGAAAAGAAGAGAAAGAAGAACTTATAGAAGAAGAAAAATCCGGTTTCAATTTGATATATAGAGGCTTCATCTATTTGTAACGTATTCATTAAAACCATTTCTCATTCGGTTTTCTTTTCTAAAATTGTTTAAAAATTTCATTTTTTTCAAAACTTCACTTTTCTGAAAATTTCGTTTAGTATCGATGTAAAGATTAGTAATTATATTAAAATTATATAAAATTCGATTTGATAAAGATGATTTGATAAAGAACATGCCATTCAAATTTTATGTTCATAAGTTGAGCTGCAAAAAAGTATACTCAATGGAAGAATGCGGGAAAACAGTTTGTTGCTTCAACTTTATACGCCAGTATACGAATATATTCTATTTACCTTCGATAATATTTAACGTAATAATAGTTGTGATTTTGTTGAACTTTTATTTTTGAAAATTTCGCATAATATTTTTATTAGATTTAATACCAATTAAAAAGTTTTTAACATCAATAAGTTATGCACTCTAGAAAAAACATTGTAAGCTTTTTAATTTGTAATATACAGTCGACTCTCTTTAATATGAACTCGTACGAACCATAAGAATTTTTCGAATATTAGGGAATTTCAATTAACGAAAGTGTGGTTGGGGGCATAGATATAGTAATATATATAGATCTATCATCCCATTGTTAACGTGCAAAGATTTTTGATGCCGAAAAAGTTTTTGGCATCAGCTATGATGAGAGAGTATAAAACTCGAAAGCAATAATGGAATAGAATGTTGATATCATAGATATAGTAATAAGACATGGTTGATATATATTGAAAATGCCGAAGTACTGCGCGGCTTTTAATTGTAGAAATAAATTTATGAAAGGAAGTGGAATAAGTTTTCATAAGTAAGTTAAATTTAACTAATTTATGAAAAATATGATTCTTTATAATCAGTTGCTTTGTTATTATGGTTTAAATACTGTTTTGATTTTTAATGAAATACATTTTTTTTATTTTAATATTTTTTTAAAGTTTTTATATTAGTAAGTAATATCGAATTTTCAAAATTCTTTTAAATGTAGTTAGCAGTGGCAGAGGTAAAACCCGCTTGTTTTAATATATTATAACTAGTATTACCACAAGACTTTCTTCTCTATATAATCCTATACAAATTTACGCAACACAAATTATTTATTAAGCTATAATTTATTAAAGGTATTTTCCATGATGAATGCAGACGATAAAAAATCATTTTTGTGCAGACATGAAAAGATATACAGTCGAATCTTGTTAACGTGAATCTCAAGGGGGATCAAAAATCTGTCCATGTTCTCAGTAGTTCATGCTATCAGTAACTGATCGTCATATAACTAAAGTAATCTTCATTTTGACGGGGATTGTGGTAGCAGTTCATGTTAAAAGTAACTCATGTTAACGAGGTTCGACTGTATATATATATGTCTATACTATATATATATAGGGGCCGTCCATAAATGATGTCACGCTTGGAGGGGTGGGGGAGGGGTTCATGAAATTGTGACAGTTTGTGACAAGGGAGGGGGGGTAACAAAAAGTGTGACATCACATATTTCAGTTAAAATACAAACATTTATATTCAGCAGATGAAATTTTGAAGTTATTTTAAAATTATCAAAGATTAAAGATAATTTTTTAATTCGGGTAAAAGTAGCTTTATCCAGGGATGGAACACGGGCGCAGAATTCATACCGGAATGTGTTTAAGAAATTTCTCTGCCTATAATATCGTCGATTTAAGAGGTAGAAAATTTTCTTACATTGATAGTGGTATGAATTCTGCGCCCGTGTTCCATCCCTGTTTATCCCAAACTTTTATAAAAATCGTTATATCCATTTCCGAGTAAACCTAATTTCTATTATATGTTGCGACTGGCAGTTATAGGGTTAACGCAAATTTTTCTGAAGATGAGGATATGTCCAAACGTTTTAGTTCTTAAAAAAAAAAAAAAAAAAAAAAAAAATTAAAAAAAAAGACACTTAACTCCAAACTTTAAACAAAATCGTTATATCCATTTCTGATTAAACTCAATTTCTACTACATGTTGCGATTGGCAGTTAAAGGGTTAACACTAATTTTCTTGATGCTAAGGATGTTCCATTTGTTTTAGGTCTCTAAAAAGCACTTAACCCAAACTTTTATTAATATCTTTATAACCATTTCCGAGTAAACATAAATTTCTACTCTATACAGTCGGTAACAAAAGTGTCCGACTGCATTGCGATTGGCAATTAAAGGGTTAACTCTAATATCTCAAAAGATGATGATAAGTCCAGTAGTTTTTTCGACCATAGAAACTTCTAACCAGACAAAAATGGTAGACAGAAACGATAAATTTCTTTAAATGTCGTTATTCCATACAACCATACAACAACAAAAAAAAAAAAAAAAAAAAAAAAGGAAGAAGAAGAAACAAGTTTCTGGAGTTTTTTCATTCATCTTTAGTACATAAATTATTCATAAATTTTATTTGCTAAATTATCTGTGTGTATTGCCGTGTATATTCAGTCAGGGAAAGACATCCACAAGAGAGTAAAATGGCCGTCTTTTTCCGAAAAAAAATCTGGAGTGACTCCACTCGACTTTCCGAACATTGAGTAACTAACAGTTTTGTAGATAAAATAAAGAAAGAGGAGTTGCTAAACAAACAAAAAAGAGAAAACCATAACAGAGTGTTTGAGTATTTTTCTCCATATATCACACGAGGTTTTATTTAACGCTACTGAACTTTGAGCCCTTAGATCATAAGGATAAAGAATTTTTCGTTGTGTCCCTGTAAAAATCTATAAATGCTAGATTCACCAAAATGCTTATAGTTAGTGCAACAGTGATTTATAATATTCATACAAATTTTCAGCTCAATTGAATAAGGCGTTTAAATGCTATCGCTGGTCTCATAGGCCATAAAGATAAAGAATTTTCCTTTGTGTCCCTGTAAAAAAACTGTAAGTGCTAGATTCACCAAAATCTATACAGTTGGTTAAAATGTGACCTATAACATGTGTACAAATTCTTTGCTGAGATTAATAAGGCGTTTAGACGCTATCACACTTTTAAAAATTTGGCAAAGAATTTTTCTTTGTGTCCCTGTAAAAAAACTATAAGTGCTAGATTCTCCAAAATCTATACAGATTGAGTATCTGTGACCTATAATATGTGTATAAAGTTTTTGCTCAATTGAATAAGGCATTTAGATGCTATCGCACTTTTAAGATTTTGGTCCCTTGGCCATAATGATAAAGAATTTTTCTTTGTGTCCCTGTAAAAAAACTATAAGTGCTAGATTCACCAAAATCTATAGGGTTCGTACTATGGTGACTTACAATATACGTACCAACTTTCAGCTTATTCGAACGAAGCGTTTAGACGCTAGCGTGTTCACTCACAGACATACACACATACATACACACATACATACACACATACATACACACACACATACATACATCATCGTAAAAATAGTGAAAACTGACTCGTTGGACCTCGAAACGTATAGAAACATCAAAATCTCGAATTCGGATTTTTGACATGATTACAATACTTTCCTCACTATAGTGTTCGGAAAGTAAAAAAAATCTGGAGTGACTCCACTCGACTTTCCGAACATTGAGTAACTAACAGTTTTGTAGATAAAATAAAGAAAGAGGAATTGCTAAACAAGCAAAAGAGAGAAAACCATAATAGAGTGTTTTTTTCTCCATATATCACACGAGGTTTTATTTAACGCTACTGAACTTTGACCCCTTAGATCATAATGATAAAGAATTTTTCGTTTTGTCCCTGTAAAAATCTATAGATGCTAGATTCACCAAAATGCTTATAGTTAGTGCAACAGTGATTTATAATATTCATACAAATTTTCAGCTCAATTGAATAAGGCATTTAGATGCTATCGCACTTTTAAAAATTTGGTCTCATAGGCCATAATGATAAAGAATTTTTCTTTGTGTCCCTGTAAAAAAACTGTAGTGCTAGATTCACCAAAATCTATACAGTTGGTGCAAATGCGACCTATAACATGTGTACAATTTTTTTGCTCAGATTAATAAGGCGTTTAGACGCTATCACACTTTTAAAAATTTGGCCCCATTGGCCTTAATGATAAAGAATTTTTCTTTGTGTCCCTGTAAAAAAACTATAAGTGCTAGATTCTCCAATATCTATACAGATTGAGTATCTGTGACCTATAATATGGGTATAAAATTTTTGCTCAATTGAATAAGGCGTTTAGATGCTATCGCACTTTTAAGATTTTGGTCCCATAGGCCATAATGATAAAGAATTTTTCTTTGTGTCCCTGTAAAAAAACTATAAGTGCTAGATTCACCAAAATCTATAGGGTTCGTACTATGGTGACTTACAATATACGTACCAACTTTCAGGTTAATCGAACAAAGCCTTTAGACGCTAGCGTGTTCACAAACATACACACATACACACATACACACACACATACATACATCATCGTAAAAATAGTGAAAACGAACTCAGGGGACCTCAAAACGTATAGAAACATCAAAATCTCGAATTCGGATTTTTGACATGATTACAATACTTTCCTCACTATAGTGTTCGGAAAGTAAAAAGGCATCACTTTTTCGGCCTCGCTGATCAATCTATGTCTTATTACTATATCTACGGTTGGGGGAGATAAAAATTTAGAGATGAGTTGTAAAGAAGCTAAATTATTTTCACATTTTATTTTACTTTATTTTTATTTTATTTTTAATACAATTATATAAATACGATTTAACATTAATAGAGAAAATAACTATTTTACAGAATTTTATTAAATGTCAAATTTCTTGCCAAATATTAAATGAGCGTTTACGAAATATATAACAACTGTGTGGATATATATATATATATATATATATATATACAGTCAATAGTCGACTGCTTATCCATTTTCTATTTCATACATTTTAACCTCTTTTTTTCTATTTATAAAAGACAATAGAGGTCTTTGTCCAATATGAACGTGCACAAACGCTGAACATCTTGCGTAGTTATCATTTTCGTTGCTAAGGAATGCATTTGGGGTATAGAAACTGAAGTGTCAGAATCTGATTCCCTATCCTTGTAGCAAATTTCACCAACTGTTTCAGCAATTTCTTCTTCAGTTGTTACACAAACACATCTTAAATCAGCTGCTACATTTGTAGCAAACTTAATATCACACACGATATTATTTGAGAAAAGTTAAAAATTCTATTCCTTCGAATTGACTTTTGTTTATCACATTTGATTATTAGTTCTTCTAAGAATTTCCCAGAGTGTCATTGAATTTACAAGTGTGAACTTTACGTATGTCAACGAAACAATTGGCGAAAATGAAATTCCAAGTGATTTTCCGTAAAAAAAAAAAAAAAAAAAAAAAAAAAAAAGAAAGAAAAAGGAATTATTGTTTGAGAAGAAACTGCTAGAAATAAACGCAATGGATAGAATGTAGATGCCATTGAGTGACAGAAGAAACATCAACAAAGATAATTTTAAACTGTATGAAATTAATCTATATAAAAAAAGAGAAGGGTCTGTGTGTGTGTCTGTCTGCGCTCTGGTGCTCACACTATTGATCGCAGAGCTTCCAAATCTGGCACATAGGTAACTGGGACCCTGCACCTCATCGAGAATTTTTCGAATTTGAATTTTTTAAGTTAATGTTTTTCGATTTTAAATATTGGCTTTAATGCTTCATTTTTCATAAATTTAATTCTTTGATTGTAATCGTCTGCGAGTCTTAGCAACGGTTATTTCACTATTTATTTTTTATTTAATACATTCATTTGAAGGCGAAATTATTTTTTTTCTTTTTTTAACCCTCCGTCGGGCGCACCCTGCCTGAAAGGCCCGTTCTGGTTTTTATTCTCTAAATATCCTACACATGATTTTTAATTCAAAAACACCCATATGGTGACCTTATTAGAAGTGAATAGAAAGTAACAAACGAAAATTTGATGCATAAGTACGAATTTATTGATTGTAGTACAAGTATTTTAACAATAAAGTATTTACCTGGCCTCTCAGGCAGGGTGCGCCCGATTTTGTTCGTCCTACGGGTGCGCCTGACGTAGGGTTAATTTATTATATTTATTGAAAACCAAATGGTAATGCAATCTAAATAAATTGTTATGTTTATGTATATTTTTTATAGTATAACAACTTTTTATTTTTCCTTTTAAATTAATTCCTTTAAAATAAAAATCCTTTTTTTTTTTTATTTATAATATTTTTTTGGGGAAAAATGGTAGTATGTTGTGGACTGATTAAACTGATTAAAATTTATTTGTTTTTCATGTATTTAATTTCTTTTAAAAGAAAATCTACTTTTTATTTTATTTTGTTATACTGGTCGGAATCAAATTGTAATACAGTGTGAATAACGGGGGCTATAAAACACATGGTTCAAAAACAAAAACATATAATAGATACTGAGATACAGTCATCTTTAAAATCGTAGTTCTTAAATAACAGAATATCCACATGTCGTCGATAAATACCCAGATTGAACTGCCCGGGAAAGACCTTTTTGCAGACAGTGGGAACCTGGACTCCCCGATGCAGCACGGGCGGAAAAAAGAGCTGCCGTACTCGAAGTCTAAGCTCTAGAGCAATTTCAATGTTTGTTTATTTATTTATGAATTATTATTATTATTTCTTTTAATTAAGTTTTTATTTATAACGTGATCTAAAAAATAAATACTGATCCAATTCTTTTGAAAATTTATTTAAATATAGTGACCAGCGAAACGGGCGTTGCCTGCTAGTTAAGAATAATACATAAATTTTATGACCAAAAGATGGAAAAAAAAATTATTTGAAGTGTCGAAAACACTTGAGAAATGTACATGCAGCGTCGCCACACCGTTGATAATCATCGCACACATAGCTGCCAAGTCTTTGATTCAGGCGGGAGATTTTATACCAAAAATTTTCTATAATAAATTTCTTTTTATTTTTAATCGTGGAAAATTAATGTAAAATATATCTTTCAAAAAATACTGGTGTGAACCAGATTAAAAAATTGAAACTTTGACAACTATTATCGTACGGTTGGCAACGCTGCATATATGCTACAATATTTTCGCGTTTTCTTCGATTCTTCCACCACTACTTTTTATATTGTAATTTTTTATAATATATTTCAAGGATCGTTTAAGGCGAAAACTGCTAGATAAATATAGTGATGGAAGTGTAAAAGAAAAAAAAAGTGGAACTGTAACGTAATCAAAAAAATGGACAAAATGTAATTCTCGTTAATTCGAAATAGCCGAATATGCGAATAATTAAATTTAAAATATTTCATGTTATAAAATAACAAATGATTCCTCCCCCACCTCAAAAGAAGTAAAAATAAATAAATAAGTAAATAAAAATAAAGACACCGAAATTGAGGAAAATGATTTTAAAGAGATTAGGAGCGAATGCAATGGAAAGAATGTAGATGCTAGTGAAAAACAGCACTGAGAAAGCAACATTCAGATTGAATGGGATAAAGCATGAAAAATTCAGAAATTTTCTAATTAAAAAAAATAATAGTATTTTAAAAGCGTTTGATCTGTGAGAATGTATGAAAGAGGGAAGAAAATTGAATTATTATTATTTTGAATTAACCAAATACAGGATAAAATGAGACAGAAATGTTAAACATTATTCTGCCATCAGTTTTTTTTTTTTTTTTACTTTCTCTTACCCATAAGGTAGAGAAAGTATTGTTTTGGGGTCAAATTTTCGAACGCGATATTTTGTCATATTTACACGTTCTGAGGTCCCCTGAATATGAAAATCATGTTTTTAGCAAATGGTCTGTGTGTCTGTGTGTGTGTGTGTGTGTGTGTGTCTGTTATCAGCATATCTCAAAAACAAATTATGGCAGAAAGTTCAAACTTGGTATTCTAAATGTGTATCATATAGGGATGCTACAGTAAGCTTTTCGTTAAGATCAAGCAAATGGTTCGTGTACAGGGACAATCAAGAGAATTCTAATACATTATGTCTATGGGGGAAATTGCAGGTAAGTACAGTTTAACGTCTATAGACTGCACTAAAACAAATGAAACGAATATATATTTTTGTAATAGAGATAGTTAACTGGGGAAAAAAAATTGTGTATATAGGAGCCTCGCCTCCCCCCTGGGGGGAAGTCCCCCCCGGGGGGAGTAAATTTTCATGATGGGTATCTTTCAAAAGAGCTCGCCAATACCTTTAAAACGAATTTTTGAACCATCGATCTGCGATAATTTAAAACAAAGGTATCGATTTTTTTTACTTTCAACAAAAAAAAAAAAAAAAAAAAAAAAAAAAAAACTTAGAAAAAAAATCGCATTTTTTTTTTTTTTTTTTTTTTTAATATTGAGAATAAAATAAACTTTTTTTGGGATATTTGGTGTTATACTACTACTCTAATATGGAAATCACCTGCATTATCATAAAAGATAATTTTTTTAAATAATAATTTTAATAAATTATTTTTAAAAAACAGAATTATTTTTTAATAACCGAATTAAATTCTATATAAATGTAGGTGCATTAATGAAACGGGGGGTTGAGGGGGGCGGTAGCCCCTCTCACATAGAACTAATTATTATATAAAACTCTTCAGAAGCCTAATATGAATTGTTTAACACAGGTTTACATAACAGAACTCGTTATCTTACCTTTTAATGTGCAATCTGTATTAATAGTATTAAATTTCAGGGTAAGAGAAAGTCGTGTGAGTGACACACCAGATTATTTTTAATCAGATTAAATTCGAAGTTTGAATTAAGCAGAAAATCGAATTATTCGAGTTCTAATCAACAAAAGTCAGATGTAGTAATAAATCGGTATTTGACAATAATAAATTTAGAGTTAATTTTAGAGCCGTGCGCTTCGTTCCTTGGGCAATCTGGAGGTGTGGTGTGCCAGTCGAGCATTATGTGTCAAGAAGCAGAAGTCGCAACCCTCCGAGTCGCAACCCTGCCATTCCAGAGCTGTCTATAGAAGTCACATTGTTCCTAGCAGAAAAGGAGCCCGCAGTCTCCCCTGTTCGAAGTCAGAAGTCTGAACGAGTCATCGGACACAGCTCATTCTATGTAGCGACTAGATAACTATCTGGCTGTAGACAGCTATCATGCAGTGATCTGGCGATTAATTCTCTCCGGCGGACAGCAGGCGCGTCCAGGCAGGCAGGGGTTGTCCAAAGGTTTCGATGGGTGAGAAGGAGAGTTAGCATAAGTGACAAATTTTTGCAAATTATAAATAATTTCCGTATCACTATATACAAAGAACAATCTCCGTCTTTTGCAAATAACTATTCCAAAAGAATACTAAAGATTATGGAAGATCTGTAATAATTTAGCTTCCATAGAGGCACAGTATATTTGTTTTAAGGTCGAAAGTAACTTATTTATTTTCCATATTTGTAGAAAATATATCTTGATGTATGATGTATACATAAACCTAACAGTAATTTTACGCATTGTCAAAATACATTAATAAATAGAAAAAAAAAAACATTAAACAATTTAGTTATAAGTTATTGCAGAAAAGAGCAATTAGTATTGTTGAATGAAAAATGATATCTATTTGACCAAATAGTATCAGTTGTCATTTTGTAGATAAATTTAACTATGAATGTTCTTAAAGTTAAATGCAAAAACTACAAAAAAAAAAAAAAATATTGTTAATACTTTCGCGTCTGCATGTTTTTGTCTTTTTGACAGTAAGATCCGCCTGTGGGCGTTATTCTCCAAAGTTACAATATTTCAGAACAAAATTTTCTATATTCAGATTCATATTACAAATGGATATACATTATAATTACACTTTTTCTAATCAAAGTATTTATATTCATAGTATATTGGTTGTATAAATATGAATATTGTGTATATTTTTAAGAAATAAATGACATACAAATTGCAAAAGAAACGCCCACTGGCGCAGTTACGGATTTTCAAATTACGTCAATCTACGTCAGCGTTCGCGATAGTGTTAAGTAAAATATAATTCTTATAAATTTTAGTGGTTTTATCTTTTTAATTAAAATTTCTTTAATATATTGAAAGTAGCAATTTTTTTTCCTGCTTAAAAGTTTCATTTAACCGGTATTTTTTGTCGTCATGAATGAATTACTCAAAATTATCACTTTCAACCATCGTATACAACAGGGGTGGCCAACCCGCGGCCCGCGGGCCGCATGTGGCCCACGCGTAGTTTCTTGCGGCCCGCGAAGAGACTAACGATACTTAAAGTTTGACAACTTTGGTTAACGGATCAAAAATTAATAAATACGTACTGACTTTTCGAAATGAAAATACCTTTCAACGATTATGGTAACTAAATAACTGTTGTAATGAAATATTACTAGATCCATTATTCGTTCTTTTTATTATAGTTTTAATATACAGTTATAAATTTTCTACGATTCTATTGTTAATTTATGATTGAAAATAATTTAAAATAATGTATTCTGCTCCGAATTTTCACCCTACCTTTTCTCGAAAATAGTATATACATATATGAATCATATACTGACAAACATAGATGCACATATGCATATGTACAGTCACAAAATAATAATGATTTCCTTCCCCGACTAATTTCGCCGTAAATTATCGTAGGAACCAGCAGCCGATGCCTAACGATTGATAATAATATCTAGTTTTTAATTCAATTGCTAAATTTTGTTTAGGGTATCATCTCCTTATATTATATACATATTAAAACTTGTACAAATTTCTTCTTCTTCTTCTTTTTTTCCGAATTGTAACACCCATTTTTGATTACATATTCGAATTTCTGAGATCAACGCGGTTCAGAAAAAGATATATTTTATATTCTTTATATCAAGTCTTCATAGAGTTACAAGCAAAAATTTATTAGGGGTAAATCTCTATATTTAAAAAAAATTAAATTCAGATATCACACAGAAAAGTATTATATCCATTCAGATGATAATCGGAAAATAAATATAACAATTTTAAATATAAAATAATGTAAAGTAATGCTAATTAAGAAATGATGTGTACGTCTAAACTTACTTCAGTAACTATTTTAAATCATGCGCAAGCAAAGTAATATATGACACAAAAGATAAAAAGTGACAGCCCCCTAAGAGCAATAAAAATTGAAATATCACTATAATTCGAAAAATAATGATAGGAATGAACTGTAAATTTAGAAACCCATATTTTTGATGATGCCCATTCTATTCGTGCAAAAGTTAATGTAGGTAATAACTCATAGTTTTTTGAAATATGAATTTATTAATTATTTTCATAATTCAAAAAATGCTTTTTTAATCAAAAATATGCATGGAATATGTTTGGGTTAATTCATACTAACGTTAAAAAAAAAAAAAAAAAAAAAAAAAAAAAAAAAACATTTTCTGGGCTGATTTGAACCAAATAATCCAAAATACTTGTCGAAATTGGGGGTTGCCTTTGAAAGAAAAAAAAAAAAATGAAGTTGATGTCAGTTGTAATATGTAGATACCCCTTAAGCAAAATCTTACTAAACCGTTCTAAACTAGGCCTTATTACTAATCGATTAGCACCAGCCACAAGTCTGTACACTAATTTACGGTGAAATTAGTCGGGAAAGGAGGTGTGTGTGTGTGTGTGTGTGATGGGGGGGGGGGGGGGGGCTTTTTATGACTGAACATACGGTGCGGCCCGAATAAATAAAATATATTTCCAATGCGGCCCACTAAGTGTTTTGGGTTGGACAGGCCTGGTATACAAAGCTATAAAAATTCAACCCGTATTAAAATCAACTGAATTGCAAACCGTAAGGAAATTTATTTAATTCATGTAGAGAACTCAATGTAGTCTTCGAACTATTATAAATCTTATAACATGCTACAGTTCTGTGCTTATGCTTGCGCAGTTTGTATAAGAGTTTCATGTTTATATTCATACAGATTATAATAGTGTAAAATAATGAAAACAACTCTGAGAAGCAATAGTTATTATTGGAAATATAATGGTATAACTTGTGGCAGACTTAAACCCATATTATCAAATAACATGCTAATATTCTGTGGAATGCTTTACTTAGAGTTGAGAATTAGTCAGTATTATATTGGATTTAGATTAATGGATGGAAGCGGTTAGACTAATATTTTAGTTCCTAGGACAACTGCATTAGGTAAAGCTGTTTTGCAGATTGATCATTATTATATAAAGCTCATACTTGAAGTAGTTTCAGTGTTAATAATCTATTTATTAAATTAAATTATTTTTATATGTATATACAGGGTAATTCAACGATGATGGGAAAAACTTTGAGCTGAGGTAGGACACAACATTAGGATTCAGAATTGAACAGGAACCCATGTCCCCAAACGCGATTTTAACCCTTCACGGACCGTGTGTTTTCTGGGGTTTTTAACAGAAAGCTCTGCCTACTGCAGTTGCTTGTGAATGGTGCCCTATTTAACATAAAGGTTCTGTATTTTACTGTTAATCTTACAAAACACTTGATAAAATCTCCGAATGCTTCACACGGATCGAATAAATGCTTATATTGTGAATAATTTTTTAGATGTACTGTAACACACGAAATGTAAAATTTACGCAGTAGGCGGAATTTCCAATGCATCGCAAAGTGTTTCTTTGCAGTAATATTGACAATAAATGCTTAAAATTGCAATCACCACAAGTAATACAACAAAACAAAATTGGGGTGATTGACTGGTAATTCTGAAGGTAGAGAGCTTTAGTGGACCTGGTCATTCGTTATCTGCATCTGCTGTAAAGAATAATTTCAAATTATATTTGTCGACGGAGATGGGAGTTTTTACTAATAATGAAAAAGCAGACTTGCATCTAATGTACGCTGCTGCTAATGGGAACAGTAGATCAGCGCTACGACTGTACCAGGAATGATTTCCAAACAGGCGCATGCAGAATCACAAAATGTTTGAATGGCTGCATTTTTATGCGGTTTTACTTCCAATTTTGCACAATGTTCTTTATTTCATATTTAATTTTTTGTGTCCTGCCTATACAAAAGATGTATGTTTTAGTAAATTGTTCAACCTCTTAATGTTTGTTCCATGACCGTAGAAACTCTATTTACGTTGTAACTTTTAAATTCTGTGTGTTATGGTACACCTAAAAATGTTCACAATATTAATATTTATTCAAATAATGTGCATTATTCGGAAACAAAATTTTTATTACGTATAGCCTTTTGTATGATAAACAATTATAAATAGAATATCTTTACTAAATAATACACATTCAAAAGGAACGGCAGTAGGCGGAGCTTACTGGTAAAAAAAACAGAAAACACACGGTCCGTAAAGGGTTAAAATGACGTTTGGGGACATGGGTTTTCCTATGCAAATCCTAATGATGTGTCCTACCTCCCCTCAAAGTTTTTCCCATCATCGTTGAATCACCCTGTATATATATATACACATATTTGCGAACCATCTCATTAATAACTGTACAATTGTTAATACTTTCGCGACCGCTGACGTAGATTTACGTCATTTGAAAATCTCTAAATCCACCAGACAGCGTTTGCTTCGCAATTTGTATGTTATTTATTTCTTAAAAATATACCCAATATTCATATTTGTACTACTATCAATATACTATGAATATAAAAGTTTTGATTAGAAGGAGTATAACTATAATGTATATCCATTTGTAATATAAATATGAATACAGAAAATTTTGTTCTGAAATATTGCAACTAGAAAGAATAACGCCCACAGACGGACCTTACTGTGAAAAAGACAAAAACATGCAGTAGCTAAAGTGTTAATGCCCCTTGAAAAAACGCCCCTTTTTTTCACAACACTTTATTTTTAGAATAAATCTCTTCAAATGTTGTTACAAATAAATAAGAATTAAATTACTCCAAAGAAAAATGACTGATGTGAAAAAAAAGGCGGGTACTAAAAAATTATACAGTTTATAATGGGATGTTTGGCAAGTATATATTATTTTTTTCTATGTTTAAATAACGTGGTCAGTTTTACTGAAGAGAGGTGGTGCGAAAAAACTGTACAAGTTTTCAGCTGCAATTTTTCCCGCTTAATCGATGTATTAATTTTTAAGTAACTTAATTTTTTTTAATTCAAGCAGATAAAACTTTCCGTTAGACTTGATACTTATTTGAAAGAAAGGTAATTCATTGATACAAAGGTAATTCATTAAATAGCGGAAATAAAATTGTATTTTCTATGTTAATGGAATGTTTCCTTTAAAAACGACACTATATATGCAGTAGTTACATTATTTTATAGATAAAATTATGCTTTTAAATATTTTTAAGACTATTTTTAACGCGAAGGAAAAATTATAAACACTTTCTTAACAAAAAGTCATATGCAAATTAGATTTATTCTATTACTAATCTTTTTTTTTTTTTTTTTTTTTTTTTCAGTTGAAGAACTATAATATTATCTC
Organism: Salticus scenicus; assembly: GCA_963930645.1. Classification (NCBI taxonomy): domain Eukaryota; kingdom Metazoa; phylum Arthropoda; class Arachnida; order Araneae; family Salticidae; genus Salticus; species Salticus scenicus. The sequence continues at coordinate 45,569,527 of OZ005649.1, forward strand.
TAACATTTTTTTTAATTATTATTGTCGAACATTTTATTATATTTTGTGTATAGTTAAAAGCAATATATATGAGTAATTTTTTCACAAGTTACTTACTTTACCTGCAAAAGATTAATTTAGATAGTTTTTGTTTTCTCATACCTGCCAATATTCTACTTAATTTTCCGCAATCCTGTAGTCCACGCTTTTGTTTTAAACACCATTCATATTTTAAAGCATTTTTCTTTTATTTAAACGTAATTAAACTTGAAGAATAGTTTTCTAAAAATAAAGTTTTGCGGAAAAAGGGGCGGTATTAACAATACTACGGAATATTAATTAGAATGTTGGCAAGCATTTTTTCTCAATACTCAATAGTATCACAAATTATAATCGTGTAATTGTTTCAGTCGCAAGACGGAACTCTTACCTCAATATATATATATATATATATATATATATATATATATATATATATATATATATATATATATATATATATATATATATGTATATATGTATATATATATATATATATATATATATATAATTTGAATTGCTTAGCACCGTTGTAACACTCAGCAGACAAAAGATAGATGAAGATACCAACATAAAATAAATTTTAATTGAGATTTATTTTGATTAAAATTAGTCACAGTATTAATTTAATTTGAGTACCAATGATTAGTAAAAACAAGTTAAAGTACTTACGCAGAAGAGGAATGACACTAACATAACACATAAGCCTAACGATGAGAGGATTTGCAAAATCTATGAACTATTAGTAACAGTCAACATTTGAGAGAAAAGAGAAAGAATAAAATAACCAAAGAGTTCCGTTCAAAGGAAAAAAAAATGGAATTCATGAATTGAAAATTGGAATTTTAAATGCTGAAAAATAGAAATATACTCATCAGGAAACTTGCATTTCTATTAGCACATGCAAGATTTCGTAAAACTGTATAGCTAATTCCAGCAATTCTCTATCTTGCAAAAAAAAAAAAAAAAAAAAAAAAAGAAAGAAAGAAATTTGAATTAAATAAAAAAGGAATTTAAATTAATAAATAACACAAACCAAAATTTAAACAAGGAATACGTAATTTAAGCAATGCACATGTTAAACGTTACTTACGGAGATAGTAGAAATAAACAGGTTGCCAAACGAACTTTAGTAAAAAGAAAAGATTAAAAGTTTAGAAACGATTAATCGATTTAGGTGCTACTGAAATACTTTAATTGATTGCATTATTTGTTAGTTATTAATCTCTAAAAGCTTTTAACAATTTTTAAAAAAGTGATTTTTAATTTTAACGTTAACCATTTATAGATATATATATTATCAATAATTTATGTCATATTCATTCAGTAAATTTTTACGATGAATATCATATAAAGTGTTAATAAAAAATAGTGATTTAAGACTTCTGGCTGAAGATGGAAAATCTTGCACCCTTGCCATTTGAAGAGTTTCCTTGAATAATACCGAGAAAAGTTTTGTAAAGTATAAGAGTATCGTAATAAGTTTAAAAGTCAGTGTGATTAAAAAGCCTTTTCTACATATTAAGCAGAGCAACCAAAATTAGTAATTTATTGCATAACATTGTAAATATCCATCTTTTTAACCCGTTAACACCCGAATTAATTTTGCGAAATATATTTTGATGAATATTTCAATTCTAAATTAATATAGACATTTGACAGTAAAATATATTAAATTAAAAAATTCTTCTGATAGTTTTAAATTTAAAGTCTATCCTCATTTGAAGACGTTTATTGTTCCAGCGAAAAACCTTCGAGATATCTGATTTAACTTCCTATTGTACGCTGACAAAGACCTCGGAAGTAAATTAGTATAATACATATTATTATTCAACTTGACTGTGTAAAAACAAATGTATTTGCGATGAATGAAAAATTAAAATAATTATCCAAATTATGTAATTATACTTAATAGCAGGCACAAAAAAACATTGAGGGATTATTGAGAGTGATGCTATAAACTGTGATATTAAGAAGCAGAAATCATTCCAAGAATCCACAAAAAAAAAAAAAAAAATATATATATATATACGTGCTATTTTAACAGTTGTCCTCAAATGAGGACGCTGGGCGTTAATGGGTTAAGTAAGGTTTTCTGCTGTTTTGCCTGCACAATTATTGGCGATATACTTATAACACGCTCATTGCTCTCAGAAATACAGAGCTGCCAACCTAATCCGGCAAATTGTTAACGCCTATTGAAAAACGCCCCTTTTTCTACACCACTTAATATTTAGAGCAATTCTCTTCAAATGTATCTATGATGAATTAAGTAGAAAAATACTTTAAAAATTAGGTGGTTAGAAAAAGGGGCGGGACTGACAATTTGCCGGATTATGTTGGCAGCTCTGGAATTACATTTTCGTTTGCATTAGCGATTTAAAATCACACCGTGTGCTTGAATCACTTAAGTAATTTAACAATCTACAAAAGGACTTTTTATAAACGGGGTCAGTTATATTTAAAAGAAAGAGATCACTTAGCTATATCGTTTTAGTAGTAACTTCGAATATAATGTGATTATTAGTGTATTGTGCATACCAGGTTCATCTCTTATTTAAGCTTAAGTACACTTTCTATAGTTCAATAATTGATTTATCTAAAAAGCAACTTACGTAATTTGCTCACTCTAACAATAAGTGTCTCGGTAAGGTATTTCAGAAACAAACGGAGAATAAACAGAATACATCAAAAACTTTTTCTTCTACATAAGAAAGAGAAAAAAAAATCTGTTTTTTCTTTTTTTTTCGTTAAACAAAATAGCGACATGCGAAGCTTATCCGTTGTTTATTATTTTAAAATGTACAGTCGGGGAAAAAAAATCGCAGCACTCGCTGTAATTTCCTTATTAATTGATGCAAAAAAATGTAATAGACACCATTCAACAGGAAATTAAATGCACTTTTTGAAAATGTTGTCGAATTTTGAATTAGGGGTTATCAACATATTGAAATGAGCGCTAACTTTGATTTTTTCAATAGTAATACCTAATTTTGACTTCATATTCGAATTTCTGAGAGTCTGGCAGTGCGGAAAAGTATACTGTTTGTATACTTTATCTTTAGTATTTACAGAGTTACAATCAAAAATGTGTTAGGGGGTTATCTGTAAATGTTGAAAAATAAAATTAAGATCCTATAAGAAACAAATAAAATTTTAATGTTTTACACCGGAATTCTTTCAGGAAAAAAAGAATTATATAATTTAATAAAAAGATTGACCATTTTCCAGTTTCTTAATTATCCTGAATTCAGTTTCTTAGATTTGTATATACTTCAGTACTTTTTTAAGTAATTTTAGGTCTATTTAAATACATTACACTTGCGATTTATCCAGACTGTACACTTTGAAAAAAGTGCAATATTTTTCAAGGAAAAGTATCTATTATGGCTGTAGTGATCACCAATAAAGCTTGAATTTTCTTTCGTAGGTGTAACATAAAATATGAAATGAAATAATATATATATATATATATATATATATATATATATATATATATACAACAACGCATAAACTAAATCTTTTCGGATAAATTATTGTAAGGGTTTATGAAGTAAGTATTAAACAATTTTAATCGCAATTACCAGTTTTGGGTCAGATGTACTCTTTGGAACTGTACGATTCGTTTTATAATTTCTACGAAATTTAATTTCTTAATTAACCCTTTCGTGACTGCTGACGTAGATTCACGTCATTTGAAAATCTGCAACTCTCTTAGTGGGCGTTTCTGTCGCAATTTATGTGTTGCTTATTTCTTAAGTGTGTAACCAGTGTTCATATTTTTGCAATAAAATATACTATGGATAGAAATATATTGATTAGAAAGAATATAATTATACTGTATATCCATTTGTAATATAATTGTGAATACAGAAAATTTGTTCTGAAATACTTTATTTTGAGAGAATAACGCCCTTAGGCGGATTTTACTGTGAATATTACAAAATCCTGCGGTCGCAAAAAGTGTTAAAATATATTTATAAAATTAAAAGTATATTTTAAAAATATATAAAGTTAAAATATATTATTAAAAATTTAAAGTTTAAAGTATCCTTAAAATAATAATCCTCCCCCCTACAAAATAAATAAATAAACAAATAAATAAAACTAAAGCAATATATGAAGCAAATGATTAAGCCTTTAACTTAAGAAACGATTTTACAAGTCTGTCTTGCATTCCCATTCCATTTGTGTTTTTTTTTTTGTTTTTTTTAATTGACAATTTTTTCACTTACGAAAATTTCTATTTAAAACAGTAAACCCCGCCTATTTAGTTATTTTTCTTCTTCTAGTGTTCGTTTAAAAGACTCAAAATTTATCACCAGTAATCGATGAAGTAATTACCACTTGTGCATATTTTTGTCAACATAAAATAAGGGGTTTAACACGAATCTCAGTGTCACATTTATTTTTCTTTTCTGCATTGTTTTGTTTTGAAGAACGATGAAGGCGGGGTTTGTCTTCTTTAAAAAACAGGAATTCTTGATGCTAACACTGATGTCTAAATATCATCATTTTATTTTATTTCATTGCGATCGACGTTGCTGTTACATAATTTGGCCCGTAACGAAAAAATAAACATATTTTGTTTAATTTTCCTTGTTATTTTTTAAGATTTGATTCGTTATCTTATGCAAATCTTTATAAGAGACGGCCCCCTAAACCACTCCAAAAGAAAGATTTATTTATATCTCGAAAACTAATAACTGGATTGAGCTGCAAATTTGCACACCCATATTTTTCAGCATTAGGATTCATTTTATGTAAAAATTAATATAGGTCATAATTCATAATTTTTATGAATATGAATTTATTAATATTTTTCAAAATTAAAAATATTTTTCAGAATCAAAAGTAATGATGGATTATGTTTGGGTTTCTTCACTGTATCTCGTAAAAAAAGAATTATATCGATCAAGATATTTTTTGTGAAGATATTAATAAAAGTTTGAAATATGAATTTAACATTAGCACCTTCAAACTTTGAACGCTTATAACTCTGTGAAAAAATAAGTAAAATATACAACCAATATACTTTTTCGCGTTGTCGCGATCCCAGGAATTCAAATATAAAATAAAAAATGGGCATTACCTTTGAAAAAATCAAAGTTGGTGCGCGTTTTAATATGTAGACGACCCCCAATTCAAAATTTCAGTTCATTTTCTGAAACTACTCACAATTCCCCGTCGAATGATACCTATTACATTTTTTTATGTCTATTAGCAACGAAGTTACGTCGAGTGCTGCGTTTTTTTTTCCTCGACTGTACATAAGATACAATTTCTTAAGACATTTAATCATAAAATCGTTATATCATCGGTAAAACAAGATATGCCAAGATTTCTAAATCACATATGTCAACATTTTCAATTAATTTTGGAACATTGCTAGAACTCGTTTTCGTTTTCACATTACGTTAATTGTGCAGGGTTCATAATAATCGATGAATTTTCTTGAATTTTCTCTACCTGTAATTTTATAGAGGAATTTGCATTGTAAAAGAAGTCTATAAAGTTAAAGCAACATTTATTATATTAAAATAAGGGTGTAAAAGTCTTTTTAAAAAAGCTGGTCTAGACTAACCCTGTTATAGGGTAATTTTTCTCAAGTATGTAAATCACGTTTAAATGAGAAGCAAATCACTTTTTCAAAATAGTTGTAGGAAAAAAAAGAAATGAGTACCAGATATGCTCCAATAAAAATAAAAAAATATTCGCTTGTCGGCTTATTTATATCGAAGCTCTATTACTACCCCCCATTTTTCCACACAGAGTAATTTTTTTTAATATGTAGTTACGATTAAATTAGAGGAAGATTAATGTTTTAAAGAAAGTTTTTTTGCAAAAAAGGGCGTAAGATAAAAATGTTGGCATACCTGAATCTAATAAAACATGCGAGGAGTATCATAAAATTTTAATTATTACTAACAGTAATCATGACAAAAGTTTAACTGAATTTTGTTTGTTTCTCTACATAATGTTCATCTAGAGTAGCATACTGGGTTGCAAAATGATATGAAAACCTAGTAATTTTGTGATATAGAGGCAAAAATTCATAAATACTTGTCAGAAAATGCTATTTTGGAGACAAGTCGTACGACTATCTCACCTAATGCATAACGATAAAATGAATATAAAATGATAAATTTATTGAAAATATAAATAATCTGAAAAAATGGTGTTGCAAAATGATATGAACACTGATCGAAATCACCACTGAACGGGCGTATAAACTTATCAGGAATATCGAATTTGACTCCGAGAAGAAGAAACCGAAATATGCAAATTAGCTTAGCATATAAATGTCTTCTGCAGGCTTGGAAACTGTCAAATGTGTCCGCAAACTGAGTTTTTGGAGTATGGGTCGTAAAAGCGCTTTAAGCGATTTTGAGATAGGCAAAATTATGGCTTTTCATAATCTAGGACTTTCAGCAAGAGCTGTTGCAAAAAATTGAAAAGTTTGTTACGTGTAATATTGATTTTTCTTCGATCACAAGTATATTATGGAGCAAAGAAATCTCTGGGACGTCAGCTAATCGAAAAGGAAAAGAAGAACCGTAATAAAAAGAATGAGCGGTGGTAAAACAACTTTAGGCGAATTTACGAGAGATCAACGATAGCGGTGTGAAAAAGCAATTTGTCCAGAATAGTTAATAGCTCCAAGATGTTGTAGTACAAGAAAAAAAAATCTGATGTGGGCACCACATGACTTCCTTATACACTTTTAGAAGTATACATAATGTTAAAAACATTGTCATTGGACCCGAAACAGTTGGCTAAAAATATTAAAAAAAATGAATTATCACCGTGTTCTGAGTTTTTCTGAAAGTTAGTTAAAAAACGATGCAAGATTTGTACTGGTAACGCTGACGAAGGCAGCAGGGACCCAAAAAAATTGGTTAAAAGTATTAAAAAATGCATTTTCACCGTGTTCTGAACTATTCTGAAAGTTTCAAATGTCTAGCTAGTCGGGAAGTTAGTTAAATAAATTTTCTGTTGAACCATATAAACGCTGTCGAAGGCAGCAGTCACCTGAAACAATTGGGTAAAAATATTAAAAAAATGCATTGTCACCGTGTTCTGAGTTTTTCCAGAAGTTTTAAATGTCTAGCTAGCCGGGAAGTTAGTTAAAAATAGATTGCAAGATTTGTACTGGTAACGCTGCCGAAGACAGCAGGGACCCTAAACAGTTGGCTAAAAGTATTAAAAAAATGCATTTTCCCCGTGTTCTGATCTAGTCTGAAAGTTTCAAATGTCTAGCTAGTCGAGAAGTTAGTTAAATAAATTTTCTGTTGAATCACATAAACGCTGCTGAAGGCAGCAGGTATTAGAAACAGTTGGCTAAAATATTTTTTAAAATGCATTGTCAACGTGTTCTGAACTTTTCTGAAAGTTTCAAATGTCTAGCTAGTCGGGAAGTCAGTTAAATTGCAAGATTTGTCCAAACCGTTTTTGAGTTACTACCGTTTTTTGATACATTTTGGCCATTATGAACCTAATTTTCCTAAATATCTCCAAAACGGAAAATCATACAAAGTCCAAAAAGGGAGGTGCACAACTAGATGTTATAAAAAACCTATGTACCAATTTGCAACTTTCTACGTCCAACCGTTTTTGAGTTATGCTACATACTCACACACACACACACAAAGACACACATACATACAGACGTCACGAAAAATCGTGTAAAGTCCCTTATATCTCTAAAACGAGAGCTCGTGTTAAGACGACACTTGCAGGTGTACAACTAGACATCATGGCAGTCACACGTATAAATCGGCAACATTCAGCGATCATTCGTTTTCGAGCAATGCGAAATGCAAAATCCATTTCGCAAATCGGGATTACTATACTTCCTTATACTTTGTATAAGGAAGTAAAAATCCAACGACCAAAAATCACCAGCAGAATCGCCTGGATTGGGCGAAAGACCGCATGTCCTGGAAGTTAGAATATCAAAGAACAATGTTTTCCGATGAAAAAAAAAATCAGTTTAGATGATCCTGATGGGCATTTTTTTATTATTGGCATGATCTGCGCAAATGACCTGAAACATTTTCAAAATGGCAGTAAAGTGGAGGGTTACGCATTGTTTGGGCTGCGCTTGGTCATGGTAAAGTCGACATTGCCTTTCCCTCTGGCAGAATGAATGCAATAACCTACCAAGATCTACATAAGAAAACTTATTGTCTGTTGTTGAGGAAATTGGTGGATCTTTCTGGATTTTCCAACGGGACAATTCATCCATCCACATGGCAAATAGCGCTCGAGAATGATTCCTAAATAATGATGTGTACGTAATTCCATGGCCACCTGTTTCTCCTGATTTAAACCAGTTGGAAAGTATTTGGAATCTACTGTTTAGAGCACTTTATGCAAATGAAAAGAAATATACCACAATTTCAGAATTAAAAGTTTCAATCATCTTCCACAAAAAAAATCGATCAAATTATACTATAGGGCGTTGTAATAATAATAATAAAAATGATAAACTGTCACACACAAAAACATTTAGCCTTAATACTAACTGTTATTAATTTTTTTTAATCCAACAATATGATTGTGAATCCCTAATATGAACATTTTAACTTTTATTTTTTTCCTTGGAAGACAAATTAAAAAATAAATATAATAAATAAATTCTACCTCTTTTTTTTTTTCTTTTTTTTTCACTGTGCAGAGGCTAGGTGTCTGTATGCAATATTTGAAAAAAATTCTGAAAGGATATTTTAATTTTGTGTCTCTTTTAATTTTTGATGATATATATACTGTATATATACAAATAACTGACACATTTCTTCTTATAGTATAATTGTTTTAATATATGTTTTAATTTTGTAAGTTAAAAAATTAATTATACATTTAAGATTGACTATTTCGTACACTTATTTCATAAAATCTAAACTGTATTCACATGGAGACATTTATTCGTAATTGTCTAACAAAATTCCTTTCGTTTTTATTTATCAATATCACAGAAAGTAAAATTTCATTGTACAGTCGGGGAAAAAAAAAAACGCAACACTCAACATAACTTCGTTGCTAATCGATGTAGAAAAGTGTAATAGGTATCATTCGACGGGGAATTGTAAGCAGATTCAGAAAATGAATTGAAATTTTGAATTAAGGGTCGTCTACATATTAAAACGCGCACCAACTTTGATTTTTTCAATGGTAATGCCCCATTTTTATTTTATATTTGAATTCCTGGGATCGCGACAACGCGAAAAAGTATATTGGTTGTATATTTTACTTATTTTTTCACAGAGTTATAAGCGTTCAAAGTTTGAAGGTGCTAATGTTAAATTCATATTTCAAACTTTTATTAATATCTTCACAAAAAATAACTTGATCGGTATAATTTTTTTTTTTTTTTTTACGAGATACAGTGATGAAACCCAAACATAATCCATTATTACTTTTGATTCTGAAACATATTTTTAATTATGAAAAATATTAATAAATTCATATTCATAAAAATTATGAATTAGGACCTATATAAATTTTTACATAAAATGAATCCTAATGCTGAAAAATATGGGTGTGCAAATTTGCAGCTCATTCCAGTTATTAGTTTTCGAGATATAAATAAATCTTTCTTTTGGAGGGGTTTAGGGGGCCGTCTCTTATAAAGTTTTGCATGAGATAACGAATCAAATCTTAAAAAATAACAAAGAAAATTAAACAAAATATTTTTATTTTTTATTTACGGGTCAAATTGTATACCAACAACGTCAAACGCAAAGAAATGAAACAAAAATGATGATTTTTTGACATAGCATCAAGAATTCCTGTTTTCTAAAGAAGACAAGCCCCGCCTTCATCGTTCTTCAAAACAAAACAATATAGAAAAGAAAAGTAAATGTGACATTGAGTATTCCTGTTAAACCCCTTATTTTATGTTGACAAAAATATGCACAAGTGGTATTCACTTCATCGATTAATTGGCGATAAATTTTGAACCTTTTAAACGAACACTAGAAGAAAAAAAATTAACTAATTAGGCGCGGTTTACTGTTTTAAATAGAAAAATAGGTTTAATGTGAAATTGTCAAATATAAAAAACGAATGGAATTGGAATGCAAGACAGACTTGTAAAATCGTTTTTTAAATACCGTCAATTTAAAAAAGGCTTAATCATTTGCTTCATATATTGCTTTATTTTATTTTATTTATTTACTTACTTATTTATTTTGTAGGGGGGAGGGTTATTATTTTAAGGACACTTTAGTCTTTAAAGTTTTATTATTATATTTTAACTTTATACATTTTTAAAAACATATTTTAACTTTTATAAATATATTTTAACACTTTTTGCGACCGCAGGATTTTGTCTTTTTGACAGTAAGACCCGCCTACGGGCGTTATAATCTCAAAATAAAATATTTCAGAACAAATTTTCTGTATTCACAATTATATTACAAATGGATATACTTTATAATTACATTCTTTCTAATCAATATATTTCTTTCCATAGTATATTTTATTACAAAAATATGAACACTGGGTACACTCTTAAAAAATATGTAACACACAAATTACGAAAGAAACGCCCACTCACACAGTTACAGATTTTCAAATGGCGTGAATCTACGTCAGCAGTTGCGAAACGGTTATTTAAGAAATTATATTTTCATAGAAATTGTTAAACCAATCGTACAGTTCCAAAGAGTTTAACTGACCCAAAACTGGTAAGTGCGATTAAAATTATTTAATATTTACTTCATGAACCCTTACAATAATTTATCCGAAAAGATTTAGTTTATGCGTTGTTGTATATATATCTATATTATTTCCTTTCGTATATTATGTTACCTACCTACGAAAGAAAGTTTAAGCTTCAATGGTGATCAGTATAGCCATAATAGACACTTTTACTTGAAAAATATTGCACTTTTTTCAAAGGGTGCTGTATGGAGTAATCGCAAGTGCAATGTATTTAAATAGACCTAAAATTATCTAAAGAAGTACTGAAGTATATACAAATCTAAAAATTGAATTCAAGTCAATTAAAAACTGGTAAAGAAGCAACGTTTTATTAATTTTTATAATTATTTTTTTCCTGAAAGATTTCCGGTGTGAAACTTTAAAAATTTTGTCTATTTCTTATAGGATCTTAATTTTATTTTTCTACATTTACAGATAACCCCTAACACATTTTTGTTTATAACTCTATAAATACTAAAGATAAAGTATGTAAACAGTATACTTTTCCGCACTGCCAGACTTTCAGAAATTCAAAAATGAAGTCAAAATTGGGTGTTGCTATTGAAAGAATCAAAGTTGGCGCTCATTTCAATATGTAGATGACCCCTAATTCAAAATTTGACAATATAATCAGAAAGGGCTTTTAATTTCCTGTTGAATTATGTCTATTAGATGTTCCTGCGTCAATTAATAACGAAATTACAGCGGGTGTTGCGTTTTTTTTTCCCCGACTGTACAATTGTGTTGGCATTTTTTTTTCTGAAAGTTTCTACAGAGAAAAGATGGCTATGTTAATAATAAACAAAATAAATCCAGAGCGTTTCTGAAAATGAAGGAATTATTTCGGAACGATACTTCAGGTGGAATAAACAGCCATTAGGAAAAATTATTTTTAATTTGGCAAATATTAATATACTTTTTTTAACGAGAAGTTTTTATCAGATAATTTCGTAAATTAAAGTCAAAGAAATTCCGGACTAAGATAAATCTATTCCTTGGATTAATGCACAAACATCGGTATCAGGATTCTTTAGCTCATGATAAGAGACAGTGCCGCAAACGCATACAATGGACAGCAACGTCAGTTATATTTTAATAATGAAAATAAAATCTAAATACAGATGGAAGTTAATAACATACGTTTTATTCATTGTAGAAACTAAACATCTGTATAAGTTGAAAACAAACACTACACTCACGCGTAAAAGCGTTTAACTTTGCTGTAACGTCTCAGCATGTCTTATTTATTAATGCCCGTCTGACGCATGAAATGTTCACACGTCCGGTCCTGACTACTGAGCTGGTCAATGCTTTAATGTATTAATTAATAAAAATACTTGATAATTACCATACGTTTGCTTCACATAACTATTCACATACGTTTGCTTCACCGCTTCCTAAACAAACACCATTCAGATGTGGAAAGTACTTAATTTTGCTATGACGTCTCAGCATGTCATATGTGTTGAGTTACGTCAGGTGTGCAACGGTCTTGACAAGTGAACTGGTGAATATTCTTAATTAATAAAAATAAATGTTCATTCTTAGAATATATGCATACATATATATATACATATATCATCAATTTCATCCTTTATCAATTCACGACAGGATGAAGGCCTCTCCTAAGTGATCCCGATCTGCCCTGTTTTGTGCAATTCTTTTCCATTCGGCTTATATAAACTTTTCAATTCATCTCAGCAAAGGCACAGAGGTTTAACCACACTTTAGAATGTAAAGAAAAAAGAGGAAAAAAAGCTAAAAATCCCCCAAAAAAAAAAGCATGAGATTAAAAAAAAAAAAAAAAAAAAAAAAAAGGCTAACACCGGAAGAAATAAAAGGACAAAATTCACTTGAAAAAGTCATCGACCATCGATAAGGACTCGGATTGTGGCTCTGAAGGGTTTAATGCATCGCACTTAATATGGTCTTTTCTTGTCTCTCGGATCTTAGTGGCCCATCTATCATCGTTTCTTCTGGCAAGGCCTTTTATCTTCTTAACTCTAGAAATAAAGTCAGTAACTTTGGTTTGGTCTCTAATCCAAGTGTTTTGCTTTTTGTCTCTTCGAGTGAATCCTGACATGCATCTCTCCATGCTTTTCTGGGTTGTTTCAAGTTTTTTGTATAGTTATACACGTTAATATCTAAATTAAAACAGCCCAAATCCCCTGATCGAAAACTTTTGTTTTCAAACAAATTGGGAGGTCACTTTTGAATATAGCGCTATTTTTTCTGAAAACTCTCCTTTAAATATATATTTGTTATTATTATTATTATTATTATTATTATTAATGATGAAGGATATTTTAGCTCTATGTTGTTTAAAACAGAATTATCTGAAACTTTCAAATGTTTAAATAATTTTGTTCTTCACTTCTATTGTTAAAATAAATCCTCTGTGTAAAATATTATTAAAAAAAAAAAAAAAAAAATCTCTTTTACACACTCTTCGGTAAAAATACAGAAAAATGTTCCGCCCACAGTACAATGTAAACTTTAACACGCCTTGTTGCGTTTATAAATGCTGTTTCAGGAAGAAAGTCTGATAAGACAGGAACAATACACCTGTTTTTCTTCATTTTTGATATATTTTGAAGAAAAACAAGAACCGGGAAATATTTCTTGTGAGAAAAACGATATATATTCTTTCGCGAGATAAAAGTTGTAAAATAAAGGAACTATTATATTATTTTTTCCCCCGAAATTATATTTAGTAGGATCTTCTATCATAACTTTTAAGAATAATTATCTTTGTTTTAATGAATATGAACGATTCGAACAAATAAATGCTCGTGCAATTTGCATCACAAAATAAATAGGATAAACAAGTTAAAAAAAAAAAAAAAAAAAAAGGAAAATAAATTGAAACATCCTTTTCAGTTTCGTAAATTCTGTAGTTGCCAAATTTAACGAATTTTTAATTCAATTTCCACCAATAATTTTGAGGAGTAATATTTGGTATATATGTTGTTGTTGTTGTTGCTTATCCTCCATGTCTGACGGAGTCAGACAAGATCTACGAGTTCGTTGACTGTTAGGAAGTGAAAGACCAGAAAAGGATTGGTAAAAAGATCCTCCTTAGAGAGTCCCATGCATTCCAAAAGGTGCTCAGGAGAAGCCTGATGATTTTGGCACTTGGTGCAACTGGCGAAGGTTTTCCTGCCCTCGTTGAAAGTGAGGCACTTGATGTGACCGCTAGCGAGTCTTGAGAGTACAATTCGGGTACGTCCGTCCCGGTTTTGAGCCCATGTACCAATTATGGGTGGGGGGAGTTTTCCACTCCTGCGAGATTTTTGAATTTTCCCGGGAGTATAACTCCAGAAAAGTAAGTGCGGAGAAGGGAGTTGAAGAAATCCTGCAACCCTTCTTAGCAAGATTATCAGCCATTTCATTCCCGTGGCGATTCACGTGTGAAGGTATCCATTGCAAATGAACGTCATGATTAAGTGAAATGAGCTTTAATTTAAGCAGTAAAGAGGTGCTGATCTTGTCGCCCACAAGAATCCAATTACTAATACCACTTCGTTGGTATATATAATCATAGCCTCCTAAACTAGATGCCTTCTGCGGGGCTCGGAAACTTGGCAACAGTTCAAGCGGTAGATAGCGCCACCTGGTATATATTGTGCAATTGTTTTATTCAACTTCACCAATATTTTTAAGATGTGATATATGATATATATAATTGACATTTCTTTGATTCCGTTCTCCTTTTATATATATCAAATTTTACACCCACTGAATGTTCCAGTAATTGACACTGGCAGTTTTTCTTTTTATCAGTAATTAGCATCCTATGCACTAGTGTTTGACATTGCTAGTTTTTCATTTTATCAGTTATTGACACCCTATGCTTCAGTGTTTGATATACAATATTAAAATTCTTATATGTAAAACATGTGGTTTTACTTTTTTTTCTTATTTATTAATTATTTCGGGAAAATGTCAATTACTGGAGCACCTGTAGCATAAAAGCCACTGTCCTCTAAAAAACGAAGTCAATAAAAATAGTCATTTTAAAATAAATGTCAATTCCAGTCATTTTTTTAATTAGCCGTGAGTATTTATTCAAAAATATAAAATGACATAAGAGGACACATCCAGGTTCATATCCATAAAACGAATTCGTTATAAAAGATGGTGGAGGAGAGAGAGAATTTTAACTGAGAAAAATTACATCCTTTTTGCACGGTGATTATTATCAAACTGTCCCGGAATCAAATCCGACAGCACCCTTGTAAAACTCCAGGTTATGGAAATATCTCCACATTTTGAAGCCAAGGGCGCCAATACATCTTTCTTTGTTGTTAATGTTAATTCAATGGGAATTTTTTAAAAAGAAATGACGGTTAAAATTATGGCAACCCTTTTTGGCATAAATCACATTCGCCAACGAATACCGTTGGAAAAGACAGGTGCAAGTAATTAAGAAATATTGCGAAAATTCATGCGACATGATGTCTGCACAACGGGTCATTAATAGCTGCTATTAAATAGATTATCTGTATATAAAATAAAATAAAATAATAAAAAGATATAACGGAAAGTTTCCAACGTACATTTACAGCTATAAATATAAATTAGATTTATTGGGAAACATAGTGAAATGGAAATAAAAATATAATTACTTTAAGGGATAATAAAATTAAATTGTGTTTAGATCCCTACATATATATATTGCAATAAGTTAAAAAGAGATCAATGTATTTAATATTGAATTTGTTCTTAAAATTAGAAAATGATAAGTATTTTAATTTTGAATACATAATTTACTAAAATTGGAATAAGCTTGACCTAAATACAAAGGATTATAAAAGTCAATACTTTTTAATTGTGAATAAATAGATCTTTAATTATAATTGAATAAATTTGGTAAAATAAAAGGATATGTGAGGAACTCCCTCACAGCACCTACCCTAATTTCTTTCCATTTTTAATTACTAATAAAAATTTAAAAATTTACTATTCAACTATAATGGTGTGATTAAGATGCGCGTATAACAATGCTCCGGATTAAATTGTTATAAAGTTTTTATAATTAATGCTTTTTAGTGAAATTAATGTGTTAATAATAAAAAGGATTTATTTAATAATTAAAAATTATACATATGAAACATAATATTTTTGAGGTTCGTCGTCTACCATTATATCTACTTCAATTAAATTATGTATACAAAGTTTTAGTTAGATTTCTACATAATATAAATAAAATTGTAGATTGCAAAAATATATTTTTCAGCTTCCAATTACTACGGTATTTCAAAGCCACTTCTATGAGTAAACATTTTCATTTTACATAATCATGAGGAAATATTGGAAATTTTTTTAAAAGATTTCTTTTAAAATTTATAGGCTGCCAAAAGTTCTAGCAACTAGCAGTTATGACATTAATATATGCAGTTTCAGCAATTTTATTTATTTATTATTATTTTTTTTTAATGTACACAAATAAACAGTATTTTAGAGGTCTAGGACTTTCAACTGTCTATTAATTTTTGTTTATAGGTTTAACTTTCAATTTTATTCCAGGAACTATGCCAAAACTTTCTAAACGCGTCGGTAACACTTTAGAAAATGGGCATAGTTTGTTTCTTTAAATTTTTCTTTAAGATTTTCTTTTTAAGTTTGTTATTTCTATGATTTGTTTTAGACGAATTACTTATGAAATATGTTTCTGAGAAAGAATCTCTCTCTCTCTCTCTCTCTTTTTTCTTTTGTTTGAAAACAGCAAGTAAAAATGCTGATTTCTGAATGTGTTTAAATTTAGCATCATATAAAGCAATATCTTAGATTAAATAAGAAGAGGTTAAATAAGGAGAAAAAGGAGAGGTTAAATACAACGTTATAAGATGGCAAGATTTTGCCATATTTAAATCTATAAAAAGAATGTTTTCTGTCATCGTATCGTGTAAGTATTCTATGTATAACTAGACCAAATTTTACTCGCCACAGTAAAAATTCCACTCACCAATGGCGATCTGGCGAGCGGAAATTTCTTGCCCTGTATACATATACAGTAGAACTTGGATAATTCGAAGTTGAAGGGACCTGAAAAAAAATTCGAAATATCCAAAAATTCGAATTACATATACTATTCCATACTTTCCAAAATACAAATTAAAATTCCGTAGTATTATTAGCTCCGCCTTCTTTTTCACACCAGTATCCTTTTTAGAGTATTTTTCTTCTTATTTAATCGTAATTGCAATTGCAAAATATTACTTTAAAAATTTACTGGTGTGAAAAAAGGGCGGGACTAATAACACTACAAAATATTAATTACAATGTTGGCAAGCATGCTATTTTGTCAAAAAGAAGAGATAAATTAAAAAAATTAAAACTCTACGATCAAAGATTTAACATATATAAACTTTATATCTAAGAAAACTGTAACACCTTCCCCCCCTCCCATTAATCAATTTTTTTTACGAGCTGAATTATTCAATACTTTTTAAAAAAATAGTCAGATATTTTTTATTGCTTGTTCAAGTACAATCTTTGTGTCATAGCATATGACTTCAACCTATCAGTTGATACAAAAATAGAAACTTCTACATCAGACACGACTTTCAATTCAAAAAACCCTCGAGGTTCATGTATATGCACCATATCTTCTGATGCACTAGGTAGGGGCTTTTCTTATATTTTCTTATCCTTATTTTGAAAGACTACTAAAATAAATAATGCATTTTAGCTGAGAAAAATCTTGGGAAAAAATTTTACTGTAACATTTTAAAGTTAATCGTATGAAAAATTCGAATTATCCAAAATAGAATTCGAATTATTCACGATTTTTTAACCTTATTTTATTACAAAATTCAAGGGACCGAGTAAAAAACTCGAATTATCCAGAATTTCGAATTAAACAAGTTCGAATTATTCAAGTTTCACTGTATATATATAATATATATATATATATATATATATATATATTTAATTCTCCCTGAAAAAGGTTTTTTTAAAATATTTCTATTGTTTGTCATGCAAGCACTTTTATTTATTTATTTATATATATATATATATACATATATATTTAATCTGGTTTACTTTCGATACTTTTCAGCATTTTGGCTTTTTTTTTCTAATAAAGATAATGAATAGCAATATATATATTGTGAAAAAAGTGAAACATTATCTATGCATTGCCTACTTGTTTTAATTAATTATAAGCGATAAAATACACGGTTTTCTTCCCCCCCCCCCTTCCTTCTTTCTTTTCTTTTTCTTACGTGTACTGCTATTTTGAACCATATTTGCTGCTAGAATTCTAGAAATGTATTTCTTCAAAGAAATAAGGTTACGGAGACTGGAAGATGCGCTTTTCAATTTTTGTCTGAAATTGCATACACTGCGAAGTTGAAAAATGACAAAAGGGATGCAAAAATGAAATTGTATAGTTTTGAAATAGTGTAATTTTTTTCGAGGTTGGATTGCTATAGTTTTTTAGAGTGTAAGCATAAAAAAGGAAAAAAAAACATGCGTTATCTACATTTTTCGATTTGAGTTAAGGAAAACTGAGTTGAAAAAGAAGAAAAAAATATTAAGACAGTATATATATATATATTGTTTATAATAGTGTTTTGTTTTACCATATTTTTATAATAATTCCACACCAGAAGAATATTTTTCTTATTATTTAATCGTAGTGACATTAGCATACCAACCAACATTCTAATTAATATTTTGTAAAACTGTTAGTACCCACTTTTTTTTTAAACCAGTTTTTTTAACTCATGGCGATCGGCATAAGACACGCCTTTTGGCGTCCCTTTAAAACGCCGCAAGTATACTTTTCAACTTACTACCTTTTGGCTACCGAAAAATTGTAATAATTTATTTTATTTTACTTCATCATTAAATAAAATTAAAATTTTCCGCTAGTCTATAGTTACATTTTTTAGAAAAATAACATTTCATTTGCAGAGGAACGCCATCAGGTGTGGCTCGAATTTTTAATGTCCCCTCAGAAGGGACATACGAGCAATAAGACCATTTGCGGCGCAAGACAATTCGGATCATTTAAATTATACTGCCACCGGAATTCATGAACAAAATTAAACAAAAAGAAATTTTAAATTTAAGGTTAAAAAACCGGCCCTTTCTGATATGTTACAAACGTAAATTTTTGCTAAAAAAATTGTGGGATGAATTTTTGCAGCTGTATCTTAAATTTTGCGTCCTCGCAGCGAGGACAGCGCACGTTAAGGGGTTAAAGTATTTTTTTATTTATTCAATTGTAATTATATTTGGAGAAAATAACTTTAAAAATAGATTGGTGAAGAAAAAGGAGCGCATACTAAAATTTTACGAAATGTTAATTAAAGTGCTGGCTGGTATGCATTTGGAGAGAATTTCTCTGCAAAAAATAAAATAAAATAAAATAAATAAATAAATAAATAATAATAATAATAATAAAAATTTAATAAATAAAAATAAATAAAAATAAATAAAACGAATAAAGAAATAAATAAATAAAAGAAAATAAATAGAATAGAATAGAATAGAATAAATAAAATACACTCATGTCCATAAATTAAGGATAATTCAGATTCACACTGAAATCTAACTGTAATGCCAAAATTCCACCTGTAGAAATATCACACACATCTTTAAGAATAATATGCAAATTATAGGAAGCCATCAGATGACGCGGGTATGATGTTACAATGACGAAAGTGTATGAAGGGGGTAGATAAGGAATGGGAGCAAAGAAGGAAACTTGTTCACAAGCGTTCTGTGTGCCGCTCAGTGCCACAACCGAATGGTTATGGCACAGAGGACGCATGCAGATAATTTTTTACGTGGTAGAATTATCGGCCGACTAGAATGTGGGCGTACTCAGATAGAAGTATTGGGGGAATTTAGAATCGCCCAAAGTGTCATCTGTAGGCTTTGGCAACGATTCCAAAATAATGGAAATGCTAGTTGACGTTACAGTACTGGTTGGCCCCGAGTTACAATGCCGAATGACCACCGGTATTTGGCAGTAACTGCCAAAATAAGCAGATAAAGCACAGCATCAGACCTGTCTCGTCAGCTGTCTGCAGCCACGATTGCCACAGTTTCAAGACAAACCGTGTATAGACGTTTGGGAGATAATGGTCTATATCCTCGCAGGCCTGTTAGATGTGTTCCACTCACGGCAATGCACTGTGCTAGCGGTTAACTTGGAGTAGAGAACATATAATGTGGACAACGGCACAGTGAGCTTGTGTGATATTTTCCGCCGAGTCCAGGTTTAGCTTGTAGTGTGATTGACGCCAGACTTTCATATGTAGAACGTCAGGTAGCCGTTACCACCAAAACAACATCATTAAACGCTTTACTGTGGGGCAGGAGTGCTCGTTTGGGGGGGGGGGGTCATATTAATAACAAGAACAGATCTCCATGTTCAAATCGGAAGAATGATAGGCCAGATTTATCGGGACATCATTCGGGAGCAACATGTACGTTTGTTTAGGGGTGCCATGAGCCCAGAATTTGTGTTTATGGATGACAATGCGTGTCCTCACCGTGCAAACGTTGTAAACGGATGCCTACAATCTGAAGCTATCACCCGCATGGAATTGCCAGCATTCTCACCTAACTAGAATCCGATACAGCATGCGTAGGACATGATTTTTCGACGAGTTGTAGTCCGTCAACAACCTCCTACATGTGCACCGGAACTTCGGAGAGCATTGCTTACTGAATAGAGTAATCTTCCCCAAGATCAGATCAATAATTTAATACTCAACATTCCTAGGCGTTGTAAGGACTGCATTTCATTATCTGAGAGACATACAATGTATTAACCGTCATACCAAACATGTAATGTTAAGTTTTTGTAAGGGAGATATTTTTTGTATTTGCTTTAGGGAGCAAAAATCGTAGTTTTCATAAATGGTATCCTACATAAACCACCTTTGTTCTTGATCTTTTGTTTATTAAATGGACTTTATGAATAAATCATGTTTGTTTTGCTTCTGAACCTTTATTTGCCTCAGCTAGCATTATCCTTAATTTATGGACATGAGAGTAAAATACAATAAATAATTAAAATATAATTATAATAAAAAATGTGGTGTTCAAGAAGGGCGGTTTTTTAAGCATAATGCAGAATATTAATTAGAATGCTAGCAGGTGTGATTGCACATTGTATTAGTATGTTAAATTTATTGTATACTGGATATATGGTCACAAAGGCTTGACTAAATCCAGGCCACATACTCACCGCTATTTTTTTTTCTTCTGATATTTACTTTTTTGACTTTTACAAGGCTGCTACGGGCGACTGTTTTAATTATTATTTTCGTAACACTATTTCCATAACAAAGATTGTATAACAAATTTATAAAGACAAAGTTCAGATATTCTTACGGAAATACATCATACACTTTATTTTTTCGGAAATAGTGGTACAAAAAAAATAATAATAATAGTCGCCTATTGCAGCCCTGCTTATAGCATAGCCTCCTAAACTAGATGCCTGTTGCGTGGCTCGGAAGCTTGACAACAGTTTAAGCGGCAGATAGCGCCACCTGGTACAGATTACGTGACTTTTTTATTCAACTGTCACCAATAATTTTAAGAAGTGATATATGATATGTATAATCGTCGTTTCTTCTATTCTGTTCGCCTTTTATGTATATCATATCCCACTTTTAAAATTTTTTGGTATCTGTTGAAAAAAAAGTCGCGTAATCTGTACCAGGTGGCGCTGTCTACCTCTTGAACTGTTGCCAAGTTTCCGAGCCACTCCCCAGGCATCTAGTTTAGTAGGCTATGCATATAGTAACAAAAATTTCTCTTTAAAATAAGGAAATAGTTATTTAAATAATCTTTTGGTGTCTAATTGGTAAAATGCAAATACGATTCTCCGACACCACAAATTTCTTATAAAAATATTTTTCTAATGAAAGCACGGAATTTCTCTCTTAAAAAAGTTAAGAATTATTCATCAATATTGGTGACTGTGTACCCCAGCCTCAAGCAGGCTCTGGTGATCAGATAGATATTTGTAGCTAAAGAAAGCGATTTCGAATGAAACTTCTACATTAAAAAAAAAAAAAAAAAAAATATATATATATATATATATATATATATTTATATATATAATAATATATAAAATAATATATATATATATATATATATATATATATATATATATATATATATAGCACGTTTTATGTAGAAATATATATCATAGCCTCCTAAACTAGATACCTGTCGCGTGGCTCGGAAACTTAGCAGCAGTTCAAGCGGTAGACAGCGCTACCTGGTACAGATTGCGCGATTTTTTTATTTAACTGTCACCAATAATGTTAAGAAGTGATATATTATATATATATACAATCGACGTCACATCGATTCTATTCGCCTTTTATGTATAACATATCCGACTTTAAAAAAATTTGGTGGCTGTTGAATAAAAAATTCGCGCAATCTGTACCAGGTGGCACTGTCTACCGTTTCAACTGTTGCCAAGTTTCCGAGCAACGCGACAGGCATCTAGTTTAGGAGGCTATGTATATATATACATATTCTGAAGAAACATAATCCTATAGGTGTTCTTCTAAAGAATTACTTTGTTTTAAAAAACATTTTTATGCGTGTTTGTTTTTATACTTTATGTACTGCTGGTGTAGTTATACGCCAGTGGTATGTATACGACATGGATTTTTGAGTTTAAAACTTGAATTATTTAATCATAAATACGTAAAATCGTTTTGTTAAATAATACATACTTGCCAACCATCTGCGTAAAATCTTCAGTATACTCCTTGCTTTTCACACCAGTCATTTATTCAGATTAATTTTATTCTTATTTAATCGTAACAACATTTGGAGAGAATTACTCTAAAAATAAATTGGTGTGGGAAAAGAGGCGTTTACAATTTTATGTTTATTAACACTTTCGCGACAGCATGTTTTTGTCTTTTTGAAAGTACTGTTCGCCTGTAGGCGTTATTCTCTCAAGTTAAAATATTTAAGAACTGAATTTTTTGCATTCAAATTTCAAATGCACTTTGTAAATGTAAGAAATTAGGCAACTCTTTTCATTACATATTCGAAAAATGTTTATTAATTAAAAACAATTTTAAATTTAATAACAATAAAACTATAAGGCAAAACTTAAAAGCAATTTTATTAAATCCAGATAATTATAATAAGTTAAAATTTATTTATAATACTATAAACTAAAATTGCTCATTTATTAAATATAAATTTTAATACTACATCCGTTGACTTATTTTTCTCTGTCAATGATATGTAATCTGTCTAAATGTAATAATTATTATTTTTATCTATTTTTTCATTTTTTCCTTTTATTTATTATTTATTATTTTATTTTATTATTTATCATTTTAAGCTTTCCTCAAAACGGTCTCAAGTACAACTTTCGATGTATCTCCTGTTAATAAATTATACTACGGTCTTCTGCTTTAGCAGGACCGTAGAAAAATGTTTTCTCCTGTGGGAACAAAAAACTCTATAACTACCCGGTTTGGGACCTACAGTGAGAGACCAATGTAACCAAATGCATTCACATTTATATTACAATAGGATATACATTATAAATATATTCCTTCAAATCAAAGTATTTGCATACATATTATATTTCATTGTAAAAATATGAATATTGGGTATATACTTAAGAAATAAATAACATGCAAATTGCAAAAGAAACGCCCACTGGAGGAGTTACAGATTTTCATATGACGTGAATCTAGGTCAGTGGTCGCGAAAGTGTTAATGAGAAGGTTGGTAAGTATGAATAATGTAACTTTTTAGAGGAACGCCAAAGAAGGCGGAGATTACTGTTTAAATAGAAAAAAAAAAAAAATGATAGAAAATTACCAGACAAAATTGTATTTAAATTTGTATTCAATTCTTCAAAATAAATAAATTAAATTAAATTAAAATTAAATAAATAATAAAAATGAGTATCGTTAATTACGTGCATAGCAAGTCATGCATGAATTAAAACTGCTTAGGAATAAATTTTGAAAATTGCAAGAGCTTTTAAAATTATGTGTTGTTTATCACAAATTAACATTATTTGTAAATTTGTAAATTTTATCGTATTTGCATACCTGCTGACATTCTAATTAATAAAATTTTAATAAAATCACACAATCAACTGTGGAAGAAAATCATATTTATTGAAATTTAATTTTTCCGACTGAGTGAAAATAATGCCTGGACCGGGCTATCTAAATGATAGACCAGATTGTTTCTGCTTTAAAGGTTGTCTGAGTGAGTAATGCTGACCGGGATGTCGGCCTGGATAGCTCAATCGGTAGAGCCTTGACCTTGTAAGTCAAAGATCCGGGCTTCGAGTCCCGGTCCAGGCATTATTTTCACTCAGTCGGAAAAATTAAATTTCAATAAATATTCTAATTAATATTCAGTAAAATTGTTAGTACTCGTTTTTTCTTTTCACACCAGTCTTTTTTAGAATATATATATATATATATATATATATATATATATATATATATGTGTGTGTTGTGTGTATATATTAACACATTTAATCGTGATTACATTTGGAGAAAATTATTCAAAAATAAATGAAAGTGGAAAAAGGGACGGGTACTAACAATATTCGGTATACTAAATAGAATGTTGGCAGGTATGTATTTGTTTACAAACTTCTTTTTAAATAGTAAATGCTATAAAACTCTTTTTTATTGTTATTATGAAATTTTGCATGCTTATACTGAACTGAAAACTTTTTAATTTTCTTCATACTATTTCGGTAGCCCGGTTGGTAGATCGCTGAGCTCGTAATTGAAAGATTGCATGTTCGATACTCGATCCGACCAAAGACCGTGTTGTACATTAATGGTGGCTGTTGCCCGTAAAATCCATCGTGGCGACAATGTTCTCCATGTTCCATCCAAATTATACCTCTGGAGGTCATCAAAGCGGGGGATAAATCCTTTCCGTGGAGGATAAAAATTGTGATGGCATGTCTCCGGACCATCCTTAGGGGTTCATCCCAGACCGTCGCCAATTATCCATAGCGCAGCACTCGTGCGACGTTAAGCTCAACCAAGCAAGCAACCATCCATAGTATTGTCTGTACCCGCCCTTTTTAAATGCCATTTTATTTCGACATTTACTCTAACATGTTTACGTATAACTAAGAAGAATTAAAAAAAAAAAAAAAAAAGTTGTATGAAATTATGGTTTTGAAATGTAACAATATAACAATGATAAGTATATTAAAATTTTTCGAAAGTTATTTAAATAAAAATAAATAATTTTTACTTTTCCTTCTCCTCGATTTTGCATTATTATAGCTTAAAAATATATTCTAAATATACTTCGGTCTTACATTGTGGATTCATTAATAAGTTGATAAGTGCCAACTTTTACGGTACCTTTTAATAAGTAAAAATCTCGAAAAAAAAAAAAAAAAAAGAAAGAAAGAAAAGAAAAAGCACAAGTTTCAAAGTATGTATGACAGTCAAAAAACATATATATTAATTTCTTTGTTGAATTCTGAAATTTAATGAACATTTTTAGCAACTGTCAAATTTCAGCCGGTCTCTGCCCGTCTAGCGGTCGATATTGCCAAATCAACCAGTTTTCAAATTTTCCAAATCAAAAAGAGTGATCAGATAACGAGATAAATAGAAAATAATGGAAAAATGATTGTTTAAAATTTATTTATTTATTTTAAATCAGAATAATGGAATTCTGGTCATGAAGTGTAGTTTAAATTTAATTATTTATAAGAATTAATTTCAAATTCTCCAAATCGTCACTATTTTATTTGTCAAAGAGATATTATGTACATACCTTATATTTATTACTCTAAAAGACCCCACAGAGGACATTCCACCTATAGGTCTAGGACCCTAGAATAGTCGACTGGCCTTCAGCTACGCAACCACAACCAAATTTATATATATATATATATATTTTTTTTTTACTGTACCTGAAACAGGTCCCGACAACAGAAAAGTACTATTATAGGAGATGCCTGTCGCATTGCTCGGAAACTTGGCAACAGTTGAAGCGGTAGACAGCGCCACCTGGTACAGATTGCGCGAATTTTTCATTCAACAGCCACCAAAATTTTTTTAAAGTGGGATATGATATACATAAAAGGCGAATAGAATCGAAGAAACGTCGATTGTATATAAAATATATCACTTCTTAAAATTATTGGTGACAGTTGAATAAAAAAGTCGCGCAATCTGTACCAGGTGGCGCTGTCTACCGCTTCAACTGTTGCTAAGTTTCCGAGCCACACGACAGGCGTCTAGTTTAGGAGGCTATGATAATTTATTTCGGTTTAAATTTATTATAGCTTATATTATTTTTTATATTATTAATATTATTTGTTATAATCATTTTAAATTTAACTAAATGTTTTGATAATAATATTGGGCAGTACAGTGGTGGCCGAGAAAGAAAACTGTCAAATCTAATGCATTTTAAGACTGGTATCTCTTTGAAAATCATACCCACTAAACATAAAAGAAACTTGCTTCAAAAACTTTCAGAGATTCACAATAATAATAATAATAATAATAATGATAATGATAATAATAAAGCGCGGTAGCATTGTAGATAAATAAACAAAAATAGTAAAAGAAAATATCTTTAGACTGTCAACTATGAAACAAAGATTTCATTGTTGCAGTTTAATCCACTGCTTGACGTTGTTTTCTTTTCTTTTCTTTTCATTTTTCTTTCTGTCTTTTCATTTTTTTCCCCGATAACTTTTGATGTTTTGTATTTTCTCTTCAGTTATTTGCATTATCAAGGGGATCGGGGATATTGCGTAAATTAGCGAATTTTTAAAAACACGCTAAATAGTGGGTAACTGACCTTTTTAAATAACAATATAAGAAAAATATTGAAAGATGTATAAAATAAAATAAAATAAAAGGTAATTATAATTTTACAGTAAAAAAAAAAAAACTTTATTACTTTGGGTGTTTAAATTCTGTTAAACAAATAACTTTTATTTTTTTCAGCTAAAAACTCAAATGTGGCAAAAAAAAAAAAAAAAAAAAAAAAACTCTACAAAGCAATTTTTATTGCTATAGAAAAGTATTAAAGTACTAAGACAGTTATGGTTCTATTAATGTGTAAATTATGAAAAATAGAATTGACTCCAAAAAGAAACTACTATTCGAATAACCAAAAAAAAAAAAAAAAAAATGGCATGAAATGAAACTGTAAATTGCGCCTAAAAGTATAAAATAATTTCCTTCGCCAAACAACCTATAACACTACAATTAATCATAACTTCTGAAGACGGCGCAAAATTAAATAAAATTTAATTAGTTTTTAAAGGTTTATTTTTAGATCGGTAGCAACAAATGCTGTTGTCTCGAATGACCCATTTTCATGTTTCCTTTATTATTTTATCACTGTATACAATTGGTCCATTAGTAGCATCTACATAGAATAGTGAACATTCATCACAATGCGGTATTTATGTTTCTACGAAGTTAGAGTTTCCTATGCAAATTTGGTATAACTTTGATAACTATAATCCTTGGTGGCTTTTGGATTTGGCGATCAAAACGTAATGCAAAAATATACACGCATGTATACACGCAAATATGTATATTTTCATAATATATATTGTACGAAGTATTGTTTCATATTCTTGATTACTCTCTTAATATACCTTATCAAAATAATCATGATATCCCAAAGAAATTAAATATGTTTGCAAGATAATTTTGCGATTTTTCTTTCACCAAGGACGTCAGATACCAGCATCTTCGCCAACTTTTGCTGCTTACGAAATTTTATTTGTTTTCTTGAATCAAAGTAGTTTTCGGCTGCTTTTTCAGGTGACAAATGTGAGATGTGTATTTTGAATAGGATTTGATTTTTGTATTGAATAAAGGTATCAATTTTTATTTAATTTTGCGCCGACTTCAAAAGTTATGATTAATTGCAGTGTTATAGGTTGTTGAAGGAAATTATTTTATACTTTTAGGCGCAATTTACAGTTTCATTTCATACCATTTTGTTTTTTTAAGTTGTTTGAATAGTAGTTGCTTTTTGGAGTCGATTCTATTTGTTTTATTAAAATATTTTATTTTTTTCTTTTCAGTGAAATCTTATTCATATAGCAGAATATCAGAAGACGTTCGACAGCAGTTTCACAAATCACAACTTCCAAGAACAGTGATATAACTCAAAAAATGGTTTATGTCACTGAAAAATACATGAAATGCACCCAATGTGAACAAAAAAGTTACATATCCATCTAGAAAGTTATCCACTCGAGAGACAGTTGTGCAAGTTTTATTCTAGTCAAGTTATTTTTAAGTTAATTTTTCTCAAATGCTGCAATTTTAAGTTGAGTCACTTTTCTTGCCTTTATCGGATATGAGCAAAAAACTATCTGTTGAATGAACATACGTTAAATTAAAAAGTCTTTAGAAATGTAAAGAACGGATATGCTGTATTCGTAACCAAAAACTCTGGTAGGCATATATATTGAACTTTACAGTGAATACGTGTCACCCGCTGCGCTGGAAATTGCTCAGCGTAAAGTTCAAACAAAAGGCAAAATATGCATTGCAGCTGACGGACAGAAGTTTCAACATCGATACTTACATACTGATTTTACCAGTGTATCTGCATGCGTTCAGCAGTCAGAGTGAAAACAGGCTTTTTTGAGTATCCTGTAATTTGTTTATATCTTAATGAAATCATAATGAAACCTATTTCAGGCCAAGATCATTACGTGAACAAAAAAAAAAGTATTAAAATTAAATCATCTCTTACGAAGTTATAAGCTAACAAATTTCAACAACAACCACAATGAGAATCATGGTTTGTATTGAGAACCTCTTCCTTTATGAAGTCCGTTGAAAATGTTTATACGTTAATCGATATGACCGCTTACAATAACCCTACTTTGAAATTTACATAGCATAAATGTCACCTGCTACGTTACAACATATGCAATGTCGTTCAAGTGTGCACCAAATAGGAAATTGTGAACAAACAAATGCACTTTTTAAGCGCTCTGTTTTTAGCATTAATGTCTGAACTAGCTTTTCGTACTAAATCGATGATGCTCTGCAACTTTATAATTCCCTTTTTTTCCCTGTCTTGAACCGTTTCCGAGATAGGAACGCTAACTCCTCTGTTTTCCACCAAATGGCTGTGTAGACGGTTGAATCGAGTAGCACATGTCCACTTTACTATACCTACATACCACTTTTATGACTATAGCTGCAGCTGTTCAGCAGTTAAAAGAGTCGGAACTGACTTTTTTGGGCATCCTGTATTTCCTTTTGATCGTAAAGATATTAAAATGGGACCTATTTCAGACCAAGACCTTTACAATAAAACAAAAAGTATAAAAATCGGATAATCCGTTTAGAAGTTATGAGTTAACAAACAAAGGCAAAAAACAAACAAACATATGCTTTGAATTGAGAATCTCCTCCTTTTTAAAATCGGTTAATTAGAGCATATCTCTTACGAATTTATAAGCTTACAAACACCAAGAACAACACATAGCTCGAATTTATAACACCTTCCTTTCTGAAGTTGGTTGATAACGACTTTGCGCTAATCGATGTGACCACTTACAGTAACATTACTTTGAGCTACAGAGTATACGTGCCATCCGCTACGCTGCAAACTGTGCAACGTAGTTCAAGTGTGCACAGTGTGGGAAATTGCGAACAGACAACTGTAGGTTTTCAGCGTTCAATTTTTAGCAATAATGTCTAAAATCTGTCTTTTCGTAGTAAATCGATGATGCTCTACAACTTCGTAATTAACTTTTCTCCCATCTTGAAATGTTTTTGAGATAGGGGCGCTAATTACGCTGTTTTTCACCAGATGGAGCTTTATTTTCTTTAGATTGTAAAGATATTACAATGGGACCTACTTCAGACCAAGATCTTTACAACAAAACGAAAAGTATCAAGTGACCGTATTTTGAACTATATAGCGTATGTCTCACCAGCTACACTACAACGTGTGCAATGTAGCTCAAGTGTGCAAAGTGTAAGAAACTGCGATCAAACAAATACACGGTTTTAGCATTGTATTTATAGCATCTTTGTCTAAACTATCTTTTCGTACTAAATCGATGATGCTCTGCAATTTTATAATTCACTTTTTCCCCCTGTCTTGAACCGTTTACGAGATAGGAACTCTAGCATTAATGTATAAACTATCTTTTTGTACTAAATCGGTGATACTCTTCAAGTTTGTAATTCACTTTTTTCTCTAGAACCTTTTTCGAGATAGGAAGACTAACTCCGCTATTTTCCACTAGGTGGTGCTGCAAGCGGTTTAACCTTGTACTGCATTTTGTTATATTTACATACCATTTTTATCACTATAGCTGCAGCCATTTAGCAGTAAAAAGAGATGGAAGAGATTTTTTGGGGCACCCTGTATTTTCTTTAGATCGTAAAGATATTACATAGGACCTATTTCAGACCAAGACCTTTAAAAAAAAACAAAAAGTATCAAAATCGGAGCATCCGTTCAGAAGTTATTAGCTAACAACAACATCATCATCATCAACAACAACAACAACAACAACAACAAAAAGCATACGGTTTGAAATGAGAACCTTCCTCCTTTTTTGAA
This sequence comes from Salticus scenicus, assembly GCA_963930645.1. NCBI lineage: Eukaryota > Metazoa > Arthropoda > Arachnida > Araneae > Salticidae > Salticus > Salticus scenicus. Next base: position 45,599,839 of record OZ005649.1, read on the forward strand.
GTCGGTTAATAACTTTTTTTTTTCACAATACATTGTTCTTGTTCTAACGTCATTTTTTCACACAGATTATAATTTTTTTTTCTATACAAACTATGGGCAGGCAAATTTTTACTTCTTTATCCTAACACGTTTTTTCACTATGAAATCTTAATATGAAGGATTGAAATCTTAATCTCATTTAACATATTTGTCCCAGTACTTTTTATTCTTATTTTACATTTGAAGATAACTTTGCTAGTGTCGATCTTCTGAATAAAATCAAATTTCTGAAAATATTTTCGTATTTTAAGCAATTTAAAATAGAATATATATATTCTTATAGACAGAATTTTAAAT